>CM060682.1:6196244-7396244 GCA_030686995.1 Artemisia argyi
ATAAAAATATGGCTTTTCAAACTGTAACACACAACCCATTAGGCCTAACTATGTAGTTTTGGTATTTTTGCATATTTTTTAAAGTAGTCTTTAGGTAGAAAGGCTTATGGAATGTGTTAACCAAGCTTTTTGTTAGTATCGAGTGGGCCTTATCAGGAGAGTTGTCTTGGGAAGTTGGCTTATATCTCAAACATAGGCATTGTTTTGTCCATTTGTTTTTTTTAACACTTTCGTTACTTTCATGGATTACTTTTAATGAACTATTTATTGACATAATGCAGAGATTTGCACAGTGTTTTTGCAAGCTCCTCAAAATACAGCCGAAGGACGATTTCCATAGTTTTTGCAAGCTCCTGAAAAGGATGCACTACTACAAAAAGTGACATGGAAACCGGTTAGAATGGCTCATGGAGAGTGGTTTTGGAACCACTCTCTGTGAGGGGGTATCTCTATGAAAGAAAAACATAGGAACCAGTTCTCCAACCGGTCTCTGTAAGACTTATCAAGACCGGTTTTCTGCCAAGAGCCAATCTTTATTATAGAATAAACACACATGCTTGTCTTTGTGTGGATATAACAAATAGAGTGGTGTTTAAGATAAAAACCTGTCTCTATAATTTTATTTATTAAAAAAAATTAGGTTGTTTGGGAATGCTTATTAAAGCTGCTTATTATGATTGTTTGGGATTGTTTGTTGAAACTACTTATCAAGGTAAGCAAGTTTAATAAACAATCCAAACAATCATATAAACAGTTAATGAGCTGATCCCAAACAACTCATATAAATCATATATATCGAGTAACATTCATATCAACCCAAACATAAACTATCATTAATTAATAAACATGTCAATCCAAAATTTCTAGTGAACATAAGCCGCAGGCTTCAAAGAGCCTTAAAATCAATAAAGTATACATTTAATTCTTGAAGAATGTCACGAACAATTCAACTGAATAGAAACTGCATTCTTTATGTATTGTGTTCTATTTATTCCCCCTCTTTCTACTCATCATCGTCATCCGTGTTATGTATCGCCATCATCTGTGTTATGTATGATAAACAAGGATCAGAACATTGTTGACAAATCAATATCTGAGTTGTAACACCTAATATCATTTCAGTGTACACTTATGACCACAGATGAAATATAACAGAAATTTTTTCTATCGAACTTCATAATGAATAATTAATTTCAACAGGACTGACATTGTGTTCTAACATCATGTAGGCGGTTATAGTAATTTCAGAAATCTAATACTTACAATTTAATTAATGTGCGAAGTCAAAATAGGAGCTAACATAACCTGGTACTCTGGTAGCAAAAATTAGTTTTGCTACAACTTAAGCTATAATCCTTAAATTATGGTGACAACTTTAAGGTTTTTCATTTAACCCGATTAATGAAACAACTAATAGATTATGAGCAAAACAAAACACCACTTATGACTCAAAGTTATAACACTTCAAGCATTTGTCACAAAAACAAGTCATCTAAAATTTATTGTGCACGAGAATTACCTGTTATGCTTACATAGTGGACCTTCATCATTTCTTTCGTCAAGTTTCCACATACGTTTTCTTCCCTTTTGATAATGAATTAGCTACACGAAAGATAAAAGAGGGTTAATTTGTTTACATAATGGTAAAGTGTAACTAAAATCTAAAATATAGACGAGTTCTGGTCCATTGGACATGTATCCACTTTATATTTTACTAGTTTGACCCATTAGAGATATAAGATAATCAAATCAAACAATTCATAAGTAAATGAGTTGAGAAAGTCACCAAGACAACGTATTATATTAGTCAATAGCAAGATCATGATGTTAAGTTAGGATTCACAGGGGTTGGGAAGACTTTCACCCTTGTACTCAGTGACACGAACAGTACCACAATTCTACACCTGGATTACCAAAATTAAAAAAAAAAAAAAAAAAAAATCAAACAAAAACAAGTTTTAGTATATAGATATGATGCATACATAAGCTTGTGGTATGTTATCCATTTCTAAAAAGCCAAAAGACTTAACCTCATTGTCACCACAGTTGTGAATTTTGCATTCCAAAAACTTATTAAATGAGTTAAAACATAACTAGCAATAGAAAACTAAGTAACACATGATAGCCAAACAAATATACCTGGTACAATTTATCAACCTTCTTAAATGAGGATTTTACCAAGACTTTTATCCAATATACATGTTAGAAAATAGACTCTATATGCATAATTAAATAACATTTTGAACAATGAAGTAACTGTTATTGTTAACAATGATCTATCCTTCGTATCTTGCATATGGATTATAGTATGATATCTTTAAAGTAGTGGATACTAGGTACTAACATCTATTTTATTTTTTTCATTATTGAGTTTTAACATAATTGCATATGATAACTCTAAAATTTTCTATTCAATTTTAATTTCATGTTAGACAATAAAATGTCCATTTAACCAACAAAGTAAACTAATAAGCAATCAAACCTCCGATAGTCATCAAACAAAATGATATAAAAACATTTTTTATAAATAAAATTGAGTATAATACATGAATAGAAATCAAAACCTCTACAAACTAAAACCACACAACAATTGTACAATAAACCAACAACACAAATTACTCAAAAGATATACCATTTACCGAATAAAGTAGCAATAACACCACCTACAAACCCCAAATCGAAAACAAATGAGAAGCCCATGGATAAGAAGTTTATGCACCTGTTGAAACAAAACAAAAAAAATAACCTGTTGTTAAATGACTTATGAACAAATCAATAAACTATTAAATTGTAGAACAAATATTACACTAATTTAATCTAAATATCACAAAAACAATACCCAATTTCTTTCATTCAGATTTAAGAGCTACCCAGATCACGCGAATGAATATACTTTCGATGGCGGATGCGGATCTGGGATTTTGAATAAGAAGGGTTTGGAAGAGAAAAATGCGGATCTGAGATTATGGATAGCTAAATGTCAATTTGTGGTATAATCATCAGATGGTTGGAATTTTGACGCTAGATGAAATTTTCTTATATTTGAAGGGAAATTGGAGCGCATAGCACAATTTTTGGTTTCACTTGAAAATTAGTTTAGGTTGGTAAATAGTGTTTATGGGTGAGCAAATAGATCGGATGGACTGGACCGACCGACAAAATCGACTGGCCAGACCGGATTGAGACCGGACCGACCACATTCGGTCCGGTCTCGGTATAGGGTTTTTCATAATTTCAGTCTTGGTTCGGTTCAGCCCGGTCTGATCCGGCTTAAAAACAGGACATTTAACCTATTTGGACTGAGACCGGACCGAGATCGGACCAGACCGAACTGGACCGAGATCAGACCAACCACATTCGGTCCTGTCTCGGTCTAAGTCGTTTGCCGGATTCGGTCTCTGTACTCTCCGATTTTGGACCGATGAGCAGCCTTAGTGTAAGGCTTTTAATGAAAAGTATTAGTGTATCTTCGCACATAAAGTTACCAATTTAAGTTATCAATTTGAACACACAAGTAGATGAGTATCGCACGTTGCGACGACGGGTACCCATGTGATTAAATTTTTCGGTTAGCAAATATCTATTTCGAGTATCAAATAATTTGATCACCTTTAAATGATATTTTTAGACTTAAGAGAATAAAGCATAGTATCTGCACAAAGTGGCACGAACATATAGTTTAAAATGGTTTTTAATTTTCTTTAGATTTGGTATTGATCGATGATGGTTTTAACTGATCATCAACTATTTTCAGTAGTGGTGTAAAAGATTGGGAAGATTGGATATGTAAAAGAGATAAAAGAATAATGTGATTTCCAAATATTTTGAGAGTAAAGTGGTAGCCACTAGCCAATTTTGTCGATCCACATGCTTGTGAACTATCGTTCATTTAATATTTAAACACCATTTTATTGAATTATTAATACAGTTTTATAGACAATTTATTTAAATTTCAAGTTATATTAATACAGTTTTAAGGAAAAGATATTTAAATTTCAAGTTTTTATTTAGTTTTAGTACGATAGAAAAGCCTTAAGGCCAATTGTAATGACGAACCGACCTATGGTAAGTCTACCCTCCTAAGCCGCCCCTCTCCCCTAGAGGTGCACAAAGCCCGGGTCAGGCCCGACTTGGACTGGACTGAAAAAACCCGGGCTTTTATAGTTCAAAAGAGCCCGGAACTAAAAAACTCGGGTCAGAACCAAAAAAATAGGCATATTTCGGCCTAAATTGTCCGGACCGTGCCGAACTGGACTTAGCCCAGCCAGTGGCGCAGCTTTTAAGGGGCCGGGGGGGGGGGGGGGGGGGGGGCGCCCGACCCCCCGAATTTTTTTTGCGATGTAGGGGGTATATAGTTTTTTTGTAGAAAAATTTCGGTATATTCGGTTTCGACCCCCCGAAAATTTCGGTAAACCTGAAATATAGCCTTAGGAAAAAAAATTTAGATCCCGACCCCCCACTTAAAAATTCCAAGCTTCGCCACTGAGCCCAGCCCAGATCAGGAAAAGCCCGGGGCCGGGCTTATATTATGACTGTTATAAATAATGGGAGGGACAAACGGAGTCCATGTGGCACCAAATACTATAATATTATTTGATGCTAAATAAATATTTTTTAATTACATTAGTTGTTTTAATTAGTTAATTGAAAATTTTGGAGGGAATGTTTAATAGTTTGCCGTCAATTATTTTAGAATTTTATGATGTTAATAAACAATGTGGTAAGAATTTCTCAAGCAATAAAGGAATGGACAACAGAAACATAGTGGCCTAGTGGGACCGGTTTTAATATAGAAAACCGGAGTCTATGGATTTCCTATTAAAGAGACCGGTTAATAAGTCCTATACCCGCTGGTATTTTATCATATAAACTGGTTTTTATAGAACCGGTCTCTACTAAGGGGTGTTTATAGACTTTTTGTAGTAGTGATGCTTGGTGTATAGCCAAAGGATTCACACAAACTATTTTAAACAAACCAAGAAACAATTTCTTCATTCTCAATAGTAATGTCACCACTCATGGCGTGTTGTTTAGCTTTAAAAAGGAAGATTGAGGGTGTATATAACTTTGGGGAATTCAGTTTTGATGATCCGCCCTTCTTTAACATCATAGTGTAAATATGATACTTGAAATTTGTTTGGAACCAATATATAAGCAGTGTAATGATATATAAGTATCATCATCTACTCTATTTGTAACAGTTGTCACACTTTTTGAAAGTTAGATATGCATAAAGAGGTCATCATAAATGTCTTACTCTCTTCTCAAACATGTCATATGCGTATGCATTTCATTTTTAACAAGTCAAATGTGACATTTAGGCATTTAGCCATGGGTTTGTTGTTAGGCATCTAATCGCAGCAATATAGGACCATAAGTCGAAACCACATAAGTTAATAAGCTAAGAAAAAAGATTAAACAAACAACCACAAAGCTTGAAAAGGCGATTATCTCAATAACTAGCTTTAAGAGGTGTTTGTCTAACCTTATTTGATAGGCTTACAAATTTATTAAAAAACTGGCATCTTATTTTTCTAGGCTTGCTTATCCAATCGAGCTTATGAGCTTATAAAGTCTGTAAGCTTAAGTGGATAAGCTCATAAGATAAAAAATGAGCAAGCTCCCAAACCCATTAAATAAGCTTAGATAAACAACCCTCTTGTTTTGATAAAAAGATATTCTGAATAACCATCTTTTTACCTGCTTATTCTCAAAAGAGCAGAATCCCAAACACCTTTTATGCAATCCAAAAGTTAGAAGTTCGTTTAGGCTGGGGTTATGTTTGACGTACACCAAGTGATTAATATATGCAATGGTTGGATTGGATTGGAGTCTTTAAGCATTTACTATCATAGGTGCTGTAATGCCTGAACTCCGTGATGTTGTTTAGATAAACAATGAGCATAAGCACAACTCATTTGCATCAATGGATAGTTAAAGGTAGTGGACAATGTATATATGAGCATAAGCACGTCTCATTTGCATTTTACTATATAACTTGTTTGATAGATTAGAGGATGAAGTATGAGAATTTGTATTTATTGGCTGTTTATTACCATCCATCTAAATTATGGTTTTGAACGGATTAGCAGTTTATGGTTTGGTTGCACATATTCCCTTTTCTCACGAATGTTTGTGGGCAAATGATATTAAAAAGTAATATACTTCCACAAATTCATCGAATGAGTAGTGAACTATTTTTTTTCATTTTGAGGGTAATTTTCTTTCAAATTCATCATCTTTAGGGTATTTTGCAAAAAATTTGGACAATTTTGCCCTTCGGAAAAAAATTTTTTGTATTAGCTATGAGGGGCAAAATTATCCAAATTTTTTACAAAATACCCTAACGATGATGATTTTGAAAGAAAATTACCCTCAAAATAAAAAAAAAAATAGTTCACTACCCATTCGATGAAATTGTGGCAAGTATATTACCTTTTTTTATTACTTGCCCATGTTTGTTTACCATTCCAAATGGTTGTTGGTAAGGGTGTCAAATGGGTTGACCCGATCCAACCCGAACTCGACAAGGCCTTATAGGGTCGGGTTGATTCAGGTACAACCTAGGTTATCAGGTTTATCGGGTCAACCCGATAACCTAATAGGGTCGGGTTAGGGTTTTAGTTAATTTCTTATCGGGTTATCTGGTCAACCTGATAAACCCAATAAGATATAGTGACATATTAACAAATCTTTGATTTTTGAACAAAAGCCCATTAACATACAACACTTCTTTTTTTAATAAGCTTACTGCTATGCTTCTTTTTTTCTTTATTACATACAACACATGTTTTGCTAGTATACAACATTTCCAAATTCCAATTGAACGGCAGCAGATAAGAGTCTAAATTCCTTTTGTTTTTAGTTAAAGTCATTTCTTGGTCAGAGTTTAAGTTCCTTCGTATATGCTTATTATTAACTAAATGGGAGACTCATGGATTGCATTAGTCTGTTACTATCCATATTGAGAGTTTAGTGCCGAAATGGGTATTCCCATGTGAGTTGAACTTCCATGCCAAAAATGCAAATGTATGACAGCAAGAATGCAAGATAATATACATGTACAAATAAATTTGGTTTAATTATGCCATATATTCATCTATTAACAAATCGCTAACCTAGCATTACATAGCATTTGCTCCCAAAGTTCAACATCCCGTTCAATAACATTAGGAATTTTTTATTATTGGACATATTTTTTTCCTTTAACAAGTAACCCGAGAACCCGATAAACTCAACCCGATAACCCGCAACCCGATTCCTTATAGGGTCGGGTTGCGGGTTAGTTTTTATTTTTCAAAAACCCGATAGACCCAATCCGATAAGCCTCAAACCCAACCCGATAACCCGACTGACACCCCTAGTTATTGTGTCGGTTCGGTTTTGGACCTTTGCTCAGCCCTAGTCTTCATAGTCAATTTAGATAACATTTTTAGTAGGTATCATAAGTATGACATATCATTCTAATAATAGGTTAGGTTTGAAGCACACGTGGTGCATTTGTTTTCGCCTAGTTTTGGGCTGAGATGTGGGATTCACCCACATTCGTTCTGCTTAATTATTTCTTAAAGTAATAAATTTATTTACGTGGAAATCTATAATAATAATAATAATAATAATAATAATAATAATAATAATAATAATAATGAGTGAGTGAGGTTATTTTGCAAACCAAACAATGCTCACATACCAAGGGACACAACCCAAGCGTCCATCTAAAAAAAAGAAGGGTGCAGATTAAAAAGGATTTTTGTTTAAAAAAAAACAATTAAAAGCGGAAGGGTAATTTGGTAAAATTACCCCCCCCCCCCAACTACCCACTCACCATCACACTCTGTAACACCCCCAAAATTTGATACAGCGGAAGACTCAACAAGCTTTCAGGGTGCTACGGGGATTAGTATCCAAACACAAGACATAAAAGAACGAGATAAAGTAAACAAAATAAAATGCAACCACGCGGGGTTTTAAAGTTTACATTATCCCAAATTCATCCAAAGTCAGGACCAAAAGAAATAAATATAGGTCCACAATAGTTATCAGAGTTTTAGAAAATATAGATCCATAACCGGTGCCAAATGCCAAGCCTCAAATCCCAAGCATCCGCAGTGCATCACTTAATTACCCGAGAAAACGTGCTAAAAGTCAGCTTTCGCTGGTGAGATCATAGGTTTAGATTCTTAATTCAATATAATGGACATATACGTAAAATCCTTGCTAGCTAGACTAGGCCTCAATCATCCAACCAAAATATCCGACCAAAATATTCCAACCAAAATATTCCAACCAAAATAAATCATCCCTATAGGTGCACGCTATAGCTCAAATCAATCCAATCAATAACTTACCTAGCTCAAGTCTAGGCCTCGCTCTATAACCAATCCAATAGCTTACCTAGTTCGGGACTAGGCCTCGCTCAACAACCAATCAATAGCTTACCTAGTTCGGGACTAGGTCTCGCCTAATCCTACCTAGTTCTATAAGCATAGCAAGTTTTGAAATAAATAAATAAAGCGATAATAGTCCACATAAAACATTTGCACGTTTCTCACCCCAAGTATTGAAAACATAGTTCAAGAGAAAAAGTGGGGCTATGACTCACCTCAAGTCCAGAAATCCTCAAAAGAAACGATAGAAGAAAGACGTAAGAAATCTCAAGCAACTCACTTAACGGCGACTACTGACTCGGCACTTCCTAACAATATCAAACCCGTTCAGAAATCATTTCCTCAAAATCAAATATTCCCATTCCCAAACGTATTCCATTTTACTTTCCAAAATTATCCATTTCTCGAATTAACTTCATATTCATTTGAAATTTGACGTTTGGTATCCATACGGGTGGAGGGTTGACACAGCATAAACCAAAAAGCCACAACAAGGAACAATAATAAGACAACTATAGGTCTAATGTTAGCCCAATATATTATTTAAAAAATTATCGAAGCTTATCAAATCCGTCGATTTGGTAATCTCCCATATTTATTTACGTAATATATCGTTCCAAGATTATACCCAACCTAAAGCACATTGCACATAAGTTTCTATTTGGTATATGTCGTAGTCCAATGAATTCCCTATATATATCGTCGAATTGGCCAAATTCCACGAGACATATAGTAATTTATTACCCTAAAATATATACCACATCCTACGGGCATCGTGGGATACGATGCCCATTAATATACCCGTTTTATATCGTCAAATAACTCGATCTAGAATGAGTCATTCGATATATAAAATGTTTATATTAACCGTCATATATCCGTGACAACACGAAGTCACAATATAAAGCCCACTTGGACTTTAAAGACCCACAATTCGTATAACTCGATAAGTTTCTAATTTATAAATAAAATCACATTTTTTATTATTATTTACCCGACTTATGTTTCGCAATTATTTATATAATTTTTATTTATAACAATAGTCCGACATTTATTACACTATTTGCATAGTATAATAACTATCGTTTTATTATTATAACGTTTACTCGTGATCGTTTTATTATTAATATACGCATTTATATATATATATATATATATATATATATATATATATATATATATATATATATATACACGTTTAACACGTCTATATATACGTTTATAAACGATTATATTCTTAATAATATTATAACGAGTATTATTTTTAATATCGACTTTTAAATATTTATCGATTCATAGAATTTGGTCACATGTCCGAGTCATGACCCTCGGCTCATAGTCCAAGTCCAAAGTAATAAGAATCAAGTCACAATATAAACATGTCAACTCCGTCCAAACAATCCCTTATCCACGTGCTACAACATGAGGGTCCGACTACGGCACCCGACTAACCTATCTCCGTCATCTAATGACCGTCTCACAATCGGTCCCCAAGTTCCACATTCGACAACACATCTCCAATATAACTCGTATTCCAATATACCACTTCAAGTTCAAAAATAATAAACTCATGGCCCAAAAACAATAACCACGACAAAATCAATACTTCGGCAAGTAAAAATAACAACCGAAACATAATCATTTACGGGTTGATTTACCAAGTCAACCCGGGTCAATATTACACCCGAAACAAGGTGCGTGAGTCCCACCCGAGACCATTAGGTCTCGGCTTGCTCTAGCTCGAGCCAACTCGACCCAACAGCCCCCCCCCCCCATGGGGTGTCGGTCGAATACCAAATGACCACAAGGGTCGAACCAAACACAACCAAGTATACCAAACATCAAGATGATAACCAAACATCACAAATTCGAGCACCAAGATCAAGAATCATCACAAATCCACAACCAAAACCAGAGATTAATACAAACCTAGAGCACAAGCTCTCGGGTTCACTTCGACCCATCAAAAATAAACACAACCCGGATACCAAACTCGATTTAGGTCATGTTTTATCAAAAACCCACTAGTATTTCATGTTTTTAACCATAGACCCAAAAGAAATTAATTAAATCCGTGGCCCTTGGTCACGTTTTCACCAAAATACGGGTCGAACCCGTCCTACCTTTGATTCCCAAGACCAAATCGTGAAGAGACTTCAAAAACAATAAAGATGGTGATGATTTTTGTGATAAAACGAGTTGAAAAGATTAGTTTTAGGGCGCGTGTTTGTGTATATCAAGAAGGAAATGAGATGGGGAGTCGATTGGTGGTGGTGTTGATGGTGGTGGAGCGGCGGTGTGGTGGTGGCAGCCGATTGGAGGGGCGGCGGCTCAAGGGATTAGGGTATGTGAGATGTAAAAATTGAGAGAGAGAGGAGAGAGTGAAATGGTGAGGGTGTTTGTGGGATTCGGTTCACACAAGGACGATTTAATGTAATTTAAAAAAAAAAATCTTTTTATTATTAATAATAATAATAGTGAGAGTGTAGTGGGCTAAGTAGCCCAATGCAAACACACGGGCCAAACCCGAAACCTTAAATAATCAAACCACTTTCTCCAACCGAACCCGTTCCGAAAATAATAATAATATCCAAACCCATATAAAATATAATTAAAATTGTTAGGTCAACCTAGTGCCGGAGTCAAAGTAGTGCCAAAATAACAAAATAAATCATCACGAACGAATCAAACCAAACCATAAATAAATAATCAATCCTCATAATTAACATACGATCAAAATCAAGTATCAACGTTCGTAAAATATCTCGTCTCAATAAACTTTCAAAAATTCTAAATTTATAATTTCAATGTAATGCGGGTTTTATAAAATGGCTCCCTATTTTGCCAGTTGTCACATCCTCCCAGCCTCAGAAGGAACCCGTCCTGGGTTTCTCTCGAAATAACCCATCTACGAAGTGAAAAGCTTCGGATATTTCCTTCGAAACTCATCCTCACGTTCCCACGTAAATTCCGGTCCGTGCCGCGAATTCCAACGAACTTTGATGAGCGGAATACGACTCCTCTTGAGTCGTGTGATCTCTCTATCCATTATCTCAATCGGCTCTTCCACAAAATTCAAACTTTTGTCAACACGAATATCCTTGATTGGTATAACTGGTGTTTCTTCTGAAAGGCATTTCTTCAGATTGCTAACATGAAACACATCATGAACTTTACTCAGTGCCATAAGTAATTCCAAACGATACGCTACGGGCCCAATTCTTTCCAAAATAAGAAATGGTCCAATGTAGCGGGGATTAAGTTTCCCACGTTTCCCAAAATGTATCACACCCTTCCAAGGCGAGACTTTCAACATCACTTTGTCTCCAACCTGGAATTCTAGGGGTTTACGCCTCTGATCGGCGTAGCTTTTCTGCCTATCTCTAGCTGCTTGTAGTCGATCTCGAATTTGCGTTACTTTCTCAGTAGTTTCCAAGATAAGCTCAGGGCCTGTGAGTTGGCTATCTCCAACTTCTGCCCAACCAATAGGTGAACGACATTTACGACCATACAAAGCTTCAAATGGTGCAGCCTTAAGACTTGTGTGGTAACTATTGTTGTAGGAGAACTCCGCAAGGGGTAGATATTTCTCTCAGCCTTTACCAAAGTCTATGATGCATGCACGAAGCATATCCTCCAAAGTCTGGATAGTTCTCTCACTTTGACCATCGGTTTGGGGGTGATATGCAGTACTCATATCAAGTCTCGTCCCCAAAGCGGTTTGAAGTGATCGCCACAATGCTGACGTGAAGCGGCTGTCGCGATCCGAAATAATCGATATCGGAACTCCATGACGAGAAACAATCTCCTTCACATACAATCTCGCAAGTTTTTCCACACTATCATCTTCACTAATCGCCAGGAAATGAGCAGACTTAGTCAAACGATCCACAATTATCCATATAGCGTCGCAACCGCTAGCTGTCTTTGGTAATTTGGTAATAAAGTCCATCGTAATCCGCTCCCACTTCCAAACCGGGAGTTCTGGCTGCGTCAATAATCCTGACGGTCTTTGATGTTCGGCTTTAACCTTAGAGCAAGTCAAGTACTTACTAACATACAACGCTATATCTGCCTTCATATTTGGCCACCAATATAACTTCTTCAAATCCTGGTACATTTTGTCAGACGTAGGATGAATAGAGTATCTCGACTTATGCGACTCATGCATAATCAACTCTCGAATTCCTCCATACAATGGTACCCAACTTCGCTCTCCAAAACGTAACACTCCATCAGAACGCTTAACAAATCCCTTCTCATTTTCTGCCATCCCAAATATGTTTTCAGCAGCTCGATTCTCTGCTTTCAACGCTTCTGTTTGAGCTTCTAATATTTGAGACGGTAATGGCGATACGATAGTCATTCGTAATGACCTCACTCGTAACGGTGGAATTCTCTCCTTTCGACTAAGAGCATCAGCAACATTTGCTTTACCCGGATGGTAGCGAATTTCACAATCGTAATCGCTTAGCAGCTCAATCCAACGTCGCTACCTCATGTTAAGCTCTTTTTGGTTCAGAATGTGTTGCAGACTTTTGTGGTCAGTAAACACTACACACTTGGTTCCATACAAGTAATGTCTCCATATCCTCAAAGCAAAAACCACAGCACCTAACTCCAAATCATGGGTGGTGTAGTTCTTCTCATGCTTCTTGAGCTGTCGGGAAGCATAAGCTACCACTTTCTCTCGTTGCATTAACACAGCTCCTAAACCTTTATGTGAAGCGTCACAATAGACAACAAATCCACGTTAACTTCGGGTAACGCCAAGATAGGAGCACTACACATCATCTCCTTAAGTAATTGAAATGCTTCCTCTTCCTTATCTCCCCATTCATACTTAACACTCTTTTGAGTCAATTTGGTCAACGGTTTTGCTATCTTCGAAAATCCCTCAATGAATCTTCGGTAATAACCGGCTAATCCCAAAAACTGTCGAACTTCTGTTGGGGTCGTAGGTGCAGCCCAATCTTTAATCGCTTCAATCTTAGTAGGATCCACATGAACTCCTTGTCTATCAATCACATGTCCTAGAAATTGTACCGTCGAAAACCAAAATTCACATTTCGAAAACTTGGCATACAGTTTCTCCCTCCTGAGCAATTCTAAGATAAGTCTTAGATGCTCCTCATGCTCCTTCTCGCTCTTCGAATATATTAGAATGTCATCGATGAACACGATCACGAATTTATCTAAGTAAGGCTTACACACCCGATTCATGAGATCCATGAATACCGCCGGTGCGTTAGTCAACCCAAACGGCATCACCTGAAACTCGTAATGCCCGTAACGGGTTTTGAAAGCCGTTTTCGGAATATCTTCCTCGCGCACTCGAAGTTGATGATATCCCGATCTCAGATCGATCTTCGAATACACACTCGATCCTTGAAGTTGATCGAACAAATCGTCGATCCTCGGTAACGGGTATCTATTCTTCACCGTTAACTTGTTCAACTCTCGATAATCAATACACATACGGAATGATCTATCCTTCTTCTTTACAAATAAGACCGGGGCTCCCCAAGGCGAAGAACTTGGTCTTATGAATCCCTTTTCGGCTAACTCCGCTAATTGTTTCGACAACTCTTCCAATTCAGTAGGTGCAAGATGATAAGGCGCTCGTGCTACAGGTGCAGCACCAGGTATCAACTCAATCTGAAATTCCACTTGTCTAGTAGGCGGAATTCCCGGCAAGTCATCGGGAAACACATCCGAAAAATCACGAACTATAGGTACATCTCCAATGCACCTTTCCTTCTTCTCCTTCTCTCCTTTCTCAGAAATTTGGGCTAAGAAAAGGTAACTTCCTTTCTCCATTAGCTTCGGCAACTTAGTGCAAGATATAACCGCTAATCTAGATGGGCCTCTCAAATCCTTTCTATCTCCTGGTATGTTCAGAATCTCCTTGCCGTAAGGCACACGCACGATCTTCTCATCGCAAATTATATGAGCACGATACTTCGACAACCAATCCATACCAATAATGACATCAAAACTTCCTAATGTGACGGGTAGAAGATCTATGTTGAAAGGACGGTTCAGAAAGTTTAACGTGCAACCGCGAATGATAGTCTTCATCCTCTCTATGTTTCCATTAGCTAACTCTACATCATAACCAATTCCTAAGGCCATCGGGGGTTTCTCAAGTAAGGGTGCAAACTTAGTGGACACAAAGCTCTTATCGGCACCAGTATCGAATAGTATGGAAGCATAACGATTATTGAGAAGGAACGTACCAGTAACAACGTTCGGATCTTCTCCTCTCTCGTTCCCGAGTGCATACACTCTTCCATGAGCAGCTCCAGCTTCCACACGTTGGTCCCCATTATCTTGTTGTCCGCGGTTTCCTCCAGCTCCACGGTTTCCATTATTGTACCCATTACCACCCGACCCTTGATTTCCTCGGTTCCACGATTCCCTACACTCATTCCGATAATGTCCTTTCTTTCCACGTCCATAGCAAGTAACATTTGCTTTGCTCATAGTTTCAGGAGTAGCTTGAACCATAGCAAGTGGTCGAGCTCTACAATCCTTAGCTATGTGTCCCATCTTAGAGCAATTTTTGCACATTACCGTACATCGACCAGAATGATGCTTGTAACATCGGTTACATTTGGGTGCATCTCCATTGTAGTTCTTCTTGTCTCCATCTCCCATGGCATAAGCTCTAGTAGTTAGTTGTCGCTTGTTTCGATGATCATTAACCTTAGAGTGATCGTCCCTCTTTCTCTTTCCATTCTTATCCTTCTCAGCTTCTTCCAATGCCAAAGAGTCCATCAATTGTTGAGCGATAGTGATAGCCTCATGAATGTTTGCAGGCTTAGCAGAAATCACATCATTCCTTGTAGCTACCGGCAATCCATCGGTATACCTCTCAATCTTTTGGGTCTCAGTCCTAACCATATCGGGACAGAGTAAGGCCAACTCTCGATAACGGCGATTGTAAGTTGCCATATCGGTACCTTTCACTTTGTGGTTCCAGAATTCAATTTCCAACTTCTTAATCTCATTCCTTGGGCAGTAAGTCTGAATCAGCAAAGACTTAAATTGCTCCCAAGTCATAGCATAAGCCACATCACTCCCAACCGAGTTACGGTAATTGTTCCACCAAGTTAAAGCTTCATCCTTGAAAGTAAAAGAAGCAAACTTTACCTTCGCATTCTCCGCACAACCACTGACATTAAACACTGACTCAGTCTTCTCTATCCACCTGACCAAGTAGACCACTCCTTCAGTTCCACCAAACTCAACGGGTCCACAGATCTTAAACTCCTTGTAGTTACATCCATTAACACGAACAGGTGGAAATGTTCCAGCAGAATTGTTGGAATGATTTGACTCAGCTAGTAGCTCAGCAACTCGTTGCTCCACAAGTTGATTGATCATTGCTTGATCCACAGTAGGTGCATTAAGTGGAACATGATCATTGTCTCCCTGAACATCAACATTTTGATCCCTGTTGTTGCGGTTAGTAGTGTCCAGGTTATCAGGTCTCAACATTTCGAGTAGGACGGCGACCTCGACGACCAGGGGTAGTCGTTGCAGGTCCAGTTCTGGTAGCTCTAACTGGGTTTCTTCGTGTGGCCATTGATCTGAAACATCATACAAGTTCGTGAGTCTCCGATAGAACTTATCATATGCTCAACAAGAATTAAATCAACGAAGCCAAGTCACGGAAAGAATAGCAACAATACACCATGAAACATCAATAAACGGATAAGGACTCAATTTCCATAACACCCAAAATCACATAATACCATATACTAATAACCATCAACCATACAATAGCGATCTAACATCGTTCCAACTACTGGATAACACAAAACGTACTAATCGTTCCAAAAGAGACGAATACTAAACAAGATACATCAAAACATGATAACTAGCTTTTCTAACCGAACACTCCTCGGTTAAGAAAGCAACAAGACAACATAATCCAAGCAACTAGCCACGCTGCTGGCGGAGGCTCCTCAATTCCTGCCTCAAGCCATCAAGATCCCTCCATAACGATCCTAGCTCAACGCTATGGGTGTCTCGGTCTCTCTTGAGGTCAGCCACCTCCTTCTCCAGCTCGGCATTCCTTTGCCATAGCTTGCGGTCGGCCTCTCGAGCTGTAACAAAACCTCGCTGTAAACTATCGATATGCTCATGAACCTCCATCAAAACTCTCCTCATCTCAGTAGTCCTGCCCACAACCACAGTCATATCGACTCTCAAATCCGCTAAGAACTCTCCAATAACCCTCTCAAGTCGATCAGATACATGTGCAACTCTCTCACTAAGCTCAGTAATCCGAGCCCACAACCTACCAATCTCACCTAATTCTGCATGCTTAGCAGAAACCTCAGAAGATGCATCCGACTCAACGGGACTACCAGGTGGCAACTCAAACAAGAACGGATGATCAGGTGAATCAGGCTCAATCGGATGTATAGGTGAATCAGGCTCCTCAGCCTGAGCTGGTGGTACTAACACATCATCATCATCTGGCATCTCATCCTCCTGAGGGTCATCCTCCTCCTCAGGGTCATCATCATCACCCTGCTCAGCCTCCTGAGGGTCATCCTCCTGCTCAGAGTCATCAACCTCATCCTCACCCTCGTACTCCTCCTTCTCCTCATCGGAAGAGTACCTCATCAATCGTCGTCTCCTACTAGGTGAACCATGTGGTGAAGGGGTAGGTGATCTAGGACGACGATTCAATGATGCGGGTGGCGCCTCAGACAGAAGAGAGTGAGCATCAATCTGTAAAGGTGGTGAAGTAGGGCGTACCGACATACGTGCCGTAGCTCGGTGGGCAAAACGTGGAGCCACACGAGCCAAAGCCTGATGAAGAGTAAGCTGCCTCGATGTACCAGGGAGCCCTAAAGAAGATGAGGGTCCCTGTGTAGATGCAGCAGGTGGTGCTGAAGTAGAACCTGTCGGTGTCATAGTAGCTGAATGCATGGCAACCTGGTAAGGGTCATCAGGAGCCATGGTGAACTGTGCTGGCAATACTGGTGTAGTAAGAATATCCTCAACAACATCAGGCGTATGGGAGGCCATAGTCTGTGACAACGGCATAGGGTAAGTGTAAGTGTTTCAAAAACAACTAAACCGCGAACTCAAAATACCATATCCAAAAATCATCATATAATTCCAAATCATATATAATCAAGAAAGATTTAAAATACCGCATTACTAAAACCATTCTCAAAACAATTAAGCCATATAATTCCTCAAAACATATATAATTCCTCAAAACGCATCATATCACTAAATCAATAAACCTCAAATCCTCAAATCATCTCAAGAAATCCTAAATCTCTAATCATCTCAATAATCTCATAATACCTCAATAATAAACAATGATGCTTCGGCTTGGCGGGCTGGCGGGCAATGGTCGAGGATCGTTTTCTATAAAAATCGGTTATAGTTTAGGTGTCTATTTACCTAGTTCTCTATAACCTTGGCTCTGATACCAATCTGTAACACCCCCAAAATTTGATACAGCGGAAGACTCAACAAGCTTTCGGGGTGCTACGGGGATTGGTATCCAAACACAAGACATAAAAGAACGAGATAAAGTAAACAAAATAAAATGCAACCACGCGGGGTTTTAAAGTTTACATTATCCCCAATTCATCCAAAGTCAGGCCCAAAAGAAATAAATATAGGTCCACAATAGTTATCAGAGTTTTAGAAAATATAGATCCATAACCGGTGCCAAATTCCAAGCCTCCAATCCCAAGCATCCGCAGTGCATCAATTAATTACCTGAGAAAATGTGCTAAAAGTCAGCTTTTGCTGGTGAGATCATAGGTTTAGATTCTTAATTCAATATAGTGGACATATACGCAAAACGCTTGCTAGCTAGACTAGGCCTCAATCATCCAACCAAAATATCCGACCAAAATATTCCAACCAAAATATTCCAACCAAAATAAATCATCCCTATAGATGCACGCTATAGCTCAAATCAATCCAATCAATAGCTTACCTAGCTCAAGTCTAGGCCTCGCTCTATAACCAATCCAATAGCTTACCTAGTTCGGGACTAGGCCTCGCTCAACAACCAATCAATAGCTTACCTAGTTCGGGACTAGGTCTTGCTTAATCCTACCTAGTTCTATAAGCATAGCAAGTTTTGAAATAAATAAATAAAGCGATAATAGTCCACATAAAACATTTGCACGTTTCTCACCCCAAGTATTGAAAACATAGTTCAAGAGAAAAAGTGGGGCTATGACTCACCTCAAGTCCAGAAATCCTTAAAAGAAACGATAGAAGAAAGACGTAAGAAATCTCAAGCAACTCACGTAACGGTGACTACTGACTCGGCACTTCCTAACAATATCAAACCCGTTCAAAAATCATTTCCTCAAAATCAAATATTCCCATTCCCAAACGTATTCCATTTTACTTTCCAAAATTATCCATTTCTCGAATTAACTTCATATTCATTTGAAATTCGACGTTTGGTATCCATACGGGTGGAGGGTCGACACAGCATAAACCAAAAAGCCGCAACAAGGAACAATAATAAGACAACTATAGGTCTAATGTTAGCCCAATATATTATTTAAATAATTATCGAAGCTTATCAAATCCGTCGATTTGGTAAACTCCCATATTTATTTACGTAATATATCGTTCCAAGATTATACCCAACCTAAAGCACATTGCACATAAGTTTCTATTTGGTATATATCGTAGTCCAATGAATTCCCTATATATATCGTCGAATCGGCCAAATTCCACGAGACATATAGTAATTTATTACCCTAAAATATATACCACATCCTATGGGCGTCGTGGGATACGATGCCCATTAATATACCCATTTTATATCGTCAAATAACTCGATCTAGAATGAGTCATTCGATATATAAAATGTTTATATTAACCGTCATATATCCGTGACAACACGAAGTCACAATATAAAGCCCACTTGGACTTTAAAGACCCACAATTCGTATAACTCGATAAGTTTCTAATTTATAAATAAAATCACATTTTTTATTATTATTTACCCGACTTATGTTTCGCCATTATTTATATAATTTTTATTTATAACAATAGTCCGACATTTATTACACTATTTGCATAGTATAATAACTATCGTTTTATTATTATAACGTTTACTCGTGATCGTTTTATTATTAATATACGCATTTATATATATATATATATATATATATATATATATATATATATATATATACATATATATATATATATATATATATATATATATATATATATATATATATATATATATATATATATATATATATATATATATATATATGTATGTATATATATATATATATAGTGTATCTTTATTTTCAGAACCCTGTTAAGTGCGGGAACTGCGAGAACTCTAATTTTGCATTAGAAAACATGCACGTTCATATAAAAATATTTGTTTCTTACATACACCTTAATACACATAATACATGTTTATATAAAAACCTGTTAAGTGCAATAGATCAATGCAAAATGGTTTTATTTTTAGAACCCTGTTAAATGCGAGAACTGTGAGAACTCCAATTATGCATTAGAAAACATGCATGTTCATATAAAACATGTATGTTTTCTTACATACACCTTAATACGCAGGCATGTGTATGTAAGAAAACATACATGTTTTATATGAACATGCATGTTTTCTAATGCAAAATTGGAGTTCTCGCAGTTCCCGCACTTAACAGGGTTCTGAAAATAAAGCTCCCCTATATATATATATATATATATATATATATATATATATATATATATATATATATATATATATATATATATATATATATATATATATACATACATACGTTTAACACGTCTATATATACGTTTATAAACGATTATATTCTTAATAATATTATAACGAGTATTATTTTTAATATCGACTTTTAAATATTTATCGAGTCATAGAATTTGGTCACATGTCCGAGTCATGACCCTCGGCTCATAGTCCAAGTCCAAATTAATAAGAATCAAGTCACAATATAAACATGTCAACTCCGTCCAAACAATCCCTTATCCACGTGCTACAACATGAGGGTCCGACTACGGCACCCGACTAACCTATCTCCGTCATCTAATGACCGTCTCACAATCGGTCCCCAAGTTCCACATTCGACAACACATCTCCAATATAACTCGTATTCCAATATACCACTTCAAGTTCAAAAATAATAAACTCATGGCCAAAAAATAATAACCACGACAAAATCAATACTTCGGCAAGTAAAAATAACAACCGAAACATAATCATTTACGGGTTGATTTACCAAGTCAACCCGGGTCAATATTACACCCGAAACAAGGTGCGTGAGTCCCACCCGAGACCATTAGGTCTCGGCTTGCTCTAGCTCGAGCCAACTCGACCCAACAGCCCCCCCCCCATGGGGTGTCGGCCGAATACCAAATGACCACAAGGGTCGAACCAAACACAACAAAGTATACCAAACATCAAGATGATAACCAAACATCACAAATTCGAGCACCAAGATCAAGAATCATCACAAATCCACAACCAAAACCGAGATTAATACAAACCGAGAGCACAAGCTCTCGGGTTCACTTCGACCCATCAAAAATAAACACAACCCGGATACCAAACTCGATTTAGGTCATGTTTTATCAAAAACCCACTAGTATTTCATGTTTTTAACCACAGATCCGAAAGAAATTAATTAAATCCGTGGCCCTTGGTCACGTTTTCACCAAAATATGGGTCGAACCCGTCCTACCTTTGATTCCCAAGACCAAATCGTGAAGAGACTTCAAAAACAATAAAGATGGTGATGATTTTTGTGATAAAACGAGTTGAAAAGATTAGTTTTAGGGCGCGTGTTTGTGTATATCAAGAAAGAAATGAGATGGGGAGTCGATTGGTGGTGGTGTTGATGGTGGTGGAGCGGCGGTGTGGTGGTGGCAGCCGATTGGAGGGGCGGCGGCTCAAGGGATTAGGGTTTGTGAGATGTAAAAATTGAGAGAGAGAGGAGAGAGTGAAATGGTGAGGGTGTTTGTGGGATTCAGTTCACACAAGGACGATTTAATGTAATTTTAAAAAAAAAAAATTCTTTTTATTATTAATAATAATAATAGTGAGAGTGTAGTGGGCTAAGTAGCCCAATGCAAACACACGGGCCAAACCCGAAACCTTAAATAATCAAACCACTTTCTTCAACCGAACCCGTTCCGAAAATAATAATAATATCCGAACCCATATAAAATATAATTAAAATTGTTAGGTCAACCTAGTGCCGGAGTCAAAGTAGTGCCAAAATAACGATCTCAAAATAAATCATCCCGAACGAATCAAACCAAACCATAAATAAATAATCAATCCTCATAATTAACATACGATCAAAATCAAGTATCAACGTTCGTAAAATATCTCGTCTCAATAAACTTTCAAAAATTCTAAATTTATAATTTCAATGTAATGCGGGTTTTATAAAACGGCTCCGTATTTTTCCAGTTGTCACACACTCACACCCCGTCTCTTTCTTATTCTCATTCTCAGATCTAATTTTTCTCTCTCCAAAACACACACTAAAAACACACACAACATATACTTTTACAGAAATCAAAAGATACACACACACACATCAAAAATCATCCACAAATCGCATTAAAAAATTGAAGAAAAAGATGTCGGTGATGTTGAAGAACAAATCTTAATGATTAAGGTTATAGATGAAGCTCCGAGTAAACAAAAAGAAGAAATACAAGCTTAACATCACTAATTCAGGTGTAAAACACATTATTTGCATATTTTATGTTATATATGCATAAATGGTGAAGGTTACTGTTTATATTGTTTGTTATACACATATTGTGATTTTTGTTCAAGTTATTGTGTTTATATAGTTTATAAAGAATATATTTTGATGACCTTTTTTGATATTTGATGATGTTATAGTGATGAGTAAGCTTTAGATCGAGTATGTGATGTTTCTGAAGAAAATATGTTGATGATGACCTGTTAGTGAAAAATCATATATGATAAGTTTCCTGGAAAAATTGTAAAAATTTATGTACTGCATCATATATGATATAGGCTAGGTTTTAAGCATTTATACCATATCATATATGATAATGTGCTTGAAAATAAAATACAAGCAGTTTCTGATCTCCTTGTGAGTACTACAAAGTTAGTTTTGTGTACAATATCATATATGATAATCTGCTTGAAATCCAACTTTTTTAACACTATAATATATCATATATGATAATGTGCTTGAAGCTAAAATACAAGCAAGTCTATCATCTCCTGGTGAGTAATTAAAAGTTAGTTGTGTGTATGATATCATATTTGATAATCTGCTTGAAAGTTAACTTTTTTACTATTACAATATATCATATATGATTATGTGCTTGAAAATTAAATCAAATCTTCTTATTTGTGTAGAGAAGGCTGTTTTCAAGGCATCTTGAACATTACAAGAATCCAAAGGCCCAAGAAGCTCAATGAAAAAGCTCATGAATCTTCATTTCACGTTTAAAATGTATTCTTAGTTTTTTCTTGTAATCTCTATATGGAGTTTTGACGTCTACGAACGATTTTGTAAACCATTGGTAGCTTATACAATGTCTTGCTAATATGGTTTAACTTTGTTGGTATTATGTCATGATGTGATGCGTGGGAATCGCAACAGGCTTTACCTCTCGAGGGATCTCGAGAAGCTTACAACCCCCACCAGGCAGTTTACCTGATCATTGTAGTATAGTATAGTGACAAGTACCGGGGGATTGATCGTTCAGCTTAGGAATAGTGTCGCTAGGATTAGAAAGCCTAATTACTAGTTCTAAAGATGAGGGATGATTATTTTTGTATTTTTATTTTTTATGGAAAGCAAGTAAAATCTCGGGTTTTGGAAGAGTGGGCGGAATTAGTTGCTATTCAACTAACCCAAAACTAAGATGCAATCAAAATAAAATACTAAAAATAAAAATAAACTAATTAAACTAAGGTTGTGAGCAGTAATTGGAGAAAATGTGTTTACTTAGACTTCACTACTCCCTAGATATCTATTACACGTTAATTACTTGTTATAATTGTATGGATGACGGATTGTATTCCTTAATACCATTCATGGGGTGGCATACATAACTCCCCAATTCTATGAGCTCTTATCTCCTCCTACACCATGACCCAGCACAACTATAGAGATTGTAAACAGTGGCTCATGCATTAAATACAACCAATAAAGACCTAGTACGCCTCGGTTCATGTTTCTTAAGACGTTCAAGCATGTTACCATTTGGAGATCTGCCAGTTTTCTTAAGCCTAACATATAAAATCATTCATCCAAGACAAGAATAAACAAGTAATCAACATCTAGGTTTCATTAGATCTAAGCAAACACAAAAGAGATCTAGCCTAGCATAATGGAATTGAGACAAGAACAAGATATAGACAACCAACACATAGACATATTGATTGAATTAGAAGAACACTTATCTCAATTACAATGCAAGGTATCAAGGGTTTGGAACCCTTGAAAAACCTGTAAAAGTTGCACCAAATTCGTCTTTAGGGTTTCTCCAAAACTTCTCTTTTTTAATGTGAAAAACTAGAAAACTATATATAGGAAAATCGGGGTGACGGCGTCAAGAACAAGGGTGTGACGCCGTCATCTCGCCGCTAAATACTTCCTCGGACAGCCTTGATCTACTTCTGACGGCCTTCGTGACGCCGTCATGAGCTACGGTATTTTATTCTTGGGACTATGACGCCGTCATGAGTTACTCTTGACGCCTTCATGTGCTGTTCCCAGCATAGAAAATTGAGACTTTGCCGTTTTTTCACTTTTATGCTCCAAAAACGTCCAAAATGGCTTCTTTTCCAGAATTCACTCTCCAAGTACCTAAAATCACAAAAGGAACGATTTAGGGCAATATTCGATCAAATAAAGTCGGATTCGGGCTTAAATGACCCCCTAAAAACGGATCATTTTTCGCCTCATCATATACCCTTACACTTGAGATTTGCTTGTCCTCAAGCAAATGCGCTTTTATTCTACTCAAAAGACAAGTTAGAGGTCATTTAACACTAATATAAAAGTAATTACAACAAATAATCGTTCCACTAAAGACGAATAGACAAGCACGGAGGTCATACACTAGCACCTCACAAATAGTGTTTAGATACTCACATCTCTCGGGTGTAATAAAGTAATATAACATTATGGAAATGGAAGATATCTCTCACTACCTGTCATAGCAAAATAGATTACCATAGGCTTGGGAAAGGATCAAACCTCCACTACATGGCGTAAGCACCTAGGATAAATTATCAAAGAGGTCTTTCAAAGGGTTGTAACGTTAGGTATAGGGATATGAATTACACGGTTTTGTTGGATAAAGGAAGTTTTATTGGTGGCGAGTTAACAATCTTGGTTAATTACATGTATAAGATGGCGTTGCTAAGCCAAGACTAGACTCGACTTAAGCTAACAAATGAAAAATAACTAAAAACATAAAATGAACATAGAATGAAAAGGGATGGTAGTCCGTATGTTTTTTTTATTTTTTTTTTTTTATTTTTTTTTTTTTCATACACTCTTACCCTACCATCCAAAATAATACATCATAAGGAATGAACGTTCCCCTTACACTTGAATCTTTACATATTTTACATTCAACTATTCTAATGACTCGAATTAAGAAAATCAAAACACTTGGAGCACTTTTAAGATTAACGTACATATGGGGGTAATAATATTATGTTCTTCCCCATTTCTCCATAAAATAAGTACTTACCCATGAGTCCCAATTGTCCCAAAACAATATGTACAAGGATATGACTCGACTTAGCAACCATTTAATCAATTAGAAAGTTAACTTAGGGTTTAACAAATAACAATAATGCACTAAAAATGAGCGCATACACGGAAGGCTAAGGCGATTTGGTTGTACATTTAAGTGGGGTGTAACAAATTCTTCCTTTAAGTAAGATGCTTAAAGTTAGAAACGAAAAGATAGGCTCGGAGGGGTGTACTAGGGGTTTCGTGTACTAAAAATGAGTACAACGCTAAGGGTGTGGGAAAAATTAGTTGACTTAACTAGCCAAGTAATATGACTTAAATGGTCAAGTAATTATAATACGGGTTTAACACAAGGGTGATCCTAATGCCTCTTATCATGTAGTAAATCCTACCACACGAATGTAGTCTCACTAGCGGTCTCGGGATGCATCACTAACGCAAGTTCTAGAATCTAAATGCTACCGGTACACTCATAAGCACTAATAATGAATGCTTTTCCTATCAAATCTAAAGGCGAACCTCACATTTTTGGGTGGAAAATTTTTCTGAATATACGGTTATGTGCTAGTCATACAATCTCCTATCCATGAGACGCTTGCTATGGCTAAAGTTTCACTCCTAAATGTTGTAAAAAATTTTAAATTTGGCGCTAAAATTACACTAACAAGTATTTCTCATAGTTTTGTTACACATCTACCTTTAAACAAAACAAACTCAAGCGAAAGTGCATATGTAAGGTATCATCTTTTTACCCTCCCCTTACACTTAAGATGAACATTGTCCCCAATGTTCAAGTAAAGAATGTAAAAGTGAAAAAGTAAAGAGAATGAAATCAAATACTCCCCTGATTCGCTCGGTATGGATTATAGGTTGGCTAGGTTAAATCTTCCTCCAAGAAAACGAACAATCAAAGCTTCCCTTCCAGAATATAAATCATCTCCTTGTCGAACATAACCTGTAAATCCTGACAACATAGACAAGACAACCTCGCGTAAAATCGGAGGCATCCTATATAAGTTACTAAATCCTAGAAAAAAAGATAAGATATAATGCTTGTAGAATGAAGTTTGCAGATTTCCTGGAGATTATAAAACTTAATAATTCACAAAAACCATAAGACTCCGTTAGAAAATCAAAACCGGTAAAATTTCCAGATTTTAACTCTTGACGCCGTCAAGAGTAATACTCTGACGCCGTCAGAATGGACCTGCAGAAATTCTTATGTTAAGTTTCCGGAAAATTTCTGGAAAAACTTGGTCCTACTTCCTGGAAAATCCTGCAAAACTTCATTATGACTCAATACAAGCATTTGACTCTAACGAATACGAATATACATGTTCATTTAATATTGTGGAGAATCATGATTGGTTTGTTTCTTAAAAACATATTTGGGGTTTTCCCCTTACACTTATCTTTTGCAAAAATACTTCTAGGTGGAGTTAAGACTAGGCCAAAATAACAAAGTAAAGTATTTCCACATTTTAATTTAGAGACATGATCAACCAACAATAAAAATAAAACATGCATACGGAAGCAAATAACAATCAAACAAATAAAATCACACAAAACATGGGTTGCCTCCCAAGAAGCGCTTGTTTTTGTTCGAGTCACGAGCCTGACTCTACCCTTATTTATCGGAAATAGGGGATGTTTTCCCTACACTTAGGATTAAGGGCGGGTGAAAGTAGCGATACACACCCTTAGTGTGGAAATATGCCATGTGAGGAAAGAGTGGTGGATGAATTATATGCTCAAAGATGTGTGCTCCTATCATCATAACCTTACCTAATTCAATTGGGTTAATGGGTGGATTAAGATTTTCCCCTAGAAAAGGATCATTTTCTATCAACTTCGAGAGACTCTTAGTTGGGAATCCATCTTGACCTAATAAACCCGGCTTAAACCCATAATGTTTCTTATGATCAATCATGAATGGGTGATGTAAGCATGTAAGGTCATTTTCCACTCCTGTGTCAGCTTCCTCTCTACAAGGCTTAGAATCCACTACCTTTATCCTAAGACTACCCAGACTATATGGTTTGATGGGTGGATCGGGACCTATTTCAATTCCTAAATTTTCATCCAAGGATGGAAGATTAGGTAACGGTTTTGGTTGAGGCTCCGGTTCATCAAAACTAGGAACTTCCTTTGAACTAAAAGAAAGGTCATCACTACAAGTGTTAAAACCTATATTCTCTAGTTGTGCTTGGTCCAAGGGTTCTACCTTTATTGGGGTTCCTATAGTCTCTTCTACTTCTTCCGGGTAAGTCACGGGCGGTGTATGTGCCTCAAATGATGGTAGGACTTGTGGGGTACTTTGTCGGCTTGGATTATCCACCTCATCCTCCATTGTACCTAGATTACCTATGTGTTTGTTTTGTACTATGGCTTTAGGTGACATCCACACAGGTATCGCTGAGTAATCATCCCCAGACAAACTACCTGTTTGCTCCTTCAAACTTGTTTTTGATTGATTTGTGATGTTGTTTGTTGGGTTGTCTACTCTATAATAATATTGGGCACAGTCTTCTATGGTATCCCATGCTTCTTCAGCACTTAATTCCCTAGGGCCCCCATTGGCAAAATCATCAATGCACATTTGGTCACATCGGCTGACATGATAGTAAAAGGTTTGGGTTAGGGATGCTAAAGAGAAACTATGATGAGGGAATTTTTGAAGTAAAATTTTAAAACGAGTCCATGCATCATATATGGGTTCATCTCGATATTGTTTGAAATTTGAGATGTCAATAGGGTAGAATGGCCTTTGTGGTTGGTGGTATGGTGGATTCGCGTACTCCATAATGGTGAACGAAAGAGTCAATGGAAATTACGAACAAACACACAAAGAAAAAGATAGAATAAAGAAGACCTAAAAATAAAAATAAAAATAAAAATCTTACTAGAAAGGAATCTAGCAAGTAGACCTAATAAAAAGAAATTCTAACCTAGACAATAACTATTTCCCGGGCTGCGGCGCCAAAAACTTGATGCGTGGGAATCGCAACAGGCTTTACCTCTCGAGGGATCTCGAGAAGCTTACAACCCCCACCAGGAAGTGTACCTGATCGTTGTAGTATAGTATAGTGACAAGTACCGGGGGATTGATCGTTCAGCTTAGGAATAGTGTCGCTAGGATTAGAAAGCCTAATTACTAGTTCTAAAGATGAGGGATGATTATTTTTGTATTTTTATTTTTTATGGAAAGCAAGTAAAATCTCGGGTTTTGGAAGAGTGGGCGGAATTAGTTGCTATTCAACTAACCCAAAACTAAGATGCAATCAAAATAAAATACTAAAAATAAAAATAAACTAATTAAACTAAGGTTGTGAGCAGTAATTGGAGAAAATGTGTTTACTTAGACTTCACTACTCCCTAGATATCTTTTACACGTTAATTACTTGTTATAATTGTATGGATGACGGATTGTATTCCTTAATACCATTCATGGGGTGGCATACATAACTCCCCAATTCTATGAGCTCTTATCTCCTCCTACACCATGACCCAGCACAACTATAGAGATTGTAAACAGTGGCTCATGCATTAAATACAACCAATAAAGACCTAGTACGCCTCGGTTCATGTTTCTTAAGACGTTCAAGCATGTTACCATTTGGAGATTTACCAGTTTTCTTAAGCCTAACATATAAAATCATTCATCCAAGACAAGAATAAACAAGTAATCAACACATAATCAACATCTAGGTTTCATTATATCTAAGCAAACATAAAAGAGATCTAGCCTAGCATAATGAAATTGAGACAAGAACAAGATATAGACAACCAACACATAGACATACTGATTGAATTAGAAGAACACTTATCTCATTTACAATGCAAGGTATCAAGGGTTTGGAACCCTTGAAAAACCTGTAAAAGTTGCACCAAATTCGTCTTTAGGGTTTCTCCAAAACTTCTCTTTTTTAATGTGAAAAACTAGAAAACTACATATAGGAAAATCGGGGTGACGGCGTCAAGAACAAGGGTGTGACGCCGTCATCTGGCCGCCAAATACTTCCTCGGACGGCCTTGATCTACTTCTGACGGCCTGCGTGACGCCGTCATGAGCTACGGTATTTTATTCTTGGGACTTTGACGCCGTCATGAGTTACTCTTGACGCCTTCATGTACTGTTCCCAGCATAGAAAATTGAGACTTTGCCGTTTTCTTCACTTTTATGCTCCAAAAACGTCCAAAATGGCTTCTTTTCCAGAATTCACTCTCCAAGTACCTAAAATTACAAAAGGAACGATTTAGGGCAATATTCGATCAAATAAAGTCGGATTCGGGCTTAAATGACCCCCTAAAAACGGATCATTTTTCGCCTCATCATGATGTTTATACTGAAATAAAGATGGCAAAATATTTACAAATGTGATTTTCGATATTATGTCTATTTTGTTTAAGTTTTATTGCACACATTCATAATTACTTGTAAATAAATGCATCTGTATGGTTTGATAAATTAGTGATGATCATGTTAAATCATATATGATTCTGAAAAAAATCACATATGATAATTTGTTACTAACTTGTAAAATACAAATATCACATGTGATATATAATAGATTCACATTCATGTAAGATCCAAATCAACCAAAATCAAGTAAATGAGAATTTCTAACAATTGTCCATATAAAAATCAAACATTAAACAATTAGATAAATTTATCATTGAACAAAAGCCTTCTTATTTTTGAAACAACTCTTCTTCTTCTTTAACCAATTCTTCCTCTCCTTAAACAACAACTACAAGCGGCTTTGCAACTCCAACAAGCTGCTCCATACCTTGTCGTTCTTTAAAGTCAGTGTCATTATAGATTTATTGCACATATCTGTAAGAAAAAACAAAAAATTAAAATAATAAAAATAAATATAAGTTGTTTCATGACAAAAAGTAAAAAGTACATATGATATATCAAATAAAATATAGTGTATGATATAGTATGTGATATTATATATGATACATCCAACAAAGTGAAATATCACATGTGATATCATATATGATGTATCAAACAAAATAATATCGATTATAAACACATTAACCCAAGCTAAAATCATATATGATATACTTCATACCAGCTTAGATCAGCTTATACCAGGAACTTAATTCACTTAAATGCTAAATAATAAGTTGTTAGGATCATAAAACTACCAAATAACACAACTTATTCACACTAACTCTACTCTAATTCATAAGCTTATTCGTATAACTCTATTCTCCTCTAATTCACAAGCTTATTCACATGAATCAGCTAAAAATGATAAAATAACAAGATGTGATGAAAATAAACTAATAAATTAGCTTATAATTCATCACAATAAACTCAAGTCATAATAATTAATAAGCTTATTCATAACTCTCCTCTAACTTATAAGCTTATTCATACAAAATTTCATCTAATTCACACGTTTATTCATACAACTCTCCTTTTCTCTAATTCATAAGCTTATTCACATGAATTAGCTAAATATATATATATATATATATATATATATATATATATATATATATATATATATATATATATATATATATATATAGATCGAATGAATATAACAAGAAGAATATGAACCTGATGTTAACAAATTGAAAAACGAGATGATAAGATGATCGATTGATGAATCGAAGAAGATAAATTCATGTTGTTTGTGAAGATCGATTGAATCTGGATCTATTTGTGTTGTTTTATTTTTAGTTTAATGGTGTAGATAGAGAAAATAATGTGATGAAGAAAACACACAGGTGTGTGTGATTGAATGAAAAGTTTATTAGAAAATATCTATATATATTAGAAAAAAAATACCCTTCTAGTGTAAGGATGAAATTTAATCTCATCCATTAGATGAGATGAAGATGAAGGGTGGAGATTAATCCCTTGGTATGTAAACAAAGTTTGTTCCTCAAATGATCTTAAATCAATAATAATAATAATAATAATAATAATAATAATAATAATAATAATAATAATAATTTGATGAAAGGGATGCCACTATTTTCTTTTAGTAAAGTTAACTTGTCCTCAACCGAGTAAATTCCACTAAATTTAACACTTTGCAGAAGAGTGTATGTACACTGAGAACACGAAACGATTTGTACATCTCCATTTTGAAAGATACCATTCAATACTAGGAAATTTCCTCTACATTGACTACAAAATCTATTGAGTTTTACCTCTCGTGTATTTGCAAATACTGTTGCATGACTCTTTTAATTAACAAATTCTATAAATTTTTAATGAAACATTGACTAAAGTTTGCATCTTTGAATGAACATGCATGAAAAATATTTATAATGAAACATCGACTAAAGTTTACAACTTCATAATATCGTGGTCGGTCGCCACCCAGTAAGTGTCCCCCTGTATGAGACCTCCAACGAACAAACGTGGCCTCTTTGGAAAAAATTGAAGATTTGGTTAGGTAGTCGACCGAATTGTGTGAGTCTCTTTGTGTGTGTGGGTGTTTTGTTATTGATTTTTGTGGGGTATATTTTTTGTGGTGATCATGGTCGCCTTATTATAGACATTTTGTAATGCATTTTATCTTGGAGAGAGAAAAGTAAGTTGACGCTGAGACACCAGAGATGACCGCGGTCACATGCGGTCACCATTACAATTTACAAAGAGAAAAATGACTAGTTAAAATTTGAGTTATTTTTTTTATTTTATTTATTTATTTATTTTTTAATTTTTTTAAAGTGGTTTTTTTTGCTGGTGTGTTGTAAAAATGTTATTGGCAAGGGTGTGTTTTGTTTTGTTTTGTGTTATAGGAATGTTATAAGGTAAAAGCTGACATGTCATCGACTATAACTTGCGCATATGGTTTAGTACACCTAGCTATCTCTTAATAGAGAATCTTCAATGGGCTTTTCTATCTTGTGCCCTAAGGGCACATAATAAGAAAGCAAAAAAGACACATAAAAGACACAGGGATCTACAAAAAAAGACTCAAGAGACTTATGATAAAGCAAAAATTATACAGATGGATGATGTCCAAAGCATCTTATAAGCAGAGGACCCAAAATTTGAAATTTATCTATATGGACCGGTTGATCGCGAATAATATATCTAGACCAAAAACATCAACACGTGTCGTAATTTAAAAAAAAAAAATAACTAATGCTTGGTCATCATGTCTCGAAGAATATAGCGGGACCAAAATAATTTTCGCGACTGAATAAATATTTATGTTTTTCTGTTTTTTTAGATTTTTTTGTTTGTAACTTGTTATGAAATGATATTTTTTGCGATCTTTGTTCATGTTGTTAGTATATGTATAGGTTGTATAAAATTTTGTTGGTTAGGTGATTCGCATTCTCTTTGATGAGGGCTTGGCAACTAACTAATGATTGTCTAGAATGGAGTTAATATGGATGAGGTATCGTGTCTCAAAGTGAGTCACGTGAGTGACAAATTGAGTTTGAAAATGATAATTTGCAATCTTTGTACATGTTTTAGTATATGTATACGTTGAAAAGATTATTGTTGGTAGCGGGATTTGTTCTCCTTGATGAGATCTTCGCAAAGAGCTAAATAAAGTGTCATATTAACTTCGTTTTAGCCACTATTCAGCTCTTTGCGAAGACCTCATCAAGGAGAACAAATCCCGTTAACCAACACTAATCTTTACAACATATACATATACTAAAACGTGTATAAAGATTGCAAATTATCATTTTCGAACTCACTTTGTCAATCACATGACTCACTTTGAGACACGATACCTCATCCATATTAACTCCATTTTTGGACAATCATTAGTTCGTTGCGAAGCCCTCATCAAAGAGAATGCAAATCAACTAACCAAGAAAATTTTATGCAACCTACACATATACTAAAACGTGTAGGAAGATCACAAAAAATATCTTTTCATAACAAGTTATAAACAAAAAAATTCAAAAAACAAAAAAACAAAAATATTTATTTGGTCACAAAAATCATTTTGGTCCCGCTATATTTTTCGAGACCTGATGACAAAGCATTAGGGTTTTGTTGTTGTTGTTTTTATATATATATATATATATATATATATATATATATATATATATATATATATATATATATATATATATATATTTTACTTTGGTTCTACTTTTGTTAAAATTGCAACACGTGCTGATGTTTTTGGTCTCGATATATTACTCGCGACCAATCGGTCCATAACGGAGTAAATTCCCCTAAATTTAACACTTTGCATACGAGTGTACAGTGGTATATTCGTATCTAATGCTAGGAAATTTCCATTTTAAAAGACATCATTCAATGCCATGAGATTTCCATTTTAAAAGACATCATTCAATGCCATGAAATTTCCTCTAGATTTACTTTTTACTCGATGTATTGAGCTTTTATTTTATTTTATTTTATTTTATTTTTAATTTTTTTTAACATAAATATGTTGAGTTACGTTTTACCCAAGGCTGTCAAGATCGCGATCCCACGCAGGATCGTTTTTATCTTTGTAAGATCGAGATCGTAAGATCGGATCGCGATCCTACAATCCTACCAATTTGTCATATTTTGTAAATAAATGATATACGAGTCAAACTGTTTTACATTTCTACTCAATATCAAATATAAGTTCATATAATATCCTTTTAAAAATGACAAAGTTCAAATTTCAAACACCAAAGTAATAGTAAAACACAAAAAAGTCAAGTTTCATCGTTACATTAACGATTTAGTGCAATAATATTACATAACATAGGTCCTAAATGTCTCAAAACATACGAGCCATCAACATGATTTCAAAAAAACAAACGTTTCATAAGTGGCATTCCAAAACATACCATTTGATTAGTTTAATCACAGTGAAGTAAAGTAAATTAAACTATTTAACACTTTTTAGACTATAATCTATTTAGAAAAGTAGAAAAGTATGTATAAATTATAATCTATTTAGAAAATGAAACAATAGTGATTTACTCATTAGACATTACTAAAACACACGTTTGTTTTTTTGGCCTAAGCAAGTGGGATGGACTTAAAAGATTAAAAAAAAAAAAAAAAAAAAAGTAAACTCGGATCGCGTGTCGATCTTACGATCTTACTTGCGATCCTACAATCCTACCTCAGATGTGATCCTACCATGATCCTACACGATTTTGACTGGTGTGCACGTAAGATCGTACGATCTTACGTGTAAACTCGCGAGTTTGACAGCCTTGGTTTTACCTCTTTGTATTTGCAAATAGTGTTGCTTGCATGACTCTTTAAATTAACAAATTCTATAAATTATTAATAAAACATTCACTGAAGTTTGTATCTTTGAATGAACATGTATGAAAAATATTTATGATAAAACATTGACTTAAGTTTGCAACTTTATCTATAATCTATACTACTATATAATATATAGGGAAAATTCTTTTAAAACGTACCATACTTGTCCAAAAAATCACCTTTGAGTATCGAACTCTTTTTTTTCCTTATTGGGTTACTAAACTTTCATTTTTGGCCTCTTTTACTCACTTTGGGACGTTTTTACCCGTCAAATTTTTTGAAATCCAGGGGCAAAAATGTCATAAAATGTCCCAAAGTGCGTAAAAGAGGCCAAAAATAAAAGTTTAGCACCACAATAAAGAAAATTAATAGTACGCTACTCAAAAGTGATTTTTTTGACAAGTATGATACGTTTTGAAAGAATTTTCCCTAATATATAATGTATTTGACTTACTTATTATGAAAGGATTTCAAAATTAATTGATTAAGAAGCAGGTTGGTTAGAAAGTTGGTTAGAAAGTTTGTTAGGAAGGAGGTTGGTTGTTCAAACTAAAATTATTTGGTTTAACCATCTCTACCATCTCTATTTATAAAGCATAAAAACAACTAAATGTATAACCGAATAACACAAAATATAGTCACATGTACCAGCCGTCACATTGCGTGGGTAGCGTTCTAGTACTATATAATGCATTTGGGACTATTCTATAATTAGAAAGGCTTAAAATTCAGACTTTTACTTGCTTATTACGGAAGGATTTTAAAATTAGTTGGTTAGGAAGTAGGTTGGTTAGGAAGTTGGTTAGGAAGGAAGTTAGTTAGGAAGTTTGATAGAAATCATGGTGGTTTTTGTTGTTCAAACTAAAATTATTTGGCATAACCATCTCTACTTATAAAGCATAAAAACAACTAAATGTGTAACCGAATAACCGAATAACGCAAAATATAGTCACAGGTACCCGCCGCCGCATTGCGCGGGTACCGTTCTAGTAATGATATCATAGACCGACTTTGATTAGACCATGCCAAACATGGTTCAAAAGATGACACATTTTTAGTTCGATAATTTTCGACATGTTAGTATCATGTCTATTTAATTTTTATTAAAAAGCAAAACGGTGGCTTGCGCCTATGGCAACATGATGGTTGCACGAGCATCGGCATCAGGGGCAACATCGCCATTTAAATGAAGCCATTTTTTTTTTTAATTTTTTTTTTTAAGTGTAGAGTGAGGTTTTTTTTGGTGTACTGTATGAAAGTTATTAGAGGGTTATAAGGTACTCGCACATATGGCTAAGTGCATATACCTCTCAAAAGACGGAATCTTCAATTTAGTGAAACCACAAGTAAGAATTTACTCTACATGAAAATAGTTTTCTGTACTAGAGCTCCTGTTGAGCTCCCATCTAGGGTTACATGCAATAGGCATGAATAAAAGGATGACTAAAAAAAAGAAAAATTCAAACCTCACATGCCTTACTTACAATTCCATAGTACCATCACAACCTATAGCTTTATAAATTGATAAATTGTCCTGTACGTTCAACATTTCAATTTCTTTTTAGTTTCCACCTACTTTCATCGAATCTTACACTTTATTAGTACGTTTATGTGATCACTGAATAACATTTCTTACATAAAGTAAAGAACCTAATAACTTTCAATTTCTTTCGGGACAAGTTATTTTGACCCCCCCCCCCCCCCCCAAAAAAAAAAAAAATTATTCGGACCTCCTTACGTTTTTGCGTTTTTTTGATTGTTTTTATTTATTTTATTTTTTTTATAATTTTGTTTATATCAAAAAACTGTAAACTTGAAAATGCGGAACAAAAAATATAATGTTTAATAAGTCAAACGCTTAAACTGTCAGAAATACGGAACATAAACTGATAAAAACTGTGTTGTACTGAAGAAAAAATGGGACAAAAGGAATATAAAGTACGAACCCCCCTAGTAGGGAGGGTGTGTATAACAAGACCCTTTCTTTCCCCCTACTTTCATTAATTTCTTGTAGGGACTTCGAGAATCATTGAAAATATCTTGAAGATTATGATTTATTATTGGTTTTGTTGTTCTTTTCTGAGTAATTAATAGGTTTAACTCAGTAAATTTATTACTCTAAAAAACAGTTAGGTACATATGATGTGAATAAATCACACATCTTTGTTATCAGTTTTGTTGTTCATACGTTCACTTGTGGTCTTCCTAGAATTGGTTTGGATCAAGTTAACACAAAGATGACTTTTGCTTATTCTCAGCATTTTCATGTTATAAGTGTGTTATGCGGTTAGGATGTCTTGAGTAGAAGCCCGAACACTTGAGCACATATATGGTGGTTGCAGTTATTCTTGTTGCCTCCATTTGATATGGCAATAAGTTTATATTTGTCTTTTACATAGTATCGAGAATACAAGAGGGTGCATGTTGAAATGCATCGTGGTCTAACACCATTTGAAAGTTGTTGATTACATTTGGTTTTCGTGTAAATATTTAGGACGTTTTTAGATTGGAGCTTAGGCACTTTTAAATACCCGCGTAGTACTCCGTGCTTACTAAAAGATACAACTAGATTGATTATTATCTCTACTTTTTTCACCGGTAATTAGCCTTGCATTAGGCCATTCTAAATCCAAGCAAACTATTTACAGTTAGAGTATAGAGTTAATTACATAGATGGTCACTGTGGTTTGCTTGAAATTTAACTATTAGTCACTGATTTTTTTTTATGGGCCTAGTCACTGTGGTTTGCTGTTATTACGGACCCAAGCCAAATTCGAATGAAATGACCAAACAACCCTTGTCATCTTATTTTGACTAACGACCGTTAGTCTTTTAGACTAACGACCGTTAGTGAATAACCGAAAACTTGGTTTTCTAACGTTTTCGTCCGGTCTTTATACGTTTTCGTCAATTCTTACACGATTTCGTCCGTCATTACATGTTTTCATCCGTTTTTTTCACGTTTTCGTCGATATTTACACGTTTTCGTCCGTCTTTACACGTTTTCGTCCGTTTTTACACGTTTTCGTCCGTATTTACACGTTTTCATCCGTTTTTACACGTTTACGTCCGTATTTACACGTTTTCGTCCGTCTTTACATGTTTTCATCCTTTTTACACGTTTTCGTCCGTCTTTACACGTTTTCACACGTTTTTACACGTTTTCGTCCGTTTTTACATGTTTTCGTCCGTATTTACACGTTTTTGTCCGTCTTTACACGTTTTTACACGTTTTCGTCCGTTTTTACACGTTTTCGTCCGTCTTTACACGTTTTCATCCGTCTTTACACGTTTTTGCATGTTTTCGTCCGTATTTACATGTTTTTACACGTTTTCGTCCGTCTATACACGTTTTCATCCGTTTTTTCACGTTTTCTTCCGTATTTACATGTTTTCATCCGTATTTACACGTTTTCGTCCGTCTTTACACATTTTCTTCCGTTTTTACACGTTTTCGTCCGTATTTACACGTTTTCGTCTGTATTTACACGTTTTCGTCCGTATTTACCCACCCGAACCCGACAACCCGATTCTTAATCGGGTCAGGATTGCGGGTCACTTTTAAAAAATTCAAAACCCGACTCAACCCGACCCGACAAACCCGACAACCCGATAACCCGACCCGATAACACCCGTAACCCTAAACAATTAAAGCATGGGAAAATTCGTCCAAGTCACTTAAGTCAGCAGGAGCATTTAGAGAAGTCAAATTTTTTTTTTTTTTTAATATATATATATATATATATATATATATATATATATATATATATATATATATATATATATATATATATATAATATATTTTAGGAAAGATACACACTTTGGGTGCGAGTGGGTCATATAGAGAATTGCCTCTTATATGAAAGCATGTCTTGTTGCCTATATAAAGGTATTCTGAGAACCCCTTAACAACCACAGCACTCGGGAACTATAAATTCACAAATGGAAGCCATGAAATTCCTTTTCCTGATGTGTGCAGTATTTCAAATGTTTTTGTTTACAGCTTCTGATACCAATTCCACCACTGAATCCCACACCCTCATTAACTCTACCAACCTTGCTAAGCCAGGCTGCAACAGCCAATGCGGGGACTTAATCGTTCCCTACCCTTTCGGTATCGGAGACAACTCAGAGTGTTATCTAAATGAGGGATTTCGCATCTATTGCAACACTTCACTAAATGCTCCAAAGGCCACAATTGATTTTGGTGACCACAACTCGATCAGATTGATATCTGATTCCACCATCCGGCTTTCCAATACATTGGCGAGCAGTTGTTGTTCTCCAAATGGCACAATAGACAATTTTGCAACCGGGATGGAGTTTGGTGACAGACCGTACAGCTTATCGAAAGTTAACAAGTTCACAGTTATCGGTTGCGATGGTTATGCGTCGCTGACCTCAATCAGAACATTTGGGATGGTGTCTACTGGTTGTATGGTCTATTGTTCAAGACGGGAGGAGGTTCTAGCCGACGAGTGTACAGGGAATGGTTGTTGTCAATCATCCTTACACCACGGCATAAGCCATTATGGAATTGCGGCACGTAAACGCTATGATATGAACTATACGCGCTTTTCTCCTTGTACATACGCCTTTGTTGGTGATGAGAATGTATTCAAGTTTAAGGGTTTTAATGATTTAAATGATACTAATTTCATAGAGAGGATCAAGGCTACTGTGCCACTAGTGCTTGAATGGGCTATTGGTAATCTGAGTTGTTCTGAAGCCAACGCAACAGTATGCAAATCAAATAGCATATGTGTTAACTCTACAAGTCCTCGTGGTGGGTACCGTTGTAAATGTAGAGAAGGCTATGAAGGAAATCCATATCTTCCTCCTGGCTGCAAAGGTACAATCAATATTTTATTTTAATTTTTTATAAGACATATTCCAAAAGTTTTTCAATTGTCACGCAAAACGTGTTTTCTTTTGTTACTTGTCCCAAAACTCTTATTCTTTAAGTTACTAAAGTATTTGGATTTGTACTGTTTTATCCTGCCTATTTGATTTCCCTTTTCTTTTCAGACATCAACGAGTGTGCGAGACCACAAAAGTACCCTTGCCATGGTGTTTGCGCTAATACTCGTGGGAGTTACAATTGCATGTGCCGCCCTGGATACAATGGCAATGCAAAAATACCAAATGGTTGCACACGTTCTGTTGAACATTCAAAATTTACAACAATCATATTTATTTTAGGTAATTCGATCTTTGATTAATGCATGTGTGACCCACTGACCTGTAACCCGTTTTGCCTTTCGATCAAAAATATATTGAACGAATACTTAGCACAAAATGATTAAGGAAAGATAAACGCGAATTAAATAAAAGGAAGACACGATCAATTGGAAGAAATTGTCTTATGTTAGTTTCTGTTTTTTTAACCTACAATACTTGTTTACAAATATAATTCTTCTTTGCTTTTAAAAAATAAAAAAAGTTAATACCATTCAAAAAGTTAAATGCTACGTAAGTACTCTGTTTCTGCACCAAAAATAAATAAATAAAATAAATAAATAAAATAATAAAATAATAATACTAATAATAGCTACTCTCTTTCATTCTACACTTATATGAACAAGAAATACTTTGAAAGACTTTGCATGTTTAGTTAGGACTTAGGTGGGTGTCATGGAATCATGTGATCATGGGAGATGGTGGTTCATGCATTGCTTTAAAGTTGAAAGTAGTATAACTAGTAAATTTTATTATTATTATTATTATTATTATTATTATTATTATTTTAAGTAGTTTGCAAGTATGGGTTATATCAAACTTCCTTTGTAAAAATGGGTTAGTATGCTTTGGGACAACCTTTTAACTTCATTCATGAATGCAAAGTGATTTTTAAATTTTCGTTTATTATCCCTTACTTTAAAATATTTGTATGTGCCTCCCTTAAATTGATAGTTAAAAATTAAAGTAAATCCATCAAAGCAACTGAGTGATCTTTTTGAATTTTTTCATTGTCAGTTACATTCTTTGCGTCCTTTTGTATAAACCTTTTACTTCCAACTAAAACTGGGAACGGTTTCAATCGTGCGTAGAACAACACATGATCATTAAAATTGGTCTCAAGCTATAGTTTTAATGTTCTTTTTAAAAATAACAAAGTGTGAGTAGTAGTTTAGAGCAAAAATATGAATACCTGTCACATTTTTAGCTAAAAACTTGTGTTACTTTATAAGATTGTGAAAATGCATTCCTATATTTTCCCCTTTAAGTAACGACCCTCATGTATACATGTCACTACTACATGGAGGTGAAAATGCATTTTGTGTCTTTTGTGTAGCTTTTCTATACCAAGATTCGATACAATTTAAAGTATTTGGGCGGATTTTCAATAAGTACAAATTTTATACGTGAACTTTAAAAAATACTAATATTGTATACGTACTTTCAAAATAAATCTTGATATCATACCTCAGTACTTTCAAAAATACTAGTATAGTGTAATGAATAACTAAAGTGTGCAAATGCCTACGAAGTACTAACGCTTCTTGCCATATAAAAAAAAGTATTAACGCTTCTTCATCCTACTTTATATGTTTTAGTGTATGTGGATTAAGTATATATCAAAAGCAGAGACTAACATTACGCACAACCATTATAAAATCCAAGGAAATTTGGCTAATCCACCACTAGGTACATCTTTTGGTGTCACAGAAACAGTATTTTCCTAAATGCAAATGCCGCAAACATTTCATGTATACTATAGTTGGAACATGTATAATCTAGTTGCAAGTTGCAAACATTTCATATATCTAAAAGAAGACAAAAATTACACGCAACCATTGCCATATCCTAGGGAATACTAACGCTTGATATTGTACACGTATTTTCAAAATTCGCATATGATACGTACATTCAACATATTAATCATTAAGCAAGAATATTAACTTTTTTCTCCTTTTTCTGATCACATCGATGTATGATTATTAGAATTCATATTTGTGTATATATAGCGTGTTTGTAACTATAAATACGAAATGTATAAGTAAGATATAATAAACATTTAGAGTAATCTTCACATCACCAATAAAAATCATTCACAATGTCATGTAAATAATTTAACCGGCGACTAGTCATACAACGTGAACTACGGTATGATATCGAGTCGAATTTTGAAAGTACGTATGCAATATTAGTATTTTTGACACATATGATATTTGTACATTTTGAAAAGTATCATGTTATTATATGAACTTAATCCTTTTTTTAATATGCATGCTACTCCATTAGTTTCTTTTATGATTCCAACACTCTATTAAAGTAACCCATGTTTGCAAACAACTTTAAAAATAGAACCATTTATACCAAAAACTCAAAACTAGTACCAACAGTTTGCTCACATCTAGCATAACTTTTGGTAAACATGTTTAAGCTCATAACTATCATATTCATTTAGGTAATTCTTTGATGCATATATGATGTATATGGTCACAAATATTTTGACTCCAAATAATTTTTTTCACCATGATTTTTTACGCTATTGTGTTCCTAAATAAGTTAGTAAACTTTATATTACCTTTTACTTAAAACAAAAGCAGGTGCAGATTGTTTAAGTCTACTATGTTCTATAATCTATGATGCAAATATAAAAATTTGTTTGTGCAGGTGTTGTATTAGGCACAGGGATACTAGTTTTATCAGTTGGTGCCTACAAACTAATACAAAAGAGGAAGGATAACAAACGTAAAAAGAAATTCTTCAAAAGAAATGGCGGTTTGTTGTTACAGCAACAAACATCAAATGGTGAACATACAACTCAGACAACAAGAATGTTTACTGCAATAGAACTAGAAAAAGCAACCGACCAATACAATGGAAATAGAATATTAGGTCGAGGAAGCCAAGGAACAGTGTATAAAGGAATGTTACCAGATGGAAAAATAGTAGCAGTAAAGAAATCCATGTTGGTAGATGAAATTCATGTCGAATCATTTATCAACGAGGTTTTTTCACTCTCCCAAATTAGCCACAGAAATGTGGTAAAGTTGCTTGGATGTTGTCTAGAAACAGAAGTTCCAATTCTCGTTTATGAATTTGTGCCAAATGGAAATCTGTGCCAATTCATACATGACGAGAATTATGAGTTTCCTACTTTTTGGAGTATACGACTACAAATTGCTACAGAAGCAGCAGGAGCTCTTGCCTATATGCATTCTGCAACCTCCGTTCCTATATATCATCGAGACATAAAATCTTCCAACATACTTTTGGATGAAAAATTCCGAGCGAAAATATCAGATTTTGGACTATCCAAGTCCGTCTTGGGTGATCAAACTCACTTGAGCACATTAGTCAAGGGGACTCTTGGCTACATAGATCCCGAGTACTTTCAATCAAACCAATTCACTGAAAAAAGCGATGTTTATAGCTTTGGGATTGTTGTCCTTGAGCTTTTAACCGGGAAAAAGGCAATATATTCCATAGGACCAGGGGAATCAAGAAGCTTGGCAACATTGATTCTATCAACCGATGAAGGGCTTTTTCTAGAAAACATTGATAACCGAGTGTTGGATGGACCAGAAGAGCAGCTTGTAGCAGTTGCTAAGCTTGCAAAAAGATGCTTGAATATGAATGGGAAGATGAGGCCAACGATGAAAGAAGTTGCAATAGAGTTGGAGGGAATAAGATCAAGTCACTAAATAAAATGAATCTACTGTTTATTTTGTATTAAGCTTTTAGAATAATCCGGATTGGGGCTAGCTATATGTCTATGTGGGTGACATTATTATGTTCTTAAAATCTTTAGTTCTTAAGTTGGTCTTTTGTGATTTTTCATACCGAGTCATTTTAATATATGTACCAGTATTTGTAACTATATGATGCGTGTGCACAATGATTCATTTCCGGGCCTTTTGCTCATTGTTCAAACTCAGTTAGTAATAACAATAATACTATTAAACATTTATGGTTGAAATTAAAATGAAGACAACAAGTAGAAAAGTGAAGTCAAATGGTTACAGTAAAACTTAGACACTTTCATTTGTAATAAGAATCAAAATCACAATCATAATAATTAGACACTTTCATTTGTAATAACAATAACATCACAGTTACAGTAACAATATTTTGTTATGCGCACATGCTCTCCTCAGGTCTTTGAGCATGCTGCTCTAGAGCATATTGTCACTGCTCAGAGTTCATGAGCACTTCGTTGTGCTCTGTAGTGTATTCTCATTGCTTTTGGGCCTAGATTTGATGATCAACAATGGAGGCTTTCCACCTTACCTTTTGCATTTCGGGGCTTGGTGTTTACTCTGCAGGTAATGTATTGAACTATGCATTCCTTGCATCTAGACTCCAATGTGCTAGCTTACAGACGAAACTCTGCTTCGACATGCTAGAATTGCAACTTCTGGGCCAACCTTTGATGATGCCTTGTGTGCTTTTAATGCGAAAATGGAGATTGACCATTTGAGTAACTCAAGTGAGATCGCTACCACCAAACTCATAAAGAAATTGACAGATGTATATTCCACACGTGTTACCCAAATGACTGAATCCACTTTTTGCCTGTCTACTCGACAGATGGCGTTATGGAAATCCCGAATAGCGGACTACACTTTAGACTAGCTTAGGGTGGTTCCGATAGCTGGGTTGGGACAAACTATGAATGCTAGGACTTACCGATGTGTATTATATTTTCGGCTAGGTGTTCCCCTATTTTCTGTTCAAATGTCGTGCTCAGCTTGTTCCAGGGTCTTTACATGGTATATATATTTATGGGGATTATGTTGTATCATGCATTGGTATTATTGGTATTAAACATCAGCATAACGTGGTGAACAATACTCTTGTTGACATGTGTTGTTGGTAGGGGATTTTGGATCGTAAAGAAGTTGACATTGGGATTTGTGGAGAAAGGGATAAACTCTTACGTCCAGCTGATATGTTGCTCTACGTACACGTGGGATGGAGGGCATGATGTATGTGCCGATTTGACAGGGTCATCGCCCTTGATGCAAACTGGTATGGTTGATTTTGTGTCGGGTCATGCAGTGATTGAGGCCGCACAACGTAAATGCGTCAAGTATGAGGCTAAGTATGCGGATATTGGATACTAGGTTACTAACCCGTGAAATTCATGGGATTAAATTTAAAATTGTTGAGTAGTATTTATATAAAAGATCGATTTGTGATATTATGTGAATAAATGATATGTTACATGTATGAATAGAAAATATTAATGTGATACTATGATACAAATAAAATTTTGAAACACTATATAAGGCATTTAAATTTGGCTGGTATGTAATATTAATGTTACACTATCATTAAAATATATATATATATATATATATATATATATATATATATATATATATATATATATATATATTGTCCCATAAAAAATAAACAATATATTAAGATTTATTAGTTAACATATATCCCCCAATGTTTCATATTCTTTCATAAGCTATTTGCGTTATAATATTAATGATACATTATGATACAAATAAATAACAAAACCTCTACCATAAAAAATAAACAGCATATCAAGACTCATTAGTTAACATATATCTCCCTATGTTTCATATTCTTTCATAAGCTATTTGCGTTATCTATACTACCTTATAATATATTTAGGATATCTATATTTAGAAGTTTTAAAATATTTAAGACCAAAAATATTTCTTTAATAAGAAAGATGCATACACATATAATTAAAAGCCTAGAAATTTAAGTGTATTTAAAAAGTTTGGGTTGTTACAAGTATAGATTTCAATGCTTCTAATTTTTTAAAACTTACAAGGAAAGAAGCATAGTATACACCACTTTAAAGCACATAATTTTCAGACTTACAAGACAAGAAGCATAGTGTACACCACTTTAATACACATATTAAAAAAAATCACATTATTAATGCTATTTAATGTAGTTAATTAATTAACTAGTTAATAAATACAATTAATATAGTTATTAAAACAATCCCTTTACATAAGAAATACAAATTATCAAGCATATTAACCAAATTAAACACAATTGCTGCATTAAATGTCACTAATACAAAAATTCAAGCCCGAACGGGCAACGGACCAAATGGGCTTGAGCCCGAATAGATGCGGGCCAAACGGGCACCAACCAACGCCCGAACGAGCATGGGCTAAACAAAATTCTTGATATCCATAAATTTTTTTTCAAAAAGAATATAATAAACTAAAATACATGATTTACTGGAAAATTTAATTTCAGGGTACCCGCCGTTGTAACACGTGGGGTACCCTACTAGTAATATTAATGATACATTATGATACAAATAAATAACAAAACCTGTACCATAAAAAAATAAACAATGTATCAAGACTTAATAGCCCAAGTATAACAATTACTCAGTTCAGATTTTCAACCATCTCTTTTAGTATGTGTCAATTGATCAATTGTTCCAAAGAACCCGAAAGCATGTTATGATATGAAATGATTCTTGATAAACCCTTTCTACATTGTTAACATTGTGTTAGTTTCAAACACTCATATATTACAATCAAGTAATCAAACTTCACAATTTTAATGTTCACTAAAACATTGTGTTGTTCTCTTATACTTAGTTAGACTTAACTAAAGAGTTAAACTAACCAAGTTTCATAGCTTGAGTAGTGTGAAATAAGCTTTGTTAAAAAGATAAACATAAAGTGAATAAGACACAGATTTTTCAACATTGAATTCTATTTTTAATTAACAAAGAATTATATCCAAGTGTTTGCGGAAAGAACACTTGGGATTGAATGACAAGTATGGTGTAGTCTCCTCTCTAAACCTAAGCTATGCTTAAGTGGCAATTATCAGGAACCACTTAGATATCTCAGGGACAAGGTTGCTCTTTGGATGAGAAAAAGTATTTGTGAATGTCTAAGCATTAATTGCACAAACTTGTCAACTTTTCTCCTCTTTATGATCCTATTTTTACACAAGTAAAAAATGCAACCGTTACTTAAAAGACAAAAGATGACCTAACACTAGTACAAAACAGGCTTTCCCCGGCGACTTTTTTAACCCCTTCCCGTCGACATGTTGACGGAATAATACCGTCCCGTCGACATGTCGACGGCAACATATCGACGGCTATCCTTCGACGGGAACCGTGTTCCCGTCGAAAATCGCCGTCGACACGGTGGGTCCCACATCGTTTTCCAGTCAAAGGATTTGTTGTCCGTCAAAACCCATCCCGTCGACATGTCGACGGGCACATATAACTAATTAATGTTTTAATTAGTTAATAATAATTATGTTTTATATAATACCGTCGACATGTCGACGGTATTATATAGAACAATAATAGTATTATTATATTATGCCGTCGACATGTCAACGCCATAAAATTAAAAACATTATTTTTGTTTTAATTATACCGTCGACATGTCGACGGTATGATAAATACCCAAATACAATGTAATAATGATGCCGTCGACATGTCGACGGCATCATTATTACCATCCTGCTAATAGCAGGCTGCAAATATTGCAATTTTCCAGATTTTTTCCGGATTTTCCGGAAAAAATCTACCAAAACCTGTAATAGTAATAGCACCTATAACCACTCAATATCAACATCTCCTAAACGTATAACTCGCCATCGGCTATAACACTTGCAAAATATCGCTAAACACCCTCAAAATGCATAAAAACATATAAAGTTTACAAAACGGGGTGTGGTAATATCTAAACCTAGCTGCCATATCCACAAATGTTTTAATATCCGCGACGTTCAAGTCGCCAAAAGGTTAAACTATACAATACTAACATATGGGTCGCCAAAATATTGTTTCAAGCATAAGTACAACACAAAATACCCAAGTTTGTACCTCTACATCCAAAATCACTCGTGATCATCAGTAGGACCCTCATCATCGCCAGAACCATCCTCATCGCCTCTGAGACTCCCGCTCCCTCCAGCTGAGCCACTACCTCCAACGCCACTACCTCCAACGCCACTGCCTGAGCCATCCACGCGCTGAGAACCCGCCTGACTAACATACTCATTCCATCGCGGGTTGGAGGACATAAAACCTGTGACCATATCAATCTGCGCCTTCAAGAGCTTACGCTCTTCAGCGTCTTTACGGCTCTTCTCCTCGGCCTCAGCAATCTTCTTCTCGGCCTCAGCAAGCTTTTTCTCCATCTCAGCATATCCTGAAAATGAAATAATCAAAATTAAAAAACATCTATTGCAATACTTAATTTGAGTCATGATCGAGTAATCTATAATTAATATATTATCAAACTGTACATACCTGGAGGTGGAGGCGGGGTGTATGGTAACGGTGGCCTGGAGAGCCCGGGTACGACCCTACCCCGTCCGGCGATGTGGCCCCGCTGCTTGCCCTTCAAAACCATCGCAAGTATCTGCTCCTCCGTATACGCCACCCCTTCCGGCGTATTCGCTCCCAGATCTCGCAGCCGGACCATCTCTTCCTATTTAATTGAGAAAAAAATTGAGAAAATTTATATATATATGTAAGTGTGTGTATATATATATATATATATATATATATATATATATATATATATATATATATATATATATATATATATATCGGGTTAATTACAAGATTATGTTTCAATGAATCATTAAAGTGCGTGTTTGGGGAAATAAATAAATAAATAAATAAATAATAAATTAAAAAAAAAAAAAAAGATACTTACATATTGAACACGAGCCTCATCCTGCAACCACATACCATCATTGTCGCAGTGTGTGTCGTAAAACGACTGGATGAGGGACGGGTATTCTTTGTCCTTGCTGTTCACAAACTGTATATACACATGCATATATATAAGACGAAACAAATTAAAAATGGCAAATCAAACACCATATTTATTCTAATTAAACTTAAATACTTTTATAAAATTAAAATTAATTACTTTTATCGTTGTTGTAATTAAATAATTTTATAAAAATAAAATACTTTTATAAAAATAAAATGTGTCTTACATAGTCGTGGCGAATAGCGGCCAATGACTTGGAACCGTGGCGGCTGTACACCTTCAACTTCTTTCGGTTCTCCTTGTTCACAGCAGCACGCTTCAGGTTCTCCTCCTTCATGTAAAACTTGATATGCTCCTCCCACACAGATGGCTCGACGTTCGGAGGAGGGTTTCTTCGTATCTCATCCACTTTTTCAGGCCCACCCTCCCCGTCGAAGTAAACCCTCTTCATCGTGCCCTTGTTGTCGGAGTAGACCTTAGCAATGTACGCATTGAGGCCCGTCGAAATGGTAGTCCAATTGGGTCCCACCATGTGCCTCTGCAAGTCGAAGAATTCCTGCAAACAAATTTAAACAAATATACACAATTAAACAAATTTAAATAAATGTACACATTCAAAGATATAATTAAAAGGAAAATAAAATAACTGACCCCGAGTCGGTTCATGAAGCCCTGTCGAGTCGCTTCGTCAAGGTTGTGCCAGGAGGGATAGTGCAACGGCAAGGACCTAACCAGCTCGCCAACATAGTTACTGAACCATGCGTGGTGGGGCCCAACATGCTTAAATGTCTTCTGATCTTGCCACTCGAACTCGATCGATTGCGGGCCCGAGGCATTCACAGCTTTCCTGAGGTCTTTGTTTTTGTTGGATTCACGGACCTGTGCCCTGCCGCCAGCCCGACCTCCACCCCTGCCGCCAGCTTGTCTCGCTCTACCTCCTCGTCGAGGTTTTTGTGAGGAACCTACAATTGAAGTGAGTGAAAACGTTAAAAAATAACAAGTAACAAAATTCAAATTATCAAGTTTAATTTTCTTACCACTACGGTGACCGCTAGTAATCGAACGAGGAGGGGGTGGTGGGTCATCGGCACCGTCACCACCGTGACCTCGCGCTACTGCTGCCATCTGTAAAAAGTACAAGTTGAATTAACATATAGAAATTCGGGAACAAATTAACATAAGCATGCACACATTCAAATACATACACATTTAAAATAAATAAACACATTTAAACAATCCATAACAATTTCATTCAAATAAGCTAAGTGTCATTTTACAAGTTACAATTTAAGATCAATCTGCTACATCTACATCACTATCATAAACAGCATGAGTCGCATCTTCAACTTCATCATCAGAATTGTTTGCGTCAGAGTCTGCTAAATCATAAGGATCGTCGTCCTCATCATCAATAAATTCATCGTCGTCATCAACATGAATGATTGGTGGTGGTGCCTCAACTAACGTTGATTGACCATCGATATTTAAGGTTTCAAATGCCAAATCATTCAAATTAGCAGACAGTTGGAGATTCGATGAGTTGTTGCCATGTATCACATCATCATCGTCTTCTGCCACAATGACATCCCAGGTCGTGTTGTGATTCACTTCTTGGACGACCTTCCAATGGAGTGGTCGTCTGGCAGGATCTTCAAGGTAGAAGACTTGTTTTGCTTGTGTTGCGAGAATGTAAGGTTGATCTTCAAACGCTGTGCTACATGCCCAAATTTGTGTCATGTTGTTTCTAGTGTTATAACGTTCGACTCTACCTCTTTTGACCAAGTCGAACCACTTAACTCGAAACAGCACAACTTTGAACTGGGTATACGCGAACTCCAGAATTTCTTCTAGATGACCATAATACATTTCTCCTTCCTTCTCGCCAGGAGAACAAATTCCGCTGTTCTGAGTTGTACGTTTTACATCGCGGCTGTGTACAACAAACTTCACACCGTTGACTACGCAAGAGTGAACTGAGGTTACGGTCGATAATGGTCCACAAGCCAAAGCGAATAAGTCGGGAGTACACCTTGGGTCATTGTCTGTGTAAAGTTTACCGATCTATGAACAAAGATAAGAATAGATGGAGATGAGTAATATATATAGTCGTTATTTATACAAGGAATTACATATAATAAGTTTACCTTCGTCTGAAACCATCTAGGAAATTCTTGTTGCATGTCGCTATCAGGATGTTCACTGAAAATGGACATGATATTAGAATTAATCGAAAAGATAACTTGGGAAAACGAACGAGTCGAGATGCTATGGTTATATATGACATGTTAAACGAACGAGTCGAGATGCAATGGTTATACATGAGATGTTAAACGAACGAGTCGAGATGCAATGGTTATACATGAGATGTTAAAACGAACGAGTCGAGATGCAATGGTTATACATGATATGTAAAACGAACGAGTCGAGATGCAATGGTTATACATGAGATGTAAAACGAACGAGTCGAGATGCAATGGTTATACATGATATGTAAAACGAACGAGTCGAGATGCAATGGTTATACATGAGATGTTAAACGAACGAGTCGAGATGCAATGGTTATACATGATATGTAAAACGAACGAGTCGAGATGCAATGGTTAAACATGCGATGTTAAAACGAACGAGTCGAGATGCTATGGTTATATATGAGATATGATGTTAAACGAACGAGTCGAGATGCAATGGTTATACATGAGATGTTAAACGAACGAGTCGAGATGCAATGGTTATACATGAGATGTTAAACGAACGAGTCGAGATGCAATGGTTATACATGAGATGTTAAACGAACGAGTCGAGATGCTATGGTTATACATGATATGTCTCATCTCACTATATCTCTCTCTCTACCTAACACCTTATCCTCACAATATAAACACACACACACACACACATACTCATCTCACTATATCTCTCTCTATCAGTTTCTGTTTTCTGGCGACACCAGCATTTTCCGGCCGCCGGAATCTTTTTCTGGCCAACACCTTTTATCACCTCAACTTGTAGATCGGGCCACACCGGTCACGATTCAACCACTCAACCTCACAACCACAAACATACACTGTTATCATGGTGAAGAAGATGGCAGAATTTGAAGCGTTTCCTTGTCCTTGTGAACGAGGAGACGTGGTTCTGCGAGAATCGTGTAAACCTTACTCCCGTGGTAAACTATACTATGCGTGTCCTTTCTCGCAGGTGAACAATTACATATTTTTTCTTTAAATAATTTGGTTAGTTGTTAATAATAATAGTTTTTACTCTTTAACAGCCTGGGACAGACGACCATGGATGTAATTTTTTTTTATGGAAGGAGGAACGACTCGCCAAAATGATGATCGGTTCTCTGGGAGCTTCAACATCAAGCGGTTCTGGATCTACTCAAAAAAGGTGCTCAAACTGTCATGAAAAAAATCTTAGAATAAACTTGCTGGAGGCACAAAAACAGGTGTTGGAGGCACAAAAACAGGTGTTAGAGACAAAATTAAGGGTGCTGGAGGCAAAACTTGACATGGCAACGTATCCCAACCACGACCACGCATGTCAGTCGGATGCAATACTCCGTGACCTTGTAGGTGACATGGATAAATTTCATATGTAGTACTGTTATCGTTGTTGTTGTTGTTGTTTGCTGTTGTTGTTGATGTTTTTGATGTTTAATAAAATGTTGTTGTTGTTTAATAAAATGTTGTTGTTGTGGAGCAATAATTAGAACTGAAGAAGCAATAATTATCAACCACAAAGGCAAACTGTTTATTTAAAACAAGCAAGAGTTCTTAACAACATGCATTTTCATACAGACTCAAACTAAACAACTCGACAACCAAACGAAACAACTCAAACTAAACAACTCGACAACCAAACGAAACAACTCGACAACTAAAACAACATATCAAACGAAACAACCCGTTTATTTTTTTTTGCGGCTACTTCCCGCTTTACTCGAACTCGCACCATCTTTTCCCTTCCTTGCTCTCATTTCCTTGATATGTGCAAACGTAGCTTCAAGATTTGTGATCCTATTTCCCAGATTATCAAGTTTTGTTTCCAACGTACTTTCAGCTTCGTCGTCACCTCCAACAGCAAGAACTTGAGCTTCAGCAGCAGCTTGAGCTTCAGCAGCATCTAGCTCCTCCATGTACTCTTTGTAGTACGGCTTTTTCCTACACCATTCGATAATCTTGTCTCTCATCCACGGTTCAGCATCCTTAAAATCACCATATTCCTCATAAACTGCATGACCAAAAGTTAACATAACTTCATTAAAGAGGAGCTCGTGTGACAAGATTTTTGAGTACTCCTCTTCAACTGTGCAACCACGCCAAGTCATGTGTGTCTTGTAAAAATTGACGATTGAATTATTTGTGAGATGTGTAAAATGAGACGGAAATAATTTTGTGAAAATGTATATATTGGTTAAAAAATGAGACGGGAATGTATTTGTGAGGTTATATATAGCCTGATTTTTGATGATATATTCCCGTCGACATGTCGACGGGAACAAGAAAGCGGGAAAATATCCCGCCCAATATTTTACCCATTTAGCAAAAACGTTTATAATTAGTAATATTCTCCCGTCGACATGTCGACGGGACTCTTAAAACATAATAATTATTATGCTTAATCACACGTTAACTACGAGATAAAGCGTTATTAATATATTGCCGTCGACATGTCGCCGGGAATATATTAGCGGGTAATTTTCGCGCCCAACTTTGGTGAATTATTGAGGCCAAAAAAATATTCTAAAATGGTCCCGTCGACATGTCGACGGGAAAATACGATTATGAAAAATTCAACGCAGTTGGGCTCGGTCAAGCGCTTTTTTTGTCGTTTTGTGCCTTATGCCGTCGACATTATGTCGACGGGAAAACCCTCGACGCCTGTTCTCCTGATCCTTGTAGTGTAAGCTAATCAAGACAAAATACTGATGTATTTTATCTATGCTACAAGAACCTATTTTGGGTATTGGACAATAACGCTTTCTGAGGGACACTGATGACATTGTCCTAACATTTTGCCATTCAGGGAAAGTTTGACTTCAGGGTGATAAGAACTTCTCCTTATCCTTTTCAAAACATTTCCCACCTTCTCCCGCCTATCCTTCGGTCCAAGATTCTTAAGTCTTCGGTCTTCAGTTTTCAATCATTATTCTTGACTAGCAGGGTACCCACGCGTTGCAGCTGCGGGTATCCTGAAATTAAATTTTCCGATAAATCATGTATTTTAGTTTTTTATGTTCTTTTTAAGAATAAATTTACGCATATTAAGAATTTCGTTCAATTCGGGCTCGAGTCCGTTTGGCCCGCACTCGTTCGTGCTCAAGCCCATTAGGCCCGTTGCCCATTAGGGATTGAATATTTGTATAATGTGTTTTATTATTTGTATTAGTGATATTTAATGCATGAATTGTGTTTAATTTGGCTATACAATATGTTTGATAGTTTGTATTTCTTATGTAAGTGGTGTTTTAATAACTGTATTAATTGTATTTATTGACCAGTTAATTAATTGGGTACATTAAATGGCATTAATGTGGTGTTTTTTTAGTATGTGCATTAAAATGGTGTATACTATGTTTCTTGTCCTGTAAGTCTAAAAATTATGTGCATTAAAGTGGTGTACACTATGCTTCTTTTCTTGTAAGTCTTAAAAAATTATAAGCATTGAAAGCTATACTTGTAACGACCTAGACTTTTTAAAGACACTTAAATTTTTAGGCTTTGAATTATATGTGTATCCATCTTTCCTATTAAAGAAATGTTTTTGGTCTTAAACATTTTAAGACTTCTAAATATAGATGTCCTAAATACATTATAAGGTAGTATAGATAGTTGTTGAGGAGACAGGGGTTCAGTGGGTTATTGTCATCGCTCACTGAACCCATCACCTTATTCTTTGGTTTAAGTGCCACTCACTGAGTTCCGCCTCACTGAGTGGAGAGGCTTTCTTCATAGACTCGTACTAAGCATCTTGAAGGTGACTCACTGAGCTACTGTTGAATCAGTGACTTGATTATTGTTGTAGGTCTTCTAAAACTTAGGTTAATTTGTATTCAAATCCCTGTTTATGGTTGCTTGGGACTGAATGGACCCAATAGTCTCCCCCTATTTGGATATAAATATAGCCTAAGTGTTTGATCAGTATAAGTAAGCAATTGGGCTTCTTCTTATACTAAAGATATTATAATGCACATAAAGAACACTGATCATTTCAAAACATGGGCCATCATCTTATTTATAAAAATTACAAACACACCTATCATCTATTACAAAACACTCAGGTTCAAGTACTCAGACTTCCTTATTACCCATGATTTCAAGCTTTGTCTTCTTAGAGAGCAAGACATGCTTGTCAGGATGCTCACTCATCATCTTATCCATCAGGATCATAAACTCTTCATTTTTAGGAATCTTGTAATGCCGATCCATCATCTTGTATGCCAGGAGGGTAGGGGTCTCCACCTTATGTATGTCACTGACTCTTTGGAAGGCTGGTGAACCATATTCATCAATAAAGAAGAGTCCATACTCAGGATCCTTAATCATTTTGTTGGTGGCAAACTTGACACCAGCTGGAGGGTCCCTGTTGCAGTGAAGTACATAGAGGTATTGTTTAGATTCCTGTCTCACTGCTTTGCGGTTTCTGCCAGTGATATGAGTTGGTTCAGGGATTACAAGACCCTGATAAGCAAGTGCCTTATGATGATCAATTCCTAAACTCTTGGCAACCTTTTCCAGTTCTTAGTATTTTCTGGTCAGGCCTTCAAGTAGTTCAAGGACACACTTGTTCTTCTTCTTCTTCAGGATGGGTCCCATCATGTCCATTCTTTGATTCCAAAATCAGAGAGCTTGAATGGAGCATACCTTTCATTAACTCTTGGTCCTCTCTGAGTGGTTATGGCAATAGGTTCATTCTTCTTGTAAGGATGAATGATCATGTCAGTGATGGGTCTTTCACCCTTAGTCTTAGCCATTGTCCAAACATACCTCTCATAGTTCCTCTTCTTCCTTTCAGTGTTCAACTTGGCATTTTGGTTTGCTTCTTTGATTAATTCAGCCCAAAGTTGAAGAAACTGCTCTCCCCTGATGCTTTGATTTGTTTCCTTGATAACTTCCTTGGCGACCTAAGTTATAATAGGCCTACTGAGCATCTCAGCCTGAATCCTGTCTTCCTCTTTAGTAACCGCAACAACTTGTTTGTTTGTACTTCTAAACACCTTCCCATTATGCAAGATTACTTCAATCATTACAGGTGCCTTGTGTAACTTGGGAGGTGAATCTTCTGTAGTATTGAATGAACATGCATCGAATTTTTTTTATAAGAATGCTACTCCGTATAAGGTAAAAGGTGATGTGATGTCACCTATAACTCGCACATATGGCTCGGTGCACCTAACTATCTCTAAAGAGAGAATCTTCAATTTAATGAAACCACATGGAACAATTTACTCTACATGAAATAAGTGTTCTGGTAGTAGAGCTGCATGTTGAGCTGCTATCTATGGTTATAGACTTACATGCATGAAACAAGGATGACTATAAACATCAAAAAAAGGTTAACATACTTATGGCATCCAATTTAAACCTCACATGCCTTACCTACACTTTCATTTTACTATCACCACCCAGAGCTCTATAAAAAGTTAACAATTGTCATGTTTGTTTAATATTTCAATTTTTTTCCACCTATTTGCATTGAATATTTCACTTTATTAGTACGTTTATTAGATCATTGATTACCATTTCATTGCATTTTTTTACATAAAATAAAGAACCTACTAACATTTCAATTTCTTTCCACTTACTTTCATTAACTTCTTGTTGTGATTTCGAATCATTGAAATATCTTGAAGATTATGATTTATTATAACGGGGTTTTTTTTATTTATTTATTTTTTTTAAATAAGGGTTTGACCCGGTAAATTTATTATTCTAAAAAATAGTTAGGTATATAAGATGTAAATGAATCACACATCTCAGGCCCTTATCGGTTTTGTTGTTCATATGTTCACTTGTGATCTTCCTAGAATTGGTCTGGATCGAGTTAACACGAAGATGACTTTTTGTTATAAGTATGTTATGTGGTTGGGATGTCTTGAGTAGAAGCCCCAACACTTGAGCACATATATGGTGGTTGGAGTTAGTCTTGTTGCCTCTTTTTGATAGACAGCCGATCATTTGCAAAATGGCAAAACTTTAAAAAGCCTAAAAAGTAATTTCAACCGTTCGATCAAAAATCATGATCCGATCAAATTAAAAGAGGAAATTTAAACATAGGGGCATGTTGGTCATTCTGGTACAAATAATAATATGTTACATTTCTTTATTTTCCATCTCATTCCCCCTTTATTTCCCACCAGATCGACTCTCAAATCCAAAGATGAAAGACGATCTCCGGTGATCTTCGTCACCATCACCACCATTGCACCGTCATGAGGACCGTCTCCATCACCATCACCATCACCATCACCGTCTTCACGCTATCAACATCACCGGAACCCCAACATCACCATCCAAATTAAAAAGCTTTAGCTTTTCTGATCTAAAGATGGCGACAAGAAACTTTCGTCCTGATAGCGTGTTGGGAAAAGGTGGGTTCGGGTCAGTTTTCAAGGGCTAGGTTGATGAGCAATCTTATGTTGCTACCAAGCCTTTAATCGGCATTGTTATTGATGTCAAAAAGCTTAATTAAGAAAGTTTTCAAGATCACATAGAGATTAGGTAATGATTTGTTGTTAAAATGTGATAGGTTTAATGATGCACACCAACTGCTCGACAAAATGCTTCAACCCGATTATGAGGTCTTAGCTAATGAGACTTTAAATGTCGTTTTCCAGTTTTGTTGATATGGTGGATGGGCAGTGGATGTTTGATAATTCTAGGGATGAGACGTGCTTGAGGTATGTGATTATCTCATTGGAGGTTTTGCTAACTAGTTATAAGAGGTTGGTTGTGAAGGATAGTGCGGTTAATGCTATTTGTTGTGGTGCTAAGTTGATGATTCTTCGGTTGTTGAGGTTTGAGAATGCGATTGAGAATGGTGACGAGGTTGTTTTGATGACGACGAAAGGGGAGGCGATTGCATTGGGGATAGCTGAGATGCCTACTGTTGTTATAGACAACAAAAAAATGGTTCATCAATAGACATTGTTTATCAATTAAAATAAAGGTTCATCAATAAAAAAAAATTGGTTCATCAATAGAAGAGATTGTTCGTCAATTAATATAATGGTTCATCAATAGAAGACATTGTTCATCAATTAAAATTAAGGTTCATAAAAAAATGGTTCATCAATAGAAGACATTGTTCATCAATTAAAATAATGGTTCATCAATATAAGACATTGTTCGTCAATTAAAATAATGGTTCATAAATAAAAGACATTGTTCATCAATTAAAATAAAGGTTCATCAATAAAAAAAATGGTTCATCAATAGAAGATATTGTTCGTCAATTAAAATAATGGTTCATCAATAGAAGAAATTGTTCGTCAATTAAAATAATGGTTCATCAATAAAAGACATTGTTCATCCATTAAAATAATGGTTCATCAATTAAAAAAAATGGTTCATCAATAAAAATAGTGGTTCATCAATATAAGATATTGTTCGTCAATCAAAATAATGGTTCATCAATATTGTTTGTTCATCAGTTAAAAAAAGCTAAAAATAACAAAAATAACAAAAGATGTATTGTGGTACATCAATTAGTGCATTTAAATGTACTTTTATAAGAAAAATCTCTTTTAGGCATTTTATCAAACACTTTGTGTGCACTAAATATGTCTAAGACATCATCTTTAACGTGCGATATCTCACTAATAACATATTATATTTGAGTGATTCAAATTTCTGAGTTAAGAATGGCCAAAAAGCTACAACTTTAGTGTTTTAAGTTTTGCAAAATTCGGCCTTTAAACTAGATAAAATTAGAACCGAAAATGACGAAATTTTCAAGAAAATCAACACTCGCTTAAAAAGTTTAAAAAAAAAGTTGCGATTCATATATCAAAATGCATATCAAATTAAAGAGAATTGATTTTTAAAAATTATGGTAAAATCGGTTTTTTTGTAAAAGTTTGTCATTTGAAATTTATTTACGTTTGAAGTTTAGGATAGAATTAAAAAAACGGGTCAAATTACCATAATGCACTTTGACCGAATATTTAATAGAAAAAGAGGGAGAGAAGATGGTGGGACACGTGCAAGAACTTGTATGGCTTTTTAGACTTTGCAATTTTTGATTCTTTTTAACCGATCGCAACCCCTTTTTGATATGGCGTTAAGTTTCAATTTGTCTTTTTCATGGTATCGAGAATTCAAGAGGGTTCATGTTGAAATGTATCGTGGTCTAACACCATTTGAAAGTTGTTGATTACATTTGGGTTTCGTGTAAGCATTTAGGAAATTTTTAGATTGGAGCTTAGGCACTTTTAACTACCTGTATAGTACTCCATACTTACTAAAAGATATAGTTAATCTGATTACGTAAAAACAATTGTTATTAATGTTGATGTCTACTTTTCACCGGTGATTAGCCTTGCATTAGGCCATTTCGTATTCCAAGCAAAGTATTTATAGTTAGAATATATCTTTTCTCGGACTCGTTATGGGGAGCACAAATATTTCACAATAAGAATAAGCTTCCCACTTTCCTTAATAGAACTTAACCATTGACGGCTAACCATCTTTTTCTTTCTGATTTAAGTTGTAGTGATGTAATATATTCTTAGATAACATTTACTTTAGAAAAAAACTTACTTATCTTATATATGTGGTGGGTCAAATAATTGGGTTATAAGAAGGAACGCATATATGGAGATCCTTCAAACACATGATAGTATAAATGTATGATACATTGAATACACAAACAAACTTATTATTTACCTAGTACATCTTAAACTATATTTTCATAATATTACACTCTTTCACCCACAAGCAAATGACACGTCTATGTCGTATTTGATTAAAAATAGAGTATCAGTAATATACCGTTCGATATTCAAAATTGTGTGTAAAATGAATCTATAGTACAAGTATCAAGAACAAGAGTAGCCAAAGTTTAAGAAGAACATAAGAGATGCTTTTTGGTCTCTACAAATCTAAGAAGGACATGCTACTCAAAATGCATGACCAATTTGATAACACAAATATATAAGAGAGCAATATTCATAAAGTTTAAAGACATGACAACTCATTCATTTACTTTCTTCGGGTGAGATAACCCCAACTACCAACATATCAATGCTTGCTACCTACCTTGGTGTTATGGTGTATATATATTTATTACTAACCCTTCCCCCATTTAACTCCCCATCCAAATCGCTACAACTTTTCACCTTGGTGTTTTGTTTTCTTATAAGCTCGGGTCTCAAAAAGGTGCCCATGTTGATCAAAGTTGGAATCATTTGTTTTGTGGTTCATTTAGTCGATGTTTTCTTAGAGATGATGATGTTACATGTTTTTCACCCACGATTTCTCTGTTTAAAATAGTTGTTGACGGCAGGTATAAATTTATTTTCGTGTTGTTTGTTCAAATAAAGATGACTAGAATTTCTTTTTGGGCATGCGTTGCACCTGATGCATGAGTTGTTGCTGCATTTTTGTGTCTTTGATCTGAACTATTATACAAAAGTTTTGAGTCTTTTTCGTATGTACAAAGACCTATTCTTATCGCATAAAAGATGACCCTTTTTATTGATGTTCATTTTCTGCTTATTTTAGTAGTTATTTTGCACGTTCTTTGGACTATGAGTGTTCAGGATTGTTTATTTACTTATTAAAATGCATCATAATTTTGCAGATGCACATCCATATGCGATTGTCAATCCAGAAGTTGCATCAAATATAACAGCTTTGATGTCGAGGACCTTTAATAGCATAAATAAATTCTTCTACATGCTCGATCTTTAACAGCAAAAATAAATCATTTGGCTAATGATAATCTCAACTTTGACACCTATTTACTCGATCTTCAGATCCACAGTACCACAAGCTCCTAAAAAAGATGGTGATCTTCATACTCTAGAGAATTGCATTACATACTTTTCACTAATTTTGTTAGATATCTCATCCAAAAGAATCGGCTGTATAAAATTATTCCATATCTTGTTGTATTTTTGTAGTTTCTCCCGATATGCCGGTTACTTTTTGCTCAGCCACTTATTAGATACCTTATAGAATTTTGAGAATGAATTTACATATTGTACTTGTAATTTTGGCCTTTAAATTCGGATTTATACTCTAAGCTATAAGGTCCAATATAAGTTTCTCTTACTGAACTTGTATGTTGAAGAAAGCCCAACAAGACAACGAGCTTATAATATTTAAGAAACTTTACCTGTTTTCCAACTATATACACAAAGTTACCAATGGATTCATCACTGTTTGCAACGGGTTTTCTGAAAGAAAAGAGATTATGGAACTTTAGATCAACTCTTAAATAAAGTATCATACTTGTCATGAATGACTACTTTCCATACGCATATAATAACTTATATTTTTGGTAATGTCTTACAGTACGATGGTTAACTTTTCTTAATCGACTATGTCTTGCTGCTAGATATAAAGATATTGATGCAACCGACGAGTGGTTGATAAATGGTACTCCATACATAGCACAAGCTAGAAACATCATATAAAACGATCATACAATTGGAATCTACCAATACTCGGAAGAAATTCATGCTGATTTTTAATAACTTTTTTTATATATATAAATTCACTTGAGTATGTATTTTAAAGACATTTCTCACATTAACATAGATCAATCAACTTTATATTAACTTTCGATAGTATTTTGTAATTAAGAATGTATAAATTCTAACTGCATGTTAACATTTGTTTTAAGTAATGACTTACTAAGATTTTTCAAAGTTATTAAGCATTCCTTTACTGAAAGTTTTGTTTTCCTTCATTTAGATAGTCAAGTAGGAAATTAAAAGCACGTGGTAATTATAAACCATCATCGTTATATGTGATAAGATGATATAGTTAGGAAAGAAATGCAAATTATGGTAGACTCATAACATGGATAAACTTCCAACATGTAGTTTAAGAATCGACTTAACTACTTCTTGTTTAAATCATAAGATTGCTAATGTACAATATAATTTCGTCACTACGTAGACATAAATCCATGAATTTCCTCATATAAATTTCCTAAAGTATGTTTTGATTCTTTGATAAATATATATAACCAACTTTAACTAATAAAATGGCAGGGTTATATCATCACTTGAATCCAAAATCATGCTTCCATGACCCATATAGAACATTTTCTTATTAACTTCAGTTTTATAACCAAAGTTTTGATTGAAATTGACTTCATTTAATGTATCTCTTATGAGGACTATTTGACTGAAATTTATATAACCAGCTTTAATTAATAAAAATAACATTTTGACTGAAATATACTTCATTTAATGTATCTCTTCTGAGGACTATTTTCTTATTATCTTCTGTTTTATAAGAGCACCCGGTGCAGGCTCGTTGTGGAGGTTCGCCGGTCGACGTGGATGGCTCAACGGCGAGCCGAAGCTCGCCGCTATACCATAACTTCCTCGCCGTTGCTCTTTGTTGGGTGGTTTTTCGTGGCCACGGCGAGCTTTCTTTCTGACAAAAAGTGATGTATACGTTGGAGAAGCAGAGATGGAAACGGATATATTACCGTTTGGTTTGCCGAAAATTTACAATGGTTGTGTTTGTTTGTATTTTTTTCTCCCTACACTCTTTTGCATAAACACAATAAATACTAACCTCATTTTCACTTCTCTTCACTATATTTCAACAAACTAAACTAAAAATTTCTATACCTCTTCTCCAAATTAAAACAAAAATGTCTCAAAACCCGAACGAAAAGGGCTATTTCACGAACCTTCTAACGTCAAACCAACATCAATACGGGGGAGCCTCAAACTCTTCTACTCCCTCGTCTCAAAGTCCAAACCCTTCACTGCCATACAGTTCGCAACCATTAAATCCGAATGAAATTTACCATTACCAACAATATGCGTTTCAACAAGGATTCGCAAGTCAACAACAATTCTATTCGTCACCACAATTTTATAACCCGAATCAACCATCCACATTTCCTCCATCACAACCATCTCAAGGTACGTTTAAAGTACCTAAGGCACGATCACCGGCCAAAGGCCGAGGAAAAAAAACAAAAGCCCAAAGAGGAAAAAGCGTCGTAAATTTGGACGCGGACGATGACGATGACTTGGAAGAAGCTGGTTATACGCGTGCTCGAAAGTTATGGTCCATAAAAGAAGAAATGATTCTTGCGGAAGCGTGGATAGAAATTTCCCAAGACCAAGAGATGGGAAATGACAAAGAGAATGACTTCTTTTGGAACGAAATTCCTGAAGTGTTCAACGAGCAGACTACTGATGACCCTCGTACGAAAAACATGCTATCCGGTAAATGGTCGAGGCTCAATGTCGACTGCCAAAAATTCCACGCTATTTATAAACATTTAGAGCGTCGCAGTGGTGAAAATGAGCATGATCATATCGAGAATGCCAAAACGAACTTCGCACAACACTTTGGATAGAGGGGTTTCACTTTGGTTCACGTTTAGGAGATCCTGAAACGCTACCCGAAATGGGATGCTGAAGAACCTCTGGACATTACATGTCTTGAGGATATATTCGGGCCGGACAAACGACCTCGTCCAGAAAGAAACAACAAACGAGCCGGAAAGAAACAAAAGTCGACGGAAACGTCGAGTGCGGCGAGCTCCGGTGGGAGTCAAACGAGTACTTTTTCGGGACAATTATCCGAAAAGTATAATCAAGCAAAATACGCTCAAACGGCTTGTTACGAGGCGCAGAGGAAAAGGGAGGAAAAGACGTTCGAGAAAGAAGCTGCGGTGTTGGAGTGGCAGGATATGCAGATGCTAATGATCGATCCAAACACGGTTACTGACCCGGTTAGAGCTGAAATAATTCGCAAGAGGCAAGCAAGAATAACTCAGAAATACCAAAGTCTCGACCGCGAAGATGACGAATAAAATGTTTAATTTTCATATTAGTATCGTATATTTTTTTTTCGTTTTTTTTTCGTATCTTTTTTTTTCAGTATTGTAACTTTCTGATTTAATGAAATAAAAATAGTATGTTGTGTTATTTTTAATTAATTGTGGAATGAATTTAATTAATTTAATGAAATGAATAAAAAAAATAAATGTGTAAGATGTGGGGCCCTAATGGGGAAGTTGAGGTATGTTGTTTGGTGAGGAGAAGGTTGGTTGTGAGGAGTTGAAGTTGAGGTGTTGGGTGATGTGTCACATGTGGGACCCGAATGGGGAGATGTAGCTCTTTGACTACACACCTTGTGCTCTAAACAATGTTTCGAGTGTATTGTAATAGAGTAGTGATTGGCATGACTAATTTATGTGTCTAATTTCATGCCTAACAAGGATCTTGAAACACATGGCTAAATCAATGGTAAATAAAAGGAGAGAGAATAAGTGGAATACATGTGTCACAAAATAAATAGATTAGGCATAAAATTAGTCATATGAATTAGTGATCTCAATCATATTATAAGTTACAAAATAGCATAACTGGGCTGAAGCTTACTTGCAAGCCTAGTCCATCTTTTAGTTCTCACAAAGCTCATAGCAATTGAATTCGACCATTTGAGGCTTTTCCTATTTTTCTGTTAACCTATCTATTTGCTATTCGCACGATAAACTTTATAAAAACTAGTTGTATCGTATAAGCTAACTTTGGTCAACTAGTTACTATTTCATGGATGATTCACTTACATGAAATTCATGTCGAGAAGTAGATGAAAAAGTTGCTAAAAGCGAACTGTCCATCGACGTTTCCATTGCATTGGTTGCTCTCTCCCGAATATAGTTATTGAGTAAGTGTGTTTTTTTCTAAGATAATACAAAAGCTTGTTTCGTAGCGTGTATAGACGAATTTAGATAGAACTCCTCAAACTACTATCTAGTATTTTGCAACGGCAGTAAAATCTAATTTGGAATAATTATCTTTAGTATAAATACAATAACTTTTTCACCAAAAAGTATACATAATCCAGGCTAGTGACTGCCCAGTGTTAGCCTCTTGCTTATCATCTTGTATTCTACATACTATGTTTATCTTTATTTGGAAGATGATCTCCTGCAACTTCAATAGGCTTCTCTATGCTCACTTGATGTGTTTGGTTTATAATATATGAATGTCATGATATCATAATTCCAACACTAGTCTCTTATAAAATCAAGACAAAGGTAAATTGCTTCATTTTGAAGTATAGCAAAGTGGTCAAATTGTATGTAACTGACTTCTATTAAACTTATGTGAGCTGGTACTTTAACATCAAATATTTTTGGGCAAAGGTAGCTCCGTTGTTAAAGTTGGTATCATCACATGTACATGACAACAATAAGATTTTCGTTCTTGATTCGTTTTTAAGTGCGATAATACTCCACGGATCTAATATTACTAAGTTGAGTATATATGGACGTAACATGTGGCCTTGGGTACTCTTTTTTCTAGTTAAAGTAAATATTAAAATTTTCAACGTGCTATCAATGAAAAAGATGGCTTTTCATACTGTAACACACGCCATTAGGCCTAACTATGTAGTTTTGGTATTTTTGCATAATTTTTGAAGTGGTATTTAGGTAGAAAGGCTTATGGAATGTGTTTACCAAGCTTTTTGTTATTATCAAAGACGATTAAGTGAGTCGGCCTTATCAGGAGAGTTGTCTTGGGAAGTTAGCTTATATTTCAAACATAGGTATTGTTTTGTCCATTTGGTTTTTTAAACTTTTGTTACTTTCATGGATAACTTTTAATGAACTATTTATTGACATACTGCACGGATTTGCTCATTTTTTGCAAGCTCCTCAAAATGATGCTAGCTAGGTGTATAGCCGAAGGATTCACACACACTTTTTGAAACAAACCAAAAAACATTTTCTTCCTTATCAACCGTAATGCAACTAGTACTCATGATGTGTTGTTTAGCTTTAAAAAGGAAGATCATTGTTGTATAACTGTGACGAATTTAGTTGTGATAATCCGCCCTTCTTTAACATCATGGTGTAAATATCAATGTTGCAAAAATCGTGAATCGGTAGTCGGGCGGTCGACCACCCTGCAGCGATTAATCGGCCAAGGCGGGATTAATCGGTGATTAATCGGATTGGCATTTCCTGCATGTTTTGGGTATTTCTGGAGAGCAAACTAAATATCTTAACTGATTCCAAGCCTACTATTTTTCCAAACCTCAATAAAAGGCTCCAATTCTGATTATGAGGTCCATTGTGCGTTATAAGTGAAATAAACGATCCCCAAATTAAGTAGAATGCCTAAATTGTTATTTTTTAAATCTGACTGATTTGGCCGATTTTTTTGCCGATTTGGCCGATTCAGCCGATTTTTGACCTATTTTTTCTGATTTTTTTTCCTAGGCTGATTTTTTCATCGATTTTCAAAAATCAACAAGGTCTATGACCGATTAGCGATTAATCAGCCGATTCGGCCGATTTTTGCAACATTAGTAAATATGATACTTGAAATTTGTTTGGAACCAATATATTAGTAGAGTAATGATATATAAGTATCATCATATTCAAGTAAAGCATTTGTCAAAAAGTATTGGCAAGAAGATTTATTCACACTACTCTATTTGAAATTTAAAAAATTTATTCGAAATTTAAAAATGTTTTTTTAAAAAATATAATTATTCCAATATTTTTCTAAAAAAAATTTATTCGAAATTTAAAAAAAATAAATATTTTTTAGATTTTTTTAAAATTTTTTTCTAAAAATTCGAAAAAATATTATTATTTTTTGAGTATTTTAAGAAATTTTTGTTCCGATAAAGTTTGCAACTTTACAATAAACATGAGAGCTAAGCAGCCATAAACATGAGAAACACATCAGTTTGCTACATTAAACTTTTGATATGATAACTATACGTGTTGAATATTTATCTGTGAATCTGCCCTAAGAAAGTATAATTTTTTGATTGTAATGGTCTGGATCATAAAACATGCATCTCTTAGGCTATCAATAAAACAATACGAGTCCATTAAAATACATGGTCAAACCAGATTAGTCCGACATTGATTAGACCATGCCAAACATAGTTCCAAATATGACACAGTTTTAGTTAGATATTTTTCGACATGTTAGTACCATGTTTGTTTAATTTTTTTATTAAAAAACAAAACCATGGCTTGCACCTATGACAGTGCCATGGCTGCACATGCATCGTCGTCAAAGGACCCATCGCCATTTGAATGGCGCCGAGTTTGAGGTTTCTTTTATTTTTCTTTTTATTTTTATTATTATTTTTAGTGTAAAGTGAGTTTTTTTGTTGGTTTTTTAAAGGAATGATATTGGGGAATATATATATATATATATATATATATATATATATATATATATATATATATATATATATATATATATATATATATATATATATATATATATATATATATATATATATATTGTGTTAATTAATTGTCATAGGGTAAAAGCTGATGTGGCGTCGCCTATAAGTCGCGGCCGTAGCTAAGAGCACACGGTGTAGCTCTTCGTTCCTCTTCTTCGTTCCCACGTGGAGGCTCAACAGCGAGCCGTTCCTCTTCACCACACCATGACCCCTTCACCGTTGCTTGCCGTTGGTGAGTTCTTCATGGCCGCAATGAGGTAAATGCCTGACAAATACATTTGATTTGTGTACATTTGTTTTGTTTTGTGAGAGGAGGAAATGAATAAAAAAATAATGTTGTAAGTGGTTAGGCCTAAATGAAGAAGTTGAGGTTTGTTGTTTGGTAAGGAGTGGTTAGTTGTGAAGAAGTGTTGGGTGATGTGGCACATGTGGGGCCCGAATGAAGAGGAAGAGTTCTTCAACTACACCTAGTGCTCTAAGTGCACCTAGCACTCAAATGACAGAATCTTCAATTTAGTGAAACGACAAGAAACAATTTACTGTATATGAAAATAGTTTTCAGGTACTAGAGTTGTTGAACTGCTATCTAGGGTTACAAGCATGAAAAAAGGATTACTATAAACATTAAAAAAAAGTTAACACACTTTATAATATCGAAATTCAATCCTCACCTACCTTCCCTAAACTTCCATTGTACTATCACAACCTAGAGCTTTATACATTGATAAATTGCCATGTCCTATCAACACAACCCTATATATATTGGTAAAACGAATACTAAAGCTCAATTATAGGGTTTATTAGTACGTTATCTGATCATTACCATTTCACTATTTCACTAAGACCGTATACCAAGGGCGCAAGTGCCTTAAGGTGAATGCATGATTCACGCGCCAGCACCTTGTCCCACCTCTATTCTCATGCGTGAATAACGTGTCCCAAGAAGCCAATGGGTGAAACACTTACCGAGTTTTATTCGGTGTGATGTGGGGCCAGGTATATTATTTTATAATTTTTTTTGTTTGTGAGTGAGTGTAGAGTATATTTTTATAAAGTGTGTATTTTAATGAAAGGTGAGGTAAGGTGACCTTGTCCACAATAAGTAAGTGTGAGTGAGGGGAAGTGAGAAGAGAGAGAAAACTGTGTTAGTCTCGTTTCTCTCTATTGAACAATTGAATAAGGAAAATATATACTAAGTTTATTTATTAAACAATCATTAGTTTTTACAGAGTTGGGTTTTATGGATATATATAACCCATCAACCGACACTATGAACCATCACAACGGTTCATTAACAGACACAACTACCATAACCGAATTTAACTGTTTTTCGGTTGTAAACTATACTTTTGATAAACTAGACCCTTTAACTTATACACTTTACATACACGACTCTAAATACATAAACTAACTATGTTTGACCTTCATGGATTAGATAAATTAGTATCCAATACTCCTCCCTAATTTATTAATCCATGTCTTCGATATCTTCAAGCTCCATCATCTTTATCTTTGAACTTTGGCTTGTTTCCACTTTCTTTGTCTTGATCTTCAACACGAACTATGTCTTGAACTTTCTTCTTGGTTTGACTTCTTTCTTCCTTGTTTTCAATCTCATCTTGATCATCTTTTTCTCCTTTGTCACCATCTTTCCTTTCTTGTATCATTTCATAATCTTGCATCTCCAATAATCTGTTTCTTGTATCACGATCTTCTGGTTTAACTTTCTTGTTGCTTGTTTTAATGTCTTTCTCAATCTGGCTTTCCTTTGGAACTCTTGATGGCGTCTCTTGATGCTTCTTGCATTCGCCCTTGTCAACTCTTTCTTCTTCTAGGAGTTTCTTATCTAAAGTAACTCCATGGTCTTCTTTCTCAAACTGTTCTCTTTCTGATCTTAACTCTTTCATCTCTTTGCTTGTGCAATCTCTCAACTTCTTGAGGTTCTCTAACTCTATCTGCATTTGTTTCTCAAATGCCATTTCTCTATTTCTTATTTTCATCTCAAACTCTTGTTTTTCAATCTCTAACTCTTGAAGCATTTCAAACTTCCAAAACTCTAATTTACTCCTCAAATCAACTTCTATTTCTGACCGCATATCTTCTAACTTTTCCTTTTGAATTTCATCCTTCTCAATGACAATTCCTTTTATTTTTGGTTCTTCCTTTATCTCCTTTTCATTTTTACTAGTAACCATCAGTAGTGTTGGTTCGTCATCTTCGAACACAAGGTTTGCTTTTTCTTCTCTACGGTTTGGTTTTTGACAATTTGCAGCAATGTGTCCAAACTCATGACAATTATAACATTCTATTTCTCTAAAGTCTCTCCTATGGTAGTTTTGATCTCCATGGTTTCTCTTGTTTCTATCATAACTATCTCCATTCCTATTATCTCTTGTGAATCTTCCCTGGCCTCTTCCTCGTGTCTGATTACCACCTCCTCGTCTATCATTTCCATAGTTGCGTTCATAATTTCTATTATTCCCTTGACGTGTGAACAACAATTTCTCACTATTATCTTCCTCACTTCCTTTTCTAAACTTAAGTCTTTCTTCATAAGTCTTAAGTTTTCCTATAATCTCCTCTAATTTTACAGTCTTAAAATCTACAACCATTTCTATTGTTGCTACTACTGGTACAAACTTATCTGGCACTGCATTAAGTAATTTTCGTACTTTTGTTTGTTCATCAATCGTCAATCCACATGTACCAGCCTTTGTAATAATACTCATCAACTTCCCGGCAAATGTATCTATTGATTCATCTTCTTTCATCACAAGTCTCTCAAATTCTGATTTGAGTTGTTGCGAGTGCGCTTGTTGTACATCTTCTGTCCCAATAAATCTAGCCTTTAGTGAATCCCAAATTTCTTTCGCTGTTTCACATCCCGCAACTTGCATTTGCAAATCCTCTGGTAACCCTTGAAATAGGTATGCTGACGCCGGACTATCCTTCTTTACATCAATCTCTTTTGATGTACTTACTCCTTCTACTAAATCCCAAACTCCATTTGCCAATAATATCTTTTTCATTCTTAATGCCCATAATGTATAATTCGTATTGTTTAAAATGGGGCATTGATATGATGGTAACGATGTGGTGAAAATAACTCTGTTTTCGTTTTTATCTCCCGACATATTCTCTTGCCTAATGATCTTCACCTTTAGTTTCTACTAAAAATCGATATAACTTATAACAATAGTCAAACTTAAATTTCTGTCTAATCCACAATAATTCTTAACACTTCTAACCTTTTCTAATGCGAATTGTGAAGGCAAAATTCTAATATTGAATCTATTCTACTAATAGAAAAAAAAAAGCAAGTATTGAAATATAGAACCTGTTAATTTCCCTTGGGCCTCTAGAATTCTTGTGGGCTTTAAAAACGTTCTCTTAATACCCAAATAATAATACTACGTTCCTTTTCTATCACCAAACAAAACCAGTTCTGCTACTGCCTTCTTTCTATCCCCAAATGAACGCTGCTTCTGCTACCTTCTTCTTTCTCCTACAATTAGGGCAAACCTTGGTCGCCCCCTTTTATTCTTCTTCTGGTTTTCTAATCAAATGGTGGTGGTGGTTTAATCGGTGTTCACTTTCTTCTTCGATAATGATGGTTACTGTGGTATGGTTTCTCTTCTTCTCCGGCGGTGGTTTCTGCTACGCACAATCGGTATGTCTTTCTCTCTTTCTCTGATTCGATCTTTACTTTGATCAAATCGTGTTTCTTTCTTTATTTGATTACTCTGAATCAAAAAACTCTTCTCTTCACTTTCTCTTGATTGATTCCCTGAATCAATCGGTTTTTTTCTTTTTATTCTTTTTCTGGAACGATTCCCTGAATCGTTGGTTTTCTTCTCTAAAACGATTCCCTGAATCGTTGTCTCTCTTTTCTGTCGATGGTTCCCTGAACCTTTTGGCTCTGATGCCACTGTTAGTCTCGTTTCTCTCTATTGAACAATTGAATAAGGAAAATATATACTAAGTTTATTTATTAAACAATCATTAGTTTTTACAGAGTTGGGTTTTATGGATATATATAACCCATCAACCGACACTATGAACCATCACAACGGTTCATTAACAGACACAACTACCATAACCGAATTTAACTGTTTTTCGGTTGTAAACTATACTTTTGATAAACTAGACCCTTTAACTTATACACTTTACATACACGACTCTAAATACATAAACTAACTATGTTTGACCTTCATGGATTAGATAAATTAGTATCCAATAAACTGATGTGACGCTAAGGTGTAAGATGTCAATATGAATGACTTGGCCACTTGTCTAATACTCTAATGTCATTTAATACCATTGAAATATTCAATACCATTTCACTTCATTTTTTGATAAAGTATTAACATTTCAATTTCTTTCCACCTACTTTTGTATATTGCTTTAAAGTAGGACACCAACCCCTCTAACTTGTTATCTTTATTACGGAGTACTAAAATACCATGTAAATCCCAACAACTTGTATTTACTTATGAGTCATTCTCTCCATTTTCATCTCATTGATAATTTGTACGAGTTGCTTTTCTTCATCTTCTCTTTCTCCAAAGCGGTTCTTAGTAAAATTTTAAGGTGAGTTATTTCCTTTTTTACAATTGCCCTTTAAGTTTAAACTATTTTTGTTTCTAACTGCCTTCTCATGATATAGATCTACTCCTGTTGGAATGTTGACCAAAGTTGGAATAATTAGTTTTGTGGTCCATTTAGTTGATGTTTTCTTAGAGACGATGTTACATGTTTGTTTTTTTTTCCATGATTCCCCTGTTTAACTAACAGTTAAAGAGGTATAACTTTCATAATCTCTTTTTTTAAATCTCGTAGAATAATTATTATATTGTACATGGTAGTTTTTTTTTCTTTTTTTCTTTTTTTTTTGGTTTGAATGGTAAAAAAAATAAAAATTTGTCAAATTGTATGTAACTAACTTCTATTCGTTTAAAAGATAGTAATATAGTTTTGGTAAAAAAAAAAAACGTAAACTTATAGGAGCTCGTACTTTAACATCATAGATTTGTGGCAAACGCTACCTCTAAGATTGTTATGTTTCTTCTGTTGACTAAAATGGGTTTCTTTTAACTATACGCAACCAGTTAGCTTTGACCCCAAAGAATGGCTTGATCAAACTTTGGGCATCTTTTGCATCTCTTTAGATGCCATCAAACACAAATAGTAACAATCTTAGAACTTGTGTTTGATTTGAGATCTCAATCAGTTGATATAGGTTGGTGTTAGTTCGTTGATCACTAAACTTATAGACTGCGTTTCTTATTTTTGGTGCCTGAGACTCTTTATTCTTATTTTGGGCAGACTTTCAACTCAACCCCGGATGAGATAGCATTTTTCAGTATGCTTTTCAACTGAGAAATAGTCACAAATGCTATTCTAATGATTCATCCTATCTTGAATGTTTATGATATGGAAGACCCACCGGAAATAATTCTGTTAACGCGGTTAACGGTGGAATCATCACCTGACAACATGAAGATTTTCGTTCTTGATTCTTTTTCGAGAGTCGTAATATTTGAGGGATCTGATATCAACATGGTCAGAACAGTTTGGACCTAACCGTTGGCCTCAGGTACTTTTTTTTCTCCAAGTTAAAAAGTAAATAATAAAATTTTCAACGTGCTATCAATAAAAATATGGCTTTTCAAGCTGTAACACAACCCATTAGGCCTAACTATGTAGTTTTGGTAGTTTTGCATAACTTTTAAAGTAGTCTTTAGGTAGAAAGGCTTATGGAATGTGTTTACCAAGCTTTTTGTTATTATCAAAGACGATTCAATGAGTGGGCCTTATTAGGAGGAGAGGTTGTGTTGGGAAGTTAGCTTATATTTCAAACATGGGCATTGTTTTATTCATTTGTTTTTTAAAACTTTCGTTACTTTCATGGATAACTTTTAATGAACTATGTACTGACATAATGTAGGGATTTGCACAGGTGCCAGCTCCTCAAAATGATGCTAGGTTTATAGCCAAAGGACGATTTCCACAATTTTTGCAAGCTCCTAAAAATGATGCTAGGCGTATAGCCGAAGGATTCACACACTCTTTGGAACAAGCCAAAAATCATTTTCTTCATTCTGAGGTGATGACGTGTTGTTTAGCTTTAAAAATGAAGATCAATGGTGTATAACTGTGGCGACTTCAGTTACGATGATCCTCCCTTCTTTAACTGCATAGTGTAAATATGATACTTGAAATTTGTTTAGAACCAATATATAAGTAGAGTAATGATATATAAGTATCATCATAGTCAAATAAAGCTGTAATAGGTGTCACACTTTTTGACTGAAATTTACGTCATTTAATGTATCTTTTATGAGGACTATTTTCTTATTAGCTTCAGTTTTATAACCAAAGTTTTAAGTGTATTGTAGTGTTATAAGTTACAAATAGGCTAATATGTGAAATGTATGGTACAGAAAAAGCATGGGATGATCAAATAGGCTAATATGTGAAATGTGTGTAGTGGTTATGATCAAATAGCCATCGCAGCGTTCTACCACCAATACGTATTGGGAGCAGGTGTAGTTATGGCTCTTGGATCGTTCAGGAGCAACGCTTAAGCTATGATCTAGTTGTTTGAATGTCCATCCCTTTGGAAAAAATTGTACAAATTTGTTTCTCTTAAATGCGTGAAATTCTTTGGTTTGCTTGGTTTTTAATGTGCCCAAAGGGTTTACTTTCAAGTTCCATTCATACAAAATTTATAAACTACAGATAGTATATATCCTCTTTCACAGTAGCAGTATCAATACCATGTTCAATCAAAACCATGCATCTATAAGACATAACATAGGTACTCGACCGACTTCGGATTACTATATATAATAGTTAGAAAATACCAAGGAGACGCCGAGATTTATAGTGAAACCACAAGTAACAATTTACTCTACATGAAAATAATTTTCTCGTACTACAGCTGCTGTTGAGCTGCTATATATGGTTACAAGCAATAGGCATATCAAAAGTCCAAACCGTAGAAAGTAGAGGGGGGGGGGGGGGGGGGGGGGGGGGGGGGGGGTTTGAATAGTTTCACTGTTTATAATTACGCTTTAAAATCTTTTGTCACTTTTAGGTCCGTTTATGTTCCTTTTATAAAGTTGTTGGATTTACTAGTTATGTGATATCCAATTGACTAGATGTGAATGTATAAAGTAAGTAAAGTAAAGAGTAAAGGAAACAACACAACCAAGGAGACGCCGAGATTTATAGTGAAACCACAAGTAACAATTTACTCTACATGTTGTACTACAGCTGCTGTTGAGCTGCTATATATGGTTACAAGCAATAGGCATGAAGAAAACGATGACTATAAACACACGCACACAAAAAAAGTAAAACACTTTTTGGTATCCAAATTCAATAGTAAACTACATAAATCGTCCTTTTAGTTGTAGCAAAATTGCATGTTTCATCCTATAACGCAAAAAATTACACCAATGGTCCTAGTGGTTGTCCCAATTAGATTGACCGATCCTTTGACGTTTTAATCATCCAATTAGACATTAAGTCCATTTGCACTGTTTGTCCCTAACGGCATCATATGTCAATGTTAATCCATTTAGCCAATGATTGGAGTAAATTTCATAAATTGTTCCTGAGGTTTGTCAGGTTTAACAAAAATGGTCCCACGCAAGAATTTTTAACGGATCCTCTCCCTGTGGTTTTCAAAAACTTTTGTAAATTTTTTTTCAAATGGGACAAAAAACCCGGTACGTCTCAAAACCACAAGGAGAAGATCTATTAAAAATTCTTGCGAGGGACCATTTTCGTTAAACTCCACAAACCACAAGGACGATTTATGAAATTAACTCCAATGATTGTTTGCTACGTTAGTAGTTTATACTAACGGTTGTTTCTAACCCCACCACCACCACTCGCTACCACCATTCACCACTGCCACCACTCACTACCGCCCCAACCACCACTCGTTACCAACAACCACCACCACCACAGTCACCCACCCCCACCACCGCTCGCCACTTCCACTAACCACCACCACCAACTACCACCCACCACCACAACCACCACTACCGCCACCCACCCCTACCACCACCACCACTCGCCACCGTCACTCACAACCATCACTCGCCATCGCCACCACACATTACTGACACCAACCACCATCCGCCACCACCACCCATCGCAACCAACCACCACCAGTGCCACCCACCACCAGCACCACTCGCCATAGATATATCTACTTAGTTAAAAGCTTAAAAGCTCATGAGAAATTAAACCCATTTTCAAAAATGTTAAAAGCTTCTATACTAAATTTAACAAAAGTTAAAATATTTAGTGTTCTTCTAGTTTATTCAATATGACAAGTAAAGAAACATTGCGATCATCGAAGTCACGTACTATTACTTGCAATGTTGAGATTATTGAAAAGAATTGGTGAATTTATATTTTCTAACTTAATATAATGATATTAGGTGAATTTATTCAATATGACAACTTGACAAGTAAAGAAACATTGCGATCATCGAAGTCACGTAATATTACTTGCAATGTTAAGATTATTGAAAAGAATTGGTGAATTTATATTTTCTAACTTAATATAATGATATTAGGTGTTGATTGCTTAGAATTATTGGAGATTTTGAGATATTATTTGACTATCGTATTCAAATAAATACCTACTACCATTTAATAAATAATTAACTTTGAATGTATAAAGAACAAAAATGATATGATTATGACACTTAATAACTAGTCTACTGATATAAATAACATCTTTTTGTTTTGAGATAGAGAATATAAGCTACTATATTCTTCTACAAGTAACCAGCTGCTTTAGGGCAGTTGGCCACCAACTACCGCAAAAGCGTGCAGTTGATCAAGTTAAAGCTTAAAGGCGGGGATTCGAATCTGGACTCCAACTTGATCAGCCAGTGTTGCCTAGGTAATTTACCGAGATATGCCTTCGTTGTTGGGTGGGGGCTCGGTACCAAAAAGGTACACGGATGTTGACGTATGTAGCCGAATGGCTAGAACCATTCGGCTCATGCAGGTCGAGCCGAAGAGCACAGACCGAAGGAAAAGTCTCAACGGGTATGAACCGAGGACATAACACAATCCCAGGTTTTCAGGGATCGTGTCGCCCACTTGCTCTGACATCCAACAACCAGGTATGGCCTTGCTCCTTCCCAAGGCAGAGTAGGTAATAAGATGAGTAGTATAAATACCCTTCACTTCATTTATGATTCAACTAACACACACACCATACTCTTACGAGCATTTATTATACACCCTTCATCCTTACACATACTCATCCTCACACCGGAGGTTGGTCTTGGGATAAAACCCGAGGCGAGCCTAACGTGTGCTACTCTTGTGCAGGATATTATCCAAGGTCGGACGGCTAACGTAAAGGCAAGACCCACTCACAAGGTTTTACTTCAACAAATTGGCGCCATCCGTGGGACCCATAATTCACTCTGCCAATTGAATCCGAATGTCGGGACCACCTCCTTTCCGCCCCTTCCACACACCTGATCCCCAGGTCGGAGGGAGTGGGGATAACAACGACAACACGAACAACCAGGATGATTCGGAGAACGATTCGTCCAACCTTCAAGCAATGATACTCAGTCAGATGGCTTCCCTAACGGAACTTATTAAGGAACATAATGCAAAGGGTGGAAGGATGGTCCAACCCATACGCCTAGATTTCGGAGATGAGAATGACAAAGATAAAGGAAAGGAGAAAACAACAGAGGCCGAAGAGGATCTGAAAAAACCTTTTAAAGAAGTCCTAAGGTCTCCGTTCACCCGTCGAATAGTAGAATTCGCCGGAGAAAACTATGTGATGCCGTTGAACATGAAGTTTTATGATGGGTTGACGGATCCGAACGACCATCTTACCCTGTTCACTGGAGCCGCCAACCAAGGGCAATGGCCGATGCCAACTTGGTGTCTTATGTTCCAACAAACGCTGGATGGAGCAGCTGGAGGATGGTTCGAACGACTGGAGCCGGGTAGTATAGACAGTTGGAATAGTTTAAGGGAACAATTTTCGACTCGTTTTTCGTTAAGGAAGAAATGTACTAAGGACCCTACAGAAATCACTAAAATTGTCCGGAGGGCACATGAATCGTTACCAGATTTCAAAGAACGGTGGACAGATGAAGCAAGCTATATCAGTGGGGTTCCGGAGATCATGCGCATTTCGGCCTTCATGGGTGCACATAAATGTCCAGCTCTTGCTAAGAAGTTCTCAGATAGGGTGCCACGGACGGTAACCGAGATGTTCGCCAGAGTGGACGATTTCATAAGGTCTGAGAAAGCCTTCCGAGATACAGAATTGCCCAGAGGGGAGGGAGTAGATATAGGTCGAGGGAACTACTCTGCTCCCAGGGGAGATCGCATGACCAGAGGAAGCTCAGGAGGCAAGTTCATGATAGATCGTCGAAATGACCAGAGACGAAGGGATGTATTCCAACCTTACATTGCTCCTCGAACCAATCCCGGACGGAACGAAGTAAATAACCGAGGCAATTACCATCGTTCGGAACCATTTCGGAGCAATGTCGAGCGTACGAACATAGGCTCGTTGGTAAAACTTCCACGTGAAATCTTATCTACCGAACGTCAGTTGAATCTGCCTCAACCTCCGCCGATGATTGGGCGACCGAGGGCAGAAAACATGGATAGGTTCTGTGAATACCATGGGGAGAGGGGCCACCTCACGAACGATTGTCATCAACTCAAAAAGCAATTAGAGATGGCATTGAAGTCAGGAAAACTCGATCACTTACTCAGAGACTGGAAGCAAAGGGATACCGGAGGAAATAGGGATTTCCCTAAGAAAGAGGACAAAGGAAAGAACAAGGTGATTAACATGATTCGAAGCTCTCCTATCGTCCAGAAAAGAAAGTACGGAGGTTGGGACGAAGAATGGATGAAAGTACCGATAGTATTCCCAGCTGTATCGACAAGTGATTTGTCAGAAGAACCACTTATCATAGAGGGAGACATAGAAGGATATCTAGTAAGGAGAATATATGTAGACGAAGGGTCTTCTGTCAATGTAATGTATGAACATTGTTTCCGTAATTTAGATACAGCCATCAAGGAGAGATTGGAAGAAACCAGTACTTCGTTGATTGGTTTCTCTGGGGAAACAAACAAGCCGTTGGGGAAGATAGAATTAGAGGTGAAATTCGGTGACAATGGTTTGTTCCGAAAGACCATGATGAAATTCTGTGTGGTACAATCCCCGTCACCTTACAATATTATACTAGGAAGGACTGGGTTGAAAGGGCTTAGGGCTGTGCCGTCCACCATTCACTCCATGATCAAATTTCCAACTCCCCGAGGAGTGGCCACCGTAAAAGCAAGATCCGCGGCTGTTCTACAGTGCCGAAAGATTGAGGAAAGCCAACAAGATAGCCAAGGAAAAGAGATACCGAAGGAGAAAGACAGGGAGAGCATTTCAGTGGAAGAGGTGCTAGTGAATCCATCGTATCCGGACCAGCGGGTCGCTATAGGTACTGGATTCTCCAAGGAGTGTCGAAGGTATCTGGTTGAGTTTCTAAGAAGGAATAATGATGTATTCGCCTGGCAACCCTCCGATATGACCGGTGTTCCTAGGAGATTGATTAAGCATCACTTAAACGTAAATGTTTCCGACACACCGGTCGCCCAAAAGAGAAGAAGTCTCTCGTCTGAAAAGAATCAAGTGACATTGAAGGAAGTGGAGGAGTGGCTAAGAGCCGGTATTGTTAGGCCGGTAAGATACCCTACGTGGATTTCCAACCCAGTGTTAGTAAAGAAGTGTGACGGAAGTTGGCGTATGTGTATTGATTTCAAAAATTTGAATTCCTCCTGTCCGAAGGATTATTACCCTCTTCCGGAGATTGACTGGAAAATCGAGTCGGTGGTAGGATACAAGTACAAATGCTTCTTAGACGCATATAAGGGATACCATCAAGTACAAATGGCGGAGGAAGATGAAGAAAAGACGGCGTTTTACACTGAACAAGGAACTTATTGCTATACAAAGATGCCGTTTGGTCTGAAGAACGCCGGAGCGACTTACCAACGTTTGGTTGATTCTGCTTTCCGGACACAGATAGGAAGAAATTTGGAAGCTTATGTGGATGACATGGTAATTAAAAGCAAAGGGGAAAAAGAGATGTTGGCAGATATTGCTGAGACCTTTGATAACCTAAGGAGAATTAACATGAAGTTGAATCCTAAGAAATGCTCATTTGGTGTAGAAGAAGGAAAATTCCTAGGATACATGATAACCTCCGAAGGTATTAGAGCAAACCCCAAGAAAACGAAGGCAATTTCACAAATGCAATCCCCAAAGACTTTGAAGGAAATGCAATCTCTGAGTGGGAAATTAGCTGCACTAAACAGATTTCTTTCTCGGTCAGCCGAAAGATCACTCCCATTCTTTGACACCTTGAAAAACATAACCAAAGAGAATAAAGAAGAATACAAATGGACGGAGGAGGCCGAGGCTGCTTTTCAATCACTCAAAAAGCTAATACTAGATTTACCAACATTATCTACCCCCAGGAAAGGAGAAACCTTGTACATATACCTCGCCGCAGCTCAAGGTGCCGTTAGTGCAGTCTTGATGACCGAGAAAGAAGACAGGCAGCTACCTGTGCATTATGTAAGCCGAACGTTGCAAGAAGCCGAGAGGAATTATGTTCCGGTTCAGAAGTTGGCTCTCTCTGCTACACGCGTCTCGTAGACTGAGGAGGTATTTTGAAGCCCACCCAATAAAAGTCATAACAGATTAGCCCATAAAGCAAATCCTTAACAAAGCCGAAGCATCTGGAAGAATGGCCAAATATTCGGTAGAGCTAGGAGCTTATGATATAGATTATATTCCGAGGAATGCAATCAAGGGACAAGTTCTCGCAGATTTTATTTCAGAAATCTCAGTTGAGCCGGAGGGTGCCGAAAAGAGATTTCGAGAAGAAGTACAAGAAGTCTCGAAACCGGGCAACTGGATCCTTTACACAGATGGAGCCTCCAGCAAGAAGGGATCCGGAGCGGGATTGGTATTGATCGGGCCTGACTTGGTCGAACATACGTATGCACTTCGTCTCGACTTCCCAAGTACTAACAACGAAGCAGAATACGAAGCACTCCTAGCCGGGTTAAGAATCGCTAAGAAAATGAAGGCGGAGGAGTTGGAAGTGAGAGTTGACTCTAAGTTAGTAGCAAGCCAAATAAATGGAAGTTTCGTAGCAACTAAGGAGAGTATGATGCAATACCTAGCGAAAGCAAAAGAGTATGTTGGGGGCTTCAAAAAGTTTAAAATTTACAATATACCAAGATCCCAGAATCATAAAGCCGATGTGTTAAGCAAACTTGCATCGGTAGCTTTCAACCATCTTACCAAAGAAATACTGGTTGAAGTACTGCGGAAACCATCAACCGAAGAGAAACAGGTGGGAGCAATAGTAGAAGAAGAAGAAGATAATTGGATGACCCCCATCATCAGATGTTTGGACGAGGGTGTCTGGCCTTCGGATCCCAATGAGGCTAGGACCTTACGAATGAAAGTTCCACAATATGTAATGGAAAATGGTGTACTTTTCAAGAAGTCTTACTTGAACCCAATGCTACGGTGTGTAGGACCTCTGCAAGCAAACTACATCATTCGGGAGGTCCATGAAGGGATATGTGGAATGCATTCCGGACCCAGGTCGGTAGTAGCTAAGTTAATAAGGCAGGGGTATTATTGGCCGACGATGCACAAAGATGCAAAAGAAGAGATTCAGAAATGTGACTCCTGCCAAATCCATTCTCCGGTACCAAAGCTGCCCAAAACCAATTTAACATCCATAATGGCACCATGGCCTTTCTATCAATGGGGGATGGATATGTTAGGTCCCTTTCCAGAAGCACCCGGAAGGTTGAAATATGTGATTGTAGCGGTGGACTACTTCACGAAATGGATAGAGGCCAAACCGCTAGTCAGAACCACCGGCAAAGACGTGAAAAAATTCGTTTGGGAAAACATCATTTGTCGATTCGGTCTACCAGGGATCATTGCAACAGATAATGGAACAAACTTTGTTAATGATCCTTTTAAAGGATGGTGCGAGAAGCTAAAAATAAAACAAATAAACACCGCCGTGGCGCATCCACAGGCAAACGGATTGGTCGAAAGAGCAAACAAGAGCTTGATGCACGGCATAAAAACTAGACTTGGAAGGGAAAGGGCCGGATGGGCAGATGAGCTGCCGAATGTTCTATGGGCGTTCCGAACCATGATGAAGACATGCAATGGTGAAACACCTTTTAGCCTGACGTACGGCAGCGAAGCAGTGATACCGGCGGAAATAGGAATGCCCACACACCGAACCATGCTTTACAATCCGGAGGATAGTGAAGAACAACAACGACTAAATTTGGATCTATTACAAGAGAGGCGCGAAATGGCGGCGGTTCGTGAAGCAAAATATAAAGCGAAGGTCGAACAATACTATAACCGAAGGGTTAAATCGACGGCTTTCAAGGTTGGGGACTTTGTCTACCGAAAAAACGAAGCTAGCCGGATTGAAAATCAGGGGAAACTGGGTCCGAACTGGGAAGGGCCGTACAGGATAACGGAAGCATACCAAAATGGTTCGTACAAACTTGCTAGTATGGATGACAAGGAAATTCCTCGGACTTGGCATGCAATCAACTTACGAAACTGTTTCATGTAAATTGTTTGTTACGATTAATGATAGCTTAAGTCTTCCCCACGTTACGGGAAGCGAATTTTCCTAAAAGATTGTGCAAATTGCTTATACGGATCGTGCAAAAACACTCCGTCCATCTACTTATACGGATCGTGCAAAAACACTCCGTCCATCTACTTATACGGATCGTGCAAAAACACTCCGTCCTCCTACTTATACGGATCGTGCAAAAACACTCCGTCCTTCTATTTATACGGATCGTGCAAAAACACTCCATCCTTCTATTTATACGGATCGTGCAAAAACACTCTGTCCATCTACTTATACGGATCATGTAAAAACACTACGTCTATTGCTTATACGCATTAAAAATATGAAAGATGCACAGAGAACACATAAAAACAAAATGATCATATATCTGGGAACAAAAATATCCTTCGGTACACGATTACAATCCAAAATATGTAAAGTACTTATTACAATCCGAAAGGACACAAAAAGGGGTACAGACACCCCGGCTAAAATCTAGTCAACCTTGGGTGGAGGAGGAGCAACAGCTGGAGGAGTCGTTTTCTTGACAGGCTCTTCCGGTAGGAGGTTAATTTGATCACCAAGGGGAAGTTGGAAGGATTCCGCAAGCTTCTGAACATACGGATATTCAGCTGAAAAGAGCTTATGATATTCCGGCTTCCATAGTTTCGGAGCCTCCATATTAAGCCTTTTTATCTTGTGCAAGATCTTTTCCGCATCCTCCGGTTTCCTTTCGGTACGAACACCGTCTATGAATCCCCCGGAATAAGATAAGCTATAGACCTTCCCAAGACTTCTCTTATACTCATCACTCTGAAAAAGCCTTCGGAAGGCGGCAGGGATTAATTCCTTAACGGTATTCTGGCGAACAACCTCTGCAACAGCCAACTGAGCAGTCAAGCTTTTGTTCTCCGAAGCTAGCCTTTCGGCCTCAGTGGATTTTTCTGCCAGTTTTTTCTCAAGCTTCTCAATCCTAGAAATCTGAGAAGCAGTCAAACTCGTGGCCTCATTTTTCTCCTTCTCGATTTCTTCCAACTGGTCAACCAGACCTTTTTCCCGGATGGAGGCCGCGGTCCTCTCCTCCTGCTGTTCTTTCTCCAGCACGCGGAACTCTTTCAGCAGGGTTTCAAATTTTTCAATATGGGCATCCCTTTCGTCCTTCAGCCCATCGGCAATAGACTCACACTCCTCATGGGTAGCCCTTAGCTCTCGGTGGTCTCGGTTCAGTTGACTGAATCTTTTCAACACTTCCGCTTGAAGTACCACCCCGGAACCACAGTTGGTATAGGACTGTCGGACAAGCTGATTATTGTTCAGTCCGGCCAGTGCTTCTTCTTCGGCGGGGGGTAGCAAGATGTGACATCATCTCGCGACACGCTCGGAATGAGTTCATACGAACGTCATCCCTGAGGGTCCAACCGGGGATGAAATAACCTCCGGTCAAGTCAGTATGCCCTGAAATAGTAAGGCCGAACAACTAAGTAAAAAAAAAAAAAAAAAAAAAAAAAAAGAAAAAAAAGAAGGGGATAAGTAAACATACCTTCAGACAACGGTTGATTCTCTCCGGTCTGCACATGAGCTCTAGAAGCTTGGTGCTCTGAATGAGCTGTAAAAAAAAATAATAATAAAAAAATAAAATATATATGTACATATACAAACAGTTAGGTAAGGATAAATATATTTTAAAACTAGATTAGGAAGGGAGATGGTTCTGACCATCAGATGGAGTAGGAGGGGGATTATTTTGAAACCCTTCGTTATCTTGAGCAGGGGGAGTGTTGGATTTTTCCAAAGAGTGATGCTCCTCTTCGGCATTTTCAACCGGATCATTGGGGCCTGGACCTCCGTCATTCTCTGGCTCGGCTCTCTCAGACGGCTCGGCCTGGTTAAGAGGATCTGCATACACTGTATTCTCCTCGGAGACAACCACTTCCTCCTCAACCTGTAGCTTTCTACTCCTCTTAGTTTGGCTCGGCCCGGCTGCAGTTTTCCTCTTACCCGCAGGCTGGGTTTGTTGTTTCTTCCTTTCCTTCTCTTCTCGAGCGGCCACCACATCGGAGTTGGCCGTTTCGGCTGTTAGCTGCGCGTAAGTTTTCTCAGGAATGGCAACATCAGGAGCAAGGGGTTCGACCGTTTTATTCGGACGGGGTTGGTTCTCCGGCAACGGATCTCCTTTGCTCACAGCAGACCCTTCGAGTTCCGGAAGTTCAAGATACTCGGACATGGTTATCACTACAAAAGAAAAACACAATCAAAACAAGTACAAATAGTCCGAAATAAATAGTAGTAATTATAAACACCCCTTCTTACCCTCCCCTCCGGCATTCTTGAAAACAAGATGATGGCCTGATATCCGGAAGGTGTTTGTAAGCCCATACACCCAGAGAAGACTGTTCGGTGGTTTCCGAAGTACTATAGGTCGAAGAGCCAGTGTGTTGGCATCTCGCTGGGAATAACCGGTGGGGAAACGATCCGTTATCTGCGAATCTCTATGCCTCCACAGCATAGCGTTCGGTATGGCCCTCCGGTCGATCAAAAAGAAAAAATCTTTCCACCGTTTCAAACTGGTCATGATCTCAATAAAGCAAGTTTTGGCATGTTTACCCGTCCGGTGTTCAAAAGAGAACCAGTGTCCCTGCTTACACAATCGGTAGAAAACTCGGAACAAGGAAACTGTGGGCACAACCGCTAAACTATAACACCGAACCTCAAACAACATCACCCTATTTACACCCAACGGAACTAACTGAGACAGATGCACGTTAAAATGGTCTATGACGCTTAAAAGGAAGGCCGAGAAAGGTATTCTAACGCCTCCTAGTCTCATGAGTTGAACATACACCCCTATTTTGTCTCCCGGCAATTCATTCATGGTGAGATCTGGCGGGGGGAGTATGGGATGAAGGTCTAACGGAATTCCGAATTCTATTATCATATCGTCTAGGTCTCTCTGGGAAAGCCTAGATGGGTGCATGTGCATATCAAACTTACCGGGAGGTTTGGAGGTTAGTAACAAAGGTGGGTCAATCGGAGCGTTCACCTCCCCAGGTTCACTTACGGCCATGGTAAAAAACAATACGTAGCAAAAATAAGAAGGGTGGAAACGCACCTCGGAACAGCTTTGCAAAATAACAAGAAGCAACCGAAGAGATTTGAAGAAAAACACAGTAAAAAGTAAAAATGAAGAGTAAAGAAGTGGTATATATATAGTCGACATGGGGATGTGTGAAACATCGTATCGGGTACCACCCTCGACACGTGGCTAAGCGGGGACCGTTCGATGTCTGCACAAAACCTGAGTGGTAACCAGCTGTAAAAGGGGGGTATAAGGGTAATTTTGACGCAGTGAATAAACTTCGTACAAAAACGCGTAGCGTTTCTACCACAAACGACAAGGGGACCAACGGCACTCACACGCATAACGGAATTGGAGCATCAGTCGGAACCGGTACTCCAATACTGAGGGGGGGGGGACATGTTGACGTATGTAGCCGAATGGCTAGAACCATTCGGCTCATGCAGGTCGAGCCGAAGAGCACAGACCGAAGGAAAAGTCTCAACGGGTATGAACCGAGGACATAACACAATCCCAGGTTTTCAGGGATCGTGTCGCCCACTTGCTCTGACATCCAACAACCAGGTATGGCCTTGCTCCTTCCCAAGGCAGAGTAGGTAATAAGATGAGTAGTATAAATACCCTTCACTTCATTTATGATTCAACTAACACACACACCATACTCTTACGAGCATTTATTATACACCCTTCATCCTTACACATACTCATCCTCACACCGGAGGTTGGTCTTGGGATAAAACCCGAGGCGAGCCTAACGTGTGCTACTCTTGTGCAGGATATTATCCAAGGTCGGACGGCTAACGTAAAGGCAAGACCCACTCACAAGGTTTTACTTCAACAACGGACTTGAGATGGTTCCGCCAAATACCATTTTTTTTATACAAGTCTCTCGCACCCATGCACGTATGTATGTATACTTGTATAGTAGTATATATATGTACCGTACGTACATATATAGAGATCACATGCATGCATATGGTAATCTTTATATAATGTATAAGCAACCTAATGTAAGAAACAAATTGTCACTTATGCATACGTTGATCTCATTGTTTTGATGGTCATGTACAACAACGACAATGCTTTTACACCACCTCTAAACCGGGCCTGATAATGCCAAACCATGCGAGCCAAATTAGAACCAAGCGGATAAAAATCCGGCCACAAGTAGGGTTCAATCAGATTGTGATGCGTTTGTAACTCTAGTTGTTTGATGTTTGTTGGATTTTTGTTGAAATCCAATGCATATATGCTTACAAGAAAATGTATAGTTATTGCACTAGAAAAAAATGGGTATGTTAACACGTATTATTGATGTGACTCAACACAATAGAGTTGAGACCCTTTATTCTACATAGACCCAATGAACCCATCCTAACCATCCATTCTATTTTAATCCAAAGGCTGAGATCAAATCTGACATTTACGTATCAAGGGCAAAAAAATCCTACTACATATACAAAAAATAAAACGTCACTTTCATTTTTTCCCCAAAAATTAAGGCAAAAACACACACACACAAACACACTCACGATTACACCTTCAAATCAGTATAAATTATACTTTGGGTGCGACTGCCTAATATAGAGAATTGCCTCTTGTAGAAAGCATGTCTTATAGCCTATATAAAGTTATTCTGAGAACCCCTTAACAACCACACCACTCCGGAACCATAAATTCACAAAAGGAAGCCATGAAATTCCTTGTCCAGATGTGGGCAGTATTTCAAATTTTTTCATTTACAGCTTCTGATGCAAATTCCACCGCTGAATCCCGCACCCTCATTAAATCTACCAACCTTGCTAAGCCAGGGTGCAACAGCCGATGTGGGGACTTAATTGTTCCCTACCCTTTCGGTGTTGGAGACAACTCAGAGTGTTATATAAATGAGGAATTTCGCATATACTGCAACACTTCACTAAACCCTCCAAAGGCCACTATTTATAAAGACAATTACAGCTCGATCAAAGTGATATCTGATTCCACCATCCGGCTTTCCAATCAAATGTCGAGCAGGTGTTGTTCTCCAAATGGCACAATAGACAGTGTTGAACCCTGGATGAAGTTTGGTGTCAGGCCGTACAGCTTATCGAAAGTTAACAAGTTCACAGTTATCGGTTGCGATGGTTCTGCTTTCCTGGTCAAACTGGTCGAACTGAACCAAACATGGTTATATGGTGATTGGTCTACTGGTTGTATGGTCTTTTGTTCGTGGGTGGTTACAGCCAGGAAATCTCCTGTAGCCGGGGAATTTCCTGTAGCCGGCGAGTGTACAGGAAATGGTTGTTGTCAATCACCCATAGCCCATGGCATAACCGATTACGTAATTGGGTTACATAATTCAAGTTTACATGATTCTTTCGTATGTAAGGGGATTTTTAATCCTTGTACATACGCCTTTGTTGGTGAGGAGAATGTATTCAAGTTTAAGGGTGTTGATGATTTAAATGATACTAATTTCAAAAAGAGGACCGAGGATACTGTGCCGATAGTGCTTGAATGGGCTATTGGTAATCTGAGTTGCTCTGAAGCCAAAGCAACAGATGGTTTTGCCTGCCATTCAAATAGCAAATGTGTTAACATAGAAAGTACTGGTGGGTACCGTTGCATATGTGAGGAGGGCTATGAAGGAAATCCATATCTTCCTCCTGGATGCCAAGGTACAATCAATATACAAATGTTATATCATTGCTTTATCACTTTATCGAATCTCAATATAAAGATTTAAAAATGAGTAAGTTACACAGTTCATTCCTCATGTTGTACCATTTTTCATGTGGAGTCCTTTTTTCGAAATACTTACGTCAAATATCCTCTACGTAGCTATTTAGTTTTCAGATATGTTAAAAATCTTCAGTTATATTAATGGACTGATCAAACTTCTCAATTGTGTCGTATAATTGGTTAATTTTCTACAAATTATATCTTAATTTTCACACAAAACGTGTTTTCTTTTATTACATGCATGAAAAGTGACTTGTTAAAGGCAAGTCTAGATTACTTTAATATGGAACTCCAAGTGTACTTGTCCCAAAACATTTATTCTTTAAGTTACTAAAGTTTTTTGATTTGTTCTGTTTTATCCCACCTATTTAATTTCCCTTTTCTATTCAGACATCAACGAGTTTGCGAGACCATAAAAGTGTTGCTTTAATTTAGCACCGTTTTCTAATAAAAAAACTTAAATATTGTGACACCTTCTGTGTGACACTGTATAGGTCTATCAAAAACAACATTTTCCTTGTAGTGAAATTTAGTGTTATAGATTACGTATTTAGCTCTTTATGATATGTCATAATAATGATTCCCTAATTTAGTTATGTTGAAGATTAACCAATCATGGGTTGTGTTCCTTCTTTGCTAGATATCAATGAGTGTGAACAAAAGGAGGATTTTCCATGCTATGGAACTTGTATTAATACTCCCGGGAACTACACATGCAGACGTTCTACTACTGGATATTCAAAATTTACAACAATCACATTTATTTTAGGTAATTCTTTGATTAATGCATGTGTGACCCAATGAACCACAACCCGTTGTGCCTTTCGATCACAAATATATTGAACGAATAGTGAGCACAAAATGATTAAGGAAAGATAAACGCGAATTAAATAAAAGGAAGACATAATCAATTGGAAGAATTTCTATTATTTTTTTATTATTATTTTTTTTAACCTACAATACTTGTTTATAAATAAAATTCTTCTTTGCTTTTCAAAAATAAAAAAAGTTAATACCATTCAAAAAGATAACATAAAATTCTTCTTATGTTAGTTTTGTTGAGGTTACATGCTAGCTACTCTCTTTCATTCTACTCTTATATGAAAAAGAAATACTGTGAAAGTCTTTGCAAGTTTAGTTTTGACTTACGTGGGTGTCATGGAATCATGTGACATGGGTGATTGGTCGTTCATGCATGGCTTTAAAGTTGAAAGTAGTAAAACTAGTATAGTTTTTTTTTTTTTTTTTTTTTTTTTTTTTTTTTTTTTTTTTTAATAAATGGTTTGATTTTTAAAGTAGTTTGCAAGTATGGGTTACTTCAAATTTCTTTTTGTGAAAATGTGTTAGTATGCTTTGGGACCACTTTTTAACTTCATTCAGGAATGCCAAGTCATTTTTAAATTTTGGTTTATTGTCCCTTACTTTAAGAAATATGTATGTGCCTCCTTTGAATCTTTTATATAATAAAACAAAACTTCAAGTGGGGACTTTTTCATTTCAAAAAACTAAACCATACCTTATTTAGTAATAAAATTATTTAAAAAAAAAGATTATTTTGTTAAATAATATTATTTAAAAAAAAATTATTTTCTTATTAGGTAACATTCTATAGTTATCACTAACACAAGTAGAAGATAAATACAAAAAATATAGATAAGATGCAATTAACAATATGATTAAAATTTTAAAATAATTATCTTTAACAATAAAAAACTATAATTAAACATCATAAATCAACAAAACAAAGATTAAATTATTTGTTTTTTAATAAATAAATATATATGATTCAAAAAAGTAAAAAAATTAAAAAAAAATTAAAAAAAAAAAAACCCGCGCGTGCGCGGGCATTATAACTAGTTAATAGTTAAAAATTGAAGTAAATTGACTAAATTCATCAAAGCCAGTGAGTGATATTTTTGATTTTTTCATTGTCAATTGCTTACATTCTTTGCGTTCTTTTGTATAAAGCTTTTATTTACAACTAAAATTGGGAACTGGAAGCGGTTCGATCGTACGTAGAACGACACATGATCATTAAAGTATTTTATGTCTTTTGTGTGAAAATGCATTTTATATCTTTTGTGTAGCTTTTCTATACAAAGATTCAATATAATTTAAAGTATTTGTGCGGATTTTCAACCAAGATTCGGTACAACTTATTCTATTTAGTCTTTTTTAGTTAAGCATGTAGTTTTTTTAAAAGGCATGCTACTACTCCATTAGTTTCTTTTAAGATTCCCAACACTCCATTAAAGTAACCTATGTTCGAAAACAACTTTAAAAATAAAACCATTTTGTACCAAAACCTCAAAACTAGTACCAATAGTTTGCTCACATCTAGCATAACTTTTGGTAAACATGTTTAAGCTCACAACTATCATATTCATTTAGGTAATTCTTTGATGCATACATGATGTATATGGTCACAAATATTTTGACACCAAATAATCTTTTCCACCATGATTTGTTACGCTATTTTGACACAAAAGCAGGTGCAAATTGCTTAAGTCTCCTATGTTCTATAATATGATGCAAACGTAAAACATTTGTTTGTGCAGGTATTGCACTAGGCATAGGGATGCTAGTTTTATCAATTGGTGCATACAAACTAATACAAAAGAGGAAGGATAAGAGACGTAAAGAGAAATTCTTCAAAAGAAATGGTGGTTTGTTGTTACAGCAACAAACATCAAATGGTGAACATGCAACTCAGACAACAAGAATATTTACTGCAATAGAACTAGAAAAAGCAACTGACCAATACAACGGAAATAGAATATTAGGCCGAGGAGGCCAAGGAACAGTGTACAAAGGAATGTTACCAAATGGAAAAATAGTAGCAGTAAAGAAATCCATGTTGGTAGATGAAAGTCAAGTCGAATCATTTATCAACGAGGTATTTTTACTCTCCCAAATTAGCCACAGAAATGTGGTGAAGTTGCTTGGATGTTGTCTAGAAACAGAAGTTCCAATTCTCGTTTATGAATTCGTGTCAAATGGAGATCTATGCCAATTCATACATGACGAGAATTATGAGTTTCCTACTTTTTGGAGTATACGCCTACAAATTGCTACAGAAGTAGCAGGAGCTCTTGCCTATATGCATTCTGCAACCTCCGTTCCGATATATCATCGAGACATAAAATCTTCGAACATACTTTTGGATGAAAAATTCCGAGCGAAATTATCAGATTTTGGAATATCCAAGTCCGTCTTGGGTGATCAAACTCACTTGAGCACATTAGTCAAGGGGACTTTTGGCTACTTAGATCCTGAGTACTTTCAATCAAACCAATTCACTGAAAAAAGCGATGTTTATAGCTTTGGGATTGTTGTACTTGAGCTTTTAACAGGGAAAAAGCCAATATATTCCATAGGACCTGGGGAATCGAGAAGCTTGGCAACATTGATTCTATCAACCGATGAAAGGCTTCTTCTAGAAAATGTTGATAGCCGAGTGTTGGATGGACCAGAAGAGCAGCTTGTAGCAGTTGCTAAGCTTGCAAAAAGATGCTTGAATATGAACGGGAAGATGAGGCCAACGATGAAAGGAGTTGCAATAGAGTTGGAGGGAATAAGATCAAGTCACTAAATAAAATGAATCTACTGTTTATTTTGTATTAAGCTTGTAGAATAAGCCAGGCTATATGTCTATGTGGATGACATTATTATGTTCTTAAGTTCTTAAGTTGGTCTTTTGTGATTTTTCATACCGAGTCTCTTTAATATATGTACCTGTATTTGTAACTATATGATGTGTGTGCACAATGATTCATTTCCGGGCCTTTTGCTCATTGTTCCAACTCAGCTAGTAATAAAAATAATACTGTTAAACATTTATGGTTGAAATGAAAATAAAATGAAGAAGACCACAAGTAGAGAAGTGAAGTCAAATGGTTACATTAAAACTTAGACACTTTCATTTGTAATAACAATAAAAAACACAATCACTATAATTAGACACTTTCATTTGTAATAACAATAACAATCACAATAACAATGAAAATATATTTTACGTAAAAAAAATAGTTCTAGTTACTAAAAAAGCATGTTTTAGCTCAACATAGCAAGATTCAATGTTTCAATTTCATTAATTTACATTATACTAATAATTTTGGGCCTTTAATTTTGAGCTTTATACATTAAGCTATAAGGTTCAATACAAATTTTCTTACTGAGGCTTGTAATCAGTTAAAGATAGCCCAACATGGCAACAAGATTATACTCAAAGTCACCAATGGATTTATTACTGTTTGCATTGGTTTTACTGCAAAAAAGATTATCGAGCTATAGACCGATTCTTAATTAACGTATCATATCGCTGTTTGCATTGCCGTTGTTGCAGGTACACCATGTAAATTTTCATACTAGAATCACTACAATGGTTAACTTTTCTTTAACGACTAAGTCTTGCTAGAAAACATCAGGATATTGAAGCAACCTATGAATGGTTAATAAGTGAAACATAACACAAGCTAGAACATCATATAAAAGGATCATACAATTGGAATCTATCATTACCAGGACGAAATTCATGTTGATTTTTTAGTAACTTTTCATATATAAATTCACTCAAGTATGTATATTAAAGATATTTCTCTCATTAACATCAAATACTAAATGTACTAACATAGATCAATCAATGTCATATTGAACTTTTAATAGTATTTCGTAATTAAGAATGAATAAATTCTAACTACGTGTTAACTATTGTGGTGTGTATCAAGTATAAATTTATAGTATACAATGACTTATAAGATTTGTCAAAGTTATTAAGCATTCCTTTACTGAGTTTTGTTTTTCTTCGTTTAGATAGTCAAGTATGGAGTAGGAAACTAGTAGCATGCGATAATTATAAACCATGGTCACTATACGCGATAACATGATAGTTGGGAAAGAAATGCAAATTAGGAAGTCAAAAATATCTTTTCATTTGTTGCTATGCTGGTATAGTGATACGCCCCGGGCTTTATGTCATTTTATATTTATTTAGGATATATGTCTTTGTGTCATATTAGGAAAGTGTCATGTTTAGATATATCTTTATGTTTGGCTTGTTTTACAAGCTAGGGTTATTCGGTTATATATACCGAATCATTATTATGAATGAATCAATCAAAAGTTAATAAACAAATCTCTAGTTCTTCTCTTCTATTTTCTGACGGAGCTTGCGGCCGCTTGAAGTGGTGCTCTATCCAGATACAACCCCTAACCGGGTCATATCATATAGACAAGCTATTGGATCATTGGAGGACAACTTGGTAGACTCATGACATAGATAAACTTCCAACATGTAGTTTAAGAATCAACTTAACTACTTCTTGTATAAATCATAAGATTGCTAATGTACAATATAATTTCGTCACTACGTAGGCATAAATCCATGAATTTCCTCATATAAATTTCCTAAAGTATGTTTTGTTTCTTTGATAAATAAGTATATATAACCAACTTTAACTAATAAAATGGCAGGGTTATATCATCACTTGAATCCAACATCATGCTTCCATGACCCATATAGAACATTTTCTTATTAACTTCAGTTTTATAACCAAAGTTTTGACTGAAATTTATGTAACCAACTTTAATCAATAAAAAGAACATTTTGACTGAAATTTACTTCATTTAATGTATCTCTTATGAGGACTATTTTCTTATTAACTTCAGTTTAATAACCAAAGTTTCAAGTGTATTGTAATGTTATAAGTTACAAAATAGCATAACTGGGCTGAAGCTTACTTGCAAGGCCAGTCCATCTTTTAGTTCTCACAATGCTCATAGCAAATTAGCAATTGAATATTTGAATTTGACTATTTGAGGCTCTTTCTATTATTTATTTATTTATTTTGTTAACCTATCTATTTGCTATTCGAATGATAAACTTTATAAAAACTAGTTGTATCGTATAAACTAAATTTGGTTAACTAGTTATTTCATAGGTGATTCAGTTGCATGACATTCATGTCGAGAAGTAGATGAAAAAATTGTTAAAAGGGAACTGTCCATCGACGTTTCCATTGCATTGGTTGCTCTCTCCCAAATATAGTTATTGAGTAAATGTCTTTTTTTCTAAGAAAATACAAAAGCTTGTTTCGTAGCGTGTATAGACGAATTTAGACTGAGTACTCCTCAAACGACTACCTAGTATTTTGCAATGGCAGTAAAATCTAATTTGGAATAATTATCTTTAGTATAAATACAATAACTTTTTCACCAAAAGGTATAAATAATCCAGGCTAGTGACTGCCTGTGTTAGCCTCTTGCTTATCATCTTGTATTCTACATACTATGTTTATTACCTTTATTTGGAAGATGATCTTCTGGAACTTCAATAGGCTTGTCTAACAGTAGCACTATTTATATTACTTGAAGATCTTTTTGCTGTTATCACAACCACAAGAAATTTCATTTGGGAGTTGGTACCAAAGAGAAAATTCTTTGGTGTTATTTCCACGAAATTTCGAGGTCTTCTATACAGGACAAGGTTTACCAAAGTATTCCATACGATCAAAACCCAAAGTCTTTGAACCATAACAAAAAAGGTGGGTCGGAAAATTCAAAGTAAAGCGCCATCAAAGACCCGAAACAGAAGATATTTATCATCAACGCGTCTACTTATTCTGGAAACATGAATATACGACCAAGTTAAAATGAAATACTGAGTAACTATTATGCGGTTCGTAATGAAATGGAATCTATGGAAATTGCTACAGAGACTATATTGTATACAATATAGAAGTACGATAGAACATTACTTATAAAAAGGAGGTGAAAACTTCTCATGTTTTAAAATTGCTATATTAATTCACTTAATGATATGTAACTACTAGAAATAAGTAAGCTGATATATTTATCGTGCTTTGTGAGGATAAATTGTGTGATTATATATTATTTATTTTGATAAGTATGAAACAATTAACATATTGACACCAAATATTAAAGACTCATAAAAATATGAATTTAATGACACCAACAATCTATAAGCATTTCACAGGTTATTCACACAACCAGTTTCCTCACTTCAACAAATGGTTACATAATGAGTCGTATATCATCACGTTTCATTTATACTAATTCCGGCTAAGTACCTTGGTGTTTCATGTTTTTTTTTTTGACACCTCAAATTTTATTCAATATTCTAGCAAAAAGCTAGAACTAGGGGTGGGGGGTGGAGGAGAGGTTTTGTCGGCTTATAATTTTTTGTCTATTATATTAAGGACAATTTGCAGCGCTCATTTTTTATATGGCCGTGGTTGGCTTCTGTGTTCCTGTTGTTGTTATTACCTCTCTTAGAACTTTTTAGGACAAACATCATCTATGTTTTACCCATATAATACATGTTAATACACTTATACACTAGAAAGGTGTGCAATCCCACATCGTCTGTTGAGGTAACTCGTTCACCAGTAAGGAATTGGAACAAAAATTTCGAACATATATATGCCTATAGTACGTGATCACGCACTGCAAGTCCTATCAGATATTTGATACTAAAAAGTATTCTACAATTTCCTATTTATTTAATTTGGAGAAACACAAGAACTTTCACAAAACTCTAATATGGAGGATAAAAAAAAGAAAAAGAACTTTTAACGAATTGAAATGAACAAAAAAACAAATTAGCTCAGTCAAAACAGAAGTAGCTAGGCCTAGAAGCCTACAACACATCAAAGATCGAAAAAAAAAAATCACCATCATGAATACTATTCTGTTTACAGGAATTTAAAACAGATTAAATTTCAAAAGCATGTTTCGTGGCCTATATATATATATGAAGTTAGACTTGGAACATCACCTAGAAATACCAAATGGCAGACATGAAATTCGTTGTTCTAATTTGGGCAGTATTTCAAATGCTTTCGTTTACAACTTCTTACACAAATTCCACCACTGAATCCCATACCCTCATTAACTCTACCAACCTTGCTAAGCCAGGCTGCAACAGCCGATGCGGGGACTTAATTGTTCCCTACCCTTTCGGTATCGGAGACAACTCAGAGTGTTATATAAATAAGGGATTTCGCATCTACTGCAACACCTCTGTAATCCCTCCAAAGGCCACTATTTATGAAGGCGAAGACGGCTACAACTTGATCAAATTGATATCTGATTCCACCATCCGGCTTTCCAATCAATTGGTGAGCAAGTGTTGTTCTCGAAATAGCAATATAGTGATTGGGGACGAATATTCACGCTTGATGGAGTTTGGTGACAGGCCGTACAGCTTATCGAAAGTTAATAAGTTCACAGTTATCGGTTGCAATGGTTCTGCTTTCCTGCTCAAACTGATCAAACTGAACCGAAAAGGGTTTTATGGTGATTCGTCTAATGGTTGTATGGTCTTTTGTTCGTCGGTGGTTGCAGCCGGGGAATTTCCTGCAGACGGGGAATTTCCTGTAGCCGGCGAGTGTACAGGAAATGGTTGTTGTCAATCACCCATAGCCCATGGCATAACCGGTTACGTAATTACGTTACATAATTCGAGTTTATATGATTCTTTCGTCTGTAAGGGAATTTTTAATCCTTGTACATACGCCTTTGTTGGTGAGGAGAATGTATTCAAGTTTAAGGGTGTTGCTGATTTAAATGATACTAATTTCAAAAAGAGGATCGAGGATACTGTGCCGATAGTGTTTGAATGGGCTATTGGTAATCTGAGTTGTTCTGAAGCCAAAGCAACATATGGTTATGCATGCAAATCAAATAGTATATGTGTTAACTCTACAAGCCCTCGTGGTGGGTACCGTTGCAAATGTAAAGAAGGCTATGAAGGAAATCCATATCTTCCTCCTGGATGCCAAGGTACAATCAATAAACAAAAGTTATATCATTGCTTAATCACTTTATCGAATCTCTATTTAAAGATTAAAAACAGAGTAAATTACACCCTTCGTTCCTCATGTTGTACCATTTTTCATGTGGAGTCCTTTTTTCGAAATAATTACGTCAAATATCCTCTACGTAGCTATTTAGTTTTCAGATATTTTAAAAATCTTCAGTTATATTAATGGACTGATCAAACTTCTCAATTGTGTCGTATAATTGGTTAATTGTCTACAAATTATATCTTATAAATTGTCACACAAAACGTGTTTTCTTTTATTACATGCATGAAAAGTGACTTGTTAAAGGCAAGTCTAGATTACTTTAATATGGAACTCTAAGTGTACTTGTCCCAAAACATTTATTCTTTAAGTTACTAAAGTTTTTTGATTTGTTCTGTTTGATCCCACCTATTTAATTTCCCTTTTCTATTCAGACATCAACGAGTTTGGGAGACCATAAAAGTGTTACTTTAATTTAGCACTGTTTTCTAATAAAAAAAACTTAAATATTGTGACACCTTCTGTGTGACACCATATAAGTCTATCAAAAACAACATTTTCCTTGTAGTGAAATTTAGTGTTATAGATTACGTATTTAGCTCTTTATGATATGTCATAATAATGATTCCCTAATTTAGTTATGTTGAAGATTAACCAATCATGGGTTGTGTTCCTTTTTTTGCTAGATATCAATGAGTGTGAACGAAAGGAAGATTTTCCATGCAATGGAACTTGTATTAATACTCCCGGGAACTACACATTCAGACGTTCTACTACTGGATATTCAAAATTTACAACAATCATATTTATTTTAGGTAATTCTTTGATTAATGCATGCGTGACCCAATGAACCACAACCCGTTTTGCCTTTCGATCACAAATATATTGAACGAATACTGAGCACAAAATGATTAAGGAAAGATAAACGCGAATTAAATAAAAGGAAGACACAATCAATTGGAAGAATTTCTATTATTTTTTTTTTATTATTTTTTTTAACCTACAATACTTGTTTATAAATAAAATTCTTCTTTGCTTTTCAAAAATAAAAAAAGTTAATACATTCAAAAAGATAACATAAAATTCTTCTTATGTTAAAGATAACATAAAATTCTTCTTATGTTAGTTTTGTTGAGGTTACATGCTAGCTACTCTCTTTCATTCATATGAAAAAGAAATAATGTGAAAGTCTTTGCAAGTTTAGTTAGGACTTAGGTGGGTGTCATGGAATCATGTGACATGGGTGATTGGTCGTTCATGCATGGCTTTAAAGTTGAAAGTAGTAAAACTAGTAGAGTTTTTTTTTTTTTTTTTTTTTTTTTTTTTTTTTTTTTTTTTTAATGGTTTGATTTTTAAAGTAGTTTGCAAGTATGGGTTACTTCAAAATTCTTTTTGTGAAAATGGGTTAGTATGCTTTGGGACCACTTTTTAACTTCATTCATGAATGCCAAGTCATTTTTAAATTTTGGTTTATTATCCCTTACTTTAAGAAATATGTATGTGCCTCCCTTGAATTAATAGTTAAAAATTGAAGTAAATTGACTAAATTCATCAAAGCCAGTGAGTGATATTTTTGATTTTTTCATTGTCAATTGCTTACATTCTTTGCGTTCTTTTGTATAAAGCTTTTATTTACAACTAAAACAAGAAACTGGAAACGGTTCGATCGTACGTAGAACAACACATGATCATTAAAGTATTTTATGTCTTTTGTGTGAGTTGTAGTTTAGAGCAAAAAGTTGAATACATGTCACTGCTAAATGGAGGTGAAAATGCATTTTATATCCTTTGTGTAGCTTTTCTATACCAAGATTCGATACAATTTAAAGTATTTGTGCGGATTTTCAACCAAGATTCGGTACAACTTATTCTATTTAGTCTTTTTTATTTAAGCATGTAGTTTTTTTTAATATGCATGTTACTACTCCGTTAGTTTCTTTTAAGATTCCCAACACTCCATTAAAGTAACCTATGTTTGTAAACAATATAAAAATAGAACAATTTATACCAAAACCTCAAAACTAGTACCAATAGTTTGCTCACATCTAGCATAACTTTTGGTAAACATGTTTAAGCTCACAACTATCATATTCATTTTGGTAATTCTTTGATGCATATATGATGTATATGGTCACAAATATTTTGACACCAAATAATCTTTTCCACCATGATTTGTTACGCTATTTTGACACAAAAGCATGTGCAAATTGCTTAAGTCTCCTACGTTCTATAATATGATGCAAACGTAAAACATTTGTTTGTGCAGGTATTGCACTAGGCATAGGGATACTAGTTTTATCAATTGGTGCATACAAACTAATACAAAAGAGGAAGGATAAGAGACGTAAAGAGAAATTCTTCAAAAGAAATGGTGGTTTGTTGTTACAGCAACAAACATCAAATGGTGAACATGCAACTCAGACAACAAGAATGTTTACTGCAATAGAACTAGAAAAAGCAACTGACCAATACAATGGAAATAGAATATTAGGCCGAGGAGGCCAAGGAACAGTGTACAAAGGAATGTTACCAGATGGAAAAATAGTAGCAGTAAAGAAATCCATGTTGGTAGATGAAAGTCAAGTTGAATCATTTATCAACGAGGTATTTTTACTCTCCCAAATTAGCCACAGAAATGTGGTGAAGTTGCTTGGATGTTGTCTAGAAACAGAAGTTCCAATTCTCGTTTATGAATTCGTGTCAAATGGAGATCTATGCCAATTCATACATGACGAGAATTATGAGTTTCCTACTTTTTGGAGTATACGACTACAAATTGCTACAGAAGTAGCACGAGCTCTTGACTATATGCATTCTGCAACCTCCGTTCCGATATATCATCGAGACATAAAATCATCCAACATACTTTTGGATGAAAAATTCCGAGCGAAATTATCAGATTTTGGAATATCCAAGTCCGTCTTGGGTGATCAAACTCACTTGAGCACATTAGTCAAGGGGACTTTTGGCTACTTAGATCCTGAGTACTTTCAATCAAACCAATTCACTGAAAAAAGCGATGTTTATAGCTTTGGGATTGTTGTACTTGAGCTTTTAACAGGGAAAAAGCCAATATATTCCATAGGACCTGGGGAATCGAGAAGCTTGGCAACATTGATTCTATCAACCGATGAAAGGCTTCTTCTAGAAAATGTTGATAGCCGAGTGTTGGATGGACCAGAAGAGCAGCTTGTAGCAGTTGCTAAGCTTGCCAAAAGATGCTTGAATATGAACGGGAAGATGAGGCCAACGATGAAAGAAGTTGCAATAGAGTTGGAGGGAATAAGATCAAGTCACTAAATAAAATGAATCTACTGTTTATTTTGTATTAAGCTTGTAGAATAAGCCAGATTGGAGCTAGCTATATGTCTATGTGGATGATATTATTATGTTCTTAAGTTCTTAAGTTGGTCTTTTGTGATTTTTCATACCGAGTCTTTTTAATATATGTACCTGTATTTGTAACTATATGATGTGTGTGCACAATGATTCATTTCCGGGCCTTTTGCTCATTATTCAAGCTCAGCTAGTAATAACAATAATACTGTTAAACATTTATGGTTGAAATGAAAATAAAATGAAGAAGACCACAAGTAGAGAAGTGAAGTCAAATGGTTACATTAAAACTTACACTTTCATTTGTAATAACAATAAAAAACACAATCACTATAATTAGACACTTTCATTTGTAATAACAATAACAATCACAATAACAATGAAAATATATTTTACGTAAAAAAAAATAGTTCTAGTTACTAAAGAAGCATGTTTTAGCTCAACATAGCAAGATTCAATGTTTCAATTTCATTAATTTACATTATACTAATAATTTTGGGCTTTAATTTTGAGCTTTATACACTAAGCTATACGGTTCAATATAATTTTTCTTACTGAGGCTTGTATATTATCAGTTAAAGATAGCCCAACATGGCAACAAGATTATACTCAAAGTCACCAATGGATTTATTACTGTTTGCATTTGGTTTTACTGCAAAAAAAGATTATCGAACGATAGACCGATTCTTAATTAACGTATCATATCGTTGTTTGCATTGCCGTTGTTGCAGGTACACCATGTAAATTTTCATACTAGAATCGCTACAATGGTTAACTTTTCTTTAACGACTATAGCTTGCTAGAAAACATCACGATATTGAAGCAACTGATGAATGGTCAATAAGTGAAACATAACACAAGCTAGAATGAATAAATTCACGTTGATTTTTTTAATAACTTTTCATATATAAACTCACTCAAATATGTATATTATAGATATTTCTCTCATTAACATCAAATACTAAATATACTAACATAGATCAATCAATGTCATATTGAACTTTTAATGGTATTTCGTAATTAAGAATGAATAAATTCTAACTACGTGTTAACTATTGTGGTCTGTATTGAGTATAAATTTATAGTATACAATGACTTATTAAGATTTGTCAAAGTTATTTAGCATTCCTTTACTGAAAGTTTTGTTTTCCTTCGTTTAGATAGTCAAGTAGGAAATTAAAAGCACGCGGTAATTATAAACCATCGTCGTTATATGCGATAAGATGATAGTTAGGAAAAAAATGCAAATTAGGAAGTCAAAAATATATTTTCATGTGTTGCTATGCTAGTATAGACAAGCCATTGGATTATTGGAGGATCAACTTAACTACTTCTTGTATAAGTCATAAAAAAGAAATCCGGTCGTCGAGTTGATAGGTCAATTAAGATTGCTAATGTACAAATATAATTTCGTCACTACTTAGACATAAATCCGTTAATTTCCTCATTTAAACTTCCTATCATATGTATTAGAGTCTTTGATAAATATATATGACCAACTTTAATTACTAAAATGACAGGGTAATATCAGCACTTGAATCCATAATCATGCTTCCATGACCCATATACAACATTTTGACTGAAATTTACTTCATTTAATGTATCTTTTATGAGGACTATTTTCTTATTAACTTCAGTTTTATAACCAAAGTTTTAAGTGTATTGTGTAATGTTATAAGTTACCAAATAGCACAACTGGGCTGAAGCTTACTTGCAAGGCCAGTCCATCTTTTAGTTATCACAAAGCTCATAGCAAATTAGCAATTGAATTTGACTATTTGAGGCTCTTTCTATTTTTCTGTAACCTATCTATTTGCTATTCGAACGATAAACTTTATAAAAACCAGTTGTATCGTATAAGCTAACTTTGGTCAACTAGTTACTATTGTTAGAATTTAAATAACTTGACAAGCAAATAAATAAACACATAATCATAATACAAATGCGGAAGCGTAGAAACATATATAACATATAAAAGATTAACTAAATAATAAATCAAGAACGTACATTTGGATTCTAGCTAAACAAGAATCACTTCAATAAACCTTGATTGATTGTGAAAGTGGATCAATGATTAACCCCTTACCGTTTCGTTAATTGATCCCTTGATAATTACTATAGTGAGTAATTACCTCGTTCTTTTACACACGAATTAAACCGTATTAAGTTTATGCTAGTAAAAACACAAAGCTATTTTCTTGACTATCAAAAAAAATCGACCAACCCTTAAGGAGGGTGTGTTCAATCGGTTATGGAGCAAGGAGAAGAAGAAAAAACACTTTAGGGTTATTGTGTGTACAAAAGTTAACCAAACAATGAACCCTTGTGTTTGTATATATAGCCTTGTAAACTTGATGTCCAAGTTTTAGTAGGAATGGGTTTCCCCACCCATTGATCGACCGGCCATAAGGCCCAAGGGGTCCTTCCGGATCCTTCTTGACTATATTTTACATTCTAGTCCTTTAACTTGACATTTAACGATAGTTAGCCAATTCCGTTAACTACTAACGACCGTTAGTCATATTTTGTGTTTAAATAATAAATATATATAACGTTTTATACATATTAATATACATTAATACTCATTCGTAACGGGTGCAATCCTGAGGTCTCGAGTTCGATTCTAGTCATATACGTATTAATATTTATCCATAACTTTAAAAACTATTTCATAGATGATTCACTTACATGACATTCATGTCAAGAAGTAGATGAAAAAATTGTTAAAAACGAACTGTCCATCGACGTTTCCATTGCGTTGGTTGCTCTCTCCCAAGTATAGTTATTGAGGGCCGTCTCGTGATTTTCGGTGGCTCTATGCAATAAAAACAAAGAGGCCTTATTACACTTGTAAACTAAAAAGAAATTGCATATAAACTTTAATTATAGGACTCATATATGTGTAATATTATATGTATTTATATGCAAAACTAATAAAAATGAGGCCTTTTTAAATGGAGGCCCTGTGCGACGGCACATATTGCACACCCCTCCGAGACCCCTTTATGAGTAAATGTCTTTTTTTCTAAGATAATACAAAAGCTGGTTTCGTAGCGTGTATAGACGAATTTAGATTGAGAACTCTTCAAGCTACTACCTAGTATTTTGCAATGGCAGTAAAATCTAATTTGGAATAATTATCTTTAGTATAAATACACTAACTTTTTCACCAAAAAGTATACATAAACCAGGCTAGTGACTGCCCGGTATTTGTTTATCTTTATTTGGAAGATGATAACTTCAATAGGCTTCTCTCACAGTAGCACTATTTATATTAATTGAAGATCTTTTTGTTGTTATCACAACAGAGGCCCGCAATATAGTTAGGTCGCAAAGCTTTAAATTTGAAAGCAACCACAAGAAATTTCATGGTAGGGGACCAAAGAGAAAATTCTTTGGTGTTATTTCCACGAAATTTCGAGGTCATCTATACAGGATAAGGTTTACCAAAGTATTCCCTACAATCAAACCCCAAAGGGTCCGTTTGGTTTGCTCTCATGAATCACAATCGGTATGAGTTTCGGAATAAGATGGAATGGGAATAGATATTAGTTAAGTAATCAAATCAAATATTGTTGTTTGGTTTGTTTATCATGTTTGATTATCTTGTTAATAATGTGAGGAAAAATGCGGGCCCGGGAATGAAACTATCATATCCTACCAATTTGGTAACTATCAAGTATAGAACATATTTGGATATCATTTCTAGTTTTGAAAGTGAAGAGTTCTAAACAAACATAATAAATGGAATGAAAATCATTCCTTGATTCCCATTATGGTGTATCAAACGCACCCAAAGTCTTTGAACCATAAAAAAAAAAAAAAAAAAAAAAAAAAAAAAAAAAAAAAGGGGCATGTAATAACAACGTATTTTCCCATTTATGCCATTATCAGATACGAATCCAAAAAAAATACCACAATACCCATCCAACTTTCAAATTTTGTTTCATTATCAGATACGTACTTTCTCATTTGTTCAAATATCAGATACGAACTTTAAAAAAAATACCATCCAACTTTCAAATTTTGTTTCATTATCAACGTTTAAGGCTCATCTCTTTGCGTATGATAATGAAAAAAAAAATTGAAAGTTGATGGGTATAGTGGTATTTTTTTTTTAAGTTCGTATCTAATATTTGAACAAATGAGAAAGTACGTATCTGATAATGAAACAAAATTTGAAAGTTGGATGGGTATTGTGGTATTTTTTTGGATTCGTATATGATAATAACACAAATGAAAAAGTACGTTAGTATTACATGCCATTAACCCTAAAATGAAATACTGAGTAACTATTATGTGGTTCGTAATGAAATGGAATCTATGGAAATTGCTACAGAGACTATATATTTTATACAATATAGAAGTACAGAACATTACTTATAAAAAGAAGGTGAAAACCTTATGTTTTAAAAAGTATTCTACAAGTTCCTATTTTTATAATATGAAATTAAAAAAAAAAAAAAAAAAAAAAAAAAAAAAAAAAAAAAAAAAAAACTATCAGAAAACTCTAAGAACGGTGACAGTGGCCAGCGGCATGGCCATACCGCCGCCATCTCGGCGGTATGGCCAGCGGCATGGCTCCAACGACAAAAAATGATTCCCCGGCATGGAGCGGTTTGAGGAAAATATAGACGTTGGGAGAATCAATATTCGACCGTTGGCACTTTTGACGTTGGGCTAGAAAAAAAAAATTCCTTATATATACTAAACTAAAACACATACATTTTTAACACAAACAATACAATTCACATATTTAACCAATTCACATATTTTACCATGGTTTCATCCTCTTCTTCTTCGTCCGACTCGATATTTATTTCCTCCGAATCGTCCGAACTATTGTCATCCGGTAGCACCCTACAAACCTTATTAGCCGTGTACGATTCAATTGACGACACGACAAGCTCTACCGAAACTCGGGAGTATATAGAACATTTTCGTGAAGAAGCTTTACAAACCCTTATGAATGACTATTTCGTTGAACGTCCAAAGTTTTCCCACAATACTTTTCGTGATAGGTTTCGTATGAATAAAAGCTTGTTTTTAAGAGTTGTTGCTGATATTGAAGCGAATTTCAAATGGTTTCAAGAGGGCCTAGATGCGAGGGGAAAAAAAAGTTTCACGGCATTACAAAAATGCACATCGGCCATTCGGCAACTCGCAACGGGTGAACCCCCAGATAGATTTGATAACTATTTAAACATGGCTCGCCGAACGTCAGGTTATTAATTTTTTTAAACTATTAAGTAATTTTCTTTTAGTTATTAATGAAATATTATGTTTTTATTAAATTGTTTAATATAATTTATGAAAATAAAAAATAAAAAAATAAAATTAGTTGGAAGGTATGAACAAGGCATGATTGGCACTAAAAAAGGGTTATTAGGTATGAAAAAAGTATGAATGAGATAGAATGATATTATTGGTCGATTTGGGAGGTATGGTAATTTCAGAAGCATGACTGCCACCCTCCTAAGGGTGGTGGCAATCATGCCTTCCAAAAAACCTCATACCTTCCAACCCACCAATAATATCATTCCACCTCATTCATAGTTTTTTCATACCTCTCAACCCCTTTTTAGTGGCAACCATACTTTTTTCATACCTCCCAACTCACCAACTATTTTTTTTTTTAATTTTCCTAAATTATATTAAACAATTTAATAAAAACATAAATATTTCATTAATTAACAACATAACATTTAAAAAAATACAAACTAAAAAAAAAAAAAAAAAAAAAATCTTAACTTTGAAAAATAACATTTTAAGTATTAGCATGTGACATATTCCAAGAAAAAAAAAAAAAAAAAAAAAAAAAAAAAAAAAAAAAGTGCTTGCTTCTCTACCTACGTACACATTATTCACCAATGCAATTTTTTTTAATTGCTTCCCAACGTTCCATTTTATGCTCCCGACGGTACAATTTTTCCAACGTTCGAATGATAAATGCTCCATGCCGTTGAAGCATCAAATGCCGCCGAGTCATGCCGCTGAGCCATACCGCCCATGTGGCGGCGGTGTTCACCGCCGGTATGGCCCATACCGCTGGCATTGCCACCACCTTAATATCGAGGGGAAAAAAAGAACTTTTATCTAATTGAAATGAAATAAATAAAATAAAATAGCTTAGTCAAAACAAAAGTAGCTAGAAGCCTAGAACACATCAAAGATCGGAAATAAATAAATAAATAAAAATAAATAAAATAAAAATAAATAACCATCATGAATGCTATTGTGTTAACAGGAATTTAAAACTGATTACAATTCAAAAGCATGTTTCATAGCCCTATAGTATATTTGAAGTTAGGCTTGGAACTCATCAAAATACTACATCACCTAGAAATCCCAAATGTCACACATGAAAATCCTTGTTCTAATTTGGGCAGTATTTCAAATGCTTTCGTTAACAACTTCTTACACAAATTCCACCACTGAATCCCATACCCTCATTAACTCTACCAACCTTGCTAAGCCAGGTTGCAATAGCCGATGTGGGGACTTAATTGTTCCCTACCCTTTCGGTATCGGAGACAACCCAAAGTGTTATATAAATGAGGGATTTCGCATTTACTGCGACACTTCTGTAAACCCTCCAAAGGCCACTATTAATGAAGGCGACTACAACTCGATCAAATTGATATCTGATTCCACCATCCGGCTTTCCAATCAATTGGCGAGCAGTTGCTGTTCTCCAAATGGCACAATAGACAATTTTCAGGCCTGGATGAGGTTTGGTGACAAGCCGTACAGCTTATCCAAAGTTAACAAGTTCACAGTTATTGGTTGCGATGGTTCTGCTTTCCTGTTCAAACTGATCGAACTGAACCGAACATTGATATATGGTTTTATGCATTTTGCAACCTCCGTTCCAATATATCATCGAGACATAAAATCTTCCAACATACTTTTGGATGAAAAATTCCGAGCGAAATTATCAGATTTTGGAATATCCAAGTCCGTCTTGGGTGATCAAACTCACTTGAGCACATTAGTCAAGGGGACTTTTGGCTACTTAGATCCCGAGTACTTTCAATCAAACCAATTCACTGAAAAAAGCGATGTTTATAGCTTTGGGATTGTTGTCCTTGAGCTTTTAACAGGGAAAAAGCCAATATATTCCATAGGACCAGGGGAATCGAGAAGCTTGGCAACATTGATTCTGTCAACCGATGAAAGGCTTCTTCTAGAAAATGTTGATAACCAAGTGTTGGATGGACCAGAAGAGCAGCTTGTAGCAGTTGCTAAGCTTGCAAAAAGATGCTTGAATATGAACGGGAAGATGAGGCCAACGATGAAAGAAGTTGCAATAGAGTTGGAGGGAATAAGATCAAGTCACTAAATAAAATGAATCTACTGTTTATTTTGTATGAGGCTTGTAGAATAAGTCGGATTGGAGCTTGCTATATATATATGTCTATGTGGCTGAAATTCTTATGTTCTTAAAATCTTTTGTTCTTAAGTTGGTCTTTTGTGTTTTTTCATACCGAGTCTTTTTAATATATATGTACCTATATTTGTAACTATATTATGCGTGTGCACAATGATTCATTTCCGTGCCTTTTGCTCATTGTTCAAACTCAGCTAGTAATAACAATAATACTGTTAAAGATTTATGGTTGAAATGAAAATAAAATGAAGAAGACAACAAGTAGAGAAGTGAAGTCAAATGGTTACCTTAAAACTTAGACACTTTCATTTGTAATAACAATAAAAATCACAATCACAATAATTAGACACTTTCATTTGTAATAACAATAACAATCACAATCACAATGAAAATATATATTACGTAAAAAAAATAGTTCTAGCGACTAAAGAAGCATGTTTTAGCTCAACATAGCAAGATTCAATGTTTCAATTTCATTAATTTACATTATACTAATAATTTTGGGCCTTTAATTTTGAGCTTTATACACTAAACTATAAGGTTCAATATAATTTTTCTTACCGAGGCTTGTATTTTATCAGTTAAAGATAGCCCAACATGGCAACAATATTATACTCAAAGTCACCAATGGATTTATTACTGTTTGCATTGGGTTTTATTGCAAAAAGATTATCGAGCTATAGACCGTTTCTTAATTAATGTATCATATCGCTGTTTGCATTGCCGCTGTTGCAGGTACACCCTGTAAATTTTAATACTAGAATCCCTACAATGGTTAACTTTTCTTAAACGACTAAGTCTTGCTAGAAAACATCAGGATATTGAAGCAACTGATGAATGGGTTAATAAGTGAAACATAACACAAGCTGAACATCATATAAAAGGATATTGCTAGAAAACATCAGGATAAGTGAACATCATATAAAAGGATCATACAATTGGAATCTATCATTACCAGGACGAAATTCATGTTGATTTTTTAATAACTTTTCATATATAAATTCACTCAAGTATGTATATATTAAAGTTATTTATCTCATTAACATCAAATACTAAATGTACTAACATAGATCAATCAATGTAATATTGAACTTTTAATAGTACTTCGTAATTAAGAATGAATAAATCCTAACTACGTGTTAACTATTGTAGTCTGTATTAAGTATAAATTTATAGTATACAATGACTTATAAGATTTGTCAAAGTTATTAAGCATTCCTTTACTGAGTTTTGTTTTTCTTCGTTTAGATAGTCAAGTATGGAGTAGGAAACTAGTAGCATGCGATAATTATAAACCATGGTCACTATACGCGATAACATGATAGTTGGGAAAGAAATGCAAATTAGGAAGTCAAAAGTATATTTTCATGTGTTGCTATGCTAGTATAGACAAGCCATTGGATTATTGGAGGACTCCTTCTTATATAAATCATAAAAATAAATCCGGTCGTTGAATTGATAATTAAGATTGCTAATGTACAATATAATTTCGTCACTACGTAGACATAAATCCATGAATTTCCTCATTTAAATTTCCTAACTTAAGTTTAGAGTCTTTGATAAATATATATGACCAACTTTGATTACTAAAATGACAGGGTTATATCAACTTTGATAAATATACAACATTTTGACTGAAATTTACTTCATTTGATGTATCTTTTATGATGACTATTTTCTTATTAACTTCAGTTTTATAACCAAAGTTTCAAGTGTATTGTAATATTATAAGTTACAAAATAGCATAACTGGGCTGAAACTTACTTGCAAGCCCAGTCCATCTTTTAGTTCTCACAAAGCCATAGCAAATTAGCAATTGAATTTGACTATTTGAGGCTCTTTCTATTTTTCTGTAACCTATCTATTTGCTATTCGAACGATAAACTTCATAAAAACTAGTTGTATCGTATAAGCTAACTTTGGTCAACTAGTTACTATTTCATAGATGATTCACTTACATGACATTCATGTCGAGAAGTAGATGAAAAAATTGTTAAAAGCAGCTTAGCTTACATGGTGTATTTTGATTACTCCGGGTGGTGAGATCTCATGTGATCTTTAGTCGCAAACTGTCCATCGACGTATCTATTGCATTGGTTGCTTGATGTGAATATGGCTTAACCAACTTTCTCCCAAATATCATTCCATACGGCCCAAGAAACGTAAGCCTGTTGGAAAATCATTAGTACTTTGCATTTATCAAAAGAGATTATAAACATCTGATTGATTCATCTGGATTAAAACCAAACAATACAATACAACTGATTACCATATAACAATATAGTATTAGACAACTACTTATGCATTACTTGATAAGTATAAAAGTCGGCCAATTGTGATAAACTAATAATGACAACTAATCACAAAAGGGCTGATAGTATTAAGATGTAGAGTAGATTAATTACTTGATCAAATAAACCCGAACAAAGTCACATGTTTTGAACTAGTATGGTCATTTCGTTAATTTGGATTTTGCTTACTGTTTTAGATGTATATGCAAGTGCTCTAGCTAGAAAATCAACCATTATATAAGGGGAGATGATTGGCACACTTCATTTTTTGATTGAGACACTCATTTGTACAACCTGTTAAAGCACTGTACATCCACAGTACAACAGTTTAATGCATATGGAGGAGTGTCCCAATAAAAAGATGGAGTGTGCAAATCATTTCCCATTATATAAGTACAGTTGTTTATTTGATGATGTATCAGTCATACACAATTAAGATCGATCACATATATGTTAAAGTGATACGGAGTATGAAACCAAAAGACTATCAAGACCCTCCACCTGCCGCCCTTTTCGACCCGAAGAACTCACCAAATGGTCTTTTTACCAAGCCATAATAGTTGAGTTCATTGCCACAATGTTGCTCCTTTACATCACTGTCTTGACTGTCATTGGTTACAAGTCCCAAGTCGACCCCGCCCACAGCACTGACCAATGTGGTGATGTTGGAATCCTTGGTATCGCTTGGGCCTTTGGGGGCATGATATTTTTCCTTGTTTATTGCACTGCTGGTATCTCAGGAGGAAACATTAACCCTGCTGTTACATTCCGGATTTCGGACTGTTTTTGGCTAGGAAAGTAACACTACCAAGGGCATTTATGTACATTGTGGCTCAATGTTTGGGTGCTATTATGGTGGTGGTGTTAATGAGCTTGCTGATGGCTACAGCAAAGGAACCGGTTTGGGTACTGAAACCATCGGGACCTTTGTTCTTGTTTACACCGTCTTACTGACCCTAATAAAAATGCATGTGACTCCCATCTCCCTGTAAGTACTAATTATTTATGTTACTATAACACTTCTTGTCAATTGTTGTATGGTGTTATTATTGATGAGAATGTTTGGATTAATTAACTAAAGGTGTTGGCACCTCTTCCTATCAGATTTGCGGTGTTCATGGTTCACTTACATATTTTTTTCATATCATGAACCTATTACTATTATGAATGAAACTATTCATACAGTTTTTATATCATAAAATACAATTAACTTTTTTCAAAATTATAAAATAAAAAGTAAAAAACTAGAAAATATTTTAAACCTTTTCAAGATCACAGACTTTTTCATTTCACATAGGAATGAAATGGTTGTTCATTATGGTTCATAAGTATAAAAAGTTTTTTTTTTTTTTTTTTTTTTTTTTTTTTTTAACAATTAATACATTTTACTAAGATTGTTGGGATGATATTAAATTACTATTCACTAGAAATTACCGGAGTATAAAATCACTACATGTCTACATGTCGAGTTCACACTACAAGAAAAGCTGGATTTTGTGACAAAGCGAAAATGGTCACTATCAGTACAAAATCGGTCACTAACACTGTTTTAGTGACCAAAACCTGGGTGGTCACTTTTCGTCACTATAGCTCCGTCACTATTTTTATTAGAGACCAAAAATTAAAATCCGTCTCTAACCAATGACCATAATATGGTGGTCACTATTATTGTGACGATATATTCGGTCACTAATTTTGGTCACTAAGAGTCGAAGGTGGTCAATGAAATGATAGATAGTGATGGATAACAATGGTCATGAAAGTGGTCACTGATTTGTTAAAGATAACGAACCCGTTAACTCACCGTTAACACCCATCAGTGACGATATGTGTGGTCACTTCATATTAAATTTAGAGACCAACAGGTGGTCACCATCTATTTACTTTTAAAAGCAAAAAGTGGTCACTTACTCGAACAAATTTACAAAACGATTTAGTAATTTCACAAAATATATAACTGCACAAAAAATTAAAACAGAAGAATTTGAACAAAAATATCAAATATTACTTATGACTGCATAAACATAAGATTCTTTTTAACATATAATTTTTGAACAACAAAGGAAACGAATATAACCACAAAAGAAAAAAAACTTAACATTCAAGTTTTTAACATCTTGTTTATTAGCAATAAAACATGTCTTGAATCATATCCTTGTATCCAACTCACTACCAAACGACCCTTGTATCCAACTCGGTACCAAACAGCCCTTGCATCCAACTTGGCCTTGCATCCAACAGAACTTTTAGTCGCCCTACAAATAATGCAATAAACTCAGTCAAACAAAATAATATGATCTGAAAAAGCACAAGTTTAAAACAGATTTGAAAAGGAAACTTTACAAGGCAAAATGCTAAATCAAAGAAGGCTAAGAAATAAGCTAAAAGTTAAGGGCTGAGGGAAAATAAGCTAAGAGGGATTAAAAGGGATCCTAAATAAACAAGTGGGGATGAAATAAGCAGTTCTGTTTATCCAATAAACTACCCTAATGAAGTAAATAAATATAAGCTCAATAGTACTATCCCAGATAAGCTAAAACAATAAGACAAACAAGCTGAATAAAGCTCACAAGCTCAGACAAGCAAAATCCAATAACTGAATATAAGTCAATACAAACAGTCTAGAGGACAGACTTGATGGGCAATTTAAGCTAGGCGAATAAGCTCTTAAGAGCAAAATGAGACAATATCCTAACAGCTAATACTAGAGGCTATCTAGGAAACCGAAAACCAAGCAAAATGGATAAATAGAGAAGCAATAAGAGAGGAAGGAAAATCTAAAAAAAGCAAATGACTACTGAGCAGTCCAACTAGTACTTTACCAACTTATTTTTAAGCACTCAATTTATTTCCAAAATGTAAAATCTCAACTGTTCTATGAATGTGAGCTACCAAAGAGTAAATAGAAATGATCATTGTGAATTTTGGACAAGTAATGAGTGCTAGAAACTGATTTGAAAATGGCTAAATGGACAGCAAGGATGCTGAGTACAGTTGGGTAAAAGTGGGTCATAATTGAGATACTATGGTGCTGATGCAGTTGGGTCAAATGGGAACAAATGGACTTTTAAACTAACCTGTAATGAGCAATACCAATACCAATAACATCAACTATAAGAGCAATGCCAATACCAAGTAATGAGCAAGTTAAATAACCAGTAGCGAGCTAATTAGAAGCAATAACGTCATCTATAAGAGCCTAATCTAGTTTATACTAAATCTACCTAACAAATCAGTTATACGAATCAATTATAAGAAAACTGATGCAATGGGTGAAACTGGGTGGAAATGAGATACTTGACTAATAAGTTCCTTATGCCATATATTATGCAACTTAGATAACCTATAATGAGTACACTTTAACATCTAATGGGAGAACATGAGATGTGGCTTAAGCCTAAATTCTGGTATCTGGTTTCACTTGGAGTTTACTCAAAATATCTGCAATGTCATGTTATATTGTTATTTAGTAGTGCCAGTCAGTTTTACTATGTTCATCAAGTAGTCGTCGTTTTCACCAAAATTTGTTTTGCTGCAGACAGATTGTATGCTCGTATCTCAGTATGTTATAAGCAGAGCTGGACATCGCGCAATGCCTCAAGAATTGACCACTTTTCCACCCTTTTCCAGGAGATATCTATCCACATGGACATGGAAACTACGTTTTGTCGTAATTCTAGATTATTGTGTATTGACCATGACTATCAGGGTGTATTGGGCATGCAATTTGTTACTAGTGGATCATATATTATGATATCAATCCAGACAAACGCTTTATCTCTTCCCTCATTAATCCCATATTCTTCTTCATTTCGTCTTGCTCCACTTAAAAGCTAGCTTGCTCCGTTTGATATTTTACTTGCTCCTCTTTGAGTACTCGTACCTCTTCCTCTAAAGCTGCTGATTTCTTCTTTTCTAATTCGACAGTTGTCCTTAAATTTTCCACCGCCAGAATCTCTTTCTTTGGAGCTGAACGTCCTCTTAGATGTCCAGGAACATGCTTCAGCACTTTCAAACATATTTCCACTGGTGTACTGATGCGTGGGAATCGCACCTTGCTTTACCTCTCGAGGGATCTCGAGAAGCCTACAACCCCCACCAGGCAGTGTACCTGATCGTTGTAGTATAGTATAGTGACAAGTACCGGGGGATTGATCGTTCAGCTTAGGAATAGTGTCGCTAGGATTAGAAAACCTAATTAATAGTTCTAAAGGTGGAAGATGATTATTTTTTGTATTTTTATATTTTTTATGAAAGCAAGTAAAATCTCGGGTTTTGGAAGATAGGGCGGAATTAGTTGCTATTCAACTAACCCAAAGCTAATATATAATTAAATTAAACTAATGAAAATGAAATTAAACTAATTTAAACTAAGGTTGTGAGCAGTAGTTGGAGAAATTGTGTTTACTTAGACTTCATTACTCCCTAGATATCTTTTACATGTTAATTACTTGTTACACTTGTATGGATGACGGATTGTATTCCTTAATACCATTCGTGGGGTGGCATACATAACTCCCCAACTCTATGAGCTCTTATCTCCTCCTACACCATGACCCAGCACAACTATAGGGATTGTAAACAGTGGCTCATGCATTAAATACAACCAATAAAGACCTAGTACGCCTCGGTTCATGTTTCTTAAGACGTTCAAGCATGTTACCATTGGAGATCTGCCAGTTTTCTTAAGCCTAACATATAATATCATTCATCCAAAACAAGAATAGACAAGTAATCAACACATAATCAACATCTAGGTTTCATTAGATCTAAGCAAACACAAAGGAAATCTAGCCTAGCATAGTGGAATTAAGATAAGAACAAAAGATAAACAACCAACACATAGACATATTGATTGAATTAAAAGTATACTTATCTCAATTACAATGCAAGGTCTCAAGGGTTTGGAACCCTTGAAAAACCTGTAAAAGAGGCACCAAAATCGTCTTTAGGGTTTCACCAAAACTTCTCCTCTTTTTTATGAAAAAACTAGAAAACTATATATAGGAAAATCGTTCTGACGGCGTCAAGAATTGAGTCTGACGCCGTCACCTCGCCGCCAAATACTTCCTCGGACGGCCTTGATCCACTTGTGACGGCCTATGTGACGCCGTCACCACCTACGGTAAATTATTCTTGGCCACTTTGACGCCGTCACCTCTCCATCTGACGCCGTCACCAGCTACGGTAAATTATTCTCCATGTCTGACGCCGTCAAGAAGCAAGTCTTGACGCCGTCACCTTGTATCCTCAGCTTGGATTTTTGGTACTTTGCCGTTTTCTTCACTTTATGCTCCAAAAACGTCCAAAATAGCCTCTTTTCCAGAATTCACTCTCCAAACACCTAAAATCACAAAAGGAACGATTTAGGGCAATATTTGATCAAATAAAGTTGGATTCGGGCTTAAATGACCCCCTAAAAACGGATCATTTTTCGCCTCATCATGTACCCGAACCAGCAGCTTCTTCACTTTGTAACTTTTTCTGTATATAATATTAATTTATTAGTGAAAACAAGTAAAGATACTTCTCATGGCTACCCATTCTATTGAAGATCAATAATGATCCAACAGTTGCAGTCACTTCTTTCCCTTGTTTCCTTAAACTCATCAGACCCCTCAACATACTAACAGATAATACTAACCAAGAACAGGACCGTATTGTACCTGTTGGGTTTTAAAAAAAAGTTCAATCCTAAACTAAAGGAGACTGGTCCAGCTCAGGTCTAGTTCAGTCATCTATGTAACCCACTGTTTTACCCACATTACTTAGGTCACTTTAACTATTACAGTAGTTTATAAAAATTAATTGCCCTTTTCAAATTTTAAACAAAGTACATAGTAGCAGAGCATACCAAAACCGCCTCAGCTTCCTCATTAACCATTTTTTTTCTTCTCACAATAATGTGCAATTTGAAAGCCATCAATTGCAGTCACTTCTTTCCCTTCTCTCCTTCTCTGTTTCATATAGAAACTACAATTCAGATACACACACACACATGCACACACATGAATAATGAATAAGAAAGTTTTATAGAACCTACTCACCGTATCAATTATTCTTGCAGCGGATTTTGTACGGACAGCGGGTGGAATCAAATTGAACGACCTGTTCTTCTTATTTTGGGCGCTTAACTTCTGCAAAATTTAAAGGATTACAATTTAAAAGTATTTTCATAAACAAAATACTACAAATTGTAGAAAAATGAACTTTATACCTGAAACTCCTCACTCGTAAACTTTTGACAAAGCTTAACCCAGTCAGAAAGTTCAATGCCGCTTGGGGATCCTCCATTGCCTCCTCATGTGTAGGAAACTCCTTGTATTTAACGTGCAACTTATACTGCCGATTTTTGTGTTGATTCCCTAACTGTAAATGTATAGCACGATCTCACATTTCCGACTGAAGGTTGAGTTTTCCTGATAAATAATGAAAGGAAAAACCTCCATCAAATTGAAAAGCAATATAATTCCCTGACTGTGACTTTAAACTATAGGTCATTTGGAAGAATGGGTCAGACGAGTTATAGGTTGGGTTGACCCGTTATATTACTCATGAAAAAACAAAATAGAAACATTAGTATAATCTACATTCAACAATTTACCACGCATTTGGAGATAATATCCATCTTTAAAAAATCTGGTTGTTTTTTCCATGTGGTGCCATCAAATATTGCATATTCACACACTAAACACCCGCCCTTGGTGATAAAACGTTGGCTATCCTTGCCAATTATCCGGCATGCACATTCATCAATTTCGAAGACCAGCTTCCCCTTGTCCAATCGTCTTTTCTTTGCTTTATTCAAGGCTCTCGATTCTTTTCTAGTAATTGATGTGCCTAACATTATGTAATCAACACAATAATAGATTATTAATACAATTAAAAAGACAACAATATGTGCATGCAAAAACAACATTTCTACCATGTGAAGTTGAACCAATATCGGTCTCGGTTTGAACAGAATTAACTTCACGATCATCCTCCGAATAATCTTCGTGATCTCCCGACTCAGTTTGCACCTCTTCATCTTCCAATCTCATATAAGCTTGTCTCTTTCATGGTATATTAGGCTGAGTTTGCACCTCTTCTTGCACTTCTTCATCTTCCAATCTCATATAAGCTTGTCTCTTTCGTGGTATATTAGGCTGACTTTGCACATCTTCTTTCACCTCTTCATCTTCCAATCTAGTATAAGATAGTCTCTTTCGTGGTATATTAGGCTGAGTTTGCACCTCTTCTTGCACCTCTTCATCTTCAAATCTCGTATAAGCTTGTCTCTTTCGTGGTATATTAGGCTGACTTTGCACCTCTTCTTGCACCTCTTCATCTGCCAATCTAGTATAAGATAGTCTCTTTTGTGGTACATCAAGTTTGTGAGGGAGTGACACATCTTGACTCTTACTCAACTTATAAGGCTTTGAAACTTCATGACTGCTACTTAACTTGTATGGTTGTGGTACAATTCGACTTTTACTTGAGTTATAGGCTTTTGAAACTTCTTGGCTACTGCTTGAATTCTGAAAACCAACCCTTTTTTAGACTCCTTTTCCGGATTCAGCTAATAATAGTCGAAGGGTTTCAACATCTTTATTAAAGGTACTTGAAGATTCACCATCACTTTGCCAATTAACACCTCCTCTACTTTCACCTATGTTATTTAACATCTCGCCAAGGTCATCATCATCATCATCCATATCATTATCACCATCACTACCTTCACTAATTGCCGTATCATCATCACTATCATCTAAATCATCATATGGCTCGACATGATGAACCCAATTCTCATAACCAACAGTAATTCCTCTTTTCATTAAATGGTCCAATATTGTAGCTCTACTATGTTTGCGATAATTGTTGCAGTCTTTACAAGGGCAAGGCACTTTTGATGACACTTGTTTATTACGGTATGCAAAATCAAGAAACTCATTTACACCTAACTCATATCTTGGGTCACTTGTTCTATGAGCTATGTTCATCCATGACTTGTCCATATTCACTCGTATAGTAAAATCTATTCATGTAGAAAATCACATTTGTAAATCTATTCATATTTGCTATCATTTAAGATAATTAACAAACAAATGCAGTATATCGTATCATGCATACATCAGTACATCGTATCATGCATACACCAAAACAAAACATGACTTTATTTCGAATCATTTCACACAATTACTTATACACATCAAACTCAAACTATTTCACGACGACTTGTATATAGATAGTATTCAAGTTATTTCACGACCGCTTCTATAAAACGGAAGACTTAACATAATAACCAATCTAAAGTACTAGTTAGCAGCTTAAGGCAACGCACGAACTAGTTTATAACTACACAATACGCAAAATACACAAAAAATAAATTACTAAAAAATACACACAACTAAGTTAGGCATTTCGTCAAACACTTGATCTGCACATCCAATCCACAATACTTTTAGCGAAAAAATACACACAACTAAGTCAGGCATTTCGTCGAACAGTTATTCAGCACAAAAAAAAATTACTAATGATAAATTTGACAGCTAAAATTACCTCAAATCCAATTGATAGCGGTTGTTCAGGTGGTGACCACTCTCTTTGTCTCAATATTTTGTAAATCAGGTGGTGACTACATGATAAACAAAAAATTACCAAACTACATGATAAACAGAAATTGAACACGAATTTGACAGCTAAAATTACCTCAAATCCAATTGATAACGGCTGTTCAGGTGGTGAGATGTGGTGGTGAGCGACGGCGGGCGTAGTGAGAGATACTGATTTAAACGGTGGTTCAGGTGGTGAGAAACGGTGGTTCAGGTGGTGAGAGATGGTGGTTCAGGGAAATCGTTTAGAGAAGCGCATTGTGACAACCGGCAATTTAGGGAGTTATTTTGAAAACCCGCATTACGTTAAAGTTCGTTATAATTTTTATTTGGAATTTTTATTTCACAACGAACTTGTAAGACCTATTTTATGGATAATTATGTTTTTATGATGTTATGGAATTCGTGAAATATTTTCATAATTCATTTTGATGTTATGCTCGGTGATGTATTTTTAAATTCTCACTTAGTACTACGTTGACTCCGGCACTAGGAAACCTAAAAGTTTAATAACTTACGAGTTTTAATACGTTGGACGTTTAATAACGTATTTATTATAAATTTTGGTGGAATATATATATATATATATATAGCCCGTCAAATGGTGAAAATAACGAGTTTCGGGGACGTACAATATTTTTATCGTAAGTTTTCACTTACGTGAGGGGACGTTTTTATTAATTAAACTTGGAAGTAAAAGGTTTGGTGTACAAATAATAAGGAAACTTAGTTGAGGGACCTAAAGTGAAAATACTCTATTAAAAACCCTAACCCTAACCCATCTTTATCATTTTCATTAAAAACTCACCCACCCTCTCCTCTCTTCTCCCTCACCGCCGGCCACACCCAAAATCCGGCCACCACCGCCGTTACCCACCGTACACCGACACTCCAAAATACTCCCCACCTTCTCCTTGTTACGTTGTGGTGATTCACGCGCTCAAAAACCCTCCCCCTCGCCTCGTTCTACCACCACCGACGCCACCCACATCACCTTCACCATCTTTCTTGGTTTATTATTGTAGATCCGTGGGTAAGTGTGCACAAGGTGCCTCGTTTTTGTTGAAAAACTTACCCAAACCCACGAATTTTTATTAATATGGATCGAATTTGGAGAAAATGGTTAAAAGTGATAATGGGTTTTGCTAAAAACGTGTTGAATCTTAGTTTGGTATCCGGGTTTTGATGTTTGGTTGGGTTTTGATGCGTGGTCGACCCCCTAGCCGAGGCCCTCTCCTCGATTTCTATTAATTTCGGGTCGATGTGGTCATTTTGACCCGTTTTTCTGGATGGTTGACCATTTGTGGTCATGGTGATTAATTGGCTTAATTGTTTTGGCCCATGGTTTGATTATTTTTGTTTTGGTCGACTCTTGTGGGAGCCGAAGACCCAAAATGGGTCGATTGGGGTCATTTGGGTCGAGCTCGTGTGAGCTAGCCGCGACCGTAGTGGTCTCGGGTGGGACCCTCTTGGCTCTTGGTATATGATTTGACTTTAGTTGACTTGGTCTTTGACCCGTGTACGGTTAATTTTTGAGAACCGTGGTTGGTGTCGAAATATATATGTTTCGACTAATTTTTATTTGTTATGGTTATTGGTGTATATATTGTTGGTTATCATTATTATTGCGACTTATTAGATTTTAAGCGGATGACGAGTTATTTTGGACTCGTGGTATATATTGAAGAAGTGTTGACGAAAAATGGTTTTGGGGACCGATTGTGAGACGGTCACTTAGATTGACGGAGATAGGTTAGTCGGGTGCCGTAGTCGGACCCTATTGTTGTAGCATGTGGATTGGGATTGTGTTGGACGGAGATACTTTTGTATTTATGACATTTGCTTATTACTTTGGACATGGACAATGAGCCGAGAGTCATGACTCGGACATGTGACCATTTCGTATGACTCGATAACTATTTACAAATAAAACATAAATAATAAAACTCGTAATAATAGTTATTGATAATATAAATGTTTATATGAATATATATACGTGAATAATGGATATATAATTATATAGGCGCGTATATTAATAATAATAATAATCACGAGTCATATTATAAATAATACGACTAGATATATATTAGGCTACGAAAGTGGCGTAATATTATTGAACGTATTATTATTATAAAAAGGTGTTATAAAACGAGGAACTCTCGACAATTATTAAACATTAAATAAAATGTCATTTTATATATATAACGAGGAAACTTATCGAGTTATGCGGAGTCGTTGTCACTCGAGTCCAGGTAAGTTTTTATTTGTGACTTTCGTTTTGTCACGGATATATGACGATTAATATAAACGTTTTCTATAACTAAATAACCACTTAACCGTAGGGTTGAACCGAGTTATTTGGCTATATGAAATGAATATATTAATGGGCATCGTATCCTACGACGCCCATAAGTTGTGGTATATGTAAAGTGTAATAAATTGCGAATGTATATATCGGGAAATCTGGCCAATTTGACGATGTATATGAGGAATTTATTAAACTATGATATCTACCATATAGTATTTATGTGCTATGTGCTTTAGGATTGGGTGTAATCTTGGAACGGTATGTTACGTAAATAAATATGAGGATTATCAAATCGACGGATTTGATAAATTTCGGCGATTTATTTAAATGATATATTGGGCTAATATTAGATCCATAGTTTATTTTATTATCCTTTGTGTGAACTTTTGGTTTGTTTTGTGTCGACCCACCACCCGTATGGATACCAAACGTAACTACACCAAACTAATACAAAAAGGATTTTCGGAAATAAAATGGATTCTCGTCCGGGTTTGGGAATATCTTGAATTTGAGGAAATGATTTCTGAACGAGTTAATATTGTTAGGTCGTGCCGAGTCCGTAGTTGTTGTTTTGTGAGTTACTATACATCTTATTTTTACCGACTTCTTCTTGCTATTTTCTGGACTTGAGGTGAGTCATAGCCCCACTTTTTACTCTTGAACTATGTTTTCAATACTTGGGGTGAGAAACGTGCAAATTATTTTATGTGGAATATTATCGCTTCTATATTCTTTCTAAAACTTGCTATGCGTATGGACTAGGATGTATTGTCAGCTTTAGTCACATATTTTGTGTGTACTATTCAAGGTTGGCTTATTTGGTTATTTGGTGGATTGTCAGCTTTAATCACATATTTTGTGTGTACTATTCAAGGTTGGCTTATTTGGTTATTTGGAATTGTCAGCTTTAGTCACACGGTTCGTGTGTACTATTCAAGGTTGGCTTATTTAAATACTGTAGCGTGCACCTATAGGTTATTAATGCTTCGGAGGTTATCCGAGTATTTATTGGTATTGCGGGGGTTACCCGAATATCTATGTTAGAACGGAGGGTATCCGTGTGTTTGGTTGGAGCGGAGGGTATCCGCAGGCTTTTAGCGAATCCTTAGTCTAGCTAGCAAGCGTTTTGCGTATATGTCCACTATATTGTTAGATGAATGTAAACCTATGATCTCACCAGCGAAAGCTGACTTTTAGCACGTTTTCTCAGGTAATTAAGTGATGATACGAATGCTTGGAATGGAAGGCTCGGCCAAGGCTCATGGTTTATGGATCTATTTTTCTAAACTCTGATAATTAATTTTGGACCTACTGTTATGTTATTTTGGGCCTGACTCTGAATGATGTTGGGATAAATGTAAACATTAAAACCCCGTTTTGGTTGCGTTTTTATTATGTTTACTTTATCTCGTTCTATATTGTCTTGTGTCGGATACCAATCCCCGTAGCACCCCGAAAGCTTGTTGAGTCTTCCGCTGTATCAAATTTTGGGGGTGTTACACGCATGGTTAGATGTGGTGAGTTGTAGTGAGGGAAATCGTTTATAGAAGGATTAGAAACGCATGTTTGTTTGAATGAATATTATAAATTTATGCAAAGTTATTTAGATGTGGTGAGTTGTGGTGCATCATTTGTAAATTTAAGTATTTGTTTGTTTAAATTAAATGTAAATATTTAAGTGTAAATTTAATCAACGTTATTTATATAAAATAAAAAATATATAATATAATAAAATCTTACGAGTAATGAGTATATCTTAAGTTGTTAGCGTATCACCTTACCGTTTTTTTATTACTGATGCATTGTCATTTTAGTTATTCACCTTGCCGATATTTTAAAAAATCTCGATCTGATCGACTTGTGATGTTGCGTAAATTTAATAATTTAATGAACAATAATTTTAGTTTCTAATATATATTTAGGGTTTTAGTTTAGGGGTTACGGTTTATGTGACCACTCTTTTTGTCTTAATATTTTGTTAATCAGTGATCACCAAACTTGGTCTCTAATTTGAAAAACTAGTGACCACTACTATTTGGTCTTTAAAATTTAGGGGTTAGGGTTTTAATTTAGTGGTTAGGGTTTATATGACCACTCTCTTTGTCTCAATATTTTGTAAATCAGTGACCACTAACCTTGGTCTCTAATTTTAAAAACTAGTGACCACTAATACTTGATCTTTAAAGTTTAGGGGTTACGGTTTATGCGACCACTCTTTTTGTCTCAATATTTTGTAAATCAGTTACCACCAACCTTGGTCTCTAATTTGATAAACTAGTGACCACTAATACTTGGTCTTTAAACTTAGTATACTTTTTTTCGGCAGTCACCACCACTTTTGGTCTCTAGTCTAACTCGGCAACTTAATATTTCATTGAAAATATTATATTCACGGTTTAGGGACTATGTGACCATTATTTGTCGTCACTAATACTTGTCATTTGTGACAACTTAGTGACCACATTTTGTAACGGTCACTGATTCTATGGCAATGACGAAAATGCAGTGACGAGAAATATATTGGTGACTAAACCATGATAATAGAGACCAAATCATGAGTGGTCACAAACAAATTCGTCACTAAAAGCACTTTTTCTTGTAGTGTCATGCTTTAATATATATTTTACTAGATTGATATATGGATATGGTCACCATGAAACCTAACTAACAAAATAGGTTACTTGGTTCCTTTATCATCTCATACAAATTTTCAGTTCTAATAACTTATTCACATATTCTTAAACTTTAAATGTCTTTCTTGATTACAGAGATCAAGAGTTTAAGGTGTCGATATGTTAACGTTAAGTCTCATATTTAGCATGTATTGGACATGATTTGTCTTTGAACAGGCATGCATGAGAAATATTTATAATGAAACAGTAACCAAAGTTTGTATCTATTGACTAAAGTTTCAACTTTTTAATATCATGTTTATCTTTTAATGAACTTGCATGAAAAATATTTGAATGAACATGCATCGAAAAATGTTTATAGGCAATGGCGGACCCAGGATTCTTCAAGGCGGGGGGCGAAAAAAAATTTTGAATAAAATTCGTAATGCACTTTAATAAAAAGGTCATATATTTTTTACCCTAAAAACTAAGATTTTTACATTTTTGGCTTCAAGGTGGGGGGCAATTTGATTTTTTGGAGGGGTGCACTTTAATAAAAAGTCCAAAAAAAATTTTACACTAAAATCTGAACTTTTTCGACGAGTTGTGGAGGGCACCGCCCCTCCAAAGTCAAAGCCTAGGTCGGCCCCGGTTTATAGCAATGCTTTTGAGCTGTTGAGCTGCTATCTATGGTTACAGAGTTACAGGCATAAAACAAGGATGACCATAAACATCAAAAAAAAAAAAGTTAACATACTTTATGTTATCCAAATTTAAACCTCACATGGCTTACCTACACTTTCATTTTACTATCACCTCCTAAAGATCTATCAAAAGTTAACAATTGTCATATCTATTCAATATTTCAATTTCTTTCCACCTATTTTCATTAAATATTACACTTTAGTAGTACATTTATCAGATCATTGAATACCATTTCGCTGCATTTTTTACATAAAGTAAAGAACCTACTAACATTCCAATTTCTTTCCACCTACTTTCATTAGTTTTTTGTTGTAGTTTCTAGAATCATTGAAATATCTTGAAGATTACGATTTATTATTATTTTTTATTTTTTATTTTTTTTATCACCACCTAGAGATCTATCAAAAGTTAACAATTGTCATATCTGTTCAATATTTCAATTTCTTTCCGCCTATATTCATTGAATATTACACTTTAGTAGTACATTTATCAGATCATTGAATACCATTTCACTGCATTTTTTACATAAAGTAAAGAACCTACTAACATTCCAATTTCTTTCCACCTACTTTCATTAGTTTTTTGTTGTAGTTTCTAGAATCATTGAAATATCTTGAAGATTAAGATTTATTATTATTTTTTATTTTTTTTATCACCACCTATAGCTCTATAAAAAGTTAACAATTGTCATATGTGTTCAATATTTCAATTTCTTTTGACCTATATTCATTGAATATTACACTTTAGTAGTACGTTTATGAGATCATTGAATACCATTTCACTGCATTTCTTACATAAAGTAAAGAACCTACTAACATTTCAATTTCTTTCCACATACTTTTATTAATTTCTAGTTGTGATTTCAAGAATCATTGAAATATCTTGAAGATTATGATTTATTATCAGGTTTTTTTTGTTTTTTTAATTTGTTATTATTATTATTATTTCTTTTACTATCACCACCTAGAGCTCTATAAAAAGTTAACAATTGGTCACATTTGTTAAATATTTAAATTTCTTTCCACATATTTTCATTAAATATTACACTTTAGTAGTACGTTTATCAGATCATTGAATACCATTTTACTGCATTTTTTACACTAGACGAATACCCGAGCATAGCAACGGGATTTTATAACGACAGATCGTTTAGTGATAAAAGAAAGTTTATGAGTCATAAATGAAAAATAATAAAAGTTAGGGGTGGCAAATCTTGCCCAATTTGTAATTTTTGGGTGATTTTTGACACTTTTTTAAAAGTTTGGGGCGTTTTTTGCCCCCTTGCATTTATTTGATGGGCTCCTACAGGCAAAAGATAAAAACAGATATTATTAGATGGGCTTTCGAATCACGCAATTCAACTTTCAAGCAATTACTCTCATTTTTTTCTTACCAATTCATTTGTCACTGGTAACTATAAAACATTCCAACTATTTTAATTTTAATTTATCTCATTTATTAACTATTTTATGCATAATTATTTAATACTCTAATTAATTGATAGATATATTTAATTAGTTGCATTTTTATTCATTTAATACTCTTATTTTTTTTTATTTTTTTTAAGAAAAAATAATTAAATATAGTTAAGACTGTTCCGAATGTTTTTAATAGTTGAATTATAATTTGCTCGTTTTAGCCCGTGCCTGTTTGGCCCGATTTATAATTTGTCCGTTTAGCCCGTGCCCGTTTTAACCCGTGCCATTTTAGCCCGTGCCCGTGCCCGCCCGTTTCGCCACCTCTAATAAAAGTTTGAAGATTTAGGGATTAAATGTGTTGACTTATTGACTTATTGACTTTGTTAACTTATTGACTTTGATACTTAAGCTCATGTCAACATAATGTTTTGAAACCCGGTTAAACCGTTCCGGTCGAAAAATGGGTCGATTTAAACCGAGTCATGCTTTTAATAACTGAACCCGTCGTGTCCAGTTTTCAAAACTATATGTTTTTCCCAGTTGAACCCGTTGGTCCGATCCAGTTTTCAAAATTATATGCAACATCAACTTGTTAGCTTGTATAAAGTTTTGTGTGTTTTATTAATTTGTATATAATTTGTATAATAACATATACTTTTCATTTTAAGGTGTTTTAAAAATAACATTAATTAGTGTGTTTAATTATTTTATATTTTATATTATGTTGTAGCTTGTTTAAATTGTATATTGTGAAAATTTTATTGTACTTTTTTAGTAAGGGGTGCTTTAATTGATTGTTTTTAATTTGATATAGATGTTTTTAATTGGTTGTATCATATGAATAAATTATTGTAATTTTAAGTTATGGGATGTTTTAATAAGAGCATTAATTACACAATTCATTTTCTCTCACCCTTGTAGTATAGAAGGGCAAAATGGGGATTGACTGAAAATTCAGTTTTTCACTTTTCCCCTTTGACTAAATCTACATTATAAGTAGTTAAGATAAAGTAAAGAACCTACTAACATTTCAATTTCTTTCCACCTACTTTCATTAATTTCTTGTTGTGATTTCGAGAATCATTGAAATATCTTGAAGATTATGATTTATTGTCAGTTTCTCTCTCTCTCTCTCTCTCTCTCTCTCTCTCTCTCTCTCTCTCCACCTAGAGCTCTATAAAAAGTTAACAATTGTCATGTCTGTTCAATATTTCAATTTCTTTCCACCTATTTTCATTGAATATTACACTTTAGTTGTACGGTTATCAGATCATTGAATACCATTTCACTGCATTTCTTACATAAAGAAAAGAACCTACTAACATTTCAATTTCTTTCCACCTACTCTCATTTCTTGTCGTGATTTCGAGAATCAATGAAGTATCTTGAAGATTATGATTTATTAAGCTTTTTTATCTTTTTTTTACTATCACCACCTAGAGTTATATAAAAAATTAACAATTGGCATATCTGTTCAATATTTCAATTTCTTTCCACCTATTTTCATTGAATATTATACTTTAGTAGTACGTTTATCATATCATTGAATAACATTTCACAACAATTTTTTTAAGGGTTTAACCCGGTAAATTTATTACTCCAAAAAACAGTTAGGTATATAGGATGTAAATGAATCACACATCTGAGCCTGTTATCGGTTTTGTTGTATACATTCACTTGCGGTCTTCCTAGAATTGGTTTGGATTGAGTTCACACAAAGATTACTTTTTGCTTAATCTCAACGTTTTTATGTTATAAGTGTGTTATGTGGTTGGGATGTCTTGAGTAGAAGCCCCGACACTTGAGCACATGGTGGTTGGAGTTAGTCTTGTTGCCTCCTTTTGATATGCCGTTAAGTTTATATTTGTCTTTCTAATTGTATCGGGAAATAATACAAGAGGGTGCATGTTGAAATGCATCGTGGTCTAACACCATTTGAAAATTGTTGATTGCATTTGGTTTTCATGTAACTATTTAGGAAATTTTTAGATTGGAGCTTAGTCACTTTTAACCAATGTTTTAAAATTCGGGTTGACCTGTCCGGTTCAACCGGTTGAATCGGGAACCGGCTCGGAGACCGGGCCGGATGTGACCGGGGTTTTGCTTGTTTGAGACCCGGATTGAACCGCCGGTTTTTTATTGACCCGGTTTGATAAACATGGCCGGGTCATATGACTTTTTATTGAAAAATCTAGCAAAATTAGAATGATTAGAAGGTCATGTTCTGAATTTTACATATTTTGTTATGTATTATATCTGACACCAGTTAATGTTCTTGTTTCTATATTAGAATCACCCTTGGCTTCTCAAATATGTTTTGCAAAACTTATCACTGCAACTCATTCTGCAAGCATATGGTTAGATTTGAAAATGGTATAACTTTCTCTTTAACACGTCATTATGTAAATAAGTAAAAGATAAAAAGAAGTTCTTGTTTGGTGTAAAGTAGGTGTGTATGACTTTTTATGTTACATACAAGCACCTCAATATTCAAATAACTTGTTTGTAATATATGTTTCTTAACATGAAATACTTGCGGTCGAGTAGCCAATTTATATGTTATGCCTATGTAATTATACACATTATGACTTTACGAGTCGATTGTTATTGGAATGTAGGAATAAAGTATGATAAATCATATAATCATATAACACTACATATTAAATATAGAAAAAAATATACATAAGTATAGAACCGGTTCGACCCGGTGATTCAACCGGTTGAACCAGTGACCCGGTGACTAAACCTGGTCAATAAAGAAACCAGGTTTTAAAACATTGCTCTTAACTACCCATATAGTACTTTGTACTTGCTAAAAGATACAGTTAAAATGATTAAGTAAGATTGTTTTTTTATTAATGTTGATGACTACTTTTTCACCGGTGATAACCTTGCATTAGGCCATTTCTTAATCCAAGCAAAGTATTTATGGTTAGAATATATCTTTTCTCGGGCTCGTTATGGAGAGCATAAATATTTCACAATGAGAATAAGCTTCCCCCTTTCTTTAATAGAGCTTCACCATTCTGCTATACATTTTTTTTTCTTTAACTTTTTTGTTTTCTTTCTAATTTAAGTTGTAGTGATGTAATATATTATTAAATAGCATTACTTTAAAGCAAAATGTACTTGTCTTATATATGTGGTGGGTCAAATAATTGAGTTAGAAGATGGAACGCATACATGGATATCCTTCAAGAGGTAATTCTAGAAATGCTCACAAGTACATACCTACTCACCCTAAATGCCCCAAAATAATCCAAAATCCCCAAATGCCTCAAGGGCGACGGTCGCCTCTGAATTCTTGGTCGACAGTCATATTTTATGTGACAAGTGTCCCTAGCCTTGTCCCTACCATGTACTTGTTTAGTACTATTGTCCCTAAGTGATTTCTTGGGCGACTGGGGCTCACATTTTTTTGGCTACTTATTTTCTTAGATGATTGGGTCTCACATTTCTTTGGCGACTTGTCTTTTTTGTCTTTTAGTGAGAAAGTTATTAACTACATTTTTTGTCCTTGTTTGCTTGGTATTTCACATTCACTAAAAACTTTGTTAACTACAAAATTGGTGTCACATTCACTAAAAACTTTAACTATATCTTAAAGTTCTATAAGCTATATTTGAATCCAGAATATTCACATTACACTATCATTTCCAGTATCAGTTATCTACATTGTCCCATGAGTAACACCATAAGTGTACATTTATATACTACAGGGTCTTGATGAAAAGCATTTGCCCTCCATTTGCTTAGAAAATTTCTATGGTGACTTGCCTATTGGGGTTGTTTCACCTCGTTTTCCCACTCAGAGTCAAGTTTCCATTCCTTTGGAACCTGCGTAAAAACACAGTTAATGAAGATCGTTGGGTAATATCAAGTATTCATATATCAAACGAAAAATGCACTGATGTTATTTCAACCAAAAATACAACCACAAACGAAAAATATCAAGGGTGCGTTTAGTTGGAGAAAAAAATCTCTTGTTTTCTATCTCTAGTTTTGTTAAAATTTGGAAGGGAAATTTATTTCCACAAAACACTTGAAAATATGGAAAACGCGTTTAGTTGATATTTGTATTTTCTATTTTCAAGAAGGGGAGGGAGGGTTGTGGGTTACAAGGGAAAATAAGGAAAATAACTAAAATTTGTTTTGTAGTTTTCCTTGTTAAGTTAGGAAATAGGGGATTTTGTATTTTGCAAAACATTTTGTTAGAAAACGCTTATTTGAACGCGATCTCTGTTTTCCTTGTTTTCCACAAAACATTTTGTGGAAAATAAGGGTGTTTTCCCCCAACTAAACGCACCCTAAGTATTCATATCAAATATCTTCCAAAAACAAACACAAACCACAATTTCATCATGATGTTATTTCAACCAAAAACAAACACAAGCACAATTTCATATCAAAAACAATATCGCATCAGTGTATTCACAATTCATAAACAAGTTAATAACCAAAACTAATTAAATAATTAACAAAAATGAATTAACTTACTAATTAAATATAATCGATTAATTTAACAAAATGCGTATATTCGATTAATTTACACTAATTAAATATCCATCACACAGCAACAACCCCACCACATCCCGCTGGCTGGAGCTTGACCAGATACAGTTGGATCACACCGCAACAACCCACACTCATCAACACACACCACAAAAAGTGTGGGTTTATATCGTGGTGGTTGTAGATCGATTGGATCTGTGTGGATTTGTGTGTGTCTGATTGCTTTGGATCTGATTGCTGAAAAAAATTAAAACGGTTAGATCGGAATTATAATTGTGGTTGATCGATTGGATCTGTGGATTTTTGGTGTGTGTTGATCCATTGGACCTGTGGTTATTTTAGTTGATTACAAAAATATTTGGATCTGTTATTTTTGATGGCCGGGTAATTAAGTTTAACAAGGTGTGTTTTATTTATTAAAGAGAAAGAAAGAGTGACCAAAAATGAAATACCAGGCAAACAACAAGGATCAAAAATGTAGTTAACAACTTTCTCACTAAAAGAAAAAAAAACAAGTCGCCCAAAAAATGTGAAACCTAGTCGCTTAAGAAAATAAGTAGCCCAAAAAATGTGGGCCCGATCGCCCAAGAAATCACTTAGGGACAATAGTACTAAGCAAGTACATGATAGGGATAAGGCTAGGGACACTTGTCACATAAATATGACTGTCGCCCAAGAATTCAGAGGCGACCGTCGCACTTGGGGCATTTAGGGAAGTTGGATTTTTTTGGGGCATTTATGGTGAGTAGCTATGTACTTGTGGGGCATTTCTAGAATTTATATCATCCTTCAAACACATGATAGTATGAAGAGAAAATTATCAAAATGGTACAAAAGTACAAAGCAATTCCATTTTTGTCACTTTTCTACCTTTTTCCCAAAAGAGTCATGCTCAACTCCACTACTTTTGCGCCACGTGTCACAAAAGTAGTGGAGTTGAGCAGTCGAGCAGTTAGTGGGACTGCTCAACTCCACTACTTTTGGGACACGTGGCGCAAAAGTAGTGGAGTCGAGCAGTTGAGCATGACCGTTTTGGGAAAAAGGTGAAAAAATGTCTAGAAAATGGAATTCCCTTGTACTTTTGTAACATTTTGGTAATTTTCTCTAGTATGAATGTATGATACACTGAATACGATTTAAGTTAAAAGACAGCTAGCATTCTGCAAAATTAAAAGACAATCTATGCAACAGAAGTTTTACTGTAGAACTCGTACAATTTAAGTTATTAAAGAAACAAAAAACTGTTCTTCCCCATTCACCTATGCAACAACACAAATATTGATTTGTTACCTTGGTCATTGTCCTTAATTTCTAAACACACACATAAATAAACAAATACAATACTAAATAGCTTTTAGAAAGCACAAAAGATATACATAAAGAGAATTGATTGGCACACTCATAAATCTGAATGGGACATTCAATGTATAAACAGTTAAAGCAATTTATATTTACAGTACAATTGTTTAATGCATGTTTTGAAGTATCCTAATCAAATATGAGTGTGCAAATCACCTCCCATACATAGAAGACATTGAGTGATGAGATGCGGAAGTGAGAACTACAATTCAAAGAGATGATTACCCTTAAGAAACGGGGTTGTATACACATCATCAACTACTATACCCTACATTACATGCTCTACTAGTTTCATATGTTTGAAACATAATTTGCAAGTACTGGTTTCTCCCTTTTACGTTACTTGAAGCACATACTCATCCAATTTTCTACATTGAAACATAATTTGCACTTACCTACATCCCCCTTTTTTCATCCAATCTTCGTAATTTTTTCCACACAACTTAGCAAGTTTAGTCGCCACCCTCATTCAAGTAACAATGCATGAATAGGGTAATTTTTTCATCTAATATATGCTACGAGATTGATATCATGAAACAAGTAAGATGTATCTTACATAATATATGAATATGGTCACCATGAAATCACCATATACCTAACTAACAAAATAGGTTACTTGGTTCCTTTATCATCTCTTACAAATTTTCAGTTCTAATAACTTATTCATAGATTCTTAAACTTCAAATGTCTTTCCTGATTTCAGGGATCAAGAGTTTAAGGTGTCGATATCTTAACGGTAAGTCTCATACTTAGCATGTCGTGATTTGTCTTTGAATGAACATGCATGAATGAGAAATATTTATAATGAAACATTGACTAAAGTTTGTATCTTTATATGAACATGAATGAAAAATGTTTATAATGAAACATTGACTAAAGTTTGCAACTTTTAATATCATGTTTATTTTTGAATGAACTTGCATAAAAAATATTTGAATGAACATGCATTGAAAAATGTTTATAGGAATTTTATAAGGTAGATGGTGACGTGGAGTCACCTATAACTCGCGCATATATATGGCTCAGTGCACCTAAACCTCTCTGAAGAGAGAATCTTCAATTTAATGAAACCACAACGAACAATTTACTCTACAAGAAATTAGTATGGTTACAGACTTAAAGACATGAAACAAGGTTACAAGGATGACCATAAACATAAATAAATGAAATAAAATGGTATCCAATTTAAACCTGACATGCCTTACCCACATTGCTATTTTACTATCACCACCTAGAGCTCTATAAAAAGTTAACAATTGTCATGTCAGTTGAATATTTCAATTACTTTCCACCTATTTTCATTGAATATTACACTTTAGTAATACGTTTATCAGATTATTGGATACCATTTTACTGCATTTCTTTCATAAAGTAAACAACTTAATTACTAACATTTCAATTTATTTCCACCTACTTTCATTAATTTCTTGTTGGGACTTCGAGAATCATTGAAATATCTTGAAGATTATGATTTATTATCATTTTTAAAGGGTTTAATCTGGTAAATTTATTACTTCAAAAAATAGTTATGTACATAGGATATAAATCAATCACACATCTAAGCCCGTTATCGGTTTTGTTGTTCATATTTTAACTTGTGGTCATCTTAGAATTGGTTTGGATCGAGTTAACAGAAAGATGACTTTTTGATTATTCTCAACGTTTTTATGTTATAAGTGTGTTATTTGGTTGGGATGTCTTGAGTAGAAGCCCAGACACTTGAGCACGTATATGGTGGTTGGAGTTAGTCTTGTTGCCTCTTTTTGATGTGGCGTTAAGTTTATATTTGTCTTTTTCATAATATCGAGAATACAAGAGGGTGCATGTAGAAATGCATCGTGGTCTAACACCATTTGAAAGTTGTTAATTACATTTGGTTTTCATTTAAATATTTTGGAAATTTTTAGATTGTAGCTTAGGCACTTTTAACTACCCGTATGGTACTCCGTACATACCGAAAGATACAGTAAAACTGATTAAGTAAGATTTTTTTTTAATTAATGTTGATGACTACTTTTCACCAGTGATCCAAGAAAAGTATTTATAGTTAAAATATATCTTATCTAGGGCTCGTTATGGAGATCAGAAAATATTTCACAATGAGAATATGCTCCCCCTTTCTTAATAGAACTTAACATTGACAGCTAACCATTTTTTTCTTTCTTATTTAAATTGTAGTGATGTAATATATTATAGATAGCATTTACTTTAAAGTTTAAACCATTTACTTTAAACCAAAACGTACTTGTCTTATATATGTGGTGGATCAAATAATTGAGGGTGCGTTTGGTATCTCGGAATGAGAATGTGGGAATGACTTTTCATTCCAATCATTTGTTTATTTAAGATGCAAATCTTTTAAATGTCGGAATGAATGATAGAAATGTTCCATACTCCATATACCTTTAAAAGGTAACGTATGGATATTTCATACCGATGGGCCCACCACTACTATCAAACTCCTTCATATTGTGATTCATGCATGGTGGCATACCCTGAGATGGAAGATGGAATGCATACTTGGAGATCCTTCAAACACATGATAGTATGAATGCATGATACACGGAATACGATACTTAATAAACCATATGTGATGGTCCTCCAAACACCATTACTGCGTTAGCTCCCCTCCAACCAACCCTATTGTATTTTGTTTTCACCGTATTTCACAGTTTCACCCACGAGCAAATGACAAGTCGATGTCGTATTTGATTAAAAATAGACTATATGTAATATATTGCCTGATACTTAAAATTGTGAGTAAAATGAATTTATAGTACAAGTATTCATAAATAAAGGAGCAATATTCATAAGGTTTTAGGACACAATCACACGACAATTCATGCAATGGGTGGCAATTTTTGACCTGACACGAAACCCTACCTAAGACCACACGAAATTAACCATGTTCATGTTGAGTTAAATAGGTTTTGGATTGTGTTCGATATCGATGCATCTAACCGGTTTATTAAAAATGTCGGGTTCGGGTTGGTGATAGGTTAAACGGGTCGACCTGGAAACCTGTTTAAGATTTCTTTAATAAATTGAAAATTATATATATTTGATTATTTAATTATACGAGTTAAACGGGTCGACCCGCAAACCTGTTTAACTTGTGTAATGTGACAATGTTTTTAGATGAATGAGTTTACTGAGCAACCCAATTAACCTATTGTATAACTTACTAAACCCGCCAACTTATATGTGTTAAATAATTCGTGTTCAGATTATGTCTAAACAAGTTACGATTGACAAGGTTGACCCCATTATTTAAATGGGTCATGTTCGGGTTAGGGTTTTCTAACCCACCATCATACCCAAACCCCACCCGAATTGACACCTATATAAGATGCATGAACTTCCTTGTCTTCATTAGCCCCAATACCAAGATATCAATGCTTAGAGCACTTGGTACCATAACTTCGGTTACGCCATAACTCAGTGCCACCTCAGCATCACATCGGCTTTAACATTTTAACCTTAACTCACAAAAAACATCCCTTATCATAACTTATTTAAATACTTAATTTTGCAAACTTAACGTGAGTTACCATGGTAACGTTAAGAGCATGGGGTAAGGTAACGAGGAGCCCAAGTTAAACCTTAACCAAGCTCGCGTTAAGGTGGTGTTACCATACCGTGGGTTTTGGTTAAAGCCTCATTAACGAGGAAGGTTAACCACTTCACGCCGCGTTAAACTTGAACTTTAATTAAAAAAAAAAAAAAAAAAAAAAAAAAAAAAAAATTACACTCCGCCCTCCTCAACGTATATATGACCGTTACATTAAAAAAAAAAAAAAAAAAAAAAAAAAAAAAAAAAAAAATCTTCATTTTAGCCCCCTAACTCTATAACGGGTATAACGACTATTTGGTAAATAAATAAATAAATAAATAAAATTTCAAAACCATTTACTACCACTATAAAAACCAAACTAACACAACACTTTATTTCACACATCCACAACTCAATCTAATCTATCATATACTTCCAATTTCTTAAAAAAAAATGTCGGGTTGGAACAACAACAACGAAAACTCCTGCACAAATCTCCTCGGTGGGTGGAATAACCCAAACACGGGTTCATCTTTAAACCCGAACTCGGGTTCATCACAAAACATGTTTAAATTATTTTTATTTTTTTATTATTTTTTTATTTTTTGTTTTGTTTTGTTTTGTTTTGTTTTTTGTTTTGTTTTTTTTTGTTTTTTTTTTGTTTTTTTTGTAACGTTTTTTTAAGCTTCGTATTGTAATATGTTTTAATTAATTATTATTTTTTTTTTAATAAATGAAGTGTTAGTTTTAGTTTAGGGGTTGAAATTGAAAATATTTTGGTTAAAGTTTGGTTATTATAACGGGGGTTTTTGGTTAAAGTTTGGTGGCTGACGTAACGCTGACGTGGCATTTGGTTAAACCTTAACCTTGGTGACCTTACCTTATGCTCTAAGGGTAATGTTTGCCCTTGACCCAAAGAGGCGGCATCATAACTCACCTCATAACTTGCGTTAACACAATGCCACATAAGCATAACGCAAGCCACACGTTAACATACCAAGGGCTCTTAGTAGAAAATGTATAGTTATTGCGTTAGATGAAAAATGAGTATGTCAACACTTATTGTTGACATGACTATACACAACAATGTTGCTAAAAAAGCATCCAATGTAACATGCAATATTCATACTATGTATTTCTATTACACCGACATCTTTTAAAACATGAGACTATAAGTGTATAGGGTGTGGTAAAAGGGAATTACGGGACCTCATGTTTTTTTTTCTCTTTCCTGCCGGAACTACCACCCCTCGTGTTGCAAGAAAAAATAATTATTTACCTTTGCGGGAGTTGAGTGCCGAAGCTTTGAGGAGAGAGAAAAGTGATTTTTGAGGAGAAAAAAATATGTGCCCGTTATATCATTGTACAAGTTTTTCTTTAAAAACGATCGTAATGTTCTCTGATTGAGAAAAAAATATATGCCTATTAATACCCATTTAAAATTTCAATGGGTTATATGTGCCAATTTCAAAAAAAAAAAAGAGGCTAAATGTGACCAAATCTTTTACAAAATAGTCAAAATTAGCTAATTTTTTTGAATGACAACCCCTACCCTCAACCCTAACCCTCACATCTTTTGAAACACTAGATAAGTACAAAAAGCATTGATCATACAAACCAACCATACAAACCAACCACTCCTACTTTGATATATTTATTACTAAACCCTTCCCCATCTAAATCCCAACTTTTCACAAGAATATCCAATTATCCACTTAACTTTGTTATTTTCTTATGAGCTGTGGTCTCAAACATCAAATCTGCCTCTAGATCTTCATTTCATTCTGGAGTTCTTCTCTAGTTTCGTAATTTGAACGAGTTTTTTCCATCTCCAAAGTGGTTCTTAGCAAAATTTTAAGGTGACTAGGTGAGTTATTTCTTTTTTAACAATTGGCCTTTTAAGTCTAAACTATTTTTGTTTCTAACTGCCTTCTCATGATATAGATCTGCTTCTGCTAGCATGTTAATCAAAGTTGGAATAATTGGTTTTGTGGTCCATTTAGTCGATGTTTTCTTAGAGACGACGATGTTACATGTTTCTTCTACCACGATTCCCCTGTTTAAAATAGTTAACGTCAGGTATAACTTCCGTAATCTCTTTTATAAAATGCCAATTAAATAGTTTATTCGAAAATACTAAAAGCTCTTTATTTTTCATGGTTCTGATATTTTGGGTGACTATTTTCTTGTTGTTTGTTCAAATAAAGATTACTAGGATTTCTTATATTTAGGGTGATTATCTGTTTTTGAGAGTTTCCTTTTCTGATTGTGATTGTTTTACTCAGTGTTTTGAAACCCATGTCGACCCGGCTGGGTTAATCGGTTCGACCGGTTCCGGCCAAAAAAAGGGTAAAAAAAACATGGGTTTCTAAAACCGGGTTAACCGGTTAGACCCGCCAGGTTTTGAGTGACCCGGGTCAACCCGGTGCCTAGTTTTGTTTTTTCAATTTTTTTTAAATAAAAACCCGGGTTGACCCGGCGGTCGAACTGTTTGACCCGGTCAAAAATAATAAAAAAATAATAAATTGAAAACCGGGTTGACCTGGCAGTCAAACCGGTCGAACCGGTGCCCTATGACTCGACCAAGTCGATTTCGAACCCGGTTTTCAAAACATTGGTTTTACTGCCTAAATCTCCTTTGATAGGCTAAATTGCCAAAAACTCAAATTATTGTGTTTAATTGTTCATTTGCTTTATACAGATTTATACATGGGCACCAAAAATGCTATACTCCTAGCTGCCCATGTATTAAGTGCTTTTGGTCCTCGCCGTGGTAGGCGAATCATCACATTTCTAGTTGGAGCGGGCCTGGTTCTGTGAGTATTCTACTCTTGTTATCTTGTTGATTGTTAAGTAATTTTTTCTGAGATAAAAACTGGTTTTTAGATTGCACCAACAGAATTGTCCAAGGCTGTCTGTTGTCATAGAGATCTTGAGGAACGTACAGCTCCTTTGTTTGACAAAGCAAAGCTGTTTTACAAAGAGCTTGCTGAATTACTTGTACGCAATGAATGTGCTCTCGACGTTTTTGCTTGTGCTCGCGGGGAGGTTAGGTTTATTTATCTCACTCCTTTTGTCCTATATAATTGTTCCTTTCACAAAATCATTTCCATTCAAACATGTTTTTGGTGTTATGTAGTATAGAACGAATACCAGATATGTTTGGTAGCCCATAAAGCAGTATGGATACATGGTTGACGTTAAAAAAATAGCTAAATAGTCCGATGGCTTCCATCTACATTATCCCAAAGAAAAGTGTTGCGAACTTGACCTAAAAGTTTATTTGTAATTTATTAACTCTAGGTTGGACTAGATGAGCTTAAAGTTGCTGTTGAAATAACCGAAGGACTTGTTGTTTCTTTAGAAAGCTTTTGCCATGGTCCTTTTTCGGCATCCATACATCGTGCTTTCCAGTACAATAACGGCGGCGTTCGTCTATCAACAAGGTACGGTTTGATTTAACTTTTTCCAACTAGGATATTGTATGGCGTTATAATGGTAACATGGTATTGGAATCTTTGCTTCTCGATTTAGGGCTAATTTTTTTTCTTTCAGTTTCATGTAATGCATATGCAATAAAGCTTCTGCTAAACTAATCAATTAATTTGGAGTCGTTTGCTTTAACTGAGTTAATTGTTCTTCATCTCTGATATTGATTCTCAAATCAATAGTATATGTTTTTGTAATGAAGTTATCACGTACTTTATGCAGTGCTAATGTTGCTAATGTTTTGTATGCGAATTTGTTGTATATATTGTTGATGTTTATTACTGTCTCCCTGTGTCTAGGATTTTGTTAGGTGTTTTGTGTGAACTGTATTATATGGGTCGATGTCATGTTTGTGATTCGACCAGTTTTGCTCCAAGAAAGAATTGGTATTCACCATGATTGAGGTTTGAGAAACAGAAATATTGTTCAAGTAATTTTGCAGCAATATAACAGTAAAAATAGGTATGAAACAAAGTAAAATAAGTAAAGTAAATTTCTGGAATTGTAATTAAACTTGCAGCGTATGATTACATATATATATACTAGATGGAAAGACATGTCTTTAGAAGGAGTAAACATGATGGTTCGAATGTAACATCATGTCCCTTCATTTGTAACTGTCATAACCATAATAACTAACTTATATGATGTTTAGAAAAGTGTCTGTTGGCGTTGGACCATGACAGCACTTCGAAACTACACTACTAAATAACATATACATAAATAATTGTTCTAAATAATAAGTACGAAATCATATGATCTTAATTCTTCCAACATGCTGTCACATGTAGAATCCTGTTAAAAGAGGGTGTTTGTATAACCTTATTTTTTAGCTTTCGGCTTATGCTTATTAAATCATTTTTTCGGGCTTATTTTGAAATTTGAGGCTTATAAGTTTCAAAATAAGCCGGAGAAAATAGGCTTATAAAACATAAGCACGTGTGCTCAAAATTAAGCTTAAACTAACTCCCCCTAAACGGTTTTTATTCTCATGTATGTTTGTTTATCGTTGCAAATGATTGTGGGCTAATGTATGCTGGTTCTTCGTTTTTTATTTTATGAATCTGCTTTCACGTTTTTACAAGAATGTGATGTTTTATTTCAACTGTAATATGATGAAAAGGTTGTTCATTTGATGTTTTAATTTTGATCGTTAGTCCTTGAAGTTGATCCAAATCTGTGTATAGTCCCTACATTTGAGAAATATCGCCACTAGTCCCTGGTATTTCAGTTTTAAGAGGTGTGTTTGGATGGAAGTGTATTGTGTGTGGGTGGTTTAAACGGTGTTTAGATGTGTATCTAATACAAACACCACTTTGCTCTCATACATAACAAGTTACTTAATGGTCGTTAGTTATTTGGATGACCGGCATATCAAAACTGAGATATGGGGGACTATGGCGATAGTTATGAGTTCAGTATATAAACTATATAAGCAACTCAATAGTAAGCTTTATAAGAAATAGTTTTTGGATTGTGCTTACGTTGTAAATAAATGTAATAAGACTTGAGAAGTTTTTAATCCAATCCATTTATAATGGGTTTTAGGTTAGTTACGATGGTAAAAAAAGTAGTTTTAGTTTCGTGTTAGATAAGAACTTTGAAATAAGCATGTTCTTATCGAAAAAGCAGAAAAAATAAGCAATCAAACAGACGTTTTAGTTTTAGTGTGCTTAACTGCTTATGCCTTATTAAGTAATAGTTGAAGTCAATGGTTTTTGGTTAAGGCCGTCCATCTATGTGACCCAAAAGTGAGAAGTTTCGTTTTGTCTAGGGTTACGTTCGACGTACACTAAGTAATTAATATCTGCAATGATTGGATTGGATTCAAGTCGTTAACCATTTACTATCATAGACGCTGGCTAGACTGAGTTTGTATGAGTCTGAACTTTTTGTATGTATCGATATCCAAATGTTTTTTTCGTTATAACACAGATAAATAATGAGCATAAGTATAAGCATGTCTCATTTGCATTTACGGATATGCTGTTTTGTATGATAGATAAGTACTCGCATAAGCAGTGACGATCCATGTAAAATCTTGCTAAATTACAAACAGTCGTTTATTGTACTGCTGAGTGCTGAGTATGGTTTTGAACTGATTAGGAGTTTATGGTTTGGTTGCACATACTCACTTTTCTCACGAATGTTCGTTTATCATTACAAATGATTTTGGTTAATGTATGCTGGTTCAGCAGCTCTTCACTTTTTTTTGATGAATCTTTGGTCAATTTTATGCGTTTTTACAAGAATATGATGTTTTTTTTAACTTCTAAATTGATGTTTTTTTTTTTTTTTTTTTTTTTTTTTTTTTTTTTTTTTTTCTTGTAATATGATGAAAAAGGTTGTTCATTTGATGTATCGATCTGAATTGAGTTTGTAGGAGTCTGAAATAATATATTTTTATAATATGTTTTCGGTTCAAGGTTATGGATCCCGAAACTATTCAAGCACTTCTAGAGGCGGCCGATTTATTCAGCACTGGAATGAGGGCATTTCAGAGTGAATACAATACAGGGTATACTCCTGAAGAGTTTGAGGACTACTTGCTGAAATGTGCCGGCGAAACAGCAGATTCCAATCTCCAACTTGCTTGTGCGGAAGTGGTATGTCTTTTTTCTTTGCCTTTTTCATTTGCTAACTCGACATCTTCTTAACTTATCTCTAATGTTTCAATGATGATAAATATGATGAAGGCGGAAGGTGCAACATTCCATGTTAATAATGAGATTATTCATCTGTCAAGGAGGTCTCATTTTGAAATCTGTATGTTCCACCCTCCTGCATATGCCATTCATCCAAACACAGGTAAAGTACAGTAACCTTTTGCATAACATCTGTCTGCATATGAGTACGTTGTTGATTATTACGTGGAGTCTGAACGTTCATATGTAAACAATTTTTTAGAGTAATGTGTTGCATACTTGCATCTGATGCATGAGTTGTTGATATCGCCACCACTATAAACATTTTTTAGAGTAATGTGTTTGTATCAGTGATTTGAACTATTATACAAAAGATGACCCTTTCGTATGTACACAGACTTATTGTTATCGCCTGAAAGATGACCCTTTTTATTTATGTTCAATTTATGCTTATTTCAGTAGTCATTATGCACCTTTTTTGGACCATTAGTGTTTGGGATTGATTATTTAATTCTTAAAATACATTATAATTTTTCAGATCATCGTATGTATCCCATTCTGGGGTCTGAAGTAGCAGCCCAAGCAATTTTTAGAGTATGAGGATGTAAGTTTCCAATATCCTTAAATCTTGTTTTTTTGTTTCTTTTTTACATGGGTGAGTTTGCTTTCTAATTACTGACTTTTATTAATTATTTTGTCTAGGATTCTGGTGACGAGTCGGCTTATGATTTGTGATGTTTTACAAAATCATTGTGGGTTGTAATAGTTTGTAACCTGAATGGTAATGTTAATTAGGTGGATTTTGTAAATCAAAGACATTTCGTTTTTTTTTTACCTTATGGTTGGACAATGCGATGTTGATTATATGTTTTTTTTAGGAAGCTGCAATTCTTGTGTCAATATTAGTAGTGGTATGTCCTTGTTATTTGTTGCAGATTGCTAGTTTCTATGGGCCTGTCCATGATTCTGCAATTCTTGTGTCGATATTGTATTCAAGTGTTGATTTTGTTATCGCTCTTTTAACACCATAGGCCAATGCCATGGTCCCCTTGCTTGCATTGACACCAACAGAGTTGAGTATTGAACACCAAATCAGACCAAACAAACCCATTCAAGTTCGCTATCATAAATACCTATTACAGTTAAAGGTGACAATTGAGTTGTGTTCGGATTGACCTGTTCGGGTTCACGGGTTCGCGTGTTAGTATAACCTCTACCCAAACACGACATGTTTATTAATCATGTCAAGAAACTCAACTGTAACCTAGTCTTGCATAACATGTGTATCGTGTTTGTGACCCATTTAACATGTTTAATTAAATAGGTCAACCGGTGATGGGTGGTTGATAGTTTTCAACGAGTTTAAATCCAAACATGATATAACGATTTGAAAAAAAATGAAAATAACATATAAATAAGTATACAACAATTTTAATGATATCTAATTTATTATCGTAATTTATTATATGGCGGTATTAAGTACATAACAAAATACATGTAATCTGGGTTAACTTGTTTAGTGGGGTTCTTCTACACGTGTCACATGGAGTAATATAATTTCAAGTGTTATTTTGTCAAGTCCTTGTGGTCCAAGTTTGTTCTTTAGTAGCTTGGTTGTAAGTTTATATCGTTAGGTACTTTCCTTGTTTTTTTGTTGCCTTCCTTGTTTTTTTTTGCTTGAGTCATCTCTCATAACTCTCAATTTCCTTGTTGGGAGTGTTTGGGTCTCATGGTTGTTTGTACTTTGGTTTTTGGTTATTGGTAAAAGCTACAAATTACCAACGTATTTTTTAATTTGTGCCGACTTGAAACACACATTATTTTATTCAAGGACTTCAATAACCTACTTTCAAATTCTGTTCCGAGATAGCCAATATAATCCTGAAGTGGCTATATTACCCTTGTAAGCCCTTTAGCCCTTTTGCATCATTAGTCCTTTATACTAACGGTTGTTAGTCCTTTTGCACGTTTTCGTCCATTTTTACATGTTTTCGTCCGTTTTTCACGTTTTCGCCCGGTTTTATACGTTCTAGTTCATTTTTGCATGTTTTCATCCGGTTTTACATGTTTTTGTTCGTTTTTACACGTTTTGATTCGTTTTTACATGTTTTCATTTGTTTTTACACGTTTTGGTTCATTTTTACACGTTTTCGTCCGATTTTACACGTTCTCATTTGTTTTTGCACGTTTTCGTCCATTTTCATTTGTTTTTACATGTTTTAGTCCATTTTTGCACGCTTTCATATGTTTTTAAATGTTTTTTTTTTTTTCGTTTTTCACGTTTTCATATTTTGTTTTTGCACGTTTTCATCCGGTTTACTCGTTTTAGTCCATTTTTACATGTTTTAGTTCGTTTTTGAACGTTTTCATCTTGTTTTACATGTTTTAGTTCGTTTTTGCACGTTTTCATCTATTTTACATGATTTCGTCTAATTTTACACATTTTTTTAAAAATTTTTACAGGTTTCAGTATGATTTTACACGGTTTCGTTCGTTTTTACACGTTTTCGTTCATTTTTACATGTTTTCGTCTGTTTTTATACGTTTTCGTTTGTTTTTGCACGTTAAAACAGACGAAAGTGTGTACAAACAGACACAAACATGCAAAAACAAACGAAAACATCCAAAAAAAATATTTTCGAAAATAAATTTTAATAATTAGAAAAAATTTTCTAATTTTTTTTTTGAATTTTTCTTAAAAAATGTTTTTTAAAAAATATTTTTATTCCACTATTTTTCTAAAAAAAATTTATTCGAAATTTAATAAAAAATATTTTTTAGAAAAATTAAAAAAAAAAAATTCTAAAAAATTCCAAAAAATATTTTTATTTTTCGAATATTTTAAGAAATTTTTTTGTTTCGATAAAGTTTGCAACTTTACAATAAACATGAGAAACACATGAGTTTGCTACATTAAACTTTTGATATGATAACTATACGTGTTGAACATTTATCTGTGAATCTGCCCTAAGAAAATATAATTTTTTGATTGTAATGGTCTGGATCTTAAAACATGCATCTCTTCGGCTATCATTAAAACAATACGAGTCCATTAAAATACGTGGTCAAACCAGATTAGTCCGACATTGATTAGACCATGCCAAACATAGTTCCAAATATGACACAGTTTTAGTTAGATATTTTTTGACATGTTAGTACCATGTTTGTTTAATTTTTTATTAAAAAACAAAACCATGGCTTGCACCTATGGCAGTGCTATGGCTGCACATGCACCGTCATCAAAGGCGCCATCACCATTTGAATGGCGCCGAGTTTGAGGTTTCTTTTATTTTTCTTTTTATTTTTTTAGTGTAAAGTGAATTTTTTGTTGGTTTGTTATAGGAATGATATTGCAGAAGGTTTTTCTTTCTCTCTTTTTTTTTTTTTAAATATCATAGGGTAAAAGCTGACGTGGCATCTCCTATAAGTCGCGCCCGTAGCTTAGTGTACCTAGCTCTCAAATGACAGAATCTTCAATTTAGTGAAACGACAAGGAACAATTTACTGTACATGAAAATAGTTTTCAGGTACTAGAGCTGTGGAGCTGCTATCTAGGGGTTACAGGCATGAAAAAGGATGGCTATAAACATTAAAAAAAAAAAAAAAAAAAAAAAAAAAAAAAAAAAAAATTAACACACTTTATAATATCGAAATTCAATCCTTACCTGCCTTCCCTAAACTTCCATTGTACTATCACAACCTAGAGCTTTATACATTGATAAAACGAATACTAAAGCTCAATTATAGGGTTTATTAGTACGTTATCTGATCACTGAATACCATTTCACTGAGACTGTATACCAAGGGCGCGAGTCTCTTAAGGTGAATGCATGATTCACGCGCCAGCACCTTGTCCTACTTCCATTCTCACGCGCGAATAACGTATCCCAAGAAGCAAATGGGTGAAACACTCACCGAGTTTAATTCGGTGTGATGTGGGGCTAGGTATATTATTTTATAGTTTTTTATTTTGTTTGTAAGTGCGTGTATGGTATATTTTTATAAAGTGTGTATTTTAATGAAATGTGGGGTAAGATGACCTTGTCCACAAATACTCTGTAAGTGTGAGTGAGAGGAAGTGAGAGGAGAGAGAAAGCTGATGTGATGCTAAGGTGCAAGATGTCAATATGAATGACTTGGCCACTTGTCTAATACTCTAATGTCATTTAATACCATTGAAATATTCAATACCATTTCACTTCATTTTTCAATAAAGTATTAATATTTCAATTTCTTTCCACCTACTTTTGTATATTGCATTAAACTAGGGACACCAACCCCTCTAACATGTTATCTTTATTACGGAGTACTAACATACCATGTAAATCCCAACAACTTGTGTTTACTTATGAGCCCTTATCTCCATTTTCATTCTCATTGATAATTTGTACGTGTTGCTTTTCTTCATCTTCTCTTTCTCCAAAGCGGTTCTTAGTAAAGTTTTAAGGTGAGTTATTTCTTTTTTACTATTGCCCTTTAAGTTTAAACTATTTTTGTTTCTAACTGCCTTCTCATGATACAGATCTACTCCTGCTGGCATGTTAATCAAAGTTGGAATAATTGGTTTTGTGGTCCATTTAGTCGATGTTTTCTTAGAGACGATGTTACATGTTTGTTTTTCGACCATGATTCCCCTGTTTAACTAACAGTTAAAGAGGTATAACTTTCATAATCTCTTTTTTTTTTTTTAATGTCGTAGAATATTTATTATATTGTAGTTGGTAGTTTTTTGTTTTTTTTTAATGGTAAAAAAAAAAAAAAAAAAAAAAAAAAAAAAGTTGTCAAATTGTATGTAACTAACTTCTATTAGTTTAAAAGATAGTAATATAGTTTTGGTAAAAAAAAACCATAAACTTATAGGAGCTGGTACTTTAATATCATAGATTTGTGGGAAACACTACCTCTAAAATTGTTGTGTTTCTTCTGTTGACTAAAATGGGTTTCTTTTAACTATACGCAACCAGCTAGCTTTGAGCCCAAAGAATGGCTTGATCAAACTTTGGGCATCTTTTGCATCTCTTTAGATGCCATCAAACACAAATAGTAACAATCTTAGAATTTATGTTTGATTTGAGATCACAGTTGATATAGGTTGGTGTCAGTTCATTGATCACTAAACTTATAGACTGCGTTTGTTATTTTTGGTGCCTGAGACTCTTTATTCTTATTTTGGGCAGACTTTCAACTCAACCCCGGATGAGATAGCATTTTTGAGTATGCTTTTCAACCGAGAAAGAGTCTCAAATGCTATTTTGGTGATTCATCCTATCTTGAATGCTTATGATATGGAAGACCCACCGGAAATAGTTCCGTTAACGCGGTTAACGGTGGAATCATCACCTGACAACATGAAGATTTTCGTCCTTGATTCCTTTTTGAGAGTCGTAATATTTGAGGGATCTGATATCAACATGGTCAGAACTCCGTTTGGACCTAACCGTTGGCCTCAGGTACTTTTTTTTCTTCTCCAAGTTAAAAAGTAAATAATAAAATTTTCAACGTGCTATCAATACAAATATGGCTTTTCAAACTGTAACACAACCCATTAGGCCTAACTATGTAGTTTTGGTAGTTTTGCATAATTTTTAAAGTAATCTTTAGGTATAAAGGCTTATGGAATGTGTTTACCAAGCTTTTTGTTATTATCAAAGACGATTCAATGAGTGGGCCTTATTAGGAGGAGAGGGTGTGTTGGGAAGTTAGCTTATATTTCAAACATGAGCATTGTTTTGTTCATTTGTTTTTTTAAAACTTTCGTTACTTTCATGGATAACTTTTAATGAACTATGTACTGACATAATGTAGGGATTTGCACAGGTGCCGGCTCCTCAAAAGGCATGAGTTAACCACACCCTCCCTAAGCCACACCCTCCCTATTTGACCACCTGCCGCCGCTTGTACTGTCTGCATTAAAACATGTACATTTTGACTAAAAGTAGGTGGACCCCCTGATAGGGAGGGTGCGGTCAACACATCCCCTCAAAATGATGCTAGGTTTATAGCCAAAGGACGATTTCCACAATTATTGCAAGCTCCTAAAAATGATGCTAGGCGTATAGCTGAAGGATTCACACACTCTTTGGAACAAACCAAAAATCATTTTCTTCATTCTCAGGTGATGACGTGTTGTTTAGCTTTAAAAATGAAGATCAATGGTGTATAACTGTGGCGACTTCAGTTAGGATGATCCTCCCTTCTTTAACAGCATAGTGTAAATATGATACTTGAAATTTGCTTAGAACCAATATATAAGTAGAGTAATGGTATATAAGTATCATCATAGTCAAGTAAAGCATTTGTCAGGAAGCTACTCTATTTGTAATAGCTGTCACACTTTTTGACTGAAATTTACGTCATTTAATGTATCTTTTATGAGGACTATTTTCTTATTAGCTTCAGTTTTATAACCAAAGTTTTAAGTGTATTGAAATGTCATAACTCATAAGTTACCACATAGCACAGCTGGGCTGAAGCTTACTTGTAAGCCCAGTCCATCTTTTAGTTCTTACAAAGCCCATAGCAAATTAGCAATTGAATTTGACCATTTGAGGCTCTTTCTATTTTTCTGTAACCTATCTATTTGCTATTGGAACGATAAACTTTATAAAAACTAGTTTTATCGTATAAGCTAATTTTGGTCAACCAGTTACTATTTTATAGATGATTCACTTACATGACATTCATGTCGAGAAGTAGATGAAAAAATTGTTAAAAGTGAACTGTCCATCGACGTTTCCATTGCATTGGTTGCTCTCTCCCAAATATAGTTATTGAGTAAATGTCTTTTTTACTAACATAATACAAAAGCTTGTATCGTGGCATGTATAGACGAATTTAGACTGAGAACTCCTCAAACTACTACCTAGTATTTTGCAATGGCAGTAAAATCTAATTTGGAATAATTATCTTTAGTATAAATACAATAACTTTTTCACCAAAAAGTATACATAATCCAGGCTAGTGACTGCCCAGTGTTAGCCTCTTGCTTATCATCTTGTATTCTACATACTATGTTTATCTTTATTTGGAAGATGATCTCCTGCAACTTCAATAGGCTTCTCTCACAGTAGCACTCTTTATATTAATTGAAGATATTTTTTTGCTGTTATCACAACAGAGGCCCGCAATATAGCTAGATTGCAAAGCTTTTAAAATTTGAAAGCAACCACAAGAAATTTCATGGTATATATTCATTTGGGAGTTGGGACCAAAGAGAAAATTCTTGGGTGTTATTTCCACGAAATTCCGATTTCTTCTATACAGGACAAGGTTTACCAAGGTATTCCGAACAATCAAACTTAACCCCAAAGTCTTTAAACCATAACAAAAAAGGCGGCTCAGATAATTCAAAATATAGCGCCATCAAAGATCCGAAATAGAAGATATTTATCATCAACGCGTCTACTTATTCTGGAAACATGAATATACGACCAAGTTAAAATGAAATACTGAGTAACTATTATGCGGTTCGTAATGAAATGGAATCAATCTATGGAAATTGCTACAGAGACTATATTGTATACAATATAGAAGTACGACACAACATTACTTATAAAAAGGAGGTGAAAAACTTCTCATGTTTTAAAATTGCTATATTAATTCACTTAATGATATGTAACTACTAGAAATAAATAAGCTGATATATATTATTTATTTTGATAAGTATTAAACAACTAACATATTGACACCAAATAGTAAAGACTCATGAAAATATGAATTTAATGACACCAACAATCTATAAGCATTTCACAGGTTTTTCACACAGCTAAGTACTTTGGTGTTTCATATTTTTTTCACACAGATAATTCAAAAGAGGGGTTTGGGTAGATAGTAGGTGGGTTTGGGAATGGGATTGGGCTAGAAGCATTAGGGGTAGAGTGAGTAAGGAGTTCGAGGACCTTATTGGTGTTTTGCAACATGTGGTTATTTCTAATAATTGTAGGGATCGGTGGAGGTGGTCGCTTGTTGAAGATGGTGAGTTCACGGTCAAAGAGTTATCAAGAATGATCGAGGAAAAGATTATTCGTTCGAACAATGGTGGTCAAGAAACGCGTTGGAATAAGTTGGTGCCTAAGAAAGTAAACATATTCGTGTGGAGAGCTTTAAGAAGAAAACTTCCGGTTCGTGTCGAGCTAGATAGAAGAGGCGTTGACTTGGACTCGATTCTTTGCCCAAGTTGTAATAATATGGTGGAAACTTGTGCCCATACTTTGATCACTTGTGATTTGGCTATGAGTGTTTGGGAAAAGGTACTCAAGTGGTGGAAGGTGGGGATTGCTAATGCTTTCTCTATTGATGAATTCTTTTCATCTAATGGAAACGTTAATGTCCCTATCTATGTCTATCATGTTTGGCAAGCGGTTATTTGGTCTACCGGTTACTTCATTTGGATGGAAAGAAATGCGCGTGTCTTCGGTAACAAGATATCAAGTACTAACAAAATTGTTCAAGACATTCAACTAAAAAGCTATGAGTGGATTGTGCGAAGATCTAAGAAATATAAAGAGATAGATTGGCAACAATGGTTGTGGGATCCTATAAATATTCGGATACAGAAATTGTGATTTCAGTGTATGATCAAGCGTTGTGGGATGGGAGTCAGTATGGTTCAGTTTGGTCTGCAATAGGTGCTCTCTGGTGCTCTCTGTTTGATCAGTCAATATTTGCAGTATGCTAATGTGGTAGAATGTTGCATCATAAATGTGTTTGTTACTTTTTGGCTTGTGTTGGTGTTTGATTGGTCCATGTTCTTTTTGAGAATTGCATTTCTCGTATGGGCCATGGTTTCAATTAAGCACCTGGTCTTGTTATATCATGTGGTCTCATGTCCTAAATGTCAAGGTATTGTGTTGTGTATTGTTTGAGTTTAGATGTGTTTTGGTGGCCTATTTTTACATTTCTTTTGGGTCTTTTCCTCTATTAATTAGCTTTTTTAATAGAGGGGGTGCCTTAGTTTGTATTTTAAATCTTTGTTGTTTCAATTATAATTGTTGCCTTTCTAAAAAAATTTTTTTTTCACACCTCAAATTTTATTTAATATTCTAGCAAAAAGCTAGAACTAGGGGTGGGGGTGGAGGAGAGGTTTTGTCAACTTATAATTTTTTGTCTATTATATTAAGGGCAGTTTACAGCACTCATTTTTTATATGACCTTCTTAGAACTTTTTAGGACACGTTTTACCCATAATACATGTTAATACACTAGAAAGGTGTGCAATCCGACGTCGTCTGTTGAGGTAACACGTTCACCGTAAGGAATTGCAATAGAAATTCCAAACATATATATGCCTATAGTACGTGATCACGCACTGAAAGTCCTATCAGATATTTCATACTAGTATTCTACAATTTCCTATTTATTATTAAAAAAATAAATAAATAAATAAAAAATAAAAAATCACCATCATGAATACTATTTTGTTAACAGGAATTTAAAACTGATTATATTACAAAAGCATGTTTCGTAGCCTATATATATGAAGTCATTAGACTTGGAACTCCTCAAAATACTACATCACCTAGAAATCCCAATTGGCAGACATGAAATTCGTTGTTCTAATTTGGGCAGTATTTCAAATGCTTTCGTTTACAACTTCTGATACAAATTCCACCACTACTGAATCCTACACCCTCATTAACTCTACCAACCTTGCTAAGCCAGGGTGCAACAGCACATGTGGGAACTTAACTGTTCCTTACCCATTCGGTCTCTGGGACAACTCAGAGTGTTATATAAATGAGGAATTTCGCATCTACTGCAACACTTCACTAAACCCTCCAAAGGCCACTATTTCTGAAGGCGACTACAGGTCGATCAAATTGATATCTGATTCCACCATCCGGCTTTCCAATCAAATTGTGAGCAAGTGTTGTTCTCCAGATGGCACAATAGACTATTTTCGGGCCAGGATGTGGTTTGGTGACAGGCCGTACAGCTTGTCGAAAGTTAACAAGTTCACACTTATCGGTTGCGATGGTTCTGCTTTCCTGATCAAACTAAGACAATCAGCGGATGCTGATCTGTCTACTGGTTGTATGGTCTTTTGTTCAGTACTGAAGGATACCGGCGAATTTCCTGTAGCCGGCGAGTGTACAGGAAAAGGTTGTTGTCAATCACCCATAGGCCACGGCATAACCGGTTACATAATTTCCGTACTTAATTCAAGTTTATATGATCATTTGGTCTGTAGGGGGAGTTTTAATCCTTGTACATACGCCTTTGTTGGTGAGGAGAATGTATTTAAGTTTAAGGGTGTTGATGATTTAAGGGATACTAATTTCAAAAAGAGGATCGAGGATAATGTGCCGATAGTGTATGAATGGGCTATTGGTAATCAGAGTTGTTCTGAAGCCAAAGCAACAGATGGTTATGCCTGCCAATCAAATAGCGTATGTGTTAACTCTACAAGTGGTGGTGGGTACCGTTGCGTATGTGAGGAAGGCTATGAAGGAAATCCATATCTGTCTCCTGGCTGCCAAGGTACAATCAATATTTTATTTTATTTTTTATAAAAAGTGGTGAAAGTGAAATTTAACCGTAAGAGATATTCCTAAAAGTTTTTCAATATTTGTAAAAATCTTCCGTTATTATATTAATATGGTACTTGAAGAGTACTTGTCCCAAAACTCTTATTCTTTAAGTTACTAAAGTATCTGATTTCCCTTTTCATTTTAGACATCAACGAGTGTGCGAGACCAGAAAAGTACCCTTGCCATGGTGTCTGCGCTAATACTCATGGGAGTTTCAATTGCATGTGCCGCCCTGGATACAATGGCAATGCAAGAATACCAAATGGTTGCAAACGTTCTGTTGAACATTCAAAATTTACAACAATCATATTTATTTTAGGTAATTCGATCTTTGATTAATGCATGTGTGACCCACTGACCCGTAACCCGTTTTGCCTTTCGATCAAAAATATATTGAACGAATACTTAGCACAAAATGATTAAAGAAAGATAAACGCGAATTAAATAAAACGAAAACACGATCATTTGGAAGAAATTTTCTTATGTTAGTTTTTGTTTTTTTCAACCTACGATACTTGTTTATAAATAAAATTCTTTTGCTTTTCAAAAATAAAAAAAAAGTTAATACCATTCAAAAAGTTAATAAAAATAAAGTTAACATAAAATTCTTCTTATGTAGTTTTATTGAGGTTACATGCTACGTACTCTCTTTCTGCACCAAAAAAAAAAACATGCTACTCTCTTTCATTCCACTTTTATATGAACAAGAAATAGAGTGAAAGACTTTGCATGTTTAGTAAAGACTTAGGTGGGTGTCATGTAATCATGGGAGATGATCGTCCATGCATGGCTTTAAAGTTGAAAGTAGTAAAACTAGTAGCGTTTTTTTTTTTTTTTTTTTTTTTAATGGTTTGATTTTTAAAGTAGTTTGCAAGTATTGGTTACTTCAAAATTCCTTTGTGAAAATGGGTTAGTATGCTTTGGGACCACTTTTTAACTTCATTCATGAATGCCAAATCATTTTTAAAAATTTTCGTATATTATGCCTTACTTTAAAATATTTGTATCTGCCTCCTTAAATTGATAGTTAAAAATTGAAGTACATTCATCAAAGCCACTGAGTGATCTTTTTGACTTTTTTCATTGTCAGTTGCTTACATTCTTTGCGTTCTTTTGTATAAAGTTTTCATTTACATTAAAATTGGTCGTCAAACTATAGTTTTAATGTTCTCACTACAAAAAACATTTCTATTTTTCACACTTATTTTGGCACGGTATGGTCAACTGTAGATTTTTTTTTTAATTTATAATAAGTTTGATACATTTATATGAGTCACAAATATTAAAAAAATAATAATTCACATATATTAGTGTGTACAATTACAATAAAGCTACACTTATATGTGTCACAAATGTTTTCACACTTTTTTTGATAAACACTTTTTGCAATTTTACCACACTTTTAGTTGTGAACATTCAAAATATATTTTCACACTTTAACCATAGAAATTTAGATAATATCTCCACACTTATATGTGTTGAAAAATTTGTCACACCCATTATTACCGCACATTCTCTATATATTACCACACATGAGAAAGTGTGAACTCTATAATTTTACATTTTTTTAAGTGTCTTTTTAAAAAATAACAAAGTTTTCAGATCATTAGATAAATACATAAAGTGTGAGTGGTAGTTTAGAGCAAAAATATGAATCCATTTCACTGCTAAATGGTGGTGAAAATGCATTTTATGTCTTTTGTGTAGCCTTCTATACCAAGATTCGATACAATTAAAAGTATTTGTGCGGATTTTCAACCAAGATTCGATACAACTTAAGCATGCAACTTTTCTATTAAGTCTTTTTTATTTGAGCATGTAGGTTTTTTTTTTTTTTTTTTTTTTTTTTTTTTTTTTTTTTTTTTTTTTTTTTTAAATATGCATGCTACTACTCCATTAGTTTCTTTTAAGATTCCCAACACTCCATTAAAGTAACCTATGTTTGCAAACAACTTTAAAAATAAAACCATTTATACCAAAACCTCAAAACTAGTACCAACAATTTGCTCACATCTAGCATAACTTTTGGTAAACATGTTTAAGCTCACAACTATCATATTCATTTAGGTAATTCTTTGATGCATATATGATGTATATGGTCACAAATATTTTGACACCAAATAATCTTTTCCACAATGATTTGTTATGCTATTTTGACAAAAAAGCAGGTGCAAATTGCTTAAGTCTCCTATGTTCTATAATATGATGGAAACGTAAAGCATTTGTTTGTGCAGGTATTGTACTAGGCATAGGGATACTAGTTTTATCAATTGGTGCATACAAACTAATACAAAAGAGGAAGGATAAGAGACGTAAAGAGAAATTCTTCAAAAGAAATGGTGGTTTGTTGTTACAGCAACAAACATCAAATGGTGAACATGCAACTCAGACAACAAGAATGTTTACTGCAATAGAACTAGAAAAAGCAACTGACCAATACAATGGAAATAGAATATTAGGCCGAGGAGGCCAAGGAACAGTGTACAAAGGAATGTTACCAGATGGAAAAATAGTAGCAGTAAAGAAATCCATGTTGGTAGATGAAAGTCAAGTCGAATCATTTATCAACGAAGTATTTTTACTCTCCCAAATTAGCCACAGAAATGTGGTGAAGTTGCTTGGATGTTGTCTAGAAACAGAAGTTCCAATTCTCGTTTATGAATTCGTGTCAAATGGAGATCTATGCCAATTCATACATGACGAGAATTATGAGTTTCCTACTTTTTGGAGTATACGACTACAAATTGCTACAGAAGTAGCAGGAGCTCTTGCCTATATGCATTCTGCAACCTCTGTTCCGATATATCATCGAGACATAAAATCTTCCAACATACTTTTGGATGAAAAATTCCGAGCGAAATTATCAGATTTTGGAATATCCAAGTCCGTCTTGGGTGATCAAACTCACTTGAGCACATTAGTCAAGGGGACTTTTGGCTACTTAGATCCCGAGTACTTTCAATCAAACCAATTCACTGAAAAAAGCGATGTTTATAGCTTTGGGATTGTTGTCCTTGAGCTTTTAACAGGGAAAAAGCCAATATATTCCATAGGACCAGGGGAATCGAGAAGCTTGGCAACATTGATTCTATCAACCGATGAAAGGCTTCTTCTAGAAAATGTTGATAACCGAGTGTTGGATGGACCAGAAGAGCAGCTTGTAGCAGTTGCTATGCTTGCAAAAAGATGCTTGAATATGAACGGGAAGATGAGGCCAACGATGAAAGAAGTTGCAATAGAGTTGGAGGGAATAAGATCAAGTCACTAAATAAAATGAATCTACTGTTTATTTTGTATTAAGCTTGTAGAATAAGCCGGATTGGAGCTAGCTATATGTCTATGTAGATGACATTATTATGTTCTTAAGTTCTTAAGTTGGTCTTTTGTGATTTTTCATACCGAGTCTTTTTAATATATGTACCTGTATTTGTAACTATATGATGCGTGTGCACAATGATTCATTTCCGGGCCTTTTGCTCATTGTTCAAACTCAGCTAGTAATAACATTAATACTGTTAAACATTTATGGTTGAAATGAAAATAAAATAAAGAAGACCACAAGTAGAGAAGTGAAGTCAAATGGTTACATTAAAACTTAGACACTTTCATTTGTAATAACAATAAAAATCACAATCACAATAATTAGATACATTCATTTGTAATAACAATAACAATCACAATAACAATGAAAATATATTTTACGTAAAAAAAATAGTTCTAGCGACTAAAGAAGCATGTTTTAGCTCAACATAGCAAGATTCAATGTTTCAATTTCATTAATTTACATTATACTAATAATTTTGGGCCTTTAATTTTGAGCTTTATACACTAAGCAATAAGGTTCAATATAATTTTTCTTACTGAGGCTTGTATATTATCAGTTAAAGATAGCCCAACATGATATTATCAGTTAAAGATAGCCCAACATGGCAACAAGCAGTGGCGAAGCTAGAAAATTTTCAGTGGGGGTCGGGCACTAAATTTTTTTTTTCCTAACGCTATTTTTCGGGTAATATGTTCGGGTCGGTGATTCGATTCGGGTCGGGTAAAAAATTAAATACTATTATTATAAAAAAAAAAAGTTTCAATCACTAAAAATCTAAGCATTTGTCCAAGACAACTAAACATTAAAAAGGAAACAAACGGTTGGTACCTGATTCAATTCATTGAAGAAATTAGAGTTCAGCCTTTCGACCTTTAAGATCATTGAATTATTCAATTATGGACTCTGCATCAAACTTGTTAGCAATTTCTTTTTCTATGTAAATCACCATACTGTTTGCTAGATTCTGAGGGTAGAAGGAGGAGGGTTTGAGATTTGGTTAATTGGTTTGTTAATTGTTAGGGATTGTTCTCGTTATTTTTTTTTTATTTTTATTTTTTTTTTAATTTTTTTTAATGGGCTAAGTAATGGATTTTAGTTTGGGATTTGGTTTGTTAATGGATTTTAGTTTGGGGAGATGGACTTAAATAAAATGTAATTGATCAATTTTATTGCTTAATGCATAAAAAAAAATCACAATTAAAATGGAGTCGAAACCGAATATACCGAAATTTTTCTACACGAAAACTATATACCCCTTACATCGCAAAAAAAATTTCGGGGGGTCGGGCGCCCCTCCCCGCCCCTAAATAGCTACGCCAATGGCAACAAGATTATACTCAAAGTCACCAATGGATTTATTACTGTTTGCATTGGGTTTTACTGCAAAAAAGATTATCGAACTATAGACCGATTCTTAATTAACGTATCATATCGCTGTTTGCATTGCCGTTGTTGCAGGTACACCATGTAAATTTTCATACAAGAATCGCTACAACGATTAACTTTGTTGGATCATAAACTTGATTTAGCCCGAGAATGGTATGGAAGTTTCTAGAAAGTCGTAGAATGGTATGGAAGCTTCTAGAAACTCGTAGAATACTCATAGAAAATATCTTTGTGAAATATCTTGAATGATACTAGAAATATCTAGTTAGAATTATCTAGAATTAGACACCTAGATAAGGATAATGATGTATTAAGAATTATCAAGATGATGCAAGAAGAATCTAGATCGTAGTAGAATATCCATGGAAATATCTAGTCTCTAGAACATTCCATGGAGTAGTATAAATAGATGTTAGGGTGAGCATTTGTAACTATGAAGCAAAGCTTAAAGTAATAAAAGTTTCTTTGTAAAAGCTCTCTAAGTATTCCTCTCTTCGTAAGCCTAAAAGGCCCTCGTGTTTTCCAACAAAGTGGTATCAGAGCTAAAAGATCGAGATGTCAAGTGCAATGAACTTGTTCCAATTTCCTCGTCTTACCAAAGACAACTATGGTAGTTGGTGTATTCGAATGAAGGCGTTACTCGGTTCACATGATGTGTGGGAGATAGTCGAGAAAGGTGTTGAGAAAGTTGATGATGAAGGTTCGTTGAATGCCGCCCAAAGGGTGGAATTGCAAAAGGCAAGAAAGAAGGATCAAAGTGCTCTTACACTCATCTATCAATGTCTTGATGATGCGATGTTTGAGAAAGTTGCAAATGCAACCACTTCTAAGGAAGCGTGGGAGATCCTTCAAAATGCTTTCAAAGGAATTGACAAGGTGAAAAAGGTACGCCTTCAAACTCTTAGAGGAGAGTTCGAAAAGCTCCAAATGGAGGAATCCGAAAACATTTCGGATTATTTCACTCGTGTCTTGACCATTTCAAATGAAATGAAGAGAAATGATGAAAGCTTGAGTGACACAAGGGTGATAGAAAAGATTCTTCGCTCTTTGCCACCAAGCTTTGATTACATTGTCGTGGCCATAGAGGAGTCAAAAGGCATAGACTCTATGACCATTGATCAACTCATGGGATCTTTACAAGCCCATGAAGAGAAGTTGAAGAAAAGAAGGGGGAAAGAACCCTTGGAGCAAGCTTTACATTCAAAGGTCTCTTTCAAAGAAAGAGAAAAGAGCTTTCTACATGGAAAGAAGCAAGGAAGAGGACGCGGTATTTTTCGAGGTCGTGGTGGTTTCCAAGGCCGAGGACGAGGAAGAGGAAGAGAAGATGTCAACAAAGAAGATGAAAACCAATGGTTTTCATATCGAAGAGGTCGTGGGAGAGGCTTTCAATCTCAAAGAGGAGGTAAGCCACAAATACAATGTTATAATTGTCGCAAATATGGTCATTATGCCAGTGAGTGTAGTAGCTCAAGACAAGTGGAAGAAAAAGCTAATCTTGTGGAGGTAGAAGACAAAGATGAGCTTACCTTGCTAATGGCAAGACGTGACGAACAAGAAGAGAGGATAGAACCATGGCATATAGATTCCGCTGCGAGTAACCATATGACGGGTGAAGAAGACTTGTTCGTGGATATGGAGGAAAGTAAAGGTAGCGTCACCTTTGGAGATGAATCTAAGGGACCGGTGAAAGGAAAAGGTAAGATACTTATCCGAGCTAAAGATGGAAGTCACCAATATATTTCGGACGTATACAATGTGCCCAACCTTAAAAGTAACATTTTAAGTGTGGGACAACTTTTAGAGAAAAACTACGATATTCATTTCAAAGATCGTAGTGCTACAATAAGAAATCCCGAAGGAAAGCTCATAGCTAAAGTCCCTATGACTAAAAACCGAATGTTCCTTCTAAACATTCAACATGATGAAGCTAAGTGCTTAAAGAGTTGTTTGAAGGATCATTCGTGGCTTTGGCATATGAGGTATGGGCACTTAAACTTTGGTGACTTAAAGTTATTATCATCAAAGGGAATGGTGAAAGGGTTAGATCAAATTGATCATCCCAATCAAGTGTGTGAAGGATGTCTTCTTGGAAAGCATGCTAGAAGTTCGTTCCCGAAAGAAGCGACATCAAGAGCTAAGGAGCCTTTGCAACTAATTCACACGGATTTGTGCGGTCCCATTTCTCCACCATCTCATGGTAAGAATCTTTACTTCATGCTTTTTATTGATGATTTTTCAAGAAAAACTTGGGTATATTTCCTAAAAGAAAAATCCCAAGCTTTTGAAGCTTTTAAGACATTTAAAGCTATGGTAGAAAAAGAGAAAGGTTTAAAAATTAAATCCATGAGATCCGATAGAGGTGGAGAATTTTTATCAAAAGAATTTAACAAATTTTGTGAGGATAATGGGATCCGAAGATTTCTAACGGCTCCTTACTCCCCACAACAAAATGGAGTGGTGGAGAGAAAGAATAGAACCATTCTCAATATGGTCCGAAGCATGTTGAAAAGTAAGAAGATGCCAAAGGAATTTTGGGCCGAAGCGGTTGACTGTGCGGTATATCTATTGAATCGGTGTCCGTCAAAGAGTTTAGACAACAAGACTCCACAAGAAGCATGGAATGGAATAAAGCCTACCGTCTCTCACCTAAGGGTATTCGGAAGCATAGCGTATGTTCACGTTCCAAGCCAAAGGCGATCCAAGCTTGATGATAGAAGTGAGAAGCATGTGTTCGTTGGCTACGACAAGCAGTCAAAAGGCTATAAGCTCTATAATCCAATCACAAGGAAGGTGGTAGTGAGTAGAGACGTGGAGTTCGATGAAGAAGAAGCATGGGATTGGAGCATTAAAGAAAATGAAAGGAATGACTTTCTTCCTATGACTGATGAAGAAGAGACGGGTGAATCAAGTGAAGAAGTCCATCAACCTCAAAGTCCAACTCCAACCCAAGACTCCCCTTCAAGTTCAAGAGAAGGAGAACCCAAGACAAGAAGTTTGCAGGAGCTCTATGAGGTAACTGACGAGATATCCCTTTTTTGTTTATACGCTGATTGTGAACCTTTAGTTTTTGAAGAGGCTATGAAAAGTAAGAAATGGAGACAAGCCATGGACGAGGAGATAAAGTCAATAGTGAAGAATGATACGTGGGAGTTGACGACCCTTCCAAAAGGCCAAAAGGCTATTGGAGTCAAGTGGGTATACAAGGCCAAGAAAAACGCCAAAGGCGAAGTGGAGAAGTACAAGGCAAGACTTGTGGCAAAAGGTTACAAGCAGAAGCATGGGATCGACTATGAAGAGGTATTTGCTCCTGTTGCTCGTTTAGAAACTATTAGAATGATTATTGCTATTGCTGCTCAATATCGGTGGAAAATCCACCAAATGGATGTGAAGTCAGCATTTCTAAATGGACTTCTTGAAGAAGAAGTTTATGTGGAGTAACCGGAGGGATATGTTGCCAAAGGGCATGAAAGTAAAGTGCTGAGGTTGAAAAAGGCCTTATATGGTCTAAAGCAGGCACCACGTGCTTGGAATACTAGAATTGACAAGTATTTCCAAGAACATGGTTTTACAAAATGCCTAAGTGAATATGCACTTTACGTGAAATTTGAAAGTGGAGGTATACTGCTTGTCTGCTTGTACGTGGATGATTTGATCTTTACAGGAAACTCTCAGAGTATGATGGATGAGCTCAAGAAGTCAATGACGAAAAAGTTTGAGATGACCGATATAGGACTTATGTCTTATTATCTTGGCATTGAGGTGAAGCAGATGGATGATGAAATTTTCGTAAGTCAGGAAGGATATGCCAAGGAGATATTAAAGAAATTCGGCATGGAGAAATGTAATCCCGTTGGCAACCCCATAGAACATAAGGCAAAGCCTTCTAAGCATGACGGAGGAGAAGCAGTAGACTCAACTCTATTCAAGAGTCTAGTTGGAAGTTTGCGCTATTTGACATGTACAAGACCCGACATTCTCTTTGCGGTTGGATTGATTAGTCGTTTCATGGAAGAGCCTACGACAAAGCATTTGGAGATTGCAAAGAGGATCCTCCGTTATATCAAAGGTACCGTAGATTATGGTATGTTTTACTCAACAAGTGAAGACTTCAAGCTGGTTGGATATAGCGACAGTGACTGGGCTGGAAATAAAGACGATGGAAGAAGTACAACAGGATTCTTGTTCTTCCTGGGTAACAATGCCTTTACATGGTCTTCAAAGAAGCAACCTATTGTCACCTTATCCAGTTGTGAAGCGGAGTACGTAGCTGCAACATCGTGTGTTTGCCACGCAATTTGGCTAAGAAGTATGCTAAAGGAGATACACATGGAGCAAGAAGATGCGACTGAGATCTACGTGGATAACAAGTCTGCAATTGACTTAGCGAAAAATCCAGTCTACCAGTAAGCATATCAACACTCGTTATCACTTTATTAGAGAATGCATTGCAAGAAAGGATGTTCGAGTGATACATACAAGGTCCGAAGATCAAGTTGCAGATATCTTCACCAAGCCGCTCAACGAGAAAGACTTCTCAAGACAACGAATGATGCTTGGAGTCGGTAAATCAAGTTTAAAGGGGGGTGTTGGATCATAAACTTGATTTAGCCCGAGAATGGTATGGAAGTTTCTAGAAAGTCGTAGAATGGTATGGAAGCTTCTAGAAACTCGTAGAATACTCATAGAAAATATCTTTGTGAAATATCTGGAATGATACTAGAAATATCTAGTTAGAATTATCTAGAATTAGACATCTAGATAAGGATAATGATGTATTAAGAATTATCAAGATGATGCAAGAAGAATCTAGATCGTAGTAGAATATCCATGGAAATATCTAGTCTCTAGAACATTCCATGGAGTAGTATAAATAGATGTTAGGGTGAGCATTTGTAACTATGAAGCAAAGCTTAAAGTAATAAAAGTTTCTTTGTAAAAGCTCTCTAAGTATTCCTCTCTTCGTAAGCCTAAAAGGCCCTCGTGTTTTCCAACAAACTTTTCTTTAACGACTAAGTCTTGCGAGAAAACATCAGGATATTGAAGCAACCGATGAATGGGTTAATAAGGGAAACATAACACAAGCTAGAACATCATATAAAAGGATCATACAATTGGAATCTATCATTACCAGGACGAAATTCGTGTTGATTTTTTAATAACTTTTCATATATAAATTCACTCAAGTATGTATATATTAAAGATATTTATCTCATTAACATCAAATACTAAATGTACTAACATAGATCAATCAATGTAATATTGAACTTTTAATAGTACTTCGTAATTAAGAATGAATAAATCCTAACTACGTGTTAACTATTGTAGTCTGTATCAAGTATAAATTTATAGTATACAATGACTTATAAGATTTGTCAAAGTTATTAAGCATTCCTTTACTGAGTTTTGTTTTTCTTCGTTTAGATAGTCAAGTATGGAGTAGGAAACTAGTAGCATGCGATAATTATAAACCATGGTCACTATACGCGATAACATGATAGTTGGGAAAGAAATGCAAATTAGGAAGTCAAAAATATCTTTTCATTTGTTGCTATGCTGGTATAGACAAGCTATTGGATTATTTGAGGACAACTTGGTAGACTCATGATGGATAAACTTCCAACATGTAGTTTAAGAATCATACAAATAAATCCGGTCGTCTAATTGATATGTCAATTAAGATCGCTAATGTACAATATAATTTCGTCACTACGTAAACATAGATCCATGAATTTCCTCATTTAAATTTCCTAACTTTTGTTTAGAGTCTTTGATAAATATATATGACCAATTTTACTATTATGAAAGGGTTATATATATCAGCACTTGAATCCAAAATCATGCTTCCATGACCCATATACAACATTTTGACTGAAATTTACTTCATTTAATGTATCTCTTGTGAGGACTATTTTCTTATTAACTTCAGTTTTATAACCAAAGTTTCAAGTATTGTAATATTATAAGTTACAAAATAGCATAACTGGGCTGAAGCTTACTTGCAAGCCGAGTCCATCTTTTAGTTCTCACAATGCCCATAGCAAATTAGCAATTGAATTTGACTATTTGAGGCTCTTTCTATTTTTCTGTAACCTATCTATTTGCTATTCGAACAATAAACTTTATAAAACCTAGTTGTATTGTATAAGCTAAATTTGGTCAACTTGAACTAGTTACTATTTCATGTCGAGAAGTAGATGAAAAAAATTGTTAAAAGCAGCTTAGCTTACTTCGGGTGGTGAGATCTTATGCGATCTTCTGCATCAACCTTTCGTTTCAAACTGTCCATCGATGTTTCTAATGCATTGGTTGCTTGTTGTCAATATGGCTTAGCCAACTTTCTCCCAAATATCATTCAATACGACCCAAGAAACGTGACCCCATTAGAAAATCGTTGTTTTTCATTTATCAAAAGAGATTATAAAAATTACATAACTAATATTTCATTAATTAAATTAATATACAAATAACATTTTTATAAAAAAAAAAACAAAAAAAAAACAAAAAAAACCCTCATCTTCTCTTATACCTACACACACACACAAACGCAAACCCACACACACTTAAACACAAACTACGCAAACCCACACACACACTTAAACACAAACTACGCAAACCCACACACACATACACTTAAACTAGCCGTTTTTCTGGGGGTGTTTGTGTAAGTCATTTTTTGTCGTTACCCACGTTTCAACTTGCATTGCTCTAGCAATGTAAACCAAAACGCGAGCCAAACGCAACAGCAGGTGGTATGGTAACGCACCCCAAACGCCAGCCACGTCGGCCTCAACACCGTTGGGGCGTTACCATACCCAACGCTATTATGATAACACCAAATAACACTATCTTTTCGGACCCACATTTTTTTCTTTTCCAGTATTTAAACAAAATAAATATTAAATAAAAAACAAATTACATTTTTATAAACAAATAACTAAAAATAAAAATGTTATTTACTTAAAAAAAAGAAGAAAAAAAAAACCAAATTATAATAAAGAAAAGAAAATCACAAGGGCTAAAACCGTAAATAAAAAAAACCACAAGGACTAAACAAAAGAAATCCTTTAAACTAAATCAATTTGTGGTTTGTGCTTTGTAAATAAATTTTTTATTTTTAGTTATTTGTTCGAATAAAAATTTAATTTGTTTTAATTTGTATTTTGTTTAAATAATTGGAAAAAATGATAAAAGTGGAGCCCAAAATGTTGAGTTAAGGTTGAGTTATTGTTGTGGGTGTTTTTTTGTGAGTTAAAGTTAAAGTCTTAAAGCTGATGTGGCGCTGATGTTAAAGTTTAACCCATGTTATTGATGTAAGTGCTCTTAGTAGAGAATGTATAGTTATTGCCTTAGATGAAAAATGAGTATGTCAACACTTATTGTTGACATGACTATACACAACAATGTGACTAAAAAAGCATCCAATGTAACCTGCAATACTCATGCTATGTATTTCTGTTACACCGACATCGTTTGATACATGAGTCTATAACTCGTGCATCTTTTGAAACTTTAGACAAGTACAAAACGCATTGATCAAACCATACAAACCAACCCCTCCTTCTTGATATTTATTACTAAACCCTTCCCCATCTAAATCCCAACTTTTCACAAGCATATCCAATTATCCACTTAACTTTGTTGTTTTCTTATGAGCTGTGGTCTTAAACATCAAATCTGCCTCTAGATCTTCATTTCATTCTGGAGTTCTTCTCCAGTTTCATAATTAGAAACTAGTTCTTAGTAAAATTTTAAGGTGACTAGGTGAGTTATTTCTTTTTTAACAATTGGCCTTTTAAGTCTAAACTATTTTTGTTTCTAACTGCCTTCTCATGATATAGATCTACTTCTGCTGGCATGTTAATCAAAGTTGGAATAATTGGTTTTGTGGTCCATTTAGTATATGTTTTCTTAGAGACGACGATGTTACATGTTTCTTCTACCACGATTCCCCTGTTTAAAATAGTTAACGTCAGGTATAACTTTTGTAATCTCTTTTTTAAAATGCCAATTAAATAGTTTATTCGAAAATTACTAAAAGCTCTTTATTTTTCATGGTTCTTATATTTTGGGTGACTTTATTTTCTTGTTGTTTGTTCAAATAAAGATTACTAGGATTTCTTATATTTAGGGTGATTATCTGGTTTTGAGAGTTTCCTTATTGTGATTGTTTTACTCAGTGTTTTGAAATCCATGTCGACCCGGCTGGCCAAAAAAGGGTAAAAAAAACATGGGTTTCTAAAACCGGGTTAACCGGTTAGACCCGCCGGGTTTTGAGTGACCCGGGTCAACCGGCCTGGTTTTGTTTTTTCAATTTTTTTAATAAAAACCCGGGTTGACCAGGCGGTCGAACCGTTTGACCCGGTCAAAAATAATAAAATAATAATAAATTGAAATCCGGGTTGACCCGGCGGTCAAACCGGTCGAACCGGTGCCCGGTGACTCGACCAGGTCGATTTCGAACCCGGTTTTCAAAACATTGGTTTTACTGCCTAAATCTCCTTTGATAGGCTAAATTGCCAAAAACTCAAATTATTGTGTTTAATTGTTCATTTGCTTTATACAGATTTATACATGGGCACCGAAAATGCTATACTCCTAGTTGCCCATGTATTAAGTGCTTTTGGTCCTCGCCGTGGTAGGCGAATCATCACATTTCTAGTTGGAGCGGGTCTGGTTCTGTGAGTATTCTACTCTTGTTATCTTGTTGATTGTTAAGTAATTTTTTCTGAGATAAAAACTGGTTTTTAGATTGCACCAACAGAATTGTCCAAGGCTGTCCGTTGTCACAGAGATCTTGAGGAATGTACAGCTCCTTTGTTTGACAAAGCAAAGCTGTTTTACAAAGAGCTTGCTGAATTACTTGTCCCCAATGAATGTGCTCTCGACGTTTTTGCTTGTGCTCGCGGGGAGGTTAGGTTTATTTATCTCACTCCTTTTGTCCTATATAATTGTTCCTTTCACAAAATCATTTCCATTCAAACATGTTTTTGGTGTTATGTAGTATAGAACGAATACCAGATATGTTTGGTTGCCCATAAAGCAGTATAGATACATGGTTGACGTTAAAAAAATAGCTAAATAGTTCGATGGCTTCCATCTACATTATCCCAAAGAAAAGTGTTGCGAAGTTGACCTAAAAGTTTATTTGTAATTTATTAACTCTAGGTTGGACTAGATGAGCTTAAAGTTGCTGTTGAAAGAACCGGAGGACTTGTTGTTTCTTTAGAAAGCTTTTGCCATGGTCCTTTTTCGGCATCCATACATTGTGCTTTCCAGTACAATAATTGCGGCGTTCGTCTATTAACAAGGTACGGTTTGATTTAACTTTTTCCATCTAGGATATTGTATGGCGTTATAATGGTAACATGGTATTGGAATCTTTGCTTCTCGATTTAGGGCTTATTTTTTTTCTTTCAGTTTCATGTAATGCATATACAATAAAGCTTCTGCTAAACTAATCAATTAATTTGGAGTCGTTTGCTTTAACTGAGTTAATTGTTCTTGTTCATCTCTGATATTGATTCTCAAATCAATAGTATATGTTTTTGTAATGAAGTTATCACTTACTTTATGCGGTGCTAATGTTGCTAATGTTTTGTATGCGAATTTGTTGTATATATTATTGTTGATGTTTATTACTGTCTCCCTGTGTTTATGCTAAATCTTGATTTACGAACTGTGTCTAGGATTTTGTTAGGTGTTTTGTGTGTGCTGTTACATGTAGAATCCTGTTAAAAGAGGGTGTTTGTATAACCTTATTTTTTAGCTTTCGGCTTATGCTTATTAAATCATTTTTTCGGGCTTATTTTGAAATTTGAGGCTTATAAGTTTCAAAATAAGCCGGAGAAAATAGGCTTATAAAACATAAGCTCGTGTGCTCAAAACTAAGCTTAAACTAACACCCCCTAAATGTTTTTTATTCTCATGTATGTTTGTTTATCGTTGCAAATGATTGTGGGCTAATGTATGCTGGTTCTTCGTTTTTTATTTTATGAATCTGCTTTCACGTTTTTACAAGAATGTGATGTTTTATTTCAACTGTAATATGATGAAAAGGTTGTTCATTTGATGTTTTAATTTTGGTCGTTAGTCCTTGAAGTTGATCCAAATCTGTGTATAGTCCCTACATTTGAGAAATATCGCCACTAGTCCCAGGTATTTCAGTTTTAAGAGGTGTTTGGAAGGAAGTGTATTGTGTGTGGGTGGTTTAAACGGTGTTTGGATGTGTATGCAATACAAACACCACTTTGCTCTCATACTTAACAAGTTACTTAATGGTCAGTTATTTGGATGACCGGCATATCAAAAGTGAGATATGGGGGACTATGGCGATAGGTATGAGTTCAGTATATAAACTATATAAGCAGCTCAATAGTAAGCTTTATAAGAAATAGTTTTTGGATTGTGCTTATGTTGTAAATAAATGTAACAAGACTTGAGAAGTTTTTAATCCAATCCATTTATAATGGGTTATAGGTTGTTATGATGGCTTTACCCAAAAATAGGTTAGTTATGATGGTAAAAAAAGTAGTTTTAGTTTCATGTTAGATAAGAACTTTGAAATAAGCATGTTCTTGCCAAAAAAACAGAAAAAATAAGCAATCAAACAGACGTTTTAGTTTTAGTGTGCTTAACTGCTTATGCCTTATTAAGTCATAGTTGAAGTCAATGGTTTTTGGTTAAGGCCGTCAATCTATGTGAACCAAAAGTGAGAAGTTTCGTTTTGTCTAGGGTTACGTTCGACGTACACTAAGTAATTAATATCTGCAAAGATTGGATTGGATTCAAGTCGTTAACCATTTACTATCATAAACGCTGGCTAGACTGAGTTTGTATGAGTCTGAACTTTTTGTATGTATCGATATCCAAATGTTTTTTTCGTTATTGAGCATAAGTATAAGCATGTCTCATTTGCATTTACGGATCTGCTGTTTTGTATGATAGATTAGTACTCGCGTAAGCGGTGACGATCCATGTAAAATCTTGCTAAATTACAGTCGTTTATTGTGTTTATTGTACTGCTGATTGCTGAGTATGGTTTTGAACTGATTAGGAGTTTATGGTTTGGTTGCGCATATTCATTTTTTTTTTCACGAATGTTTGTTTATCATTGCAAATGATTTTGGTTAATGTATGATGTTTTTTTTTTATTTTATTTTTTTTTATTTTAATTCTAAATTGATGTAATTTTTACTGTATATGACGAAAAAGGTTGTTCATTTGATGTATCAATCTGAATTGAGTTTTTAGGAGTCTGAAATAATATATTCTAATAATATGTTTTCGGTTCAAGGTTATGGATCCCAAAACTATTCAAGCACTTCTAGAGGCGGCTGATTCACTGAGCACTGGATGTCCAGAAATTTCAGATGCTAACACCCGCAGACAGCCTCTCGCTAACTACTGGAGCCTATCACATGTTCTTTTGTGAAGCCGCTGTATCGAGAATGAGGACTACTTGCTGTAGTTAAGAGTGAATACAATGAAGTGTATACTCCTGAAGAGTTCGAGGACTACTTGCTGAAATGTGCCAAATTTTGCTTGTGCAGAAGTGGTATGTCTCTTTTTCTTTGCCTTTTTCATTTTCTAAATTTTGTTAACTTATCTTTACTGTTTCATTATCTTCAGATCAAAATGAAGATCAGTATGATGAAGGTGACAGGTTCTACGCTCGAGGTTCATAAGGAGATTATTCCTCGGTCAGGGAAGTGTCATTTTGAGATCTATATGTTCCACCCTCCTGCATATGCCATCCATGAAAACGCAGGTAAAATATAGTTAAAAATTAAGCTACTGAGATTGCAATTGTTGTTTTTGCGTCGTGTTCTTACATCTTACAACACATATGTAATTTTTCAGATCATCGTATGTATTCAATCCCGGGACCTGAAGTAGCAGCCCAAGCAATAGGGCCCTTGATGTCGAGATACACCAAGTATTAGGATGTAAGTTTCCAATATCCTTAATCTTGGTTTTGGTTTCTTTATACATGGGTGATTGTGCTTTCTAATTACTGACTTTTATTAATCATTTTGTTAGGATTCTGGTGATGAGGCGGCTTATGATTCGTGATGTTTTACTAATCATTTTGGGTTGTAATAGTTTGTAACCTGAATGGCACTGTTAACTAGGGGATGTTGTAAATATATTAATAGTAGGTGGATTTTGTAAATATATTAATGGTTGAGTTATCGAAAATGTATGGAGACATCCTCTTTGATTTCGTTTTTTAATATTATGGTTGGCCAACAATCCAACATGATGTTGATTATATGTTTTAATGGTCCTGATGATGGCTTTTATAGTATTTTTCTTTACCATTCTTTTGAGGAAGTAAGCTGCAAGTTTGGTACTGGAGAATGATCATATTTAGGAAACGTAGTCAGTCCTTTAGATTCTTCCTTTGGCGATACTGGGGTATTGCTAAGTGCTAACGCCTTCTTTTGTCATCCTTTGATTGATATAGTGTTAGGTTTGGAGTTATCTATGGTTGGTCTTTGGTGATTGTCAATTGTTAAGGTGTCTTGCTGTCGGTGTATTAGTAGTGGTATGGTATGTCGTTATTTGTTGCAGATCCCTAGTTTCTAACGGCCTGTCCATGATTCTGCAATGCTGTTTGGTTGTAAATGTAATATTTTTGAAATATTATTTGTAATTGTTGGACAGTAAACGATAATCCATCTTTTACATGGATGGAAGGTATCGATATACAAGATGATTCAAGTGTTGAAACACACATGTTATCGATTTGCCATGGTCCCTCCTGCTTACATTGACACCAACAGAGTTGAGTATTAAACACCCAATCAAACCAAACACACCCAGTTGCATTGAAGCTATAAGTGGCATGGGTCATGGATCTAGACGGGTGCCGGTCTATTTGGGTCATATAGGAGCCGGGTCCGGGTCAAGCACGTCTATTTGTGACATCGGATTTTCACCCTCTTTTTGACATATATCCCATGAGATGAGATCAATATAGAACTCATATTTGTCATAGAACCAATAAACCAATCATAGCCACCTATTTTTATTTTTCATTTTTTTTTTATTATTATTATTTTTTTACAACATATCTTGCAAACGGTAATTTCAAGCTACAATATATATATATATATATATATATATATATATATATATATATATATATATAATAATAATAAATATACCATCGCGACGAGAATTAAATTATCTTTTTATAGATATGCATTATTATATACTTTCGACAAACTTTTTTTTTCGACGACTTTTTTTTTTTTTTTTTTTTTTTTTTTTTTTTTTTTAAATTTCCGCCCAGAAAAATCATATATGATTCGTAAAAATCACATACGATTTGATTTTTACAAATCATATATGATTCGTAAAAATCACATATGATTTGATTTTAACGAATCACATATGATTTTTTACAAATCATATATGATTTTTCTGGGCGGAAATTTTGAAAAAAAAATTTTCGTCGAAAGTTTGTAACAATGCATGTCTATAGAAAGATAATTTAATTCTCGTCGCGATGGTATTTTTTTTCGTGTAACAATTTACGGTTTGCGAGATATTTAATTTAAAAAAAGAAAGTGAAAGTTTATTTATTTATTTATTTTTTTGATAAAAAAATTTGAGTGGCTAAGATTGATTGATTGGTTCTATGGTAAAAATTGGTTCTACACGGATCTTTCTACATGGAATATGGATATGAAACCTTCAAAGTCTCGTCATATTTATCCTATTGAATCATTTAGTTTCCCGCACAAGAGAAATTGTGACTTCATTTTGACGGATGAGGATGTTTAAATGAAACACGAGATAATCATGGAGGGCGTCTATAATTTATGTGAGGAATTTACGGCCAACTTCGAACAGATATGTAACTCTGAGATGGAGGTGGAGACTAGGAAACTGAGTTTGCATAATTGCACCCGGACCAAATATATTGCTTATTCAAGCAATCAAAATTTTACCAACCAATACGACTAAGTCAGTTTTTAACCAATATATACAACAATGTTGCAGCTTATTTGTTGATACTACTAGTTTGGTCGATCAACATCTAGTAGTAACGGGTTAAATGATAACATGGGATTGTTTCTTTTACTTTTAGCTGTGATATTTACGGAGTCATATACTTATGATATTGGGCATTAGTAATAACTAGATAGAGTATCCATCACTATTTACTAGCTAGAGATACAAGTTTTGAACCTTGATATATTTAAGGGTGTGCTGCCCAAAAAATTATGGCGTTAGTAAATGGAGGTAAGTTAATACGTACTCCGTAGTATCCAACTAACATCACCTAATTTCTTAAATGTAATAAGCAAACTTTGAAAATGATCTCTCACACACTAAAAAATCCATATATACCTAACTTGATTTCGGTATAAATTTTATTAGTGGTGCTAAAAAGACCAACCCGACTTGAACGTGAATCCAAAGACTTTTGAGTAAGGTTAGTCAGATTAGCTTATTTGGCTTATTCGTGTTCCGGTCAACCCGATTAACCTGAATACGATTTTCTATTTGTATTTTTCAAAATTTACTCACAACTTAATCATGTACCTGGACGGACATGATTGAGTTTAACCTGACGCAGATAAACTTGAACCCGACCAACAAAAAACTAAATAATGTAAAGTTCAAATACGTTTCTACCCAACCCGAATAAATCCAAATCTGACCAACTCTCCTGTATCCATGTTAACACCCTTAGTCACTGGTCACTACCCAATACTTCTCACTCAACAAAAGAAACTTCTTCAACCATCTTTATATTTTTAGTTCAAAGAAAATAATGGTACAAAATATCAATAAATGTAAAATGGCAAGATCAACAGGTTAAGTCTATAGATAGCTTGACAAGGATTGCCACATTGTCACATTCAATGGACAAGATGAAAACAAACATACATCTCACAACAAATACAACTACATCTTTCTTTTATCTTATAAAAGAAACCTCAAACGCATCACTTTCTTCATCTCTTAATTCAGTTTTCTAACCACATCTCGACCATTATGAGTTTAATTTTTCAATAGCAATCTTGATGATGAAAACTAGTCATATCACACATGCCAAAAACCATTTTTCATTTCGGCTTTTAATTTTCGACACAAGTAAACAAGTTTTTTCTCTCATTATTGAAATAGGTGATCTTGGAAAAAAGGTAGTAACATCTTATGTTAAGACGTCAGTATGGAATATACTGTTAGAGTTTGACAGTCAAATAACACATATTGCGGAAGCTAGGATCAAGTATAACACATAAATATTAACTAAAACATAAATAGTAAACGTACCCGATGCACTTCAAATTAACCTTGATTCTTGTACAAATAGATCAATGATAAACCCCTTACCGTTTTGTTTATCGATCTCTTGATAATTACTAAAGTAAGTAATTACCTCGTTCTTGTACACACAAACTACCAACGAATAAATGTTTGATGCAAGTAAACAAAACACTTAATATTTGCTTTGAAAAAATCGATCCAAGAACCCTTTGGAGGGGGTTGGACGATCGGCCAAGAAAGAAACAAGACAAAGAAAAGATTTAGGGTTTAGTGTGTGTGCACAAAAGATGTGAAACCCTAATCCTTGGCCTTGTATATATACTAGAGTAAACTTGGAGCACAAGACAAGCTTGGGTTGGGCTTCCCCTCCCTATGATCGACCGGCCTAGGCACCCAAGGGGTGTTCTAGATCCTTCTTGACTCCCAAATTACATACTAGTCCTTATCTTTCGTTACTAATGATAGTTAGTCCATACGGTTAATAACTAACGATCATTTAGTCCATTAAGTGTTTATAAATATATATATACGATACATTTAACATATATATATTTATTATTCATTATTCTTGTTTGTAAAGTGTGCAATCCCGAGGTCTCGAGTTCGATACTAGACATTTACATATTAATATTTATCCATATATTTAACAGCTCCCACTTGGATATCTATTAATAGTAAAATGACATTGGTTAGCATCTTGCAACACTCCAATGCCCCCAGTATGACTCGAGCTAGGTTTTCTGGAAAAAACCTTTAATGATTCATCATTATAATTATCATTTTGTTTCTAATACTACATTAATAAAGATGTGAGGTTCTTTATTAAATTTATGTTTCTCGTCTCTTTATAATTGAACAAAATTACCAAAACATCTGAACGTATTCCAGATAGACTTTGGGCGTGGCCACGCAAACATTTTGTCAACCCTACGAGGGGCCCAGCAGTATTAAACTTCTGAACAAATCAGAAGGAACAAATTCTCTCTTGACTACAAGAATAACCCATGAACTTTGCAACACTTCTGAAAACAACCCTTATGACTCCCTATTACGGTGAGCGGTAGATTGCTTCACAAAAATGCACTACATCCATGACACTTATCTGGTATCTCAAGTCTGAGGATAACTTTAAATATGATTCTCACATTTAAATATTAAATCATATTATTGGGATAAGTCCAATATTCAATTCATCAAATATCATGTGAAATTGGTATGTCAACGCATCAATATACTTTCAAGTATATTCTTAACCAATACTCAGATTTGTCTTAGTTTAATGATATTCCCATATCATTAATCAACAATGGACAATTTAGAATAACATAAGTTATTCTCAGATTTTAAACATGCAAATATAGGACACAATATATTATTAATGAAAACAAACGTACTAAGTACTTTAATTCATTATAAATAATAATTGATTAATGTCCTTTATCCAAATACCAAAATAGATCAATGCATGATAATTCTAGTTAATGAATCTTGTCTCAAGTAATAACTTGAAGACAAATTATGCCTCAAGTAATGACAATCATACTTGTTTACAAGGCATTTATTTCAACTAACTTTGATCTATCCGAATTTTGAGAATACTTAATTAAGAATTCAATAAGTAAAATTCTTGTATGTGTACATCCAACTATCTTGATATAGCTACATAATTCTTTATAAATAGTGTGATATCCTCATTCACCAATTTATGATAATCAAACTTTCAAACATTTTAAAGTTTCAAGTATTCTAATTCTTTAATGTATAATGCAACTATGCTCTTAGTTAAGCACAACTAGTTCTCATGGCTATTAATAAGGATGAAATCCTTCCATGACTAGTTATTGAGTGTCATCTCAATTAAACCAGCATCATTGTATATAAACACAATATGCTATTTAAAATACCGTAAACTTAATATCCATTGTGTAATGTTTGATGCCTTCCAATCTTTCAAGTTTTATTGTCAGCTAAAACAATTACGCAACAATTTTTCCATATTGTTTATACTTAGAATTTAGGAGCAATTCCAGGCTGAGGATCATTAATTCTAAGTCAAACATATTTCTTTATTCATTACACAAGATATCAAATATTGTTAAATCATTAAGCATTTTAGCATGATGTAACAATAATATGATGCACATGAAAATCCTTCAGTCATACTTAGATTTATATTCATGTTCTATCTTTCCAAATACGTATATCCATTTACTAAATGATATATCATATTCTATTAGAATTTATTTACCGCACATGTTTATTAAATAATAAACTTTAATTCCAAGGTTGTATGCTTTATTTTCTAAATCTTTCTTATATAGTTTCATTCCAAACTAAGTCTTAACATTTTACTTATATGGAATGTAACTTCTTATATGTTATATAACATATATGATTTAGCAAATCAAACATAATACTCCCACTAGCTTTCAGGAATACTAGAAATTACCTTATTTTAATTATAAACCCAAACATAGATTTTATAATTTAACATAAGAATAATCTCCTAGATGCATGCATTTATCCATTCATGGATTATTGCACTTTGTATACTTTCAAAGATTTTCTTGAATTCATAAACTCCTTTTGATTACTTATCTTCCTCGCTCAAGTAATTATTCAAGAAAGAGTTTTTGAAATTCATTGTCAAATTTCATATTCATATAAATATGACAATTAACCATCTTTGTATCTTTAATGTGCTTAGGAAAGAGTATTCAATCATAGTTAATGCTTAAATATGATTAATAATCTTGTAATAAGACATACATTAAGGTATGTATACAATTTTGTCCATATGATTATTTCACAAAGATTTAAACCACTAGGGTTTCATTATCTTTGAATAAACTCATCATCATTCTCTAACTATTAAGAATTAAGATAAATCAAATTTTCAAAATTTTGAATATCTTTATGAACAACATCTATTACACTCATAGTATGAGTAATTTACCCAATTCATTATTATGGTAATACTACATCATATAATCATCAGCATATTAATTAAATATCTGAGATATCCAAGTGGATCTATGAATGATAATTCCATCAGCTTGAGGTTTATCATTTACATGTTAAGCCTCATCATGATTTTAACTAGTGTGGTTTTAGAAGATTATGTATCTTGTAATTCTATCTTTTCAAGATAAAATACTCCCACTTGCCTTTAGCATTATATAGAATATAAGTACTTAGCAATTAGAACAACAATCCAATTTTCTCTTTTAGGACATTACAAATACACATTGATAGTTCCTGATATTCTTTTGTTAACAACCTTCTTATAAGTAACTTAACAAATTCAGAACTTCAATTTAAGACTTAATGTGATTCATCACAACAACGTCTTATTAATCTTCTAGGAGTCTAATTGAGTATATTCAAGCCATACTCAATTTCTAACCTTGATAACTTTTGGAAGAAAAGAAGTCATAATTATCTTTAATCAAACAATACCAATAGAGTTTGATTCTTTCTAATTGAACACACAACATACTTGTAGTATTTCATTAGAAGTAATATTGTAAGACAATCAAACAATATGTAAGATAACCATATATCTTTTAGTTTTTCTATTTACCAACTAAATCAACTTAATGGTATAATAGTATTTTCAAGCCAATTGCATGGTTTATAACCCAAGTACTTATTAATCAAGTCACTTCATGTTTATGTCGCATTAAAACATAAACGTGTTATAATCCCACTATTCGTAATTAATCATTGATCAACTCAATGACTTCTTGTATATGTCTTAATTAAAAGACCATAACAAGTTAACGTCTTACTTTATTATAAGTCTTGTAATACTTAGAAGACTTCATGTTTATAACTATACAATAAAGTATAAACATGTATTATTTAAAGTAATCATGAACACCATCATTTGGTTTCAATAATATTTTCAAGTTAACACACTACTTTATTTATTTATGTCATTCTAAGAATAGATAATTATTGAAGTAGTATTATATTACTTCATGCATTTATGTCATTCCAATAATACATACATATTTAAGTTGAAGTAGTATAGTTATTGACACATGTTCTAATAGATGTCTAATTTAGAAACTGTAAATTATCCATGTTGGTCTCACATATACATGGAAATTCACCTTGTTGTTAATATTTAGTCTGCGTCTCACGTTTACTAAATTTTAACACCAAGTGTTTCTTAGATTAGATGTGTATCTATCATATTAGGACTACAATCTCTTACTTTGCAGTTAAGAGAATCCTTTAAATCATATTCTAATGTGTTGTACTTTGCACACAATGAAGATTTCTCCCACTTGTGCATGGAACAACACCATGCTACATATAAACAACACGCACGCGCTTGTCAATGTGAACAATATGATTTGTGTCATTAGCATAACTAGTAGATATAGAGTTGCTCAATCAATCAAGGAAACGCTCATGTCTATCCTTGAAAATATTAGTCTCTATTATTTGGAAAGTAATTATCTTGAGATATTCAAAAGATAATCTGAGTTACAATCAAGACAAAAAGTCTTGTAACTCCCACTGAATTAGAGAACATTACAATAATCCCTTATTCAGTAATAAGAACACAATACTCTCACTGAATTTGACGACATTGCAAATGTGTCATTATCAGTAAAAGTAAATAGTGTGCTTGTTAACTTTCCTTCATCTTTTAAGAAAACTCATTCAAACAATTATATAGGTTATAAAAGGATGTAATCTACTACATAAATGTGATTCATCACATTCCAAATTGTTAACTTGAAAAAGCTTGGGCATGCAATTTCATCCTGTATAGATCTACCATTCCAACAATTGTATGTAGTATCTATACATGATCAAATCAAAACAACTAGATAAAATAATCTAATTCGTCTTTTACCATTGTGCAGTAATCAGTCTAACTTCTAATTTAATACCTCATAAAGTGCAAATAATCTTACTATTAAATTTTGCTATGAGTTATGTATTTAGAATTTAGACAATTCTAATCATCCTATTATACCTTTCTCATTCATGAGAAGGATTAGGATTAAATCTCACACTTCTCCTAATAAAAAGAAGACAAGATTTATTCTTTTAGTAACATTGACTCTAACCAAAAACCCAAACGGGTGTAGATCAATTAAAAGAATATTTTACGTTTACGGTTTTAACGTTGCATTAATACATTTAAAGAATTTACAAAATTCAATTTTAGTATTTTCGATAATTAATATTTCCAATAAAATATAATACCCAAGGATATATTCATATAACCAACATATTTTCTTGAAAATCTAGGATCCAACTTTACATAGATTCCACCACATCAGTTGATCTGCTAGTGGTGAAAGTATAAAAGATGGTAATCTGTCGAACAATAATTGGCAAACACTTTTCCAATTCCTAGATCATTATGGGATTTACATCAAATTGATTCATCAATTTGTCATGTAAGCATGTTTCATCCCATCTCATGCCTTAAGCTCTAGGTCTCACGCATCAACTTAATTAAGTCGTCTAACTTAGAAACTGCAAATTCTCCATGTGTGGTCTCACGCACACTCGGAAATTTACCTTGTCATTAAAATTTAGCCTGCGTCTCACGTTTACTAAATAATAACTTCAAGTGTTTCTTATAGTTAGATGACATGTAACTTAAATTATTAAGGGTATTATTTTTTATATGTCAATCAAAATATGTACAAAGATGCATGCACTCATCTTTATAACATAAGTTTTCATAAAAACTTTTAATATCCAATTCGTGAAATTAATACACAAAGTTTTACTTGAGGTTTATGCCAAAACCCTAAGATGATTTTCTACAATTATGATTTTAAAAGTAATTCGTTTAAGATATATTCAAGATTGTGATAACCAAGGCAGACTCTAAGGCTCTTTTCTAAGCCTTCAAATCACGGTTATGAATATCATCTTAAAGGACTTAATTTTAAAAGCATATTTGTACAAAACATCAATCAAGCAAAAGTTTATGGATTCAATCTCAAAATTATGTAATAAAGTATGAATTTTGCTAGTCTCGCCTGGGAGCTGATTACCGTGCGAATCGGACCACTATCGGCACTTAAGACCTTGCAAGATTCTTACTTTATTACATTAGGGTTTCACCATTATTAGTCCGTATTATTTTCTTTATAAAAACAACCCTTTTATTGCTTACAACAAGTCAAACTAAAACAATAAAACAAGTATCAAAGAAAATCAAAACAACCAATAATAAATAAGTGAAACAATTAGCCACATGCAATCCGTATTAGAAAAGATCCTAATAAAATCAATTCTAGGTATAATAATGCATGTAATCAACTAAGGCCTTCTCCTCTTGATGGAAGAGAGTCACATACATTGACGAATCAATTGCGTAGGCCAAAGCTAATAAACACACCACATAGCATATATAAATCGATTTTAATATGTATTGGAGTCTTCCCCAATTTATGATCTATCTAAAACATGTGATAAAAGCAAATAAAAACAAGATCCATGACTAACATGCATGTAAGTCACGGATTACAACCTAACAATTAGCACATAGGTCACAAGATACATTCAATTAACCGGTTAATGACCTAGGGTTTCTAGTGATTACACATAATCCAAGAAAACCACAAAACCCTAATTAGGGTTTCATGGAAAAATCGACCCCCCCCAAATTAGGGTTAGGGTTTTGAATTTAATTAAAAAAATAGGAAAAACCCTAGATCAAAAAACATGTATCTAAAACAATTAAAGATCCGATTTTTATTACGTTTTAGTAATCAATTACATGTTATACATGGCTCGTGATGCCACTGTTAGAGTTTGACAATCAAATAACACATATTGCGGAAGCCAGGATCAAGTATAACACATAAATATTAACTAAAACATAAATAGTAAACGTACCCGATGCACTTCAAATTAACCTTGATTCTTGTACAAATAGATCAATGATAAACCCCTTACCGTTTTGTTTATCGATCTCTTGATAATTACTAAAGTAAGTAATTACCTCGTTCTTGTACACAAAAACTACCAACGAATAAAGGTTTGATGCAAGTAAACAAAACACTTAATATTTGCTTTGAAAAAATCGATCCAAGAATCCTTTGGAGGGGGTTGGACGATCGGCCAAGAAAGAAACAAGACAAAGAAAAGATTTAGGGTTTAGTGTGTGTGCACAAAAGATGTGAAACCCTAATCCTTGGCCTTGTATATATACTAGAGTAAACTTGGAGCACAAGACAAGCTTGGGTTGGGCTTCCCCTCCCTATGATCGACCGGCCTAGGCACCCAAGGGGTGTTCTAGATCCTTCTTGACTCCCAAATTACATACTAGTCCTTATCTTTCGTTACTAATGATAGTTAGTCCATACGGTTAATAACTAACGATCATTTAGTCCATTAAGTGTTTATAAATATATATATACGATACATTTAACATATATATATTTATTATTCATTATTCTTGTTTGTAAAGTGTGCAATCCCGAGGTCTCGAGTTCGATACTAGACATTTACATATTAATATTTATCCATATATTTGACATATACTTTGGTTTTGAACCTCCAGGAAGCGGATGTCATAGTCATGGGCCGATGCCTGGTCAAGGAAGTGCATGTCATAGTCACTCACAAAGGTTAGATCGGAATCACCACATGGCAACAATAAGATTTTCGTTCTTGATTCCTTTTTAAGATTGGTAATACTCGAGGAATCTGCTATTACTATGTTAAGACGTCAGTATGGACGTAACATGTGGCCTAAGGTACTCTTTTTTCTCCTAGTTAAAAATTAAATGATAAAATTTTCAACGTTCTATCAATGAAAATTTGGCTTTTCAAACTGTAACACACAAACCATTAGGCCTAACTATGTAGTTTTGGTATTTTTGCATATTTTTTAAAGTAGTCTTTAGGTAGAAAGGCTTATGGAATGTGTTAACCAAGCTTTTTGTTATTATCGAGTGGGCCTTATCAGGAGAGTTGTCTTGGGAAGTTAGCTTATATTTCAAACATAGGCATTTTTTTGTCCATTTGTTTTTTTAACACTTTCGTTACTTTCATGGATTACTTTTAATGAACTATTTATTGACATCATGCAGGGATTTGCATAGTTTTTGCAAGCTCCTCAAAATGATGCTAGGTGTATAGCCGAAGGATGATTTCGACAGTTTTTGCAAGCTCCTGAAAATGATGCTTGGCGTATAGCCAAAGGATTCACACAAACTCTTTGTAACAAACAAATAAACATTTTCTTCATTCTCGGTATTAATGTCACCACTACTCATGACGTGTTGTTTAGCTTTAAAAAGGAAGAACATGGGTGTATATAACTTTGGGGAATTCAGTTATGATGATCCTCCCTTCTTTAACATCATACTATAAATATGATACTTGCCGTACAATGGAAGTTAATGAGGATGAGTCGGTTAAGACTGGTACTACATCACAAGAACCGCTTGTGACTGATTTAATGGGAACTAAGGAAGTTGTTTCTACTCCTATAGTTGAGAAAATTAGTAAGCTTGAAAAGCTACTTATCGATGGGAAAGCTACCCTTGTGGATGATGAAGGTCTTCCTATTCCGTCTGCCTCTGTCACTAAGAGGGCTAACCCATTCTCCAAGGTGGGTGATGTTGTGGTAACTGATAGTGATGAGGAGGAGGTTCTTAACACGTTCGACGAATCAGCAAATCTTTTTGGTGGAGGTCATGAGCGTGAAGATGAGTTGGATGACTATGATGATTACTCGAAGCAAATTTATGATCTTCCAGGGGAATTGGATGCTCTTAATGCCATTTATGGCTTTAATCTCCAAGGTCGTAGGAAGTAGTTTATATTTTTGTCCGAGTCTTTAAATGGTTTTGTTTTCTTGTCTAGAAAATAGGAAGTATCTTGTTATGTAAGCCTTTCGCCTATGTAACGGGCTGAGATATAGGAATCACTCATATCCATTGTACTTAAATGCTTTTTGGAGTAATATATTTACCGGGTCGTTGACCTTTTACCAAAAAAAAAATATGATACTTGACTTTTGTTGGGAACCAATATATAAGTAGAGTAATGATATATAAGTATCATCATAGTCAAGTAAAGCATTTGTCACCGTATTGGCAAGAAGATTTATTCACACTACTCTATTTGTAATAGTTGTCACACTTTTTGAAAGTTAGATACGCATAACGAGGTCATCATAAATGTCTTATTCTCTTCTCAAACATGTCATGTGCGTATGCATTTCATTTTTAACAAGTCAAATGTGACATTTAGCCATGGGTTTGTTGTTAGGCATCTAATCAACCCCAAAGCTTGAAAAGGTGATTGTCTCAATAACTAGCTTTAAGAGGTGTTTGTCTAACCTTATTTGATAGGCTTACCAAATTTATTAAAAAACTGGCATCTTATTTTTCTAGGCTTGCTTATCCAATCGAGCTTATGAGCTTATAAAGTTTGTAAGCTTAAGTGGATAAGCTCATAAGATCAAAAATGAGCAAGCTCCCAAACCCATCAAATAAGCTTAGACAAACAATCTCTTGTTTTGATAAAAAGATATTCTGAATAAGCATTTTTTTTACCTGCTTATTCTCAAAAAAGCAGCAATCCCAAACACACCTTTTATGTGATCCAAAAGTCAGAAGTTCATTTAGGCTAGGGTTACGTTCGACGTACACTAAGTAATTAATATATGCAATGGTTGGATTGGATTGGAGTCTTTAAGAATTTGCTATCATAGGTGCTGTATTGCCTGAATTCCATGATGTTGTTTAGATAAACAATGAGCATAAGCACAACTCATTTGCATCAACGGATAGTTAAAGTTAGCGGACAATGTATATATGAGCATAAGCACGTCTCATTTGCACTTTACTGTAACTTGTTTGATATATTAGAGGATGAAGTATGAGAATTTGTATTTATTGGATGTTTATTGCCATCGACCTAAATACCTAAATTATGGTTTTGAACTGATTAGGAGTTTATGGTTTGGTTGCGCATAGCCGCATACTCCCTTTTTTCACGAATGTTTGTTTATAATTCCAAATGGTTGTTGGTAGGGGTCTCAAATGGTTGACCCGACCCGAACCCGATAATTAAGGCCTTATAGGGTCGGGTTGATTCGGGTCCAACCTAGCTTATTAGGTTTATCGGGACAACCAGATATAGCCTATTAGGGTCGGGTTAGGGTTTTAGTTAGTTTCTTATCGGGTTATCGGGTCAACCCGATAAGATATAGTGAGATATTAACAAATCTTTGATTTTTGAACAAAAGCCCATTAACATACAACACTTCTTTTTTTAATAAGTTTACTACTATGCTTCTTTTCTTTCTTTATTAACATACAACACATCTTTTGCTAGTATACAACATTTCCAAATTCCAATTTAACGGCAGCAGATAAGAGTCTAAATTCCTTGTGCATTTAGTTAAAGTCATATCTTGGTCTGAGTTTAAGTTCCTTCGTATATGCTTATTATTAACTAAATGGGAGACTCTTGGATTGCATTATCCATATTGAGAGTTTAGTGCCGAAATGGTATTCCCTGTGTGAGTTTCCATGCCAAAAATGTAAATGTATGACAGCAAGAATGCAAGATCATATACATGTACAAATAAATTTGGTTTAATTATGCCATATATTCATCTATTAAGAGATCGCTAACCTAGCATTACATAGCATTTGCTCCCAAAGTCCAACATCCCGTTCAATAACATTAGGAATTTTTTATTATTGGACATATTTTTTTCCCTTAACAAGTAACCCGAGAACCTGATAAACTCAACCCCATAATCCGCAACCTGATTCCTTATAGGGTCGGGTTGCAGGTTAGTTTATATTTTTCAAAAACCCGATAGACCCTACCCGATAAGCCTCAAATCAAACCCAATAACCCGATTGACACCCCTAGTTGTTAGGCCGGTTCGGTTTTGGACCTTTGCTCAGCCCTAGCCTTCATAGTCAATTTAGATAACATTTGTAGTAAGTCTCATTAGTATGACATTTCATTCTAATGATAGGTTTGCGTGACAACCGGCAATTTAGGGAGTTATTTTGAAAACCCGCATTACGTTAAAGTTCGTTTATAATTTTTATTTGAAATTTCATTTCACAACGAACTTGTAAGACCTATTTTATGGATAATTATGTTTCTACGATGTTATGGAATTCGTGAATTATTTTCATAATTCATTTTGATATTATGCTCGGTGATGTATTCTTAAATTCTCACTTGGTACTACGTTGACTCCGGCACTAGGAAACTGAAAAGTTTAAAAATCTATGAGTTTTAATACGTTGGACTTTTAGTAACGTATTTATTATGAGTTCGGTGGAATAATATATTTAGCCCGACAAATGGTGTATATAACTAGTTTTGGGAACGTTTAATATTTTCTTAGTAAGTTTTCACTTACGTAAGGGGGCGTTTTTATAAACTAAAGTTGGTAATAAAAAGGTTTTGTGTGCAAAATATAAAGGAGACTAAGTAGAGGGGCCAAAGTATAAAATTTCCTTATTTAACCCTAACCCTAAAACTAATAACCTCATTTTCATCTTCACAACTTCACCTCTCCTCCCCTCTCCTCTCCTAGCCGCCGGCCACCCTTCGTCCGGCCACCACCGCCGCGCACCACCACACACCACCACTTCCAAAACACTCCCCACACCTCCCTTGTTATTATCTTGTGATTCACGCGCCCAAAAACAACCATCCTCACCTTGTTCTTGCCTCACCGACGCCGTACACCTCATCACCATCACTTTTCTTGGTCGAAGTTTTGTAGATCCACGGGTAAGTATGCACGGGGTGCATCGAGTTTGTTGAAAAACGAGCCAAAACCCACGAATTTATTATTGTTTTGGGTCGGATTTGGAAAGGAAATGATGAAATGATAATGGGTTTTATTAAAACGTGATTAAATCTTGGTTTGGTATCCGGGTATCGATGTTTGGTCGTGTTTTCTTTGCGTGGTCGACCCGTAGCCGAGGGCTTCACCCTCGACTTTTTGATGATTCCGGGTTATTGACCCCATTTGGTCATAGTGTTTGACCCCATTTGGTCATAGTGTTTGATTGTTAATTGGATTCTTGATTGTTGTTCTTGTTGTTCGACTTTGGATGGAGCCGACGACCCCATTGGGTCGGTTTGGTTATTTATTTTGTTTGGGTCGAGCTCCCGTGAGCTAGCCGCGACCTTGTGGTCTCGGGTGGGACCCACGTAATACTTGGTATATGCTTTTGGCTCGGGTTGACTTGGTAACTTGACCCGAATACGGTTATTTTTGAGAACCGTTGGTGATGTCGAAATAGATATATTTCGGCTAAATTCATTTTTATGGTTATTATATATTGTTAACTATTATTATTATTGTGGCTTAATTGATTTTTGAAGCGGTTGACGAGTATTATGGACTCGTGGTATTATTTGAAGTTGTGTTGACGATAAAGTGGTTTTGGGGACCGATTGTGAGACGGTCACTTAGATTGACGGAGATAGGTTAGTCGGGTGCCGTAGTCGGACCCTATTGTTGTAGCACGTGGATTGGGATTGATTGGACGGAGATGTGTTATTTTTATGACATTTACGCATTTCTTTGGACTTGGACAATGAGCCGAGAGTCATGACTCGGACATGTGACCATTTCGTATGACTCGATAACTATTACAAATAAAACATAAATAATAAAACTCGTAATAATAGTTATTGATAATATAAACGTTTATATGAATATATAGACGTGAATAACGGATATATAATTATATAAGCGCGTATATTAATAATAATTATAATCACGAGTCGTATTATAAATAATACAACTAGATATATATTAAGCTACGAAAGTGGCGTAATATTATTGAACGTATTATCATTATAAAGGAATTGTTATAAAACGTGGAACTCTCGACAAATTATTAAACATTAAATAAAATGTCATTTTATATATATAACGAGTAAACTTATCGAGTTATGCGGAATCGTTGTCACTCGAGTTCAGGTAAGTTTTATTTGTGACTTTCGTGTTGTCACGGATATATGACGATTAATATAAACGTTTTCTATAACTAGATAACCACTTAACCGTAGGGTTGAATCGGGTTATTTGGTTATACAAAATGAATATATTAATGGGCATCGTATCCTACGACGCCCATAGATTGTGGTATATGTAAAGTGTAATAAATTGCGAGTGTATATATCGGGAAATCTGGCCAATTTGACGATGTATATGAGGAATTTATTAAACTATGATATCTACCATATAGTATTTATGTGCTATGTGCTTTAGGATTGGGTGTAATCTTGGAACGGTATGTTACGTAAATAAATATGAGGATTATCAAATCGACGGATTTGATAAACTTCGGTGATTTATTTAAATGATATATTGGGCTAACATTAGATCCATAGTTTATTCTATTATCCTTTGTGTGACCTTTTGGTTTGTTTTGTGTCGACCCACCACCCGTATGGATACCAAACGCAAATACACCAAACTAATACGAAATGGATTTTCGGAAATAAAACGGATTCTCGTCCGGGTTTGGGAATATCTTGAATTTGAGGAAATGATTGCTGAACGAGTTAATATTGTTAGGTCGTGCCGAGTCCGTAGTTGCTGTTTTGTGAGTTACTATACGTCTTATTTCTACCGACTTCTTCTTGCTATTTTCTGGACTTGAGGTGAGTCATAGCCCCACTTTTACCCTTGAACTATGTTTTCAATACTTGGGGTGAGAAACGTGCAAATTATTTTATGTGGACTATTATCGCTTATATATTCTTTTTAAACTTGCTATGCGTATGGACTAGGATGTATTGTCAGCTTTAGTCACATTTTATGTGTACTATTCAAGGTTGGCTTATTTGTTATTGTCAGCTTTAGTCACATGGTTCGTGTGTACTATTCAAGGTTGGCTTATTTAGATACTGTAGAGTGCACCTATAGGTTATTAATACTTCGGAGGTTATCCGAGTATTTATTGGTATTGCGGGGGCTACCCGAATATCTATGTTGGAACGGAGGGTATCCGTGTGTTAGGTTGGAGCGGAGGGTATCCGCAGGCTTTTAGCGAATCCTTAGTCTAGCTAGCAAGCGTTTTGCGTATATGTCCACTATATTGTTAGATGAATGTAAACCTATGATCTCACCAGCGAAAGCTGACTTTTAGCACGTTTTCTCAGGAAATTAAGTGATGATATGCGTGCTTGGAATGGAAGGCTCGGCCAAGGCTCATGGTTTATGGATCTATTTTTCTAAACTCTGATAATTAATTATGGACCTATTGTTATAATATTTTGGGCCTGACTCTGAATGATGTTGGGATAAATGTAAACGTTAAAACCCCGTTTTGGTTGCGTTTTTATTATGTTTACTTTATCTCGTTCTATATTGTCTTGTGTTGGATACCAATCCCCGTAGCACCCCGAAAGCTTGTTGAGTCTTCCGCTGTATCAAATTTTGGGGGTGTTACAGATTGGTTTCAGAGCCAAGGTTATAGAGAACTAGGTAAATAAACGCCTAAACTATAACCGTATTTTTATAAAAAATGATCCTTGACCACCGCCCGCCAGCCCGCCAAGCCGAAGCATCTTCTATTATTTGAGGTATTATGAGATATTTGAGATGATTGTTAGATTTGGGATTGCTTGAGATGATTTGAGATTTATAGATTTTAGTAATAAGATGGCGTTTCGAGGAATTATATGGTCTATATGTTTTATAAACATTTTAGTAATGCGGTGTTTGAAATTCTTTATATTGAGATTATATGTTTGAATTATTTGATGAGGATTTTTGGTATGGTATTTTGAGTTGCGAATTAGTTGTTTTGAAACACTTACACCTACCCTACGCCGTTGTCACAGACTATGGCCTCCCTTACGCCTAATGTTGTCGAGGATATTCTTACTGCACCGGTTTTACCTGCACAGTTCACTATGGCATTTGATGATCCTTACCAGATGGCCATGCTTTCAGCTACTGTGCCGCAGACAGCTTCTACTGCAACACTACCTGCTGCATCTACGCAGGGGGTCCATCTTCTCTAGGGCTCCCTGGTACATCGAGGCAGCTTACTCTTCATCAGGCTTTGGCTCGTGTGGCCCCACGCTTTGCCCACCGAGCTACGGCACGCATGTCGGTACGCCCTACCCCATCACCTTTACAGATTGATGCTCACTCTCTTATGTCTGAGGCGCCACCCACATCATTGCGTCGTCGTCCTAGATCACCTACCACATCTCCACATGGTTCACCTAGTAGGAGACGACGATCGATGAGGTACTCTTCCGATGAGGAGGAGGAGGAGTACGAGGGTGAGGATGAGGCTGATGACCCTGAGGAGGAGGATGACCCTTAGGAGGCTGAGCAGGGTGATGATGATGACCCTGAGGAGGAGGATGACCCTCAGGAGGATGAGATGCCTGATGATGATGATGTGTTGGTACCACCAGCTTAGGCTGAGGAGCCTGATTCACCTGTATACCCGATTGAGCCTGATTCACCTGATCATCCGTTTTTTATTGAGGTACCACCTGGTAGCCTGATGGGTCGGATGCATCTTCTGAGGTTTCTGCTGAGCATGCAGAGTTAGGTGAGATTGGCAGGTTATGGGCTCGGATTACTAAGCTTAGTGAGAGAGTTGCACGTGTATCTGATCGACTTGAGAGAGTTATTGGAGAGTTTATAGCGGATCTGAGAGTTGATATGACTGTAGTTGTGGGCAGGACTACTGAGATGAGGAGAGTTTTGATGGAGGTCCACGAGCATATCGATAGTTTGCAGTGAGGTTTTGTTACTGCTCGAGAGGCCGACCGCAAGCTATGGCAAAGGAATGCCGAGCTAGAGAAGGAGGTGGCTGACCTCAAGAGAGACCGAGACACCCATAGCGTGGAGCTAGGATCGTTATGGAGGGATCTTGATGGCTTTAGGCAGGAGTTGAGGAGACTTCGCCAGCAGCGTGGCTAGTTGATTGGTTTATGTTGTCTTGTTGCTTTCTTAACCGAGGAGTATTCGGTTAGAAAAGCTAGTTATCATATTTTGATGTATTTTGTTCAGTATTCGTCTCTTTTGGAACGATTAGTACGTTTTGTGTTATCCGGTAGTTGGAACGATGTTAGATCGCTATTGTATGGTTGACGGTTATTAGTATATGATATTATGTGATTTTGGGTGTTATGGAAACTGAGTCCCTATCCGTTTTATTGATGTTTCATGGTGTATTGTTGCTATTCTTTCCATGACTTCTTCGTTGAATTTCGTTTGTTGAGCGTATTGATAAGTTCTATTGGAGACTTATGAACTTGTATGATTTTACAGATCAATGGCAACACGACGAAACCCTGTTAGAGCTACCAGAACTGGTCCTGCAGTGACTACTCCTGGTCGCCGAGGACGCCGACCTACTCGAAATGTTGAAACCCCTACTCCTGACAACCTGGACACTACTAACCGCAACAACAGGAATCAAAATGTTGATGTTCAGGGAGACAATGATCATGTTCCACTTAATGCACCTACTGTGGATCAAGCAATGATCAATCAACTTGTGGAGCAAAGAGTTGCTGAGCTACTAGCTGAGTCAAATCATTCCAACAATTCTGCTGGAACATTTCCACCTGTTCGTGCTAACGGATGTCAATACAAGGAGTTTAAGATTTGTGGACCTATTGAGTTTGGTGGAACGGAAGGAGTGGTTTACTTGGTTAGGTGGATTGAGAAGACTGAGTCAGTGTTTAATGTCAGTGGTTGTGCAGAGAATGAGAAGGTAAAGTTTGCTTCTTTTACTTTCAAGGATGAAGCTTTAACTTGGTGGAACAATTACCGAAATGCAGTTGGGAGTGATGTAGCTTATGCCATGACTTGGGAACAATTTAAGTCTCTGCTGATTCAGACTTATTGCCCAAGGAATGAGGTCAAGAAGCTAGAGATTGAGTTTTGGAACCACAAAGTGAAAGGTAATGATATGACAACTTACAATCGTCGTTACCAGGAATTAGCCTTGCTTTGCTCAGATATGGTAAAAACCGAAACTCAAAAGATCGAGAGGTATACCGATGGGTTGCCTGTAGCTATGAGAAATGATGTGATTTCTGCTAGGCCTGCAAACATCCATGAGGCAATCACAATTGCTCAACAACTTATGGATTCGTTGGAATTAGAAGAAGCTGATAAGGAGAAGAATGGAAAGAGAAAGAGAGACCATCACTCTAAGGGTAATGATCACCGAAGCAAGAGACAAGCTAAGGCTTATGCTATTGGGAATGGAGATAAGAAGAATCAGAACGGTGATGCACCCAAGTGTGATTGTTGCCACCAGCATCATACTGGATGGTGTAGTGTGAAATGCCAGAACTGCTCAAAGAAAGGACACACAGCTAGGGATTGTAGAGCTCGACCTCTTGCTATGGTTCAGGCTGCTCCTGAGATGAGAAACAAGGCACATGTTACTTGTTATGGGTGTGGAAAGAAGGGACACTATAGGAATGAGTGTAGAGAATCGTGGAACCATGGAAATCAAGGCTCGGGTGGTAATGGGTACAATCATGGAAACCGTGGAGCTAGAGGAAACCGTGGACGACAAGATAATGGGGACCAATGTGTGGAAGCTGGAGCTGCTCAGGGAAGAGTGTATGTACTCGGGAACGAGAGAGGAGAAGATCCGAACGTCGTTACTGGTACGTTCCTTCTCAATAATCGTTATGCTTCCATACTATTTGATACTAGTGCCGATAGGAGTTTTGTGTCCACTACGTTTGCACCCTTACTAGGGAAACCCCCGATGGCCTTAGGAATTGGATATGATATTGAGTTAGCTAATGGGAATATAGAAAGGATTAATACCATCATTCGCGGTTGCACGTTAAATTTCTTGAACCACCCTTTCAACATAGATCTTCTACCTGTCACGTTAGGAAGTTTTGATGTTATCATTGGTATGGATTGGTTATCGAAGTATCGTGCTCACATACTTTGCGACGAGAAGATCGTGCGTGTACCTTACGGAAAGGAGATCCTAAATATATTAGGAGATCGAAAGGATTCTAGGAGCCCATCCCGATTAGCAGTCATTTCTTGCACTAAGTTACCAAAGCTAATGGAGAAGGGATGTCACCTTTTCTTAGCTCAAATTTCTGAGAAAGGAGGGACGAAGAAAAAGGAAAGGTGCATTGGAGATGTGCCAATAGTTCATGATTTTCCTGATGTGTTTCCCGATGATTTGCCGGGAATCCCGCCGACTAGACAAGTGGAGTTTTAGATTGAGTTGATACCTGGTGCTGCACCTGTAGCACAAGCGCCTTATCGTCTTGCACCTACCGAGCTAGAAGAGTTGTCAAAACAATTGGCGGAGTTAGCCGAAAAAGGATTCATCAGACCAAGTTCTTCACCTTGGGGAGCCCCAGTCTTATTTGTGAAGAAGAAGGATGGATCGTTCCGTATGTGCATGGATTACCGAGAGCTGAACAAGTTAACAGTGAAGAATAGATACCCGTTACCTAGGATCGATGACTTGTTCGATCAACTCCAAGGATCGAGTGTGTATTCGAAGATCGATTTGAGATCGGGATATCATCAACTTCGAGTTCGCGAGGAAGATATTCCGAAAACGGCTTTCAGAACCCGTTACGGGCATTACGAGTTTCAGGTGATGCCGTTTGGTTTGACTAACGCACCGGCAATATTCATGGATCTCATGAATCGGGTGTGTAAGCCTTACTTAGATAAGTTCGTGATTGTATTCATCGATGACATTCTGATTTATTCAAAGAGTGAGAAGGAGCATGAGGAACATCTAAGACTCATCTTAGAATTGCTCAGGAAGGAGAAACTCTATGCCAAGTTTTCCAAATGTGAATTTTGGATTCCGACAGTACAATTTTTGGGTCATGTGATTGATAGACAAGGAGTCCATGTGGATCCTGCTAAGATTGAGGCGATAAAAGATTGGGCTGCACCTACAACCCCAACCGAAGTTCGTCAATTTTTGGGTTTAGTTGGTTATTACCGAAGATTCATTGAGGGATTTTCGAAGATAGCTAAACGATTGACCAAATTGACTCAAAAGAGTGTTACGTACGAATGGGGAGATAAAGAAGAGGAAGCATTTCAATTGCTTAAGAAGATGTTGTGTAGTGCTCCTATCTTAGCGTTATCAGAGGGTAACGAGGATTTCGTCACCTATTGTGACGCCTCACATAAAGGATTGGGAGCCGTGTTAATGCAACGAGAAAAGGTGATAGCTTATGCTTCCTGACAGCTCAAAAAGCATGAGAAAACTACACCACCCATGATCTGGAGTTAGGTGCTGTGGTTTTCGCCTTAAGGATATGGAGACATTACTTGTATGGAACAAAGTGTGTTGTGTTCACTGACCATAAAAGTCTACAACACATCGTGAATCAAAAAGAGCTCAACATGAGACAACGACGTTGGATTGAGTTGCTAAGCGATTATGATTGTGAAATTCGCTACCATCCTGGTAAAGCAAACGTTGTTGCTGATGCTCTTAGTCGAAAGGAAGGAATACCACCGTTACGAGTTAGGTCATTAGGAATGACTATCGTATCGCCGTTACCATCTCAAATACTTGAAGCTCAAACGGAAGCGTTGAAAGCAGAAAACAGATCTACCGAGAATATATTTGGGATGGCTGAGAATGAGAAAGGATTTGTTAAGCGTTCTGATGGATTGTTATGTTTTGGAGATCGGATTTGGGTACCTTTGTATGGAGGAATTTGGGAGTTGATTATGCATGAGTCGCATAAGTCAAGGTATTCTATTCATCCTGGGTCCGACAAGATGTACCAGGATCTTAAGAAGTTCTATTGGTGGCCAAACATGAAGGCATATATAGCATAGTATGTTAGTAAGTGCTTGACATGTTCTAAGGTTAAAGCCGAACATCAAAGACCGTCAGGATTACTGACGCAACCAGAATTTCCAGTTTGGAAATGGGAGCGAATTACAATGGACTTCATTACCAAATTACCGAGGACAGCTAGCGGTTGTGATGCTATCTGGGTAATTGTGGATCGTCTGACAAAGTCTGCTCATTTCCTAGCAATTAGTGAAGATGATAGTGTGGATAAACTTGCGAGGTTGTATGTGAAGGAAATTATTTCACGTCATGGAGTCCCGATATCTATTATTTCGGATCGCGATAGCCGTTTTACGTCAGCTTTGTGGCGATCACTCCAAACGGCTTTGGGGACGAGACTTGATATGAGTACTGCGTATCATCCCCAAACCGATGGTCAAAGTGAGAGGACCATTCAGACGTTAGAGGATATGCTTCGTGCATGCATCATAGACTTTGGTAAGGGCTGGGAGAAGTATTTACCCCTTGCGGAATTCTCCTATAATAATAGTTACCACACGAGTCTTAAAGCTGCACCATTCGAAGCTTTGTATGGCAGAAAGTGTCGTTCGCCTATTGGTTGGGCAGAAGTTGGAGATAGCCAACTCACAGGCCATGAGCTTATTTTGGAGACTACTGAGAAAGTAGCCCAGATTCGTGATCGGTTACAAGCAGCCAGAGATAGGCAGAAAAGTTACGCCGATCAGAGACGTAAACCCTTAGAATTCCAGGTTGGAGACAAAGTGATGCTGAAAGTCTCGCCTTGGAAGGGTGTGATACGTTTCGGGAAACATGGTAAACTCAACCCACGCTACATTGGACCATTTCTTATCTTAGAAAGGATTGGGCCCGTGGCTTATAGGTTGGAATTACCACATGAACTGAGTAAAGTTCACGACGTGTTCCACGTTAGTAATTTGAAGAAATGTCTTTCCGATGAGATGCCTGTCATTCCAATGAAGGATATTCGTGTTGATGAGAAATTGAACTTTGTGGAAGAGCCAATGGAAATTTTAGATCGTGAAGTTAAACGACTCAAGCGAAGTCGCATTCCGCTCGTCAAGGTTCGTTGGAATTCCCGACATGGACCAGAATTTACGTGGGAACGTGAGGACGAGTTCCGGAAGAGATATCCGAAGCTTTTCACTTCGTAGATGAAATTTTTCCGAGTGAAACCCGGGACGGGTTTCTTCTGAGACTGGGAGGATGTGACAACCGGCAATTTAGGGAGTTATTTTGAAAACCCGCATTACGTTAAAGTTCATTTATAATTTTTATTTGAAATTTCATTTCACAACGAACTTGTAAGACCTATTTTATGGATAATTATGTTTCTACGATGTTATGGAATTCGTGAAATATTTTCATAATTCATTTTGATATTATGCTCGGTGATGTATTCTTAAATTCTCACTTGGTACTACGTTGACTCCGGCACTAGGAAACTGAAAAGTTTAAAAATCTATGAGTTTTAATACGTTGGACTTTTAGTAACGTATTTATTATGAGTTCGGTGGAATAATATATTTAGCCCGGCAAATGGTGTATATAACTAGTTTTGGGAACGTTTAATATTTTCTTAGTAAGTTTTCACTTACGTAAGGGGGCGTTTTTATAAACTAAAGTTGGTGATAAAAAGGTTTTGTGTGCAAAATATAAAGGAGACTAAGTAGAGGGGCCAAAGTGTAAAATTTCCTTATTTAACCCTAACCCTAAAACTAATAACCTCATTTTCATCTTCACAACTTCACCTCTCCTCCCCTCTCCTCTCCTAGCCGCCGGCCACCCTTCGTCCGGCCACCACCGCCGCGCACCACCACACACCACCACTTCCAAAACACTCCCCACACCTCCCTTGTTATTATCTTGTGATTCACGCGCCCAAAAACAACCATCCTCACCTTGTTCGTGCCTCACCGACGCCGTACACCTCATCACCATCACTTTTCTTGGTCGAAGTTTTGTAGATCCACGGGTAAGTATGCACGGGGTGCATCGGGTTTGTTGAAAAATGAGCCAAAACCCACGAATTTATTATTGTTTTGGGTCGGATTTGGAAAGGAAATGATGAAATGATAATGGGTTTTATTAAAACGTGATTAAATCTTGGTTTGGTATCTGGGTATCGATGTTTGGTCGTGTTTTCTTTGCGTGGTCGACCCGTAGCCGAGGGCTTCACCCTCGACTTTTTGATGATTCCGGGTTATGGTCGACTTTTCGACCCGAATTTCTTGGTTATTGACCCCATTTGGTCATAGTGTTTGATTGTTAATTGGATTCTTGATTGTTGTTCTTGTTGTTCGACTTTGGATGGAGCCGACGACCCCATTGGGTCGGTTTGGTTATTTATTTTGTTTGGGTCGAGCTCCCGTGAGCTAGCCGCGACCTTCTGGTCTCGGGTGGGACCCACGTAATACTTGGTATATGCTTTTGGCTCGGGTTGACTTGGTAACTTGACCCGAATACGGTTATTTTTGAGAACCGTTGGTGATGTCGAAATAGATATATTTCGGCTAAATTCATTTTTATGGTTATTATATATTGTTAACTATTATTATTATTGTGGCTTAATTGATTTTTGAAGCGGTTGACGAGTATTATGGACTCGTGGTATTATTTGAAGTTGTGTTGACGATAAAGTGGTTTTGGGGACCGATTGTGAGACGGTCACTTAGATTGACGGAGATAGGTTAGTCGGGTGCCGTAGTCGGACCCTATTGTTGTAGCACGTGGATTGGGATTGATTGGACGGAGATGTGTTATTTTTATGACATTTACGCATTTCTTTGGACTTGGACAATGAGCCGAGAGTCATGACTCGGACATGTGACCATTTCGTATGACTCGATAACTATTACAAATAAAACATAAATAATAAAACTCGTAATAATAGTTATTGATAATATAAACGTTTATATGAATATATAGACGTGAATAACGGATATATAATTATATAAGCGCGTATATTAATAATAATAATAATCACGAGTCGTATTATAAATAATACAACTAGATATATATTAAGCTACGAAAGTGGCGTTATATTATTGAACGTATTATCATTATAAAGGAATTGTTATAAAACGAGGAACTCTCGACAAATTATTAAACATTAAATAAAATGTCATTTTATATATATAACGAGTAAACTTATCGAGTTATGCGGAATCGTTGTCACTCGAGTTCAGGTAAGTTTTATTTGTGACTTTCGTGTTGTCATGGATATATGACGATTAATATAAACGTTTTCTATAACTAGATAACCACTTAACCGTAGGGTTGAATCGGGTTATTTGGTTATACAAAATGAATATATTAATGGGCATCGTATCCTACGACGCCCATAGGTTGTGGTATATGTAAAGTGTAATAAATTGCGAGTGTATATATCGGGAAATCTGGCCAATTTGATGATGTATATGAGGAATTTATTAAACTATGATATCTACCATATAGTATTTATGTGCTATGTGCTTTAGGATTGGGTGTAATCTTGGAACGGTATGTTACGTAAATAAATATGAGGATTATCAAATCGACGGATTTGATAAACTTCGGCGATTTATTTAAATGATATATTGGGCTAATATTAGATCCATAGTTTATTCTATTATCCTTTGTGTGACCTTTTGGTTTGTTTTTTGTCGACCCACCACCCGTATGGATACCAAACGCAAATACACCAAACTAATACGAAATGGATTTTCGGAAATAAAACGGATTCTCGTCCGGGTTTGGGAATATCTTGAATTTGAGGAAATGATTGCTGAACGAGTTAATATTGTTAGGTCGTGCCGAGTCCGTAGTTGTTGTTTTGTGAGTTACTATACGTCTTATTTCTACCGACTTCTTCTTGCTATTTTCTGGACTTGAGGTGAGTCATAGCCCCACTTTTACCCTTGAACTATGTTTTCAATACTTGGGGTGAGAAACGTGCAAATTATTTTATGTGGACTATTATCGCTTATATATTCTTTTTAAACTTGCTATGCGTATGGACTAGGATGTATTGTCAGCTTTAGTCACATTTTATGTGTACTATTCAAGGTTGGCTTATTTGTTATTGTCAGCTTTAGTCACATGGTTCGTGTGTACTATTCAAGGTTGGCTTATTTAGATACTGTAGTGTGCACCTATAGGTTATTAATACTTCGGAGGTTATCCGAGTATTTATTGGTATTGCGGGGGCTACCCGAATATCTATGTTGGAACGGAGGGTATCCGTGTGTTAGGTTGGAGCGGAGGGTATCCGCAGGCTTTTAGCGAATCCTTAGTCTAGCTAGCAAGCGTTTTGCGTATATGTCCACTATATTGTTAGATGAATGTAAACCTATGATCTCACCAGCGAAAGCTGATTTTTAGCACGTTTTCTCAGGAAATTAAGTGATGATATGCGTGCTTGGAATGGAAGGCTCGGCCAAGGCTCATGGTTTATGGATCTATTTTTCTAAACTCTGATAATTAATTATGGACCTATTGTTATAATATTTTGGGCCTGACTCTGAATGATGTTGGGATAAATGTAAACGTTAAAACCCCGTTTTGGTTGCGTTTTTATTATGTTTACTTTATCTCGTTCTATATTGTCTTGTGTTGGATACCAATCCCCGTAGCACCCCGAAAGCTTGTTGAGTCTTCCGCTGTATCAAATTTTGGGGGTGTTACAGTTTGGTTTGAAGCACACGTGGTACATTTGTTTTCGCGTAGTTTGGGCTCACATGTGGGATTCACTCACATTCGTTCTACTTAATAATTTTTTGGATTAATAAATTTATGGGGATTAAAAAAAAAAAAATTGATGAAAGGGATGCCACTATTTTCTTTTAGTAAAGTTAATTTGTCCGCAACCGAGTAAATTCCACTAAATTTAACACTTCGCAGAAGAGTGTACAATGGCATCTAATGCAATTAGTATCAGAAGAGTGTACACGAAACGATTTGTACGTCTCCATTTTGAAATATACCATTCAATGCTAGGAAATTTCCTCTACATTTACTTTTTACTTAATGGAGACTACAAAATCTATTGAATTTTACCTCTCGTGTATTTGCAAATACTGTTCATGACTTTTAATTAACAAATTCTATAAATTTTTAATGAAACATTGACTAAAGTTTGTATCTTTGATTGAACATGCATGAAAAATATTTATAATGAAACATCAACTAAAGTTTGCAACTTCATAATATCATGGTTTAGCAAAAAAAAAGTTGACTGAGACTAGTCGGACTGGGTGGTCGACCTTGTGGTCGGTCGCCACCCAGTAAGCATCCCCCTGTGCGAGACCTCCAACGAACAAACGCGGCCTCTTTGGAGAAAGATTGAAGATTTGGTCAGGTAGTCGACCGAATTGTGTGAGTCTCTTTGTGTGTGGGGGTGTTCTTGCCCGAATTGTGTGAGTCTCTTTGATACGTGGGCTACTAGTACAAGTGGGAAATCAAGTTTCCTTTAGTTTAAGTGTTAGTTTTCTGAGTAAGTCTTGACTTGGTCACCTCCTCTGCATGAGTCCGAATTCCATGCTAATATGGAGACCAATTCTAGTTAACAGTTGCATGCACGTTCCCATGTTTTTCTTATTATTCCTAAAGTCTAGTAAGTAGTGATGATAGAGTAACCCATGTTCTCATGTTGTACGTCATTCATGTGTCCTAGAGTCTAGGAATTAGTTGTTAACTTGTTATTGTTTACGGAGTACTATAAATATGTACTTTGCATTGAGAATCAACAAGAAGAAAGAAGAGAAAATTGTTTCAAAGTTTCGTATGTTTACTTTGAGTTACAGTAGCATTTACTTTTCATAGAGTAGTCTAGTTTAGATATTGGCTATTGTTAGTTTTAGTCATATCACTCTTTGTGTGTGGGGTGTTCTTTTATCGATTTTTGTGGTGATTGCGGTCGCCACAAACATTTGGTAATGCATTTTATCTTGGAGAGAGAAAAGTAAGTTGACACTGAGGCACCAGAGGTGACCACGGTCACATGCGGTCACAATTACAATTTACAAAGAGAAAAAATGACTATAGTTTGCAACTTTTAATAATCCTGAGAGCTAAGCAGCCATAAACACGAGGAACACACAAGTTTGCTACATTAAAACTTTTGATATTTGAATGGCGCCAAATTTGAGTGTGTGTATTTTTTTTCTTGTTTTCTTAGTGTAAAGTGGTTTTTTCCGTGGTTGTCATGATCCCGATCCTGATCTTAGGATCTTACGATTTTACGATACTGCAAAACAAAAACAATCCGGATCTTACATAGGATCTTTGAAAGCTTAAGATCTTATTGGATCCCGATCTTGACCATAGGATCTTAAGATCTAATCCGATCCTACTTTTCTCGGGTAACAAACTAAAAAACTGCACATTTCTAGATTATTTTTTATAGAATTTAAAAAACAGCATGTTAATCTTATTAAACATTTCATAATCATAATTTATGACAACATTTTGATGCAACATTCATATAATTTTGTTTTTATAATATATAATAATTTGTAAATTTGTATAATATTACAAAAACTATTAAGAAAATAACATTATAGTAGGATCTTACGATCCCGATCCGATCTTATGATCACGATCTTGCAAAGACGAAAATGATCCTGGGTAGGATCCCGATCTTGAAAACCCTGGTTTTTTCTGCTGGTGTGTTGTAAAAATGTTATTGGAAAGGGTGTGTTTTGTTTTGTTTTTTGTTATAAGGTAAAAGCTGACATGTCATTGACTATAACTTGCGCATATAGCTTAGTGCACCTAGCTCTCTCTAAATAGAGAATCTTCAATGGGCTTTTCTATCTTGTGCTCTAAGGGCACATGATAAGAAGTCAAAAAAGACACATAAAAGACTTAGGATCTACAAAAAAAATACTCAGAGACTTATGAAAAAGCAAAAATTACACAGACGTACCCTGTCCAAAGGATCTTATAAGCAGAGGACCCAAAATTTTAAATTTATCTATATGGACCGGTTGCTCGCGAGTAATATATCTAGACCAAAAACATCAACACGTGTTGTAAAAAAAATAAAAAAATAAAAATAAATGATGCTTGGTCATCATGTCTCGAAGAATATAGCGGGACCAAAATAATTTTCGCGACCCAATAAATATTTATGTTTTTATGCATTTTTTTTAGATTATTGATTTTACATTTTTTTTTTTTTTTTTTTTTTTTTTTTTTTTTGTAACTTGTTATGAAACAATATTTTTTGCGATCTTTGTTCATGTTTTTAGTATAAGTATAGGTTGTATAAAATTTTGTTGGTTAGGTGATTTGCGTTTTCTTTGATGAGGGCTTGGCAACTAACTAATGATTGTTTAGAATGGAGTTAATATGGATGAGGTATCGTGTCTCAATGTGAGTAACGTGAGTGACAAATTGAGTTTGAAAATGATAATTTGCAATCTTTGTACATGTTTTAGTATATGTATACTTTGAAAAGATTATTGTTGGTTAGGGGGATTTGTTCTCCTTGATGAGGTCTTCGCAAACAGATAAATAGTGGCCAAAATGAAGTTACTATGAATGAGATATTGTCTCTCAAACTGTCAAATTAACTTCGTTTTAGCCACTATTTAGCTCTTTGCTAACCAACAATAATCTTTTCAATGTATACATATACTAAAACGTGTACAAAGATTGCAAATTATCATTTTCAAACTCAATTTGTCACTCACATGACTCACTTTGAGACACGATAACTCATCTGTATTAACTCCAGTTTTGGACAATCATTAGTTTGTTGCGAAGCCCTCGTCAAAGAGAATGCAAATCACCTAACTAAGAAAATTTTATACAACCAATACATATACTAACACGTGTACAAAGATCACAAAAAATATATTTTCATAACAAGTTACAAACAAACAAAAAAATCTAAAAACAAAAGAACAAAAATATTTATTTGGTCGCAAAAATCATTTTGGTCCCGCTATATTTTTCGAGACCTGATGACAAAGCATTAGGCTTTCTTTTTTTTTTTTTTTTTTTTTTTTTTTTTTTTTTTTTTTTTTACTTTGGTTCTACTTTTGTTAAAATTGCAACACGTGTTGATGTTTTTGGTCCCGATATATTACTCGCGACCAATCGGTCCATAACGGAGTAAATTCCACTAAATTTAACACTTGGCAGACGAGTGTACAATGGTATATTGGTATCTAATGCTAGGAAATTTCCATTTTAAAAGACATCATTCAGTGCCATGAAATTTCCTTTTGAATGAACATGTATGAAAAATACTTATGATGAAACATTGACTAAAGTTTGCAACTTTATCTATAATCTATACTACTATATAATGTATTTGAGCCTAAAAAAGGCTTAAAATTCAGACTTTTACTTACTTATTATGGAAAGATTTTAAAATTAATTGATTAAGAAGCAGGTTGGTTAGGAAGGAGGTTGGTTGTTCAAACTAAAATTGTTTGGCTTAACCATCTCTACCATCTCTATTTATAAAGCATAAAAACAACTAAATGTGTAACCGAATAACGCAAAATATAGTCACAGGTACCTGCCACCATATTGCGCGGGTACCGTTCTACTACTATATAATGCATTTGAGACTATTCTATAATTAGAAATACTTAAAATTCAGACTTTTACTTGTTTATTATGGAAGGATTTCAAAATTAGTTGGTTAGGAAGCAGATGGTTAGGAAGTTGGTTAGGAAGTTTGTTAGAAAACAGGTTGGTTGTTCAAACTAAAATTATTTGGGTTAACCATCTTTACTTATAAAGCATAAAAATAACTAAATGTGTAACCGAATAACGCAAAATAGTCACAGGTACCCGCCGCATTGCGCCGATACCGTTCTAGTAATAATATCATAGACCGACTTTGATTAGACCATGCCAAACATGGTTCAAAAGATGACACATTTTTAGTTCGATAATTTTCGACATGGTAGTATCATGTCTATTTAATTTTTATTAAAAAGCAAAACGGTGGCTTGCGCCTATGGCAACACCATGGCTGCACAAGCATCGACGTCAGAGGCGACATCGCTATTTAAATGACGTCGATTTTTTTTTTTTTTTTTTTTTTTTTTTTTTTTTTTTTAAGTGAGGTTTTTTATGGTATATTATATGAAAGTTATTAGAGGTTATAAGGTACTCGCGCATATGGCTAAGTGCACCTACCTCTCAAAAGACGGAATCTTCAATTTAGTGAAACCACAAGTAACAATTTACTCTACATGAAAATAGTTTTCTGATACTATAGCTGCTGTTGAGGCATGAATAAAATGATGACTAAAAAAAAAACTTTATGGTATCCAAATTCAAACCTGACATGCCTTACAATTCCATTGTACTATCACAACCTAGAGCTTTATAAATTGATAAATTCTCATGTACGTTCAACATTTCAATTTATTTTCAGTTTCCACCTACTTTCCCAAAACTCTTATTCTTTAAGTTACTAAAGTATTTGGATTTGTACTGTTTTATCCCGCCTATTTGATTTCCCTTTTCTTTTCAGACATCAACGAGTGTGCGAGACTAGAAAAGTAACCTTGCCATGGTGTTTGCGCTAATACTCGTTGGAGTTACAATTGCATGTGCCGCCCTGGATACAATGGCAATGCAAAAATACCAAATGGTTGCACACGTTCTGTTGAACATTCAAAATTTACAACAATCATATTTATTTTAGGTAATTCGATCTTTGATTAATGCATGTGTGACCAACTGACCCGTAATCCGTTTTGACTTTCGATCAAAAATATATTGAACGAATACTTAGCACAAAATGATTAAGGAAAGATAAACGCGAATTAAATAAAAGGAAGACACGATCAATTGAAAGAAATTTTCTTATGTTAGTTTTTGTATTTTTAACCTACAATACTTGTTTACAAATATAATTCTTCTTTGCTTTTAAAAAATAATAAAAGTTAATACCATTCAAAAAGTTAAATGCTACGTACGTACTCTGTTTCTGCGCAAAAAAAAAAAAAAAAAAAAAAAAAAAAAAAAAAAAGCTACTCTCTTTCATTCTACACTTATATGAACAAAAAATACAGACTTTGCATGTTTAGTTAGGACTTAGGTGGGTGTCATGGAATCATGTGATCATGGAGATGGTGGTTCATGCATTGCTTTAAAGTGAAAGTAGTATAACTAGTAAATTTTATTATTATTATTTTTTTTATTATTATTATTTTTTATGTAGTTTGCAAGTATGCGTTACTTCAAAATTCCTTTGTGAAAATGGGTTAGTATGCCTTGGGACCCCCTTTTAACTTCATTCATGAATGCAAAGTCATTTTTAAATTTTCGTTTATTATCCCTTACTTTAAAATATTTGTATGTGCCTCTCTTAAATTGATAGTTAAAAATTAAAGTAAATCCATCAAAGCAACTGAGTGATCTTTTTGAATTTTTTCATTGTCAGTTACATTCTTTGCATCCTTTTGTATAACGCTTTTACTTCCAACTAAAACTGGGAACGGTTTCAATCGTGCGTAGAACAACACATGATCATTAAGATTGGTCTCAAGCTATAGTTTTAATGTTCTTTTTAAAAATAACAAAGTGTGAGTGGTAGTTTAGAGCAAAAATATGAATACATGTCACATTTTTAGCTAAAAACTTGTGTTACTTTATAAGATTGTGAAAATGCATTCCTATATTTTCCCCTTTAAGTAACGACCCTCATGTATACATGTCACTGCTACATGGAGGTGAAAATGCATTTTGTGTCTTTTGTGTAGCTTTTCTATACCAAGATTCGATACAATTTAAAGTATTTGGGCGGATTTTCAACAAGTACAAATTTTAGACGTGAACTTTAAAAAATACTAATACTGTATACGTACTTTCAAAATAAATCTTGATATCATACCTCAGTACTTTCAAAAATACTAGTATAGTGTAATGAATAACTGAAGTGTGCAAATGCCTACGAAGCACTAACGCTTCTTGCCATATAAAAAAAAGTATTAACGCTTCTTCATCCTACTTTATATGTTTTAGTGTATGTGGATTAAGTATATATCAAAAGCAGACTAACATTACGCACAACCATTATAAAATCCAAGGAAATTTGGCTAATCCACCACTAGGTACATCTTTTGGTGTCACAGAAACAGTATTTTCCTAAATGCAATTGCCGCAAACATTTCATGTATACTCTAGTTGAAACATGTATAATCTAGTTGCAAGTTGCAAACATTTCATATATCTAAAAGCAGACAAAAATTACACGCAACCATTACCATATCACGTATTTTCAAAATTTGAATATGATACGTACATTCAACATATTAATCATTAAGCAAGAATACTAACTTTTTTCTCCTTCAATTTTTTGATCACATCGATGTATGATTATTAGGATTCATATTTGTGTATATATAGAGTGTTTTTAACTATAAATACGAAATGTATAAGTAAGATATAATAAACATTTAGAGTAATCTTCACATCACCAATAAAAATCATTCACAATGTCATGTAAATAATTTAACCGGCGACTTGTCATACCACGTCAACTAAGGTATGATATCGAGTCGAATTTTAAAAGTACGTATACGATATTAGTATTTTTGAGACATATGATATTTGTACATTTTGAAAAGTATCTTGTTATTATATGAACTTAATCCTTTTTTGAATATGCATGCTATTCCATTAGTTTCTTTTAAGATTCCCAACACTTCATTAAAGTAACCCATGTTTGCAAACAACTTTAAAAATAGAACCACTTATACCAAAAACTCAAAACTAGTACCAACAGTTTGCTCACATCTAACATAACTTTTGGTAAACATGTTTAAGCTCATATCTATCATATTCATTTAGGTAATTCTTTGATGCATATATGATGTATATGCTCACAAATATTTTGACACCAAATAATCTTTTCCACCATGATTTTTTATGCTATTGTGTTCCTAAATAAGTTAGTAAACTTTATATTACCTTTTACTTAAAGCAAAAGCATTGTTAAGTCTCCTATGTTCTATAATCTATGATGCAAATATAAAAAATTTGTTTGTGCAGGTGTTGTATTAGGCACAGGGATACTAGTTTTATCAATTGGTGCCTACAAAATAATACAAAAAAGGAAGGATAACAAAAGTAAAGAGAAATTCTTCAAAAGAAATGGTGGTTTGTTGTTATAGCAACAAACATCAAATGGTGAACATGCAACTCAGACAAAAAGAATGTTTACTGCAATAGAACTAGAAAAAGCAACCGACCAATATAATGGAAATAGAATATTAGGCCAAGGAAGCCAAGGAACAGTGTACAAAGGAATGTTACCAGATGGAAAAATAGAAGCCGTAAAGAAATCCATGTTGGTAGATGAAAGACAAGTCGAATCATTTATCAACGAGGTATTTTTACTCTCCCAAATTAGCCACAGAAATGTGGTGAAGTTGCTTGGATGTTGTCTAGAAACAGAAGTTCCAATTCTCGTTTATGAATTTGTGCCAAATGGAAATTTGTGCCAATTCATACATGATGAGAATTATGAGTTTCCTACTTTTTGGAGTATACGACTACAAATTGCTACAGAAGCAGCGGCAGCGCTTGCCTATATGCATTCTGCAACCTCCGTTCCTATATATCATCGAGACATTAAATCTTCCAACATACTTTTGGATGAAAAATTCCGATCGAAAATATCAGATTTTGGACTATCCAAGTCCGTCTTGGGTGATCAAACTCACTTGAGCACATTAGTCAAGGGGACTCTTGGCTACATAGATCTCGAGTACTTTCAATCAAACCAATTCACTAAAAAAAGCGATGTTTATAGCTTTGGGATTGTTGTCCTTGAGCTTTTAACCGGGAAAAAGGCAATATATTCCATAGCACCAGGGGAATCGAGAAGCTTGGCAACATTGATTCTATCAACCGATGAAGGGATTTTTCTAGAAAACATTGATAACCAAGTGTTCGATGGACCAGAAGAGTAGCTTGTAGCAGTCGCTAAGCTTGCAAAAAGATGCTTGAATATGAACAAGAATATGAGACCAACGATGAAAGAAGTTGCAATAGAGTTGGAGGGAATAAGATCAAGTCACTAAATAAAATGAATCTACTGTTTATTTTGTATTAAGCTTTTAGAATAAGTCGGATTGGAGCTAGCTATATGTCTATGTGGATGACATTATTATGTTCCTAAAATCTTTAGTTCTTAAGTTGGTCTTTTGTGATTTTTCATACCGAGTCATTTTAATATATGTACCTGTATTTGTAACTATATGATATGTGTGCACAATGATTCATTTCCAGGCCTTTTGCTCATTGTTCAAACTCAGCTGGTAATAACAATAATATTGTTAAACATTTATGGTTGAAATGAAAATAAAATGAAGACAACAAGTAGAGAAGTGAAGTTAAATGGTTACAGTAAAACTTAGACACTTTCATTTGTAATAAGAATCACAATCACAATAATTAGACACTTTCATTTTTAATAACAATAAAACACAATCACAATAACAATATTTTGTTATGCGCACATACTCTCCTTAGGTCTTTGAGCATGATGCTCTGGAGCATATTGTCACCGTTCAGAGTTCATGAGCACTTCGTTGTGCTATGTAGCGTATACTCATTGCTTTTGGGCCTGGACTTGAAGATTGGCAATGGAGGCTTTCCACCTTACCCTTTGTGTTTGGGGGCTTGGTGTTTACTTAGCAGGTGATGTATTGAACTATGCATTCCTTGCGTCTAGACTCCAATGCGAAAATGGAGATTGTCCTTTTGAGTAACCCAAGTGAGATCGCTACCACCAAACTCATAAAGAAATTGGCATATGTATATTCCACACGTGTTACCCAAATGGCTAAATCCACTTTTTGCCTATCTACTCGACAGATGGCGTTATGGAAATCTTAAATAGCGGACTACACTTCAAACTGGCTTAGGGTTGTTCCGATGTCTGGGTTGGGACACACTATGAATGCTAGGACTTACCGATGTGTATTATACTGTCGGCTAGGTGTTCCCCTATTTTCTGTGTTCAGATTTCATGCTCAGCTTGTTCCAGGGTCTTTACGGGGTATATATATTTATGGGGATTATGTTGTATCATGCGCTGGTATTAATTGTATTAAACATCGGCATAACGTGGTGAACAATACTCTTGTTGACATGTGTTGTCGGTTGGGGATTTTGGCTCATAAAGAAGTTGACATCGGGCTTTGTGGAGAAAGAGATAAACCCTTTCGTCCAGCTGATATGTTGCTCTACGTACTCGTGGGACGGAGGGCATGATGTATGTGCCAATTTGACAGGGTCATCGCCCTTAATGCAAACTGGTATGGTTGATTTTGTGTCGGTTCATGCAGTGATTGAGGCTGCACAACATAAATGCGTCAAGTATGAGGCTAAGTGTGCGGATATTGGATACTAGGTTATTAACCCGTGAAATTCACGGGAGTAAATTTAAAATTGTTGAGCAGTATTTATATAAAAGATCGATTTGTGATATTATGTGAACAAATGATATGTTACATGTATGAATAGAAAATATTAATGCAATACTATGATACAAATAAAATTCTGAAACACTATAAAAGGCATTTACATTTTGTTGGTATCTAATGTTAATGTTACATTATCATTTAAAAAAAATAAAATAAAAATAATCTTGTCCCATAAAAAATAAACAATATATTAAGATTTATTAGTTAATATATATCCCCCAATGTTTCATATTCTTTCATAAGCTATTTGTGTTATAATATCTACCTATACTATAAGAAAAACCTTTGATATTACTGTGCACCCTCAATGAAAGACACCTGTCCTCAATAATAGTTGCTTCTTGTGAGACTTACTACCCACCCATTCTGCTTTTATTTGACCAACTGATACAACAGCAATCTCATTCTTCTTTTGACTCACTATACCACCTACTTTTTTTATTTGTTTCTTTATCATCCATTCAATTTGTTCTTTATCATCCATCTATTCATTAGGAACTCCAATTTCATTCTTCTTTTAACAACTTCCGTTGCCCTACACTCTTGCAATTGTAAGTCAACTTACCTTTTCTACAATGTTTAATGATCTCCGATTACTGTGCGTCCATCAATGTACGATGGTTTTATTGTTAGTGTTACCGAGTAGTTTACCCATCGATCCATGTTAAAAGGTTGTTTGTCACACTGATTTGCATCATCAACCAGGTCTAATAAAGCTGAATGATCATTTTATGGATTAGGGGTATTAAAAAGTAAAAAATTTAATGAGATTCTTTCAATTGTTAGGCTAATTTTTTTATGATGATTGACTTGTTAGGAACCTATATTTGGATTATTAGAATGCTTATGCTGAGTTTTTATTTTTATTTATTTTTTTATTTTTTATTTTTAATTATTATTATTATTATTATTATTATTATTGTTATTATTATTATTATTATTTTAACAATTGTTATTATTATATTTTTCATTATGCTTGGCTTTTCGTTTCAGTTGCGACTTTATAAGTTGGTGTTTAATATCGGACGCCGATTTTAATAAGTACCCTGAAAATGTCATGGAAGGATGAAGGCTTGCATATCATAGACTGAGGTATGTGCAATCAAATTTCTTGGGTTTGTTAAATAAGTAATTCACTTTAGCCGTTATTCTCCTGGTAATTGCTTGCAAAAATCATCCTTAGGCTATTCTCGTGTCTTTTCCGATTCGTGCTGTTTCTTATAAATTGTTAACATTAAACTCTACTCTAAAAAATGAAACGAAAAAAAACAGATTCCCATATTGGGAATAGTACTCATACTTTCATTGATGATGCTCTCAATGATAGATTAGCAGACATCAGTGCTTTAGATGTCAACCATGCTAAGGTTGTTGAGCGTTCTACACATTCTAGCCCTCAATGTAGAACTACAACAACCATGGTAGAACTTGAGCAACATTCTCAAATCTTGAGAAAGTTAGATACCACTTCGATGCCTGATGCTAAGACTGTCAATCATTCTCGTAATGATTACATTTTCAAAGAAACACTAATGCCATCTAATGAGGTGTTATCAGCAATTGAGTGTTCAAATGTCAATAATAATAACTTCATAATCAGAGAAACAAACATAAACAATCACTTGAGCCACGGATTCCATACACCTCCTATGACCAATAATACTGACTTAATGGAAAAGAAAAAATATAGGCAAGAATCCTTTCTAAGATGGAAAAACAAACGGCGCAAGACAAATACCCACTTTGCTTCCGGAGACTGTAACACACCGTTTACAACCAATGATTTCTCCGAACATGTTGGGCCTTCAAATCTGTCTTCGTTAGTGGTTAATGAAATAGCAGGTACGTAGAATGATATGCTAAAAAGAACAACATATCATCTCTATTGGCTATTAACGATCTTGATCACTTTTAGAAAAAAAACGTGCCAACAGAAAAAGGTCTAAATCTCAAAGTAAAGGTGTGTTTCAAAATTCCCCTTATATATTTACTCCGACGTCACATACTTTTAGTATTTTAATATTAGAAATACTCATTATGCTCAATGGTAGGACATGTCCCCTCAATGGGAAGAGACTTGTTGCCGTTCATCCCTTCAATGGCTTCCATTCTTCCTTGGATGCAAGATTGTCCTCATTGTGGTGCTGTCAAATTTTACTCTGAAACCAAAAATTTTTGTTGCCTAAATGGCCGTGTTTCCTTAACCAGCAACGAACTTCCAGATATCCTAAAGCAACTTTTAACCTCAACATCAGAAGAGGCAAAAACATTTAGAACGTACATTAGAACATATAACAACATTTTTGCTTTTACTTCTCTAGGAGTTAGAGCTGATGCTAATCTTAGCAAGAGGAATAATGGGATATACACATTCAGAGTGCAAGGCCAGGTTTACCACTTCATAAATGATTTGGTACCTGAGAACGGCAATGCCAAAAATCTTCAGTTATATTTCCATGATACTGAGCATGAGGTAGAAAATCGTTTAGCATCTTGTGAAAGGTTGTCTGAGCAAGAAATAAAAGTATGCATGAAAGCCCTTGAAAACAATCCTTATGCTTGTTTCTTTAGAAGCTTAAAAGACGTTCCTCAACTAGAAAACTATAAGATCATTCTTAAAACAATTCCTTCGCAAGATCAAAGAGTATATAATAAGCCAGAGGTTTCACAGGTTGCGGCAGTTTGGGTTGATGGCCAGGAAAATGGAGAACAAAATCAGAGGGATATTGAAGTCAAAACTCATAGTGATGAATCAAGAAAGATTGCATATTATTATGGTTGCTATGATGCTTTACAATATCCTTTGATGTTCCCATTTGGAGAACTTGGTTGGCACCAGGGAATTCTTAAAAATGGTGAAAACCAGTATAGAAAAAGAGGAAAGCCACGAACAAGTGCTGCAAACCTTATATCTCCCCAAAATGCTTCAAATGTTGAAGATTTGTTGTTTATGGAAGAGGAAGGTACAAAACCTACCAATTTGTATGCTTGGTTATACAAATTAATTTTTGAATTAATAGTGTTCCATTCTTTTGTAGTTATGGCCCAAAAAGATGTGGACTCCAAATTCGTTTATGTTAGAGAATATTATGCATATAAGCTTCAGGTTAGGAAGAATGACAAGTCATGTCTACTGCTTTTTGGTCGATTGTTGCAACAATATATAGTAGATAACTATGTCAAACTTGAGACACAAAGGTTAGACTTTTTTAGGTTAGAACAACAAGAAATAAGGAGAGAATTTCTTCAAGGAGTAGTAGATGCCATGGCAACCGGTGAGACTGAGGGTTCAGGTATTGGTCAACGAATAGTACTTCCTTCTAGCTTTATCGGTGGACCACGAAATATGAGGCGAAAATACATAGATGCCATGTCATTAGTGCAAAAATATGGAAAACCGGACATTTTTTTAACAATGACATGTAATCCGAACTGGCCAGAAATAACAGAGCATCTCATGAAACAAGAAGAAGCACAAAATAGAGCGGATTTGATTGTTAGAGTTTTCCATGCAAAACTTGAACAACTGAAGGAGGATCTTTTTAAAAAAAATATATTCGGTGATGTAGCGGCCTATACTTATGTCATAGAATTTCAAAAGAGAGGTCTACTACATGTACATTTCTTGATCATATTGAAGCCTCAATGTAAAATGTATACGCCAGAAGAATATGATGAAATTGTGTCTGCTGAAATACCAAATGAAACAGATCATCCTCACTTGCATAGAATGGTAGTCAAACGCATGCTCCATGGTCCTTGTGGAAAATTAAACCCCAATAATGTTTGCATGAAGAAGAATGGAACGTGCAAGAACTCATATCCAAAAGCTTATTCTAATGAGACCACGCAAACAACAGATGCATACCCAATTTACCGAAGGCGCAATAACGGAGTTACTGTGAAAGTCAGGAAAGCTAAACTTGATAATCGATGGGTGATACCATACAATGCCTACTTGCTTGCTAAATATGATTGTCATATCAATGTAGAAATTTGTTCGACGATAAAAGCCGTGAAGTATATATACAAATACATATGTAAAGGTAGCGATAGGATAACCTTTGCAGTTTCGTCGAACAATAGTCCTTCATTGATTGATGAAATAGAACAATACCAGTCAGGGAGGTGGGTATCACCTCCGGAAGCGAGATGAAACCAGCTGTTATACATTTACAACTACATTTAGAGAATTACCAGCCCTTAACTTTTAAGAAGAAAGACAAGCTGGCCAATGTGTTGCAAAATCCGATTCAAAGAAAAACCATGCTTACAGAATTCTTTGCTATGAACCGAACCGATAAACTAGCACAAAGCTTAAACCTGACATACTCTGAATTTCCAGATCATTTTGTATGGGTACAGAATAAAAAGTACTGGAAACCTAGGCAAATAGGTGATTCTGTAGGCCGCATAGTTGCTGCTCATCCAAGTGAAGGGGAAAGATACTACCTAAGGATACTATTGTCAAAAGTACGTTGTCCCAAGTCATTTGATGACTTGAAAAAGTTTAATGGAGTTCGGGTGACAACGTTTCGAGAGGCCGCATTGCTGCGTGGCTATCTGGTAGATGATAACAGTCAACACTTATGCCTAGAAGAGGCCTCTGTTTTCCACTTGCCATATGAACTAAGACGGCTTTTTGCCACTCTTCTTGTTTATTCGTGTCCAAATAGCCCTCGGGATTTATGGTTAGCCTATGAGAATGCAATGCTAGAAGACCTTTTAAGATTTAATCAAATGACACGTAGAGAGGCTACAAAAAATGCACTACAACAAATAAATGGTTTTTTGCAATCCATGGGTAAAAACATTCAAGATTTTGGTATTGTTCCCCAGGATTTCTCGAACACAGACCTGGAAGACCAGACAAGAGAAATTAGAGCTGAAAAGGACATAATTGTTTCTCAAGAAGATCTCGATGCAATTTTGAAACTCAATGAAAGACAAAAGATCGCATTTGAAACAATAATTGAGAAAACGTATTCAACAGGAAGTGGTGCATTTTTTGTTGATGGTCCCGGGGGCACCGGGAAAACTTTTTTGTACAGAGCCTTATTAGCTAAAGTTATATCAAAAGGTCATATTTCTCTTGCCACAGCCACGTCAGGCATAGCTGCATCAATACTCCCTGGAGGTAGAACCGCTCATTCGAGATTCAAAATTCCATTAGACTCAACAGAAGGATCAGGTTGCAGAGTTAGCAAACAAAGTTCTTTGGCAACTTTGATTAGAGATTCTAAGCTGATCATTTGGGATGAGGCCCCCATGGCAAAAAGAAGTGCTGTTGAGGCTTTAAATGATCTTCTTCAAGACCTTATGAGCTCAAATGAACTTTTTGGAGGTAAGGTTGTTGTACTTGGTGGAGATTTTAGGCAAACACTTCCGGTAGTGCGAAAAGGAACTAAATCAGAAACACTAGATGCGTGTATAACCAATTCTCCAATATGGCCATCACTTCATAAATTACGCTTAGAAGAAAACATGAGAGCTTTGTTAGATCCTAACTTCACTGAATTCCTTCTCAACATTGGCAATGGAACAGAAGCTTCACATAAGAATGAACTTGTGAACATTCCACCCTCGATGATCAATCAGACACATTCAGACAAAGAACCTTTAGATGCCCTCATAGACTCTGTTTACCCAAACATTCAACTTGACTCATTAACCACCCCCTGTTCTTTAAATCGTGCCATTTTGACCACAAAAAATTGTTTTGTTGATGAAATAAATGAAATTTTGATAGCACGGTTTCCAGGTGAAGAAAAAGAATATGTCAGCTTTGATGAAACCTTAGATCCAAATGACCAAACTCAATACGAGGATTTCTTGCATTCACTTACACCAAATGGTATGCCACCTCATAGACTGGTGTTGAAGCCAAACGCACCAATCATTTTGTTAAGAAACTTGAATCCTACCGAAGGACTATGCAATGGGACTAGATTAATTTGCAAAGATCTGAAAAGAAATGTCATTCATGCAGAGATTGCTTTCAGAGACTTTGCTGGAAAACAAGTCTTTATCCATATAATTCCTTTGCAGCCTCCAAGTGATGAAGACTATACAGTCCCACTCAAAAGGGTACAATTCCCGATCAGGCTATGCTTTGCAATGACTATTAATAAAGCCCAAGGTCAAACACTTAATTTTGTTGGTGTTTACCTAAAGGAACCGGTTTTTTCACATGGACAGTTGTATGTTGCACTCTCACGTGCAAGAACAGCTAAACATGCTAAAGTTCTTATCAGACCACCTTTATCTGATACTCCTAACATTAGAGAAACTAAGAACATTGTTTATCAAGAAGTTTTGCAAATATCTGACTATATTGATAAGTATGTATATACCAGCACATTTTCATCTCTAATTTTTGTTATATTTTTAACCGATTAAACCTTTACATATAAATTGCATTTGCAGGTAAAATGTCGGCACGCATCTCACCTCCTGTAAATATCAATAAACTGAATGTGCAGCCTGGCTACTTGTGGATATCCAGATGAAATGTGCGTGGTGGGAACTGTTGGTGCACCTTTTGTATATACAGAGATTTACGTCTAGCCAAGGACTGGTTTGGATAAAAAAAAATGTTCCATATTCCTTTAAAGCTAAAACTTTTCTAGAAGAATTAATTAAGAGTAAAGTTTTTCCAATAATGAGAGTATATATGAGCATATTATATGCAAATATAACATTTTAATTCATAGCCATCATTTTCCTCTAAAAAAAATTTAAACTAGGTAGTTTTCATTCAAAATTTGTATTGAAAGATATAGTTTCAATAGCATTGAATGAAATAAGATTTTTACTCAAAACAAAAATCATATTGTCAGTATACAATAGTCAATGAACCTAAATGAGATAGTGGGTGGCCTACTTACTGTATTTTACTAAAAAGTCATTTTCTGCATTACAATGTCTGGACCATCAGTAAACCCATACCCTAAAAGTCATCTCCCTTACCTTTATTATTACAAAGTACCTTATTGTACCATGTTTTCATTAATTAACATAACTTGTTATCATCTTTGTAAGCAATTTTTTATTTCTTACAGGACATGGAACAGAGCTTGTTTTTGAGACTCTCTAAAGTCATCATATCCCTGATTTTATGGGATTTTATCATTTTCCCATTATTGTATATGATTATATATATATATACATGGGTGGTGCTTCAAAACTCACATTCCAACTACAACACTTTGGATTCAGGCTCACCAGGTTAGCTTTACTTATCATCACAAGTCTTAGAAATAATCTTTTGTATGTTGCTTTCATGATCTTAGTTTGTTATGCTCACAAAATATACAATCTTAACCCTATTCCTAAATAAACTACCTGCTTAATTATCTTACAACATGTCCTCACACCAGTTGTTATTTGTGTTCTGATCTCACATGTATATTTTCAACTGCAGGTAAAATGACCAGGCCTATCTCAAATGCTTTAGATATCACCCCTCACCTAAAAACAAAATGGACGGTTATCATTCAAGTTTTGGAAAGTGGCCATGTTCAACAAAGCAAGACTGATGTCACCTATAAGCGATTTATCTTCACAGATTCTCATGTACACATTCTTATTATCTTTCTTTACTTTTGGGCCTTTATCTTATCCTCATTTAATTGTTACTTATATACTGCTTTCATGTCACTTACATACATTAGGGAACCAAGGTCGGTGCAGTTATATATGGCAGCAGCAACATAAACTTGTTTCGTAAACTACTGTCACCATATAAGAGATACTATGTCTCAAATGCAGCGGTCACAAGAACTCCTGAAAAATTCCGAATTAGCTCATACATTTACTCTTGGATTATTAGCAACAAAACTCTTGTCGAGGAATTAATTGAGTCTATCCCTACTCCACTTCCTTGTCAATTCGAGTTTACAAAATTTTCAGACCTTTACAAATATGCTGACTCAGAATCTCCACAAAGTAGGTTCTCATTATCTCTTCCTAAAAAAACTATGTATTATTCATTTAAACAAGCTATTAATCTGTTTCTAATTCAAAATACAGATGTGAGGGGTATTGTTTTGCAATGCTTTCCAAGTGAAGAACAAGGATCACCACTGATCACAAAAAGGGATGTTGTCATTGTCAATGAAGAGTAAGAAGACTTAATCCTTTTTCTCTACCATTAATATTTTATCCTAACCTTCCAATCATTTCTTTGAAGGAAAAAACTGTTGATACTCTCATTATGGAATCAGTATGATGAGAAAGAAGGAAACACCCTGGCACAAATGATTGGACCAGGAGTTATGATCTTCGCCATGAGGCTCAAAGTCACTACATTTTACTGTAAGTGGCATACTTTATGTACATCAAGACTAAAATGTATCAATTATAATCTCTTCAATCAATGAAAAGTTATATAAATACAATGAACTTTATACAGGCCTCTCATTGACTACAAGAGCAGGTTCGGGAATAATGATCGACCCACCTGTTACTCCTGACTTACAAATACAAGAATGGTAATTTGTTCGGTAGTACAATGTATGTATAATAGTTTAACTAGACTTCTGCTTTAACACCTTTTTATGTGCTCTTTCAAATGTAAGGTACAATGAGAACAAAGCTGAACTCCAGGACCTCCTCAACATGAAAAGTTATAAGAATAGTGACATGTTACTCCCTTATCCAAAGGATGAAGATATCATTTCAATTGCTACAGCTGTCGCTTCATTGAGAACTGTAAGTAGTTTTGCTTTTGTGAGGGTGCTTGCGTATTTGAGACTACACATGAGTCATATGTATAGTTAACCATACAATCTTACTTTCAATATAGATAAACGCAAGTTGGATCAAAGGGAAGATAACCCTTCCTAGGCAAGACAGGAGCACATGGTTTACAGCCTGCGCCAACTGTAAAAAATCGTTGGAAGCAAATCTTACTTGGATTGTTACTTGTCCATCATGTCACCAAGAATCTGAAGTAGAAGCATTGTAAGGATCACTTTTATCTTCTTATCTATTAAATATTCTTAATATAAATCCATATAGATTTGTTCCACACTTCTACCTACTGATAATGTGTGAATATATTGAACAGATCTAGAATGACCATTCAGATTGACGATGGAACAGCAGCTTTGTCTACAGCTATATACACACCTGATGTTGAGAAGCTTGTACCGTATACTGCAAAAGAACTCATGGATGCCGATGAACACGTAAGTTCATATTTAACCTATTTTGGTATATTGAATAAAGATGTGCAAGATAGTGCTTGTGCATACAACATTCTGAATTTCAGTCATTTTCTATAATCTTCCTTTGTGTGGACTATTATTTAAATTAAATATTTGTTAGTATGCTTAGCATTTTAGGTGATTTCACATTCAATGTAAATTTTTACTACTGATTAGAATATCCACACTAACAATATTACCAATGTTATGTTTGCCAGGGTATTAATCTTCATGATGATATTGCTGCATCAGTCCAACAACATACAATTGTTGCCTTTATTCGCTCCTACGAGACAACCTTTCGTGGCCAAGCTGAAATGAAGGTTACTGTCATCAAAGCTTACAAATTAGATGAATGCCCTGCACCCAGTCTCATCAGCCTTCAACCAGAAAAACAAGCATCTGAATCTACTTCACGTGTTGTTAATCCATCCATCATCAGCCTTCCAGAAAAACAAACTGCTGAATCTGTCACAAAACCAGCTACGGAAAAAAAAAGGAACTGTTCACCCCATCTACGAAACAAGTTTTAGAAGAAATCAGCTCTACAATTGAATCAAAATCTGTCAAAAGATCACTTCCATTTTCTACCAAAGATCTCGATACTGAAAGAACTGCAACCCTTCTTGCTATAAAGAAGGAGGTTGGTGATGAGGTGATGAAAGGAAGTCCAACCAAGAAGACGAAAGACACAAAATGACTCGTGAATGCTATGTGTATCTTCTTTTGTAGCCAGCATATGGAATTTCCCTCTACCAGTCTCAGCATCTTTTACTTTTGTTTACTAATGTAATGAATGATCCTCCTATAATATAGCTTTTGTTACAAGATTTCTATGCACTCATTACATACTTATGTAGTTGAGAGCATTGTAAATCTTGGGGTGTCCTAAGTGACTTAACCATGTATAATATTTATAAGTTATTAGAAAGTTGTGTTTCTAGAACTAAATGGTGCGTTAAATGATTATATCTCCTTTGTTTTGGCTCTGAAAATAAAGATTGGTTACGTATATAAACATGACCAAATTGAGTTTAATACAAGATATGTCGGCCCTTAAACAGAATTTAGAACCACACATGGGCCGTTCGTAGAACGGCCAAAAAGAACACCTAGTTAATGATACATTATGATACAAATAAATAACAAAACCTCTCCCATAAAAAATAAACATTATATCAAGACTTATTAGTTAACATATATCCCCTATGTTTCATATTCTTTCATAAGCTATTTGCGTTATCTATACTACCTTATAATGTATTTAGGATATCTATATTTAGAAGTCTTAAAATATTTAAGACCGATAACGTTTCTTTAATAAGAAAGATGCATACACATATAACTAAAAGCCTAGAAATTTAAGTATGTTTAAAAAGTTTGGGTTGTTACAAGTATAGCTTTCAATACTTCTAATTTTTTAAAACTTACAAGAAAAGAAGCATAGTGTACACCACTTTAATGCACATATTTAAAAAATCACATTATTAATGCTATTTAATGTAGTCAATTAATTAATTGTTTAATAAATACAATTAATATAGTTATTAAAAGACCCCTTACATAAGAAATACAAATTATCAAGCATATTAACCAAATTAAACACAATTCATACATTAAATGTCACTAATACAAATATTCAAGCACGAACGGGCAACGGGCCAAATGGGCTTGAGCCCGAACAGATGCGGGCCAAACGGGCACGAGCCAACGCCCGAACGCTTCAAATTATAATTTTTTTAAATGGTGTACTTTGTTAAAAAAATTTACAAAAATAATTTAAAAAATATATATTTTTTTATAGAATTGTTATTTAGAAAAAAACATTTTTTAGAAAATAATTTTTTTTAATTAATTTTATAAAAAATAAATTTAAGAAAATTTAAAAAAAATAAATATTTTTTTTTTAAAAAATAAGTTTTTTTAAATAAATTTAAAAAAAATTAATTAAAAAAAATTATATATATATTTTTTAAAATTGTTATTTAGAAAAAATAAATTCTTTAAAATAATCAACAAACAAATACATGTGAGTCTCATATGATAAAATGTTATTTAATGATTTTTTTTTTCATTTCTCGAGTTAAGTCTCTATTGTTACCAAACATTAGAATTGAACAAAATTCTCTACTGATTTCTATTCTCTGAATTTCTATTCTCTACTTCATTTCATTTCTCTGAAATTCTCTCTACCAAACGTGCCCTTAAGGAGGGTGTGTTCAATTGGTTATGGAACAAGGAGAAGAAGAAAAAAATACTTTAGGGTTATTGTGTGTACAAAAGTTAACCAGACAATGAACCCTTGTGTTTGTATATATATAGCCTTGTAAACTTGGTGTCCAAGTTTGAGTAGGAATGGGTTTCCCCACCCATTGATCGACCGGCCATCAGGCCCAAGGGGTCCTTCCGGATCCTTCTTGACTATATTTTACATTCTAGTCCTTTAACTTGACATTTAACGATAGTTAGCCAATTCCGGTAACTACTAACGACCATTAGTCATATTTTGTGTTTAAATAATAAATATATATAACGTTTTATACATATTAATTATTATACATTAATACTCATTCGTAACGTGTGCAATCTCAAGGTTTCGAGTTCGATTCTAGTAATATACGTATTAATATTTATCCATAACTTTAACAACTATTTCATAGCTGATTCACTTACATGACAATCATGTCGAGAAGTAGATAAAAAAATTGTTAAAAAGGAACTCTCCATCGACGTTTCCATTGCGTTGGTTGCTCTCTCCCAAGTATAGTTATTGAGGGCGGTCTCGTGATTTTTGATGGTCCTATGCAATGAAAATAAGGAGGTCTTATTACACCTGTAAACTAAAGAAAAATTGCATATAAACTTTAATTATAGAACACATATATGTGTAATATTATATGTATTTATATGCAAAACTAATAAAAATGGACCCTTTTAAAGTGGAGGCCCTGACGACGGCACCTATTGTAAACCCCTCCGAGACCCCTTTATGAGTAAATGTCTTTTTTTCTAAGATAATACAAAAGCTGGTTTCGTAGCATGTATAGACGAATTTAGATTGAGAACTTCTCAAGCTACTACCTAATATTTTGCAATGGCAGTAAAATCTAATTTGGAATAATTATCTTTAGTATAAATACAATAACTTTTTCACCAAAAAGTATACATAAACCAGGCTAGTGACTGCCCGGTATTTGTTTATCGTTATTTGGAAGATGATCTGTAACTTCAATAGGCTTCTTTCACGGTAGCACTATTTATATTAATTGAAGATCTTTTTGCTGTTATCACAACAGAGGCCCGCAATATAGTTAGGTCGCAAAGCTTTAAATTTGAAAGCAACCACAAGAAATTTCATGGTAGTTGGGACCAAAGAGAAAATTCTTTGGTGTTATTTCCACGAAATTTCGAGGTCTTCTATACAGGATAAGGTTTACCAAAGTATTCCCTACAATCAAACCCCAAAGTCTTTGAAAAAAAAAAAAAAAAAAAAAAAAAAAACAACGTACTTTCTCATTTGTGCCATTATCATATACGAATCCAAAAAAATACCACAATACCCATCCAACTTTCAAATTTTGTTTCATTATCAACGTTTAAGGCTCATCTCTTTGCGTATGATAATGAAAAAAAAAATTTTGAAAGTTGATGGGTATTGTGGTATTTTTTAAAGTTCGTATCTAATATTTGAACAAATGAGAAAGTATGTATCTGATAATGAAACAAAATTTAAAAGTTGGATGGGTATTATGGTATTTTTTTGGATTTATATATGATATTGACACAAATGAAAAAGTACGTTGGTATTACATGCTATTAACCCTAAAATAAAATACTGAGTAACTATTATGTGATTCGTAATGAAATGGAATTTATGGAAATTGCTACAGAGACTATTTTTTATAAAATATGGAAGTACAGATAAAAAGGAGGTGAAAAACTTCTCATGTTTTAAAAAGTATTCTACAAGTTCCTATTTATATAATATAAAAAGAATAAAAAATAAATAAAATAAAAAAACTTTCACAAAACTCTAATATCGAGGGGAGAAGAAGAACTTTTAACGAATTGAAATGAAAAAAAAATAATAATAATAAAAAAATAAAATAAATAGCTCAGTCAAAACAAAAGTAGCTAGAAGCCTAGAACACATCAAAGATCGGAAATAAATAAATAAATAAATAATCATGATGAATACTATTGTGTTAACAGGAATTTAAAACTGATTACATTTCAAAAGCATGTTTCATAGCCTATAGTATATATGAAGTTAGACTTGGAACTCCTCAAAATAGTACATCACCTAGAAATCCCAAATGACAAATATGAAATTCCTTGTTATAATTTGGGCAGTATTTCAAACGTTTTGGTTTACATCTTCTGATACAAATTCCACCACTGAATCCCACACCCTCATTAACTCTACCAACCTTGCTAAGCCAGGCTGCAACAGCACATGCGGTGACTTAATTGTTCCTTACCCTTTCGGTGTCGGCGACAACTCAAAGTGTTATATAAATGAGGGATTTCGCATCTTCTGCGACACTTCTGTAAACCCTCCAAAGGCCACTATTTCTGAAGGCGGCTACAGGTCGATCAAATTGATATCTGATTCCACCATCCGGATTTCCAATTTTGTGTCGAGCAGGTGCTATTCTCCAAATGGCACAATATACAATGATAGAGGATTCGTGGTGGGGTCTTCTTTCTTGCCGTACAGCTTATCGAAAGTTAACAAGTTCACAGCTATCGGTTGTGCTGGTTATTCTTCGCTGACCTTATTCAGAACGTTTGGGAGGGTGTCTACTGATTGTATGGTCTATTGTTCAAGACCGGAGGAGGTTGTAGACGACGAGTGTACGGGAAATGGTTGTTGTCAATCACCCATAGACCACGGCCTAAACGCATACTATATTCAGGTACATAATTCAATCTATGATATGAGCTACACGAGTTCATTTAGTCCTTGTAGGTACGCCTTTGTCGGTGAGGAGAATGTATTCAAGTTTAAGGGTCTTAAAGATTTAAATGATACTAATTTCATAGAGAGGATCGAGGCTACTGTGCCACAAGTGCTTGAATGGGCTATTGGTAATCGGAGTTGTGCAACAGATGGTTTTGCATGCCAATCAAATAGCATATGTGTTAACTCGACAAGCCCTCGTGGTGGGTACCGTTGCAAATGTAAAGAAGGCTATGAAGGAAATCCATATTTGTCTCCTGGCTGTCAAGGTACAATCAATATTTTATTTTATTTTTTTTATAAAAATAGGTGAAAATAAAATTTAACAATAAGAGATATTCCTAAAAGTTTTTCAACATTCGTAAAAATCTTCAGTTATATAAATGGATTGATCAAACTTCAATTCTCAATTTTCTCCAAACTATTTCTTAATTGTCACAAAAAATGTGTTTTCTTTTGTTACATGAAAAGTCTCGAAATGTACTTGTTCCAAAACTCTTATTCTTTAAGTTAGTATTTAGATTTGTACTGTTTTATCCAGCCTATTTGATTTCCCTTTCCTTTTCAGACATCAACGAGTGTGCGAGACCAGAAAAGTACCCTTGCCATGGAGTTTGCGCTAATACTCATGGGAGTTACAATTGCAAGTGCCAACGTGGATACAAGGGAAATGCAAAAATAGAAGATGGTTGCAAACGTTCTGCTGCTGGACTTTCAAAATTTACAACAATCATATTTATTTTAGGTGATTCTTTGATTAACGCATGCATGTGTGACCCCTGACCCGTAACCCTTTTTGCCTTTAGATCACAAATATATTGAACGAATACTTAGCACAAAATGATTAACAAAAGATAAACGCGAATTAAATAAAAGGAAGACACTATCAATTGGAAGAAGTTCTATCATTTTTTTTCAACCTACAATACTTGTTTATAAATAAAATTCTTCATTGCTTTTCAAAAATAAAATAAGTTAATACCATTCAAAAAGTATTAAAAAAAAGAGTATAACATAAAATTCTTCTTATGTTAGTTTTGTTGAGGTTACATGCTACGTACTCTCCTTCTGCACCCAAATAAATAAATAAATAAATAAATAAATAAAATAAAATAAAAAACATGCTACTCTCTTTCATTCTACACTTATATGAACAAGAAATATTGTGAAAGACTTTGCACGTTTAGTTAGGACTTAGGTGGGTGTCATGGAACATGTGTTCATGGGAGATGGTCGTTCATGCATGGCTTTAAAGTTGAAAGTAGTAAAACTAGTAGAGGTTTTTTATTTTATTTTTTATTATTTTTTTAATGGTTTGATTTTTAAATTACTAGTTTGCAAGTATGGGTTACTTCAAAATTCCTTTGTGAAAATGGGTTAATATGTTTTGGGACCACTTTTTAACCTCATTCATGAATGCCAAGTCATTTTTAAATTTTTGTTTATTATCCCTTTCTTTAAAATATTTGTATGTGCCTCCCTTAAATTGATAATTAAAAATTGAAGTGAATTCATCAAAGCCAATGTGTGATCTTTTTAACTTTTTTCATTATCAATTGCTTACATTCTTTGCGTTCTTTTGTATAAAGTTTTTATTTACAACTAGAAACGGTTTCGATCGTACGTAGAACGACACATGACGATTAAAATTGGTCGTCAAGCTATAGTTTTAATGTTCTCACTACAAATAATAATTCTATTCTTCACACTTATTTTGCCACGGTATGATTAACTGTGGATTTTTTATATTAATAATAATTTTGCTACATTTATATGTGTCGCAAATATTAAAAAAAAATAATCCACATATATTAGTGTGTAAAATTACAATTAAGCTATAGATGTACGTCTCACAAATATTTTCACACTTTTAATGATAAACATTTTTCCAATTTTGCCACACTTTTAGGTGTGGACATTCAAAGAATATTATCACGCTTTTAACCATAGAAATTTGGATAATATCTCCAGACTTATATGCCGACTCTATAATTTTACACATTTTTGTAGTGTCTTTTTAAAAAATAACAAAGTCTTCGGATTATTAGATAAATACATAAAGTGTGAGTGGTAGTTTAGAGCAAAAATATGAATACATGTCACTGCCAAATGGAGGTGAAAATGCATTTTATGTCTTTTGTGTAGCTTTTCTATACCAAGATTCGATACAATTTAAAGTATTTGTGCGGATTTTCAACCAAGATTCGATACAACTTAATCATGTAACTTTTATATTAAGTCTTTTTTTATTTAAGCATGCCGTTTTTTAATATGCATGCTACTCCATTAGTTTCTTTTAAGATTCCAAACACTCCATTAAATTAACCCGTTTGCAAACAACTTTAAAAATAGAAACACTTATACCAAAAACTCAAAACTAGTACCAACAGTTTGCTCACATCTAGCATAACTTTTGGTAAACATGTTTAAGCTCACAACGATCATATTCATTTAGGTAATTCTTTGATGCATATATGATGTATATGGCCATAAAATATTTTGACACAAAATAATCTTTTCCACCATGATTTTTTTACGCTATTGTGTTCCTAAATACAGTTAGTAAACTTTATATTACCTTTTTACTTAAAACAAAACAGGTGCAAATTGTTTAAGTCTCCTATGTGATCTGTAATCTATGATGCAAATATAAAACATTTGTTTGTGCAGGTGTTGTATTGGGCACAGGGATACTAGTTTTATCAATCGGTGCATACAAACTAATCCAAAAGAGGAAGGATAACAGACGTAAAGAGAAATTCTTCAAAAGAAATGGTGGTTTGTTGTTACAGCAACAAATATCAAGTGGTGAACATGCAATTCAGACAACAAGAATGTTTACTACAATAGAACTAGAAAAAGCAACCGACCAATACAATGGAAATAGAATATTAGGCCGAGGAGGCCAAGGAACAGTGTACAAAGGAATGTTACCAGATGGAAAAATAGTAGCAGTAAAGAAATCCATGTTGGTAGATGAAAGTCAAGTCGAATCATTTATCAACGAGGTATTTTTACTCTCCCAAATTAGCCACAGAAATGTGGTAAAGTTGCTTGGATGTTGTCTAGAAACAGAAGTTCCAATTCTCGTTTATGAATTTGTGTCAAATGGAGATTTGTGCCAATTCATACATGACGAAAATTATGAGTTTCCTACTTTTTGGAGTATACGACTACAAATTGCTACAGAAGCCGCAGGAGCTCTTGCCTATATGCATTCTGCCACCTCCGTTCCTATATATCATCGAGACATAAAATCTTCCAACATACTTTTGGATGAAAAATTCCGAGCGAAATTATCAGATTTTGGAATATCCAAGTCCGTCTTGGGTGATCAAACTCACTTGAGCACATTAGTCAAGGGGACTTTTGGCTACTTAGATCCCGAGTACTTTCAATCAAACCAATTCACTGAAAAAAGCGATGTTTATAGCTTTGGGATTGTTGTCCTTGAGCTTTTAACCGGGAAAAAGGCAATATATTCCATAGGACCAGGGGAATCGAGAAGCTTGGCAACATTGATTCTATCAACCGATGAAGGGCTTCTTCTAGAAAACCTTGATAACCGAGTGTTGGATGGACCAGAAGAGCAGCTTGTAGCAGTTGCTAAGCTTGCAAAAAGATGCTTGAATTTGAACGGGAGGATGAGGCCAACGATGAAAGAAGTTGCAATAGAGTTGGAGGGAATAAGATCAACTCACTGAATAAAATGAATCTACTGTTTATTTTGTACTAAGATTGTAGAATAAGCCGGATTGGAGCTATCCATATGTCTATGTGGATGACATTATTATGTTCTTCAAATCTTTAGTTCTTAAGTTGGTCTTTTGTGATTTTTCATACCGAGTCTTTTTAATATATATATATATATATATATATATATATATATATATATATATATATATATATATATATACACTTGTATTTGTAACTATATGATGCGTGTGCACAATGATTCATTTCTGGGCCTTCTGCTTATTGTTCAAACTCAACTAGTAATAACAAAAATATTGTTAAACATTTAGGGTTGAAATGAAAATAAAATGAAGAAGACAACAAGTAGAGAAGTGAAGTCAAATGGTTACAAGAAAATTTAGACACTTTCATTTGTAATAACAATAAAAATCACAGTCACAATAATAAGACACTTTCATTTGTAATCACAATCACAATCACAATCACAATCACAATCACAATCACAATAACAATATTCTGCTATGCGCACAATTTGCTATCTACGTGCCTTAATAGTCTCGTGCAATTTGCTTGCTTGTGTTCATCTACCTTACTAGAGTCCATTCTTCTATTTCAACTTTAACGAGTAAGAAAATGGCCGCCTTCGCTGCGGGTGCAAGTACAGTACTCCTTTTATGCATAAAGGAAATTGAATTTTAGTTCAACAATAAGAAAACTACACAACGTAAAACAATAGGGTCAATGATCTACTTGCGTTGGCTTCATGTTTTGTCTTTTTGATACCTGCGTCATCTGCACTTTGTGGATTATACTGGAACAATGTTGATCCTGTCGCCAGTTTCTTTGCTGGTTCACTTATCTTTTTTTTTGCCGCAGTAATTAGTTATTTACTTGCTGGTGTCGTTGTTTCCATTGATTCACTACTGGGCGGCATCATCGGTAGTTGCTTTTCATTTATGACTGCATGTAGAATGAAATTTTGGTGGCTTACTTTAGTTCCTAGACTAAGATGGGTATCACAATCTTTATGGAAGCCCCGTATATAATGAGTTAAATAACATTTTTTCCTGTTGTGTTTGCATTTTTAAATGTCAATGCAAATGGTGCAGTTTAAAAGTATTATTTTGGTTGGCGAATAATAATTAACGACTTTATAAATATGATTACTGATATTAGACTTTGTATAGAATATCTGTGACCCCAAAATGATGAATCCGGGTCGATTAGTTGAGAAAGCTCTGGAAGGGTTCTCAGAAGCTCACGATCACTTGCCTCCAGAATGGAACCCTAGAGTTCTGGTTGAATCAGTCCTCCCCCGGCCCTACACCAGGTCTCTTTGAGTGACGGTGCAATGAATAGAGGCAGAATAGTGGGCTAAGAACCCTTGTATCAATGTCACACCCCGCCACGGCGGAAACGCGCGGATGTAACTTCATGGATATCATCACAACACCTTGTGTATACATAGAGAACAATTACATGCACATAAATAGAGCAATGTACAAACAGAAAGTGTTGTAACAATACCCCAAAATAATATAACCAAAACAAAACATAAATCCAAACATAGATGATAAACCATTTCCAATGCAACTAAGATCTCGTCTATCTACATCCTTCTATCTTATCCTTAGAAAGGTCACCTGAAAATGATGCTTAAAACGTCAACATAATGTTGGTGAGATTCATAGGTTTAAGACTCAACACACAAGGCAACCGAATTCACTGTGATTACAAAATATAGCTGCACAAATAGTTAAAGTTATCATATAGCTACATGCATTTGCAAGTCAATATCCACACACAAAGGCAACAACACTCATAAGGCAACCATTAGGACGGCTCGTGTCCTCCGATCCCATAATCATCAATTAGGTCGCATGCGCGAGCAACATGACAAGCATCCTCCTAATTGGATCCCATCAAACATATCATCAATTAGGTCGCTAACCTAATTGGATCCCATCAATCATATCATCAATTAGGTCGCTAACCTAATTGGATCCCATAAACACATTAAACATCAATTAGGTCGCATACGCGAGTAACAGGATAAACATCCTCCTAATTGGATCCCATATACATCCACACAAGCAAATAATCACACATAGCATGCATATGATAACATTATAAGTCCAAGCTCTTTAATACCACACACATAATCACAGTAAATCAAATCATTTAAGACAAGCATCATTCCCATTCTAAGTTTAAAACAAAGTAAAAATATGGGACTATGAACTCACCTTAAACTCCGCAGCTTCCACAAAAACAATTCACAATCTATAACACACAAAAACAATCCACATTACACAAGGTCAAGCTAAAAGCTACAACCCATGTAATACACATATGATGGATGTCTAAGACTCATATGACCCACCATGGATCTCCTAGACACCACACTAACCACTACCACAACTTAATACTCACTAAATCCCTTGCACTCTAAAACTCAGAAAACGCAGAATTTTTGAGTACATTCACTCACATGAAATCACGACAAATAAAGCTCAACAACTCACACAAAAAATTTACCACGGTCTCTCATAAGCATAGAAGCTAATCTCAGAAGGCCATGGACCAATAACACACACAAGTACTCACAAGAAATTCAAACTTGTCAACTACTCAAATTCGGATCTGAACGCACACCAAAAAATTTTGATTTTTAATAATTACTTCCACAAGTTTTTATCGCGAATCCTCTTCGTGGTAGTCTAATATAACCTAAAAATTAACTATTCCAGAAGGCCAAGTCAAAATACCCCTTTTACAACCACATGACATCCTCAAACTTTTACCCAAAATCTGTCCCGGTTTGACAGCTTTGACACCTTAACAAAGAAAAATCAAAAGACTGACTTCCCGACCTCAAAATTGATCGTGGCTAGACTTTTTGGAAATCTCTTTCATTATACTTTAATTTAGACTTAAAATTCGTGACTTAACTCATCACCATCTGTTATATACACTCACATCTTTACAGCCTTACAAATCTGTCCAAACCCTAACACATAATCTAACGCGTTTAACACTCAATTCCCTTAACCATTACTCATAATATTAACATCTAATCATCCTAACATGTTTTACTTCCATAATTTACAGAAGTTAACACAAACCATAATCCATCATAATTAATATTACATGAATTCCAATAATTAATCAAACAATTGAACATATATTTTAAGAATTTTACCTTGATTCTTGATTATTGCTTCACAATTATAAACCCTAATTTTTTTTCTCCCTTCTCTCTCCTTGGATCGACTAAAATTGCAGGAAAAACGTTTTAGGGGTGTTTGGTTTGGTATATATATTAATTATGGATAATCCTTGGGCCTAAGAGTCATATTTGGACTCAAATTGGGTTTCCTTTTTCCCCCTAATCCCTTAAATCCGAATTTTACATATATATATATATATATATATATATATATATATATATATTTTTATTAAATTTATTTATTACACTCAAAACCTCTTACTTTTCATATTTTATAAATACCCATAGCTATTCCTAACGTATTACGCGATAAACCTCAACTTTTACGACAACCGGAAAAATTATCATTTTCAAAACAAAGTTTCCAAAAATAGAATTTCACACTCTTTTTGAAATATAACTCATAAAAACAAATCCCACGTAACTTACTAACACTCAATTACTTGAACGAACCCTCGTTATGCAAAAACACAAAAACACCAAAACTATACAAGTCATTTCTACACCACAAAGGTGATCAAAATGAACTTTCCCAAATTCCAAACTTTTCAAATCACAATAAAACCACTTACGCAAAGGGATTTAGTGCTAAAATTCACCTATATCACTTCAAACACCTAATACACACCAAACAAACGTCAACCGAGTCAAGACTATCAGTCAAACTGACCTGCTAAAACCACGGTTGTTACATCATCCCCCACTTAGAGAAATCGCGTCCCGAGATTTCAACTACACGTCTCACCAAAAGCATCAGCAAAAGAAAATTTATGGATTTTTAAGCGGATAAATTCCACACCATAAAATCACAGAGAAATAATCGCAAAAATGTGAACCGACTAAAAACTCGAATTCACACGATAGAAAACATCCCGTCACTCCAACGATACACGCAAATAGATACACTCCCCGATCAATAACACCAAAAATCCAAACGACTTCTCACAGGTAGGTACGGTACCCCCGAACCAAATGAAAAACCAAATGGTAACCACAAGACGCACTCACAAATGACAGATATCCATAAAACAAACATTTATGGATACCCCGCATCTAACTTCCACGATCTAAAATCCAACTACAAACGATCTACTTCACCAACCATATCAGCAAACAAAATTTGGGTACTTAAATTTCATCGGATCCTCACGTTCCCAAGTAAACTCAGGACCACGCTTAGAATCCCACCATACCTTTACCAACTCTATCTCACCATACTTCAACCTTTAACATCTCGATCTATAATCTCAACAGGTTTCTCGACAAAACGAATAGTTTTGTCAACCCCTACTTTCATCTATTGGCACGTGCAGACTAGCATCCGCCAAACACTTCTTTCAATTAGATACATGGAACGTATCATTTACACCACTCAATTCCTCAGCTAGCTTCAACCAGTATGCCACAAATTCAATCCTTTCCGTAAATCTCAAATGGTCCTACGTATCTCAGTGCTAGCTTGCCTCTCTTACCGAAACGCACAACACCCTTCAAAGGAGATACTTTTAACCTCACAATATCACCAACACCAAACTCTAAGGGCTTACGGAAATATTCCGCATAACTCTTTTGGCGATCTCTTGCTGCCTTAAGTCTTTCCTTAATCAGAAAACCTTATTCGTAGTCTCTCGTACAAGTTCAGAACCAATTAGTTGGCTTCTTCCAACCTTTGCCCACAGAACAGGTGACCTACATTACCTTCCATACCACACTTCAACGACACATTCTTAATACTAAACTGATAATTATTGTTATAGGAGAACTCAGCTAAAGATAAATGCATACCTCAGCTTCCTCCAAACTCAAATACACCCATGCTCTCAGCTCACCATCCAACGCCTGATTTGTACGCTCACTTAGTTCACTCATTAAAGAATGATAAGTCGTACTCATCAACATACACATTCTCAAGACTCCATAACACGTTTATGACTATCGCGAAGTAAGTATTTCATCATGTTTCTTGATGATCAATGCGACACCCCATGGCTCATTACCAACTCACCGAGCGAAAAGTCTCGCCTACTCCTCCATACATCTCTTGCTAAGGTAATAATACGTCTTATCCATTCTCGGATGTATCAAATACCTTGCATAACTGCTGTCCTTATGCCTCCTCTCAATAGAACCAATAGATGGTCCCCAAAGTACATTCCTCCATCTTCGTTCCTTTCCAATCACTGGTCTAAACCAAATAATCATCCTTCTTACATGTTCTTATCCTTGAACCTCTCTCTCTAGGCTGTCAATATCATCCTCTTAACTTCGAACTGAATCATCATAATCATTGCTCACCAACATCTAAATTTCACTCGTTCACTCCCGCTCAACGCTCTTACCATGATGTCCGCCCTTCCCTGACGTTGGCGAAACGGACAATCGTAGTCACTGAGAAATTCAACACCCAACTCCTCTTCAACATATATTAACCTCTTGTTAAATATATGCTAAAGATCCTTATGATCTGTGTAGATAAAACTTTCTGCCCCATACAAATATCATCTCCAAGTTCTACTTCCCAACTTTAAATCATGTATCACACAGTCCTCTTATGAATCTTCTACCTCTACGATGCCTACACAATCCGAAGAACGTACATCTTGAAGCTAAACCTCTCACTTGAACAACTTGCAAACATCCTCTTCTTCTTCAACGAACAAATTGATAATCAAAACAACAATCTATCCTAAGTAAACGACGCGAACCATGAAACCAGTCGAACTAAAACGTATATCAACGAACTCAAAAAGGGTACGAATTACCGACTTAACGAAGTAACGAACATCAAAATCAATGCTAGAAAAGCACAATGAGGAATTTTCCCCCAATAAAAATAGACACGGATAAAATGTTCATGAAAACCCATACAAAGAAAATATAAAATACACGCACCCATAAAATATCCACAAGCGTACCACAACGAAAGAAACACTCAATGAACTAAATACATAACAAGTTTGGTAAATGAGAACCATAGACAGTTCTTATTCCCGTACTCGACCTTCCCGAAAACAAATGAACACCGTTTTGCACAAGACATATCTTAAACTTATACATTTTTCTTATAAAATATATATAAACCATTTTATGTATAACATTCACATAACAATTTTTTTTCCACACTTCACTTTCACCATAAAAATAATAGTTTCCAACAAATGACCTTGAAATACCCAAAATGAACTTTAAAATACCATAAGGACTTTAACTCAACCTCTTTTATGAATGCGAAAAACAGGGCCGTCTCATGGATTTTGATGGCCCCGTGCCATCATCACAAAGAGGCCCTTAAATACACATACAAAATACACATGTATCACTAGTGCGGGAAATAATTAAACACAAGCCTCATGTTGTGCATATACTCACTAAATCCCTTGCACTCTAAAACTCAGAAAACGCAGAATTTTTGAGTACATTCACTCACATGAAATCACGACAAATAAAGATCAAGAACTCACACAAAAAATTTACCATGGTCTCTCATAAGCATAGAAGCTAATCCCAGAAGGCCATGGATCAATAACACACACAAGTACTCACAAGAAATTCAAACTTGTCAACTACTCAAATTCGGATCTGAACGCACACCAAAACGTTTTGATTTTTAATAATTACTTCCACAAGTTTTTATCGCGAATCCTCTTCGTGGTAGTCTAATATAACCTAAAACTTAACTATTCCAGAAGGCCAAGTCAAAATACCACTTTTACAACCACATGACACCCTCAAACTTTTACCTAAAATCTGTCCCGGTTTGACAGCTTTGACACCTTAACAAAGAAAAATCAAAAGACCGACTTCCCGACCTCAAAATTGATCGTGGCTGGACTTTTTGGAAAGCTCTTTCATTATACTTCAATTTAGACTTAAAATTCGTGACTTAACTCATCACCATCTGTCACAACTCACCATTTCAGGTCATTTCCCAAACTTCGACATTTTACTATTCATAAATCACTATTCATCAAAACACTATTCATCGTTTTACTATTCATCATTTTCAAGGTCAATTTGATATTCTGAGAAACATTTGGAAATTTTACTATTCACTGAACACTAATCATTGCCAGAAAAGTTTTCACTATTCACTTGCATTACTCATTTCACCGTAAATTTAGTTTACGGGTATTCAAATTCGCGTAACCGGATTGGTTTAGGTGCGAATTCATTTCATTAGTGCTAAGGACACTGCATACGGACTAGAGACAGTCTGCATATCATCATAACAGCATTTTCATGTTATACTACTCTTAGGATTTTCAAATTTATATATTTGATACATTTAACGTTTTTCTTATAATTATTTATAATAAACGTTAACACCCGGTTAATAAACACGACGAATATATCTAAATAATCCCACAATGGTCCCGACATATTTTTATATCCATTTTATCATCATAAAAGTTATAACATTCATTTACCCAGTATTTTGGAAATTTATTTTATTTATAACGTAAGTTTATAAATATTACGACGGTTTTCGTGAGAACTAAACAATAATCACCCGAACACTCAGTAATTGCACCCAACATATTTTTATCATTTTTATGACTTTATTTTGTCCCGGTTAACTTTGTTAACATTTATTTCTATCAAACCCGGTACCCGATTTTAACTAATAACACATATCAACACATATCCTACACTAATTTCCTAATTAAATCAAAACTACCCCTACCCCCCCCCCCCCCCCCCTCATCCACATGAACCGGCCCCTAAAGTCCTCACTAGGCCAAATTTATACATTTTCTTAACCCTTGGCATTTATGTATGAATATTATACATTATACTTGTTATACTTATTTACAAAAACTACTAAAACATAAACATACATAATCTTAGAAATCAAAAAGCTCATCCTCATCTCTTCCACCATCAAAACCCACGACCAAAACCATAAACCATGATCAAGTGAAGATTTTTGAAAAGTTAAAGCATAGAAGTTGTTCATTTTACCTTCCTAATCAAGAATCTTACAACAAAAACACAAGTAACACAAGGTTTCTCACCATCTAATCACCTATTATTTCAAAGTGAGTTATCAATTTTATTTTCATGTTTTCATCTAATTAACACTTGTATCTTATGGTTTTCATGCTTAATTTCATGCACAAGCTAGCTATACCACTTTATTTTTGTAGACTTTTTGATCATACAAACCCTAAAATTTGTTTTAGGTACTCCCTTGTTAAATTAACTTGTTTAGTGATCATTAGGAACCCATGGCACCCTAAGAAGGTGTATGGTAAGATTAGTATAGCTTTGTGGAGTTTGCAAGAGTTTTGGTTGAGGTTGAAACTAGTTTTGAACCTTGGAAATGGATTTGTAACAAGTATATAAACATTCTGTCCCATTTTGTTAAATCTAGGAAAATCAATAAACATAAAGGAAAATTTGGCAAAATTTTTAGAAAATACTTTCAAAAATGAATCCGTAGGCGAAAAAACGGATTAAAAAAAGTTTATAAACGAATAAGTTATGATTTTTGCAAGTTTATTGACGAAAAGTATTTTTCTGAAAAATTGTTGCTGTTGGACGTTTTTCGTCGGACAAAACGAGGCTTTAGACGTAACCCGGAGGAGCCAAGCTTTCCAAAATATATTACTACATACTAAGACGTAACCGTGGATATAAAGAACAAGTAAAACGGACTTATAACGACAAAGATATTCATGTTTCAATATCGGCAAAACTAATATTGTTTTGACAGCTTTTAGAAATAATAACGCTAAAACTACGTAGTAACTCTAGATTTCTAGAAATAATACCAAGTACCCAAATTCATAACTAATGAAATATTGGTGATTACAAGTATATTTTTATCACTACAAGGCGTTATTTCAAGGATTTCAACGCTAACATGGAAACATACGATATATATATATAAGTATATATATTGCAACTAGCTTTATTTTTCTAATAGCCATATTTTTCCTAAGTCTTGGAATATATATTTTTTTGATAACAACAAGTGTTTTTCCAAAGAGTAGAGTGGTATAGGAACATGTGCATGGACATTCATAACATCATTTGGTGATCTAAATTAGATCGTTCATCATTCATATTAGGTTGCGGCAACTAACCGTTCATTGTTGTTCATTTCACATCATCACAGTATCATCAGTTAAGGTGAGTTTTCATAGCCCCGTATACATTTTATGATTGTTTTCAAATCCCATGGGGGAGAATACATTGCACCATTTTAGTACGAGCCCAAGTATCAAAACCTATGTACATTGCTTAAGTAGCTTGTCTGCCATGTGATAAGTCCCCTAGTATCATCATGAACCGTTAATTTGCCGGTAAGCGAGAGTGAGTGGATAGATCTATTGAGGGTGACGCCTCCATCCGTGGTAGTATTTACCAACCGTAAGCGGATGCATTTCATGTCTGTTACATTTGAGTGTTTTGGCAGAACATTCAGGAGGGGCATAATTTCATTAGTCATAGCTTCGGTGTCATGAGCTTAAGGTCTATTGTACTATTTTACGTGACTTTTGTCATGCACTTATACTTGTGGTGGCCGTACAACATTACATTTTAAAAACCTATGATTATTCACCAACATTCGTGTTGACCGTTTTCGCAATGTATTTTCAGGTAACTAAGGTATCATCATATCATATGCATGGAGTCACATTAGGGTGTGCCAGGGATGACGCACTACATTTTGGATTTTTCATGCACTTGTGTAAGTTATCGTTTGACATTTCCTGAACTTGTTTTCTGTAAACATTTCAACCTTTGGGACCTATGTTTTGTAGCACTGGATGCTTTTAAATAAATCAAACGATATGTATTTTCCAAACGACACTTTAGGTCGTTCAATATATCCTTGTTATGGTGCTATGACAGTTACACCCCCAGGCATTCCATTCCGCTGCAAGTCAGGTAAATTGGGGGTGTGACAGATTGGTACCAGAGCCAAGGTTATAGCGAACTAGGATGCATCATGATAGGGTTTATGATGTATACGATCCCTAGACTATAACCACATTATCATAGCATCTCATCATTTCATCATAAGTGCATGTTCATTGTTTTAGGTGATCCCATTATACGAGTTATTTATTTTATTTCACCTTGATTATCACAGAACCATGTCTTCAGACCCAAACGTTGTCATACTGTACTCTATCACAGACTCCGATGTTGAAGGCTCTATGTCTTCCACTGCCTTTTCACCACCACCCATTCCTCTTGTATCTGTGTTGCCACTCTCGGCATCAGGTGAGGAAACCGAGCCTTTTGAGGAGGATGAGACTGCTCCTACTCTTCATGTTTCCCCTATTGCACCACCTGAGATTACCCGTGCACCCACTGACACATCATCCTCTGCTACCACTATTCCATCAGAACCTAGACTTATGTTTCCCCGTAGGAAGACGACTATAGGTCCTAGTAAGAAAGTTTGCACTACTACATCTACCTTTAAGATCCCTGCTATTCCTATATTACCTGCACCACCAGCCATACCCGCTACTACATCCATATCTACTTCACTATCGCCGCTTAGGAAGCGTGCGAGGTTTACTACACCAGCTTCACCTACTACAGAGTCAGAATCAGAACCACCACCAGTATACCATGTAGGTGAGTGTTCGAGAGCAGCTGCTGCTAGGGAGTCTACAGATGCTAGGGAGCCTACAGATGTTACATTAGAGGATCAATTAGGGGCTCAGCAGGAGCAGGTTGATAGTTTGGGTTATAGGGTTGATGAGGATATCACTACTCGACTTGAGGCGGTTGAGGAGCAGGTCGAGGGATTGATTTTGGGCAGAGTTAGCATCGACGTGTCGTATCATGGACTTGAGGCACGGCAGGAAGGACATCGGGATCTGATTGACCAGCTTAGGGATGAGCTACCGGAGATACGGGATAGAGCTCAGACTACACAGGAGGCTCAGGGAGAGCAGATACACCAGTTGGCAGTAGCACAGGAGAGGTTGGCTATGATGGAGGGTAGAGATGCTGCTCTTCAGCTTCGAGTTCAGCATTTAGAGGAGATTGCAGTTATGATGGACAGGGAGATTCGTCATCTGAGGAGTGCACCTAGAGCATCTGGAGCTCCTGGACCATCTAGAGCACCTGGAGGAGCCTAGACATAGACTAGTATTGTATTAGCTTTTACTATTTCCTAGTCCCGAGGTGTGGGACGTAGTTCAAGAACTTGTAGTCTTTTGGTTGTTGTACAAACAAATATATCAAGTGCGACTCTACTATGTTGGAAATGTTGTGCTATATATATATCGGTCCATGTAGGCCGAAATTTTCATGCATTATATTCATGTGTTGTGATTATATTTATGATGTTTCGTGGTTGCTCTTTATGGTTAACGTATTTATACTTGTTGTGGTTGTATCTATACGTGTCGTGGTTGTATTATTACAGGTTGTGGTTGTACTCGTACATGTCGTGGTTGTATCTATACTTGTTGTGGTTGTATCTATACATGTTGTGGGCGTATATTTTTGTACGATGACTATTTCTATTATGGTTTTCTCATGGTTGTTGTCGATTATTATTTATCAGAAGTATGGCGCCAAAGAAAGCAAAGGCTACACCAGAAACACCCGCTATGACACAAGCCGCTATCCGCAAGTTGGTCAGGGATAGTATAGCAGAAGCTCTGGAGACTGAGAGAGCTGAGGTTGCTGCTAGGGCTGCTGAGGTTCCACCTAATACTGAAGTGGTTCAACCCACTACTAGGCGTGAATGTACTTGGTAGGATTTCAAGATTAGTGATCCCGTCAAGTATAAGGGCACTGAGGGAGCGGTCGCTTTGATCCGCTGGTTTGAAAAGACTGAGAATGTATTTCTCATGTGCGGTTGCCAGGAGGTTAACAAGGTAAAATTTGCTACTGGTATGCTTCTTGATGAAGCTATGTCTTGGTGGAATTCGTATGCTCAGCCTATTGGTATGGAGAATGCCTACAAGCTCACTTGGGATCAATTCAAGAAGCTGATGACTAAGAAGTTTTTCCCTCGTACTGAGGTGCAAAAGTTGGAAACCGAATTCTATGAGCTGGTAACAAAAGGTGATGACATTGAGACTTATATCAGGAAGTTTCAGGAGTTGGCTGTAATATGTCCAACTATGGTTCCTGACGATGAGAAAAAGATGGAGAATTTTACTGGAGGACTACCCGAAAGCATCCGAGGGGATGTGATGTCTTTCGACCCACAATCAATGGAAGAGGCCATTCGTATAACTCAGAAACTTATGGTCCAAGTGTTAAAAGGAAAGTCTGCTGCAAACAACAACAATAACCGTTCAAACAACACCAACTACAACAACACTCGAAACAACAACAACTATAACAATAACCGAAACCGCAACTACCCCAATAACCAAAACAATAACAACAATAACAACAAGAGGAGGTTTGATAATAACCAAAGTGGAAATGCTATCCAACCAGCACCTAAGAGACAGGAAGTGGCAAAGGCCTATGCTGTAGGACCAACAGAAGGAAAAAGATATACTGGAAAACTACCCAAGTGTAACAAATGTCAAACTCATCACAACCCTGGGAATTGTCCTAGAGCTTGTGAGAACTGTGGAAAAGGAGGTCATTCGACTAGGGAATGCAGAGCTCCACGAGGGGTAATTAATCAGAACCAACCAGGAGCATGTTATGGTTGTGGAGAGTTGGGTCATTTCAAGAACAATTGCCTAAAGAGGAATGATCAAAGAGCTAAAAATCAGGGCGGAGTAGCTCGAGGAAGGGCTTATGTTATGGGGGGAGAAGATGCCCGTGAGGACCCGAATGTTGTTGCAGGTACGTTCCTCGTTAATAATCGTTATGCATCCATTTTATTTGATTCAGGAGCGGATAGAAGTTTTGCTTCTATTGCATTTGCACCTTTACTTAACATAGAACCAACTACCTTAGACATTCCCTATATTGTTGAATTAGCCGATGGGTCTTTAGTTAACACCAACACCGTTATCCGTGGTTGCACAATCAATTTCCTAAATCACCCATTCAATATAGACCTTATGCCCGTAGAACTTGGAAGTTTTGATGTTGTTATCGGTATGGATTGGTTGTCTCGACATCATGCAAGAATCCTTTGTGATGAAAAAGTTGTTCATCTTTCGTATGGAGGTGAAACTTTAGTTGTTCGTGGAGAGCGAAGTGGAACTAGACTCAGTATCATATCATACATTAAAACCGAGAAGTACATAAAGAAGGGTTGTTATGCATTCTTAGCTCACATCACGAAGAAGAAGTCGGATGAGAAACGACTTGAAGATGTGCCTATTGTTAAGGAATTTCCAGAAGTTTTTCCGGAAGAATTACCAGGACTTCCACCTACACGTCAGGTTGAGTTTCAGATTGAGTTGGTGCCAGGAGCTGCACCAATTGCACGAGCACCATATAGACTTGCACCTTCTGAGATGCAAGAAATGTCTAACCAATTACAAGAACTTCTAGACAAAGGATTCATTAGACCGAGTTCCTCGCCTTGGGGAGCACCGGTTTTGTTTGTGAAGAAGAAGGATGGATCTTTCAGAATGTGCATAGATTATCGTGAGCTGAACAAGTTAACGATGAAGAATCGTTATCCACTCCCTAGGATTGATGACTTGTTCGATCAGTTACAAGGTTCCTGTTTTTATTCCAAGATTGATTTAAGATCAGGCTACCATCAACTCAGAGTTCGGGAAGAAGATATCCCGAAGACAGCATTCAGAACACGTTATGGTCATTATGAGTTTCAAGTGATGCCTTTTGGATTAACGAATGCACCTGCCGTATTCATGGATCTCATGAATAGAGTGTGCAAACCATATCTTGATAAGTATGTGATTGTATTCATTGACGATATCCTGATTTGTTCCAAGAGTAAGAAAGAGCATGAAGCACACCTCAGAACAATATTGGAACTACTCAAGAAGGAGCAATTGTATGCCAAATTTTCAAAGTGTGACTTTTGGATACCAAGAGTTCAATTTCTTGGCCATGTCATTGATAGCCAAGGATTACAAGTCGACCCAGCAAAGATTGAGACAGTAAAGGATTGGGCTACGCCCAAGTCTCCTACAGAAATTCGTCAATTCTTAGGACTTGCAGGATATTACAGGAGGTTTATTGAAGGGTTTTCTAAGATAGCGAAGTCGCTGACTAAGCTGACACAAAAGAATCAAAAGTACGAGTGGGGAGAGAAACAAGAATCTGCATTTCAGTTATTGAAGCAGAAGCTTTGTAGTGCACCGATTTTGTCACTACCAGAAGGTATTGAGAACTTTGTGGTATATTGCGATGCTTCGCATAAAGGGCTTGGAGCTGTGCTAATGCAAAACAAGAAGGTGGTAGCTTATGCATCTAGACAGCTTAAGACACACGAGAAGAATTACACTACACACGACTTGGAGTTGGGTGCTGTGGTTTTTGCACTCAAGATTTGGAGACACTACCTTTATGGTACTAAATGTGTAGTTTTTACCGACCACAAGAGCTTACAGCATATACTTGATCAGAAGGAACTTAACATGAGACAACGTCGTTGGCTAGAATTGTTGAGTGATTATGATTGTGAAATCCGATATCACCCAGGAAAAGCAAATGTTGTAGCAGATGCACTTAGCCGAAAAGAACGACTCAAACCTTTGAGGGTTAGATCGTTGGGAATGACTATTATTTCACCATTACCATCAAAAATTCTAGAAGCTCAGATTGAGGCTCTCAAGGAGGAAAATCGACCACAGGAGAAACTTTATGGTATGCCAGAAAACAAGAATGGTTTCGTTAAGATAGCAGATGGAGTGTTATGCTTCAAGGATCGAAGTTGGATACCACTCTATGGTGGAGTACGAGAATTGATTTTGCATGAATCACACAAGTCGAAGTACTCTATTCACCCAGGTTCTGACAAGATGTATCAGGATCTCAAAAAGCTGTATTGGTGGCTGAACATGAAAGCAGAAATAGCTACATACGTCAGCAAATGCCTTACTTGTGCTAAAGTGAAAGCTGAGTACCAGAAACCGTCAGGATTACTTCAACAACCAGAAATTCCACAATGGAAGTGGGAGCGTATTACAATGGACTTTGTTACTAAACTTCCTAAGACGTCAGGAGGTTACGATGCTATTTGGGTAATTGTTGATCGTCTTACCAAATCAGCACATTTCATACCCATTGGAGAGACTTATTCCATGGAACAGCTTGCCAGACTTTATGTCAAGGAAATAGTCTCGAGACATGGAGCACCAATCTCCATTATTTCTGACAGAGATAGCCGTTTTACATCAAACTTTTGGAAGTCATTACAAGATTCTTTTGGGTCCAAGTTAGACATGAGCACTGCTTACCATCCTCAGACCGATGGTCAGAGTGAGAGAACTATTTAGACACTGGAGGACATGCTGCGAGCATGTGTTATTGACTTTGGAATTGGTTGGGCTAACCATTTGCCATTAATCGAGTTCTCTTATAACAACGGTTACCATTCAAGCATTAAAGCAGCACCATTTGAGGCACTTTATGGTCGTAAGTGTCGTTCCCCAGTTTGTTGGGCAGAAGTTGGAGAGGTACAATGCACATGTCCAGAGATGGTTAGGGAAACAACAGAAAAGATAATTCAGATTCGAGAAAGACTTGAAACCGCTAGAAGCCGACAGAAAAGCTACGCAGATGTTAGACGCAAACCATTGGAATTCCATATTGGAGACAAGGTCATGTTGAAAGTCTCGCCCTGGAAAGGCGTGATACGATTTGGAAAACGCGGAAAGTTGAACCCGAGATACATTGGTCCATTTAAGATAATGGAAAGGATTGGTCCAGTAGCTTACAAGCTTGAATTTCCATCAGAACTCAGCAACGTACGTAACACATTTCATATATGTCTCAAACCTCAAGAAATGCCTTTCAGATGAGTCATCCGTTATACCATTAGAAGAGATTCAGCTAGATGACAAGCTTAACTTTGTGGAGGAACCAGTTGAAATCATGGACCGAGAGGTTAAACAGTTGAAGCATAGTAGAATTCCGATCGTGAAGGTTCGCTGGAATTCTCGAAGAGGACCCGAGTTTACTCGGGAACGAGAGGACCAAATGCAACGCAAGTATCCACACCTTTTCACCAAACCTATTACCAAGACCGACACTAGCTGAATTCAGAGACTGAATTCCTTTTTGGGTGGGCGACTGTCACAACTCACCATTTCAGGTCATTTCCCAAACTTCGACTTTTTACTATTCATAAATCACTATTCATCAAAACACTATTCATCATTTTCGAGGTCAATTTGATATTCTGAGAAACATTTGGAGATTTTACTATTCACTGAACACTATTCATTACCGGAAATGTTTTCACTATTCACTTGCATTACTCATTTCATCGTAAATTTAGTTTACGGGTATTCAAATTCGCGTAACCGGATTGGTTTAGGTGCGAATTCATTTCATTAGTGCTAGAGACAGTCTGCATATCATCATAACAACATTTTCATGTTATACCACTCTTAGGATTTTCAAATTTATATATTTGATACATTTAACGTTTTTCTTATAATTATTTATAATAAACGTTAACACCCGGTTAATAAACACGACGGATATATCTAAATATTCCCACAATGGTCCCGACATATTTTTATATCCATTTTATCATCATAAAAGTTATAACATTCATTTACCCAGTATTTTGGAAATTTATTTTATTTATAACGTAAGTTTATAAATATTACGACGGTTTTCGTGAAAACTAAACAATAATCACCCGAACACTCAGTAATTGTACCCAACATATTTTTATCATTTTTATGACTTTATTTTGTCCCGGTTAACTTTGTTAACATTTATTTCTATCAAACCTGGTACCCGATTTTAACTAATAACACATATCAACACATATCCTACACTAATTTCCTAATTAAATCAAAACTACCCCCCCCCCCCTCATCCACATGAACCGGCCCCTAAAGTCCTCACTAGGCCAAATTTATACATTTTCTTAACACTTGGCATTTATGTATGAATATTATACATTATACTTGTTATACTTATTTACAAAAACCACTCAAACATAAACACACATAATCTTAGAAATCAAAAAGCTCATCCTCATCTCTTCCACCATCAAAACCCACGACCAAAACCATAAACCATGATCAAGTGAAGATTTTTGAAAAGTTAAAGCATAGAAGTTGTTCATTTTACCTTCTTAATCAAGAATCTTACAACAAAAACACAAGTAACACAATGTTTCTCACCATCTAATCACCTATTATTTCAAAGTGAGTTATCAAATTTATTTTAATGTTTTCATCTAATTAACACTTGTATCTTATGGTTTTCATGCTTAATTTCATGCACAAGCTAGCTATACCACTTTATTTTTGTAGACTTTTTGATCATACAAACCCTAAAATTTGTTTTAGGTACTCCCTTGTTAAATTAACTTGTTTAGTGATCATTAGGAACCCATGGCACCCTAAGAAGGTGTATGGTAGGATTAGTATAGCTTTGTGGAGTTTGCAGGAGTTTTGGTTGAGGTTGAAACTAGTTTTGAACCTTGGAAATGGATTTGTAACAAGTATATAAACATTCTGTCCCATTTTGTTAAATCCAGGAAAATCAGTAAACATAAAGGAAACTTTGGCAAAATTTTTAGAAAATACTTTCAAAAACGAATCCGTAGGCGAAAGAACGGATTAAAAAGAGTTTATAACGAAGAAGTTATGATTTTTGCAAGTTTATTGACGAAAAGTATTTTTCTGAAAAATTGTTGCTGTTGGACGTTTTTGTTGGATCGATATACTCTGATCAAACTACTTTTGTAGCTTGTAAAGGTTTAACAATATTGAATAAACTCAATACTATTAATATTGAAACACTGTTTTGACCTTGTAAAGTATGCGGAATCTACTAACACAAAGCTTAAGAAAACTTTTATATTAACCAAACTTAGAACCTGCTTTGTTACACAGATTCACTAACAATCCCTAACTATTAACTTTGATCGACTTCTAAAACTTGTAAAACTTCTAAAACTCTTATCGACCAATACCTCTTAAGGCTCTTTATATAGATAACCTTAAGTCGGTTTACAACATATAATCCTTGAACGACAAGTTATAATCCCTAACTAATTCTAGAATATTCTCTTAATATTACACAATAATCCTTGTTTAATATTGCACATCAGTCCTTGCTTTCTTCGAAATACTTTAAGCATTCTTCATATCAGCAGTACTTTGACTTTAATCTTCAGCAGTACTTTGACTTTTATTCTTCATGCAGCAGTACTTTGACATCCAGAAGCACTTTGATATTTCATATCCCAACAATCCTCCCCTAACTTGAACTTTACTTGCTTAATTTCAAGTTTCTTCATTATCTTTAATCTTCATATCTTTAATCATTCAGTGAGGTTGTTTCTTTATTTCTTTTCTTCTATCTGTCATCTGTCAAAGTACTCTTTATCAGCATCAGATCTTCCATAGCATCTTTTCAGCAACTCAGCAACATTTAGGTACACAAATCATCAAATCTTAAAAGTTTCATACTATTCTCATCACTTCCAGGTGTGTTAACTCCTGTGAGAGGTGAATCATTGAAAATTATGATTTTTAGCAAATCATCAGCTATTAACGGATTTGATATGTCTTTACCATTAGCCGTTTGCTATGGACTAGCCAACTCTTGATCACTTAGATGTATGGTGAGTTGATAACCTAGTTTTTGGTAAACTATCAACCATCAACGGATTTGATAAGTCTTTACCAGTAGCCGTTTGCTCTGGACTAGTTGATTCTTATGTGGATTAGACATGGTGAATCAATAACCATTTGTTGTGTAGCATAAATACTAACACCATGTGTTTCTTTTCAAATCCTCTTTCCTTTTTATCAAAAACATTTATTTTTCTGGACTTATACTGGTTTATATCAGCAAGCAGTACTTTGATAAAGTACTGTTTGTTTTTGCAGTACTTAGAAAAATACATTAACTTTACAAAACAAATCATACCAGTATTATGCAATATTACTCTTCAGATTTAACCCTTCTGATAAATAGCTTAATAACATCCAAAGCTACTTCAGATTCCTCTTCAAGTTCCATTCCATGATCCAGCATTCTGAGCATTATATCTCTGATCAATGGATATCTCCTCTCAGCCAACATATGAATCATAGTACCATCTTCCATCTCTAATGTATGAACTCCTGATGACTCAAAGAATCTCCATCTTGTAATTTCCCAATTCTCTTGATCATTCCAGAGAGTATCAACACTTGTTTCTTCAGTATCCCAGATGGTAAATAAATCTCCAAGCAAAACTAATCCCACTTCTGAAGCTTCATTCTTTGTATAGTAAGACTGCACTTGCACATATAAGTCATACAAATCTTCCCTTGTAATACAGTGCAACAAATCCCATAACATATAGAATGTTGTGAAGCTTTCATCTTCCCTGTGGATCATAAAATAATTTCCCTCTTGAGATTCTACCACAGAAAATAAGATTATCTTGGACTTAGTTCCAGATTCTTCAATTCTTTTGTTCTCAAAATCAACAACTCTTAAATAGTTTCTGAGTTCATCAACAGTATCTTCATGAACTAGCTTTAGCCTTTTTGTCAGTTGATCATTTTCAGCTAATTTCTTTCTCTTCAATTTCCTTTGCTCAGCTTCTTCCTTTCTGACATCTTCCAATCTTTTCTCTCTATCAACTTCCATGGGTACAAAACTTTCTACTTCTCTTCTGATATCTTCTTGTACTTTGTCCCATAAAGCTTTTATTTCTGAATACCTTTCTTTATGCAAATTCTTGTATCCCTTCTTTCTTAAAAATTGTATCATCCAATTTCTTTCCTGAGCTTTAGTCATTGGCTTCTTTGTAATTGGCCTTCTGATTTCCTCCAAATACTCAGCATAAAATTCAGCTTGTTGCTTTTTAGCAAGCTCTAAATCACCTGCAGTCTCTAATTCTCTAACCTGAGCAATAGAAAATTTCTTCTTCTTCTTAGATTCTTTCTGAACCATTATACCTTTCCCTTTATCTTTTGGATCTGGTTTTTCTGATTCAGAAGTACTTTCATCATTCTTTTGTGCAGGCTCAGATATATATATTCCTCCAGTAGGTCTTCTCAAATTCATCATAACCTGAGCAATTGTTTCATCATCACTAGCAGTATGTTCTCTTTCTTCTTCAGGTATAAAAGTAGAAGGACCAGCTTCATCTGCATAATCCATTATGGAAGGTCCAGCTGCAGTAACTTCACTTTCATTAATAACTCTGGAAGAAATACCTTGCTCAACAGTACCTTGCAAACTTGTAACTTCTGCAGCAGTACTTTGAACACCAGTACTTTGAATATTCTGTGCACCTTCATCTTGCTTAACAATCTCTTGCTCATCCTCTTTTTGCTCATTCTCTTTCTCTTGCTCAATATGCTCTTCTTCTTGTGCAATATCCATATCAGCTTCAACATAACTTTCTGAGATAATAATCTTTGGACTTTCTGGATATTTCCATAAATGAGCATCTTCAACATCATCTTTATTCAAATTATCATCTTGATTCCTCCCCAATTTGATAGATGATGACTTTCTAAGCTTCCTCTTAGACTTAGACTTCTTCTGTTTAGATTGTGCCTTCTGAGACTGTTTCTTTTCTTTCACAAAAAGCCTAAAATGCTTAATAAGAGGCCAAACAAATTTCTTTAATCTGATGAACTTCTTTCTGAGACGTTTAATCTTTGTATCTTGAGCAATAACAGTATTCTTGAGCTTCTCCAATTCCTTAGCCAAATCAGAAGTACCTTCAGTACCTTTCATTCCCTCATCTCCTCCAGATGTTTGAAACCCATCTGTGGAAGTATAATCATTGGGAGTAGGTACTGGTGAATCCTCTGAAGCAGTACCTTGAGAATCAGTACTTTGAGAAGAAGTACCTTGAGGAGAACCAGAATGATCCGAAGAAGACTTTTCATCTGAAACAGCATGATGAGGAGAAACAATAGGTGGTGTGGGAGTATGCTCTGAAGCAGAATGCTCAGCAGATGAAGCATCATGATCAGTGTGTGCAGAACCACTATTTGCTTCTTCATCCCTAACAGCTTGAGCTACCTCTAACATATAAGCATTAAGAGGTGTATTCCTACCCGAAAAATTTATCCCCTTATGTGACATAAAAGTAAAAACTTTAGGTGGCATTTTAATGGTAGGTACATAATCCTGAGACTTGGGTATACCATCTAGTGGATTTTCTAAAAGCAATTGAACAAACCTAGGATACATAAGAAAAGGTTTGCCAGCCTTAATATGAGTAAGCATGCCCTCAAGAATCATGTAAGAAAAATTAAAAGGCTGATTAGTAATCAAACCCACAAAAGCAGAAGCTATAGAATGACTGAATTGATCCCAAGCAGTACTCTTTGGACTTAAACAATGTAACAAAACATGAATAAGAAATTTCCAATGAGGACCTCAAGAAGCTTCATCAACTAGGAGTGCAGCTGAATCTACCATAACTGATGCAGGCAGTGCTTCCAGTAAGAAACCCAAAAAGAAAGTTAGTTCATCTTTGGCTAAAGAGCTCCCACAAGCTTTGACTCAGGCTCTTGAAACTGCAATACAGAACATGAAGTGGCCTGCTCCAAGAAAAGAAAGACCTCCCAAGCAGATTCTTGGCTTAGCTTGCCCAAGAAAGCAGACTTCTTTTGATGACAAGAGAAAAGCTGCTCAAAAAGGAAAGCATAGCTATGAGGGCAAGGGTAAAAGGCCTATGGAGTAGGGATAAGGATCTTGATGGTAGTCTGTGATGGTCTTTTGTGTGGTTGTCTTGTCTTGTCTTGTGTCTTAGTCTGTAACAATGATGATGTATTAATCTTAACTGAATAAGAAATAAAAAGCTTTTCCTTTGTATGATACATGTAGCCTCCCCTTAACTAATGACTAACTAAAAACTACTAAAGCCTCCCCTCAAAAATAGCTTACATATTAATCATTCCAATACTCACAACTAAGAAAGTAAATCTTGAAACATCAAAGCCTTTGGTGAGTAGATCTGCTACATTATCATCAGTATGAACTTTAACCACATTAATAAGCCTTTGTTCATAGCAATCTCTTATGAAGTGATGTCTAATCTGAATGTGCTTGGTTTTAGAATGATAGACTGGATTCTTAACAATGCAGATGGTACTCTCATTATCAATGTTGATTGGAGTATTCTTGAAATTGAACCCATAATCCAAAAGCTGATTTTGCAACCAAAGTACTTGTGCACAACAACTTGCAGCAGCTACATACTCTGCTTCTGTAGAAGAAGTTGCTGCAATTGTTTGCTTCTTACATTGCCATGAAACTAATCTGTTTCCAAGGTACTGGCATCCTCCAGTTGTGGATCTTCTATCATAATTATCTCCAGCATAGTCACTATCTGAGAAGGCATGGAGATGGAAAGGTGAATCCCTGGGATACCATAATCCCAACTTAGGTTGTTGCCTAAGATACCTGAAAATCCTCTTGACAGCATTCAAATGAGATACTTTAGGATTAACCTGATGTCTTGCACATAAGCTCACAGCAAAAGTAATATCAGGTCTTGATGCAGTTAAATACATAAGACATCCAATCATAGACCTGTATAGTGTGACATCAACATCTTCTCCATCTTCATCTTTTCCCAAAGGTTTGTTAGTATCCACTGGTGTAGATGTAGGCCTAACAGTTGTAAAGGTGAATCTTTTGAGAATATCTGCAACATACTTATCTTGACAAATATAAATCCCACTGCTTGACTGTTGTACTTGAAGGCCTAGGAAGAATGTTAATTCTCCCATGGAACTCATCTGAAATTCTTTCTGCATAAGATCTTCAAATTCCTTCACCATAGATTGCTTGGTAGCACCAAAAATAATATCATCTACATATACTTGAACAAGCATAATATCCTTCTTATCTCTCTTAATAAACAAAGTTTTGTCAATAGCTCCTCTTCTGTAACCATGTTGTAGCAAAAAGTTGGAAAGCCTTTCATACCAAGCCCTTGGAGCTTGATGAAGACCATAAAGAGCTTTAATTACCTTGTAAACTTTGTTTGGATGTGCAGGGTCTTCAAAACCAGGAGGCTGTTTGACATAAACTTCTTCTGTGATTTTGCCATATAGGAAAGCACTTTTAACATCCATTTGATATACAGGGAATCCCATATAAGATGCAAAAGCCAAAAACAGCCTAATGGCTTCAAGTCTTGCCACAGGAGCAAAAACTTCATCATAGTCTACTCCTTCTTCTTGTCTATATCCTTGAGCCACTAATCTTGCCTTGTTCTTAATCACATTACCTCTTTCATCTCTTTTTACTCTAAACACCCATTTAGTTCCAATAAGTTTCTTTCCATCAGGTAGATCACATAATACCCAAACTTCTTGAAGCTTAAACTGTAGAAGTTCTTCTTGCATAGCTTCCACCCAGCTTTCTTGCATAGCAGGATGAGTTTTATGAATTCTGAGTGTTGGAGTTGGTGAAACTGCAAGATTATCTTCCAAATTAGTGATATCTGGATCTTCATTAGAATCTGAGAAAATGCCTTCTTGATCTAATTCATCATCAGTATCTTCTAAAGTAATGGTGTTTGGATCAGCAGTATCTTCTAAGTCAGGTATGTTAAAATCTTGAACAACATCAGTACTTTTCCAATTTGAAGTATCCATAGGTTGAAAAGTACTTTCAAATGGATTAGAGGTGCTAGCTGTTTCCTTTGCCTTCTTCTTTTCTGCTTCATAGACCCTCCTTTGTTCATCATCATATGACTTAGCCATTGTGTCTTGAAAAAGCATTCTAGAAAGTTCATCTTGAATGGCTTGATCTTCTGCAGATACTGGTATATTTGGTGGAACAGTACTTTGAGGATCAACAGTACTGTTAGGAACAGCAGTACCTTGAGGCTCAGAAGTACTCTTCTTCTGACCATTGGCATTTTCTTTTGGCTCATCTTCAGATCTTAAATTAACATCATGAACAATGTACTGTGCTTCATCATCAGTGGGAGCAGCTTGATTTTCTTCCCTTACAGGTACATAATTCATTGATGAAGACATTAAATCAAGATCAAACATCCAATCAGGACCTTTACCTTTTGAGTTTTCTTGTTCTTCCAAAAATTCAATATGAAGACATTCTTGAACCTTCTTGGTGACCTTATTGTACACTCTGAATCCTTTGCTATTTGTACAATATCCCAATAAATATCCTTCATCTGACTTCCCATCAAATTTGCCCAAATTATCAGCAGTATTTAAAATGGTTAGGGGACATCCAAAAGGTTTCATAAACTTGATACTTGGCTTCTTACCCATGAGTAACTAATAAGGTGTCTTCATTTGAGGTTTAGTCACTGACACTCTATTCAACACATAGCAAGCAGCACTTACAGCTTCTGCCCAAAATGGAACTGGTAGTTGAGAGTCTGCAAGCATTGTTCTGGCTGCTTCTATAAGAGTTCTATTCTTTCTTTCTGCAACTCCATTTTGTTGAGGAGTTCTAGCAATACTGAATTCTCTTTTAATTCCTTTCTTAGCACAAAAGTCATCCATAAGCTGATTCTTGAACTCAGTCCCATTATCACATCTAATGCCTCTTACCTTGAGCCTTAACTGATTCTCTAATGCTATAATTAGATCATGAATAGCATCAAAAGTTTCATCTTTAAAACATAAAAAGAAGACCCAGCTAAATCTACTGCAGTCATCTGTTACAACCAAACAGTACTTCTTCTTATTCAGACTGACAACTGAAACAGGTCCAAACAAGTCCATATGCAGCAGTTCCAAAGGCTCTCTAATAGTCTTTTATTCAATCTTTTTACAAGAGGCCTTGTGCTGTTTACCCTTCTTACAGGCAAGACATGTCTGATCATTCTTAAATGTCTTAGAAGGTAAACCTCTAACTAAATTTCCTCTGACCAGTTTATTGATGTTCTTAAAATTCACATGTCCCAGTCTTCTGTGCCATTGATGTGCTTCCTCCATAGATGCTCTTGCAATCAAACATGTTGCCTTAACATCAGAATTCACATTCTTCAAATCTATGATGTACACATCATTAGTTCTTGGTGCTCTCAGTAACACCAAATTTCTGTCTTCTAACTTGAAATCAGGAGAAAGTATGAGACATTCTGTGTCAAAGAATAACACAGGATACTTCTTATCACAAATCTGAGAGACTGACAAAAGATTGAATTTTAGCTCCTTCACAAATCTAACATCTTCAAAATCAATGTTTCCAGCTTTGATTTTTCCTTTGCCAGTAATTCTTCCTCCATCAGGATCATTCCCAAATGCAACTTTTCCTCCATAATAAGCTTTAAAATCTGACAAGAGCTCCTTTTCTCCTGTCATACTTCCAGAGCAACCACTATCTACAATAAGATGATCTTTAAGCTCCTCCTCTGGGTTGCCCTGCATTAGCATGAAAAAGGTTAGTTATTTTTAGGAACCCAAGCCATTACTGACTTGTGTTCCCCTTGTGGAGTGACATACTCAAAGTTTTTGAGTATGTAATCACCACTATCTTTGAAAGCATGATCAAGAATTAAGGTTTTTGTTTTCAAAACAGTTTGTTTTTCATGATCAATTTTCCCTTTTTCACCCTTAACCTCTGAAAGTACTGGTTCTACCCCAGCAGTACTTTCTTTCTTAACCCATTTTGTTGTGACTTTAGAAGTTGGGTTCTGTGTCCTAGCATCTTTTCTTATGCTGTAAGTCTTTCTAGGGTTGTAATGACTGTAACTCCTAGGTCTTACACTTGAGTGTTTGCTAGAAACATTTGGAACCTTACTGTCAGTACTTTGGGAAGGTACTGATGGTTTGGAATATGACCTTTTCTGATGAGGGTACCTAAAGTCTTTTGAGAAATTACTGTGGTTAACCCTATGTGAGTAATTCCAAACTGGTTTGTTAACTCTTGGCCTATTCTCTGTATAACTTGGTTGTGCAGTTCTGGTCTTAGGATATTTACTAAGGTATTCTGAATGATAGTTGCAATCTTTAATCAGATGATTAGGACTATAACAAACATAACAGACCTTTGGACCAATATCCCCAAATCCCCTTCCATAAGTGTTTCTAAAATTAGCAGTATTTAGAAAGAATTTTCTTTGAGGTACTGCTGAGTGATCAGCAGTTCTTTGAAAAGTGTTTGAAGGTACTGCTTGTTTTGGAAACATTATCTCTTCAACCTTAGGTGCTTCAACAGGTTTTTCTAAAGTTTCAGGACTAAGTTTATTAATAAGCTTTTTCCTAAACTCTAGATTATCTACACCATAACAATCAACATCTTTTCTAGGTGGTTGAAAGCTACCTGGGGGGTGAGGAACTGCATTATAACCCTTTTCTTTCTGAAATACAGGAGGTTTTTGACTAGGGGATTCCTCATCACTAGAAGTGTTTTCATCTAGACTTAGGAACTCTTCATCACTAGTGGAGGTTTCAACAGTTAGATTTAGTTCCTTGTTCTTGAATGGAATTCCTTCATTATTATCATAACCTAGGCCTGTCTTAATATTAGATGTTCTTTGCTTTTCAACAAATTGAACATGTGACACTCCTGCTTCTTTCCAAACAGCAAGTTTTTCTACCAACTTATCTCTTTCAGCAGTCACTTTCTCTAGTTCAGACACCTTGCAACCTAGTTTCCATTCATTCAACTTAACTAGGTAATCCTGTTGTTTATATGTTTCAAGCCATGCTACTTCATTGTTTTCATGTGTAAGGATTTTGGCCTCCATAGACTCTAAAGTTAATTGATAACCTGTTATCTCAGCCCTAGCTTTTTGAAATTTATCTCTTTCAGCTACATACTCAGTAAGTAACTTTTGATACATATCATTACACTTAGAGCATACCTCAGATTTGGTGGATGGACTTGGTGAAGCAGCCACCATAGCAAGCTGAACTGTCTCTTCTTCAAACTCCATGCTCCAATCAAAGCTTCCTAACTCTTCTCTTGACTCCAAAGCAGCATATCCAGGCTCTTCATCAAATGCTGTGCTCCAATCTTCCAAGGCAACCATTGAATAAGTTATAGGTTCTTCATCAAACTCATTGGACCAATCAATCTCTGACAGATTCTCTTGAGCAACCAAAGCTTTTGGTTTTGGTTCAGTAATTGGAATCTCCTTTCTTTCAGGCTTGGGTGGTTCAATCATCTTGTTAGCTTGATACTTTGCAAATTTGCATTCTCTTGCAAAGTGACCAGTCCTTTGACAGTTGAAACATTCAATCTTGGATTTGTCAAATGTTATGCCTTGTTTAGCTCTGAAGTTGATGCTTTTACCAGTCTTGTTCACATACTTCTTGATTCTTGCAGTGAGCATAGCAACTTGCCATCTGATATCAATTTCTTCCAAAGCATCATCATCTATTTGCAATACATCTTCTTGATAGGTGACAGGCATAGATGCTTGTTGAGCAAAGAATGAACATAGAACATCATCTGAGGTGGGGGTTAGTGATTGTGATGAATTGGTGGTGACCATTGTTGTGCAAGGAACCTGTGCTTCATTCACAGTACTTTGAGTAGAGTAAGCAGTACCTTTGTTAGAAGTACTGCTTCTCTTTTCAGAAGAAACAAAAGCAATGTTCTGCTGAGTACTTGAACTTGTAGAACCATTCATCTCATGCTCATACACCTTCAGATTATTGTAAAGATCATCAAAGTCCATAGTATCCAGCCCTGATTGTCCTCTGATCATAGTAGCAACAACATGCCAGGCTGATGGTAGACTTCTTAAGAACTTCAAATTTGCATCTTCAATAGATACCTCAGCATCATATAGTTCTAACATGCTTAAAAGATGTTGAAATCTTTCATATGCAGAATCAAGACCTTCTCTTTCACCAACTGTGAAGGTTTCAAATTGTTGCTTCAGCAAATTCCTATGCATCTTTTTGGAAGCATCATTACCTCCAAACTTCTTCTTTATTGCAGCCCACAGTTGTTTGGCATCTTTGGCATCATGAAACTTTAGTAAGTGACCATCAGGAATAGCAGAAAGAAGTATGTTGAGAGCTTTGTCTTGATTTCTTTTGGTAGCAGCAGGTACAGGTATTTTTGGAGGTGTTGGTTGTCCAGGTACTTCAATTGGTTCTTCAACTTGCATGTTACCATTGACAATCACATCCCATAAGGCATGGTCTGTGATAGCAATGTACTGCCTCATCTTCATAGCCCATAGATTGTACTCTCCCTTCTTAACAATAGGAATTCTAACAGCAGTAATTGAGGGAGCAGGTGCAGCATCAGTCGACATCTTAAAAGGTTTGTAGTGAAATCGGTTTAAAGGTTTTAAAGGTTTGTTTTCTTAATTCAGAGTTTCCAACACAAGCTCTGATACCACTTGTTGGATCGATATACTCTGATCAAACTACTTTTGTAGCTTGTAAAGGTTTAACAATATTGAATAAACTCAATACTATTAATATTGAAACACTGTTTTGACCTTGTAAAGTATGCGGAATCTACTAACACAAAGCTTAAGAAAACTTTTATATTAACCAAACTTAGAACCTGCTTTGTTACACAGATTCACTAACAATCCCTAACTATTAACTTTGATCGACTTCTAAAACTTGTAAAACTTCTAAAACTCTTATCGACCAATACCTCTTAAGGCTCTTTATATAGATAACCTTAAGTCGGTTTACAACATATAATCCTTGAACGACAAGTTATAATCCCTAACTAATTCTAGAATATTCTCTTAATATTACACAATAATCCTTGTTTAATATTGCACATCAGTCCTTGCTTTCTTCGAAATACTTTAAGCATTCTTCATATCAGCAGTACTTTGACTTTAATCTTCAGCAGTACTTTGACTTTTATTCTTCATGCAGCAGTACTTTGACATCCAGAAGCACTTTGATATTTCATATCCCAACAGTTTTTCGTCGGACAAAACGAGGCTTTAGACGTAACCCGGAGGAGCCAAGCTTTCCAAAATATATTACTACATACTAAGACGTAACCGTGGATATAAAGAACAAGTAAAACGGACTTATAACGACAAAGATATTCACGTTTCAATATCGGCAAAACTAATATTGTTTTGACAGCTTTTAGAAATAATAACGCTAAAACTACGTAGTAACTCTAGATTTCTAGAAATAATACCAAGTACCCAAATTCATAACTAATGAAATATTGGTGATTACAAGTATATTTTTATCACTACAAGGCGTTATTTCAAGGATTTCAACACTAACATGGAAACATACGATATATATATATATATATATATATATATATATATATATATATATATATATATATATATATATATATATATATATATATATAAGTATATATATTGCAACTAGCTTTATTTTTCTAATAGCCATATTTTTCCTAAGTCTTGGAATATATATTTTTTTGATAACAACAAGTGTTTTTCCAAAGAGTAGAGTGGTATAGGAACATGTGCATGGATATTCATAACATCATTTGGTGATCTAAATTAGATCGTTCATCATTCATATTAGGTTGCGACAGCTAACCGTTCATTGTTGTTCATTTCACATCATCACAGTATCATCAGTTAAGGTGAGTTTTCATAGCCCCGTATACATTTTATGATTGTTTTCAAATCCCACGGGGGAGAATACATTGCACCATTTTAGTACGAGCCCAAGTATCAAAACCTATGTACATTGCTTAAGTAGCTTGTCTGCCATGTGATAAGTCCCCTAGTATCATCATGAACCGTTAATTTGCCGGTAAGCGAGAGTGAGTGGATAGATCTATTGAAGGTGACGCCTCCATCCGTGGTAGTATTTACCAACCGTAAGCGGATGCATTTCATGTCTGTTACATTTGAGTGTTTTGGCAGAACATTCAGGAGGGGCATAATTTCATCAGTCATTGCTTCGGTGTCATGAGCTTAAGGTCTATTGTACTATTTTACGTGACTTTTGTCATGCACTTATACTTTTGGTGGCCGTACAACATTACATTTTATAAACCTATGATTATTCACCAACATTCGTGTTGACCGTTTTCGCAATGTATTTTCAGGTAACTAAGGTATCATCATATCATATGCATGGAGTCACATTAGGGTGTGCCAGGGATGACGCACTACATTTTGGATTTTTCATGCACTTGTGTAAATTATCGTTTGACATTTCCTGAACTTGTTTTCTGTAAACATTTCAACCTTTGGGACCTATGTTTTGTAGCACTGGATGCTTTTAAATAAATCAAACGATATATATTTTCCAAACGACACTTTAGGTCGTTCAATATATCCTTGTTATGGTGCTATGACAGTTACACCCTCAGGCATTCTATTCCGCTACAAGTCAGGTAAATTGGGGGTGTGACACCATCTGTTATATACACTCACATCTTTACAGCCTTACAAATCTGTCCAAACCCTAACACATAATCTAACGCGTTTAACACTCAATTCCCTTAACCATTACCCATAATATTAACATCTAATCATCCTAACATGTTTTACTTCAATAATTTACAGAAGTTAACACAAACCCTAATCCATCATAATTAATATTACATGAATTCCAATAATTAATCAAACAATTGAACATATATTTTAAGAATTTTACCTTGATTCTTGATTATTGCTTCACAATTATAAACCCTAATTTTTTTCTCCCTTCTCTTGCTCCTTGGATCGACTAAAATTGCAGGAAAAACGTTTTAGGAGTGTTTGGTTTGGTATATATATTAATTATGGATAATCCTTGGGCCTAAGAGTCATATTTGGACTCAAATTGGGTTTCCTTTTTCCCCCTTATCCCTTAAATCCGAATTTTACATATATAAAATATTTATTTTTATTTTTTTTATTAAATTTATTTATTACACTCAAAACCTCTTACTTTTCATATTTTATAAATACCCATAGCTAATCCTAACGTCTTACGCGATAAACCTCAACTTTTACGACAACCGAAAAAATTATCATTTTCAAAACAAAGTTTCCAAAAATAGAATTTCACACTCTTTTTGAAATATAACTCATAAAAACAAATCCCACGTAACTTACTAACACTCAATTACTTGAACGAAGCCTCGTTACGCAAAAACACAAAAACACCAAAACTATACAAGTCATTTCTACACCACAAAGGTGATCAAAATGAACTTTCCCAAATTCCAAACTTTCCAAATCACAATAAAAACCACTTACGTAAAGGGATTTAGTGCTAAAATTCATCTATATCACTCATATATCACTTCAAACACCTAATACACACCAAACAAACGTCAACCGAGTCAAGACTATCAGTCAAACTGACCTGCTAAAACCACGGTTGTTACAATCAATCTGTCTATATTTGTGATGAAATAAGCCTTCTATGCTTATGATTATATCTTAAGCTACTAGAAACCCTAATGGACCCAACCTACATTCGGCTTTTGGCAGTTATATCATCTAATAAAATTAGTTTTCTAACCATATAATATCTCTAGTTTACGTTTCATAATACCTAGTTCCAATTATATAATTTTTTTTTTTTTTTTTTTTTTTTTTTTTTTTTTGTATGACAAATTTCCTCTCCTTATCTTTGTAAAAAAATGGTAAAGAATACATGATATTACCCAACCAACCACCCGAATTTTGCTACTAGAAGCTAAAATAAATAAGTCTCAAAAAAGGATGCTTAACAAACATATTACAAGGACAATGATAATCCTCACTAGGTGGATCTTATCAACCTCACTAAAAAATTCACTCAGTAACACTCAACAAGATATGATCAAATAAAAAGATTGGTCACACTTGTTCATTTAGCTCCCAAAGATACAAAGCAGCTTATCCAACTATTAAACGTGACACAATCAGTCCCTTAAGATAATGTTGACTGAAGCTTGACTATTCTTCTCAACAATCTTCTTCCTAAATTGAGATGATTTAGAGAGAATATGGTTTTTGCAAGTTCTTCAAAATAGCGCTAGTCGTGTAGCCGAAGGAGGATTTCCACAGTTTTTTGCAAGCTCCTTAAAATGATGCCAAGCGTATAGCCGAATGATTTGAGTCCTTTAGTTTTGAAGTGTATCCAAATAAGCTTTTTCACATGTTTTGTTGCAAAACAAATCCACATGGATCTATACATATAAAACATGAGAATATATATGACGTAAAAAGATAGTTCTAGCGACAAAATGAGCATATTCTAGCTCAACCTAGCAAGATTCAATTTTTCATTTTCATTAATTCTACTAAATAATTTTGGGCCTTTAATTTTGAGCTTTATACACTAAGCTACAAGGTTCAATAAAAAATTTCTTACTGTGGCTTACTGGCTTGTATATTATCAGTTAAAGATAACCCAACATGGCAACAAGATTATACTCAAAGTCACCAATGGATTTATTACTGTTTGCATTGGGTTTTACACTTTTACTGCAAAAAAAAGATTATCGAACTATACACCGATTCTTAATTAACGTATCATATCGCTGTTTGTATTGCCGTTGTAGGAGGTAAACCATGTAAATTTTCATACTAGAATCGCTACAATGGTTAACTTTTCTTTAGCGACTATGGCTTGCTAGAAAACTTCAGGATATTGAAGCAACCGATGAAAATGTGAGTTGATTTGCACACCAACTTTTTTTATTCTTGCACCACATTTTGTGCATTACGGTATTGTACTGTGTAGTCTCTGTGCATTGCAGTGGTGTATAAAATGGTGTGTTTATAAAAAAAAATGGTATGGCGATTTAAAATGATCGTACAATTGGAATTATCATTACCAGGGGGAAATTCACGTTGATTTTTTTTTAATAACTTTTCATATATAAATTCACTCAACACATGTATATTAAAGATATTTCTCTCATTAACATCAAATACTAAATGTACTACAGTAACATAGATCAATCAATGTCATATTGAACTTTTAATAGTAAAAAATCTAAAAACCCTAAATCGACTCTCTATATGGCGATTTAAAAAAAACCCTTACATCCCTAAATCGACTTTTCATTCATTCATTCGATCCTGCATCATTGATTCTTCTTCGATCATTGATTCTTGATCTTTGTTTGATTGTTCTATTAGGGTTTTTCTTTAAATCGTGGTGCTGCTACTAAGGGTACATCGATTGTCTATCATTCTTCACTCTTGTATTCGATTTACCTCTTTATTACTAATCGACTTGCATTAATTGTTTCATCATGGTTGGTGGTTAGATACTGGTCTGAGTTTGTTTAAACCCTAACTTTTTAGTTAGGGTTTCTTGGGTGTTTACCGGTCGATTACTATTTGTTGTGGAGTTGTGGGTTTGAGAGATGATTAAGCAAGGGTTTCTGAATCACAAGAGCAAGAACACATCGGATGGTTCTTCTAGCTTGATGGGTGCTACTTCTAAGGGTAGTGATGTTGTTGGGGATTCGATTTCTGCACATGATGAGGGTAATTCTCAAGGAGGTTCGATTGAGGTGGAAAAGGTTGGTTTAGGTGATGATGTCTCATCACTCCTACGTACTCAGAAAGTGGAGCCGATTCCACTTACGAAAGATACACCACATGGTGATGACTTGGAGCAGGTTACAAGTGCTGAAACTGTGAAGCACTTGCTCTCTAATGCACATAAGAATTTTGATGAAGCCATGACTAATATTCAACGTGAAATTGTTGCTAATAAGGCTTCCTCTTCAAGTGGTATTGGGCATAATTCTAATTCGAATATTTCTGGTCCTAATGCTTCTAAGGATGATACTACTAGTGGAGTGAAGTCGGTTTCTTACGCGGGTGCTACTTCTAATAAACCTCAGAAACACGTGTCTAATTTTCGGAGGTTGGAATGTAGCAAAAAAAAGGATGATGTTGACCTTTCAGTTCCATTGAAAGTAGTGGAAGAGGTAAACACGAGGTTTGAGAATACTCTATATGGTTATTTCCTTGGCCAGCGCCTTGCTTTTCCTGTTGTTGATTACTATGTACGCAATGCATGGGCTAAGTTTGGTGTGCAAAAGGTAATGATGAATGCAAATGGATTCTTCTTCTTTAAGTTCAATTCGAAGAAAGGTGTTGATGATGTGCTTGAAAATGATCCTTGGTTGATCAGAAATGTTCCTATTATTCTTAAACCATGGACTTTGAACACTAATCTACTCAAAGAGGATTTGACTAACATCCCGGTGTGGGTTAAATTTCATGATGTCCCTCTTGCAATGTTTTCTGATGATGGCCTCAGTCTTCTTGCCACACTGATTGGTACGCCCAAAAGGTTAGATGCTTTTACAAGCCAAATGTGCAAGGAATCGTGGGGCCGTAGTAGTTTTGCTAGATGCATGATAGAAGTGAAGTCGGATGAGGTGCTTCGGGACAGCCTCACTGTTGAGATACCATTACTTGATGGTTCGGGTTCGACTATTGAGAAGATACGGGTTGAATACGAGTGACATCCACCTCGTTGTGACAAGTGTAAGATATTTGGTCATACTCTGACCGACTGTCCTAAAGTTGTTATACCTCCTGTTCAGCCTACTAAGCTTATATATGATAGCTTCAAGACTGTTACTAATAGGAAGAAAGGAAAACAAGGTGGTTCTACGATTCCGGGTAAAGGAGGGTTTACTAAACCTGTTGTGGGTAAGCAGTTGCAGTATCAACCCAAAAAGACTCCTCCTGAACCTAAGAATGTTGGTGGCACTAAGAAGATGACTTCTGATGTGGCTAGTCCTAGTGGAACAACGATCTCTACATCTAACCAATTTGATGCTCTCAATATGGATGATACGGTTGCGTTTGGTATTCCTACTTTTGACACCAACATGGATGTGGATGCTGGATGTACAATGGAAGTTAATGTGGATGAGTCGGTTAAGACTGGTGCTACATCACAAGAACCGCTTGTGAGTGATTCAATGGGAACTAAGGAAGTTGGTTCTACTCCTTTAGTTGAGAAAATTAGTAAGTTTGAAAAGCTTCTTATTGATGGGAAAGGTACTCTTGTGGATGATGATGGTCATCCTGTTCCGTCTGCCTCTGTCACTAAGAGGGCTAACCCATTTTCCAAGGTGGGTGATGTTGTGGTTTCTGATAGTGACGAGGAGGAGGTTCTTAACACGTTCGACGAATCAGCAAATCTTTTTGGTGGAGGTCATGAGCGTGAAGATGAGTTTGATGACTATGATGATTACTCGAAGCAAATTTATGATCTTCTAGAGGAATTGGATGCTCTTAATGCCATTTATGGCTTTAATCTCCAAGGTCGTAGGAAGTAGTTTATATTTTTGTTTGAGTCTTTCTATATGATGTGGTAGTGGTTTTGTTTTCTTGTCTAGAAAATAGGAAGTATCTTGTTATGTAAGCTTTTCGCCTATGTAACGGGCTGAGATATGGGATTCACTCATATCCGTTGTTCTTAAATGTTTTTTGGAGTAATATATTTACCGGCTCTTTTGACCTTTTACCAAAAAAAAAAACTTTTAATAGTATTTCGTAATTAAGAATGAATAAATTCTAACTACGTGTTAACTATTGTAGTCTGTATTAAGTATAAATTTATAGTATACAATGAGTTACTAAGATTTGTCAACGTTATTAAGCATTCCTTTACTGAAAGTTTTGTTTTTCTTCGTTTAGATAGTCAAGTATGGAGTAGGAAACTAAAAGCACACGAATAATTATAAACCATGGTCACTATACGCCATAACATAATAGTAGTTACGAAAGAAATGCAAATAAGGAAGTCAAAAATATCTTTTCATGTGTTGCTATGCTGGTATAGACAAGCTATTGCTATTGGATTATTGGTGGACAACTTGGTAGACTCATGATGGATAAACTTCCAACATATAGTTTAAGAATCAACTTAACTACTTCTTGTATAAATTATAAAAATAAATCCGGTCGTCGAATTGATAGGTCAATTAAGATTTCTAAATTCTAATGTACAATATAATTTTGTCACTACGTACTACGTAGACATAAATCCATGAATTTCCTAATATAAATTTCCTACCGTATGTTTAGATTCTTTGATAAATATATGTAACCAACTTTAATTAATAAAATGACAGGGTTATATCAGCTCTTGAATCCATCAATTAATCATGATTCCATGACCTAGAACAGAGTTAATTGCATAAATCGTCCCTGAACTTTGGGCAGATTGCATGTTTCGTCCCAATCATTTTGAAAGTGCAAAAACCGTCCCTGTTAGAAACCTTTGAGCAAATTTTGGTCCCTGGTTTTAACCGGCGTTAAGTGGATTTCATTAGAATTTACACATTAGCCCCTTTGGCTCGCGACAGTTGCAGCGTCCATCCTTTAACTAACGCCATTTATAATTTTATATTTTCGATTTCTTTATAGTTTTTTAATTTTTATATATATGTTTCAATAAAAAAAAAATACACATTTTATATAGTTTTTATACTCTTTTATATACTTATTTATATATGTTTTTAAATACGTTATTAAATATTTTTTATATACATTATTACAAAATCATTCTTATATACTTATGTATGCGTTTTTATATACGCTTTTGTATACATTTTTCTTTGTTATATACATTATTACAAAAACGTTCTTATATACGTTTTTATATATTTTTTATATACGTTATTACAAAAACGTTCTTATCATACATTTTAATACACGTTACTATATACTTTTTTTATACGTTTTTATATAAGTTTTCTATACGTTTTTATATATGATTTATATAGTTTTTACAATGTATCCAAAAAGGTATATAATAACGTATATAAGAAAGTTTTTGTAATAAAGTATATAAAAACACATTTTAAAAGTATAAAAAGATGTATATAAAATGTATACAAAAAGGTATATAATAACGTATACAAAACTTGTATAAAAATGTATAAAAATTATATAATTACGTATACAAAAATGTCTATAATAGCGTACATAAAGACATATATAATAACATGTATAAAAATGTATATAAAAGTGTGTATAAGAACGTTTTTGTTGAAACGTATATAAAAACATATATAAAAAGTATATAAAAACCTATATAAAAACTTATATAATAACGTATACAAAACTTGTATAAAAACGTACAAAAAGTTTATAATAACGTATTTAAAAACATATAAAAACGTATACAAAAATGTCTATAATAACATATACAAAAACGTATACAAAATGTATAAAAAAAACTTATATAAAAACGTATAAAATAGGTATATAATAACGTGTATAAAAACGTATAATAAGAATGTTTTTGTAATAACGTATATAAAAAATGTATAAAAACGTATATAAGAACGTTTTTGTAATAATGTATATAACAAAGAAAAATGTATACAGAAGCATATATAAAAATATATAAATAAGTATATAAGAAAGTTTTTGTAATAATGTATATAAAAACGTATTTAAAAACATATATATATATATATATATATATATATATATATATATATATATATATATATATATAAGAGTATATAAAACGTGTATTTTTTTAATAAAAACATATATATAAAAATAAAAAAACTTTAAAGAAATCAAAAATATAAAATTATAAACGGTCGTTAGTTAGAGGATGGACGCTGCAACTGCCACGAGCCAAAGGGGCTAACGTGTAAATTCTAACGAAATTCACTTAACGCTGGTAACCAAAATTTGCTCAAAGGTTTCTCACAAGGACGGTTTCTGCACTTTCGAAATGGTTGGGACGAAACATGCAATCTGGCTAAAGTTCAGGGACGATTTATGCAATTAACTCCCTAGAACATTTTGACTGAAAGTTACTTCATTTAATGTATCTCTTATGAGGACTATTTTCTTATTAACTTCAGTTTTATAACCAAAGTTTCAAGCGTATTGTAATGCTATAAGTTACCAAATAGCACATCTGGGCTGAAGCTTACTTGCAAGCCCAGTCCATCTTTTAGTTCTCACAAAGCTCATAGCAAATTAGTAGCAATTGAATTTGACCATTTGAGGCTCTTTCTATTTTTCTATAACCTATCTATTTGCTATTTTCGAACGATAAACTTTATAAAAACTAGTTGTATCGTATAAGCTAACTTTGGTCAACTAGTGACTATTTCATAGATGGATTCACTTATATGACATTCATGTCGAGAAGTAAATGAAAAAATCGTTAAAAGCGATCTGTCCATCCACGTTTCCATTGCATTGGTTGCTCTCTCCCAAATATAGTTATTGACTAAATGTCTTTTTTTCTAAGATAATACAAAAGCTTGTTCCGTAGCGTTTATAGACGAATTTAGAAAGAGAACTTCTCAAACTACTACCTAAGTACCTAGTATTTTGCAATGGCAGTAAAATCTAATTTGGAATAATTATCTTTTTTTTTTTTTGGTAAAAGGGATAACACACCCTGGTAAAATATATTACGCCAAAAAACGTTGAAGTACAAAGGATGAGAGCGTACACCCCTCATCGCAGCCCGTTATATAGGCAAAACACGTACCAAAAAGTACTAACTAGAAAACAGCCATAAACACTAAACAAAATAAGACTATGGCAAAAATGAAAGCTACTACCTACGACCTTGAAGCTTCAAGTCATAAAACGACTTAAGAGCATTCATATCTCCTGGAAGATCATAAATTTGTCTTGAGTAATCATCATAGTCATCATAGTCATCACATTCACCTTCAAACTCATTACCACCCCCAAAGAAATTAACCGGTTCGTCAACCTCATCATCACTTTCAGAAACCACGACATCGCCCACTTTAGAGAATGGGTTAACCCTCTTATTAGAAGATGTAGATGGAGCAGAAGCGATATTAATCATAGGAGGCTCATCCTGCTCCGTAGAATGCACAACGGCAGACGGAACAGGATGACCATCATCATCCACAAGCGTACCTTTACCATCAATAAGAATTTTTTCAAACTCACTAATTTTGTCAACTAAAGGAGTAGAACCAACTTCCTTAGTTCCCAATGAAGCACTCACAAGCGGTTCTTGTGATGTAGCACCAGTTTTAACCAACTCATCCACATTAACTTCCATTGTACGGCCATTATCCACATCCATGCTGGTGTCATAAGTAGGATTACCAAACGTATCCGTATCGTCTATATTAAGCGCATCAAATTGGTTAGATGTAGAGATCGTTGTTCCACTAGAACTAGCCACATCAGAAGTCTTCTTCTTAGTGCCACTAACATTCTTAGGATCAGCAGGAGTCTGTTTGGGTTGATACTGAAACTTCTTACCCACAACAGGTTTAGTAAACCCTCCTTTACCTGGAATAGTAGGACCACCTTGTTTTCCTTTCTTCCTGTTATTAACAGTCTTGAAACCATCATTAACCGGCTTACTAGGTTGAACAGGAGGAACAACACCTTTCGGACAATCAATAATAGTATGACCAAAAACCTTACACATATCACAACGCGGAGGTTTCCACTCATATTCCACCCGAATCTTTTCAATAGTCGAACCCGTACCATCAAGTAAAGGTATCTCAACATTAATGTTATCCCTAAGCATCTCATCCGACTTTACTTCAATCATGCATCTCGCAAAGCTACTACGGCCCCACGATTCCTTGCACATTTGGCTGGTAAAAGCATCTAACCTTTTGGGCGTCCCAATCAAAGTAGCAAGAAGACTAAGCCCGTCATCCGAAAACATAGCTAGAGGAACATCATGGAATTTAACCCACACTGGAATGTTAGTTAAATCCTCTTTAAGCAAGTTTCTGTTCAATGTCCATGGTTTAAGAATAATAGGAACATTTCGAATCAACCAAGGACCGTTATCAAGAACATCCTCAAAACCTTTCTTCGAGCTAAACTTGAAGAAAAAGAACCCCTTAGCATTCATCATAACCTTTTGTAAACCATACTTAGACCACGCATTGCGAACATAATAATCAACAACAGGGAAAGCAAGACGTTGGCCAAGGAAGTATCCGTAGAGAGTATTCTCAAACCTCATGTTCACCTCTTCCACTACTTTCAACGGGACAGAAAGATCAACATTATCCTTCTTTTTGCTGCATACTAACCTCCGAAAATTAGACATATGTTTCTGGGAATCATTAGAAGCAACACCCGCGTAAGAAGCCGACTTAACTCCATTACCACTAGAAGTATCAATTTCACATTGAATTTTATTCATAGCATCATCAAAGTTCTTATTCGCCTTAGCAATCAATAGTTCCACAATAGGCTGTTGAGAACCACTTGAAGCCGAAGCAGCATCATCCATTGTAACATCAGCATACGCACCAAGTGAAACCGGCTTCACTTGCTCAGGCACATGTGCACGTACATCACAGTCAACACCATTATCTGAACCACTACCATCAAGTGAAACCGGCTTCACTTGATCATTCACCTTCAACCCAGACATAATACAATTCGAATCATTAGGAACATGCTGCCCAGGACCATTCTTCATACTAGTCGACTCCTTACTCACACTCTTAGGACTCAAAAAACCCTTATTCATATCTCACTACCAGTAAACAAACCAAATTAAAGAACACAAACGAACCAGCAGATAGCACAGCCAAAACAAAAAGATAAACCCTAATTGCTTAGGGTTTTAAGCATGAATCCAACCAATCTAACCCACGTCCATGTTAATCCAATCAATACAAGTAATAAAGTGAGGTATTAATAGGATTAGATGCGACTCAGTCACAAGACAAAGTCGACAAAGATAGCAGATCTCCACGCAAACCAATCCCTAAAAAAAAAAAATACCGAACCAACAATCAACCAGAGATGAACGATTAAGGATGTTAGATTAGGGTCGATTAGAGGGAAAGATAAGAGAATTAGATTAGGGTCGATTAGGGATGTTTTGGTTTAGTGTCGCCAAAGTCGCCAGAGACAAAAATCGGTTAGGGTTTTTTTTTCGTTCGTTGCTCGATTTGGTTTGTGACAATTTCACTTTCCAGTGGAATAATTATCTTTAGTATAAATACAATAACTATTTGACCAAAAAGTATACATAATCCAGGCTAGTGACTGCCTGTGTTAGCCTCTTGCTTATCATCTTGTATTCTACATATTATGTTTATCTATTATGGAAGATGATCTTCTGTAATTTCAATAGGCTTCTCTCACAGTAGCACTCTTTATATTAATTGAAGATATTTTTTTGCTGTTATCACAACAGAGGCCCGCAATATAGCTAGATTGCAAAGCTTATTAAATTTGAAAGCAACCACAATAAATTTCATGGTATATAATTGGGACCAAAGAGAAAATACTTTGGCGTTATTTCCACGAAATTTCGAGGTCTTCTATACAGGACAAGGTTTACCAAATTATTCCATACAATCAAACCCCAAAGTCTTTGAACCATAACAAAATAAGCGGCTCAGACAAAATAAAGGGCCATCAAAGATCCGGAATAGAAGATATTTTTCATCAACGCCAAAGTTAAAATGAAATGGAATCTATTGAAATTGCTACAGAGACTATATTGTATACAATATAGAAGTACGACAGAACATTACTTATAAAAAGGAGGTGAAAAACTTCTCATGTTTTAAAATTGCTATGTTAATTCACTTAATGATATGTAACTACTAGAAATAAATAAGCTGATATATTATATCGTGCTTGGTAAGGATAAATTGTGTGATTATATATTATTTATTTTAGTAAGTATGAAACAATTAACATATTGACACCAAATATTAAAGACTCATAAAAATATGAATTTAATGACACCAACAATCTATAAGCATTTCACAGGTTTTTCACACAACCAGTTTCCTCACTTCAACAAATGGTTACATAATGAGTCGTATATCATCACGTTTCATTTATACTAATTCCGGCTAAGGACCTTGGTGTTTCATGTTTTTTTTTGACACCTCAAATTTTATTCAATATTCTAGCAAAAAGCTAGAACTAGGGGTGGGGGTGGAGGAGAGGTTTTGTCAACTTATAATTTTTTGTCTATTATATTAAGGGCAGTTTACAGCACTCATTTTTTATATGACCTTCTTAGAACTTTTTAGGACACACATCATCTATGTTTTACCCATAATACATGTTAATACACTAGAAAGGTGTGCAATCCGACGTCGTTTGTTGAGGTAACACGTTCACCGTAAGGAATTGCAATAGAAATTCCAAACATATATATGCCTATAGTACGTGATCACGCACTGCAAGTCCTATCAGATATTTCATACTAGTATTCTACAATTTCCTATTTATTATTAAATAAATAAATAAATAAATAAAAAATAAAAAATCATCATCATGAATAATATTTTGTTAACAGGAATTTAAAACTGATTACATTTCAAAAGCATGTTTCGTGGCCTATATATATGAAGTTAGACTTGCAACATCACCTACAAATACCAAATGGCAGACATGAAATTCGTTGTTCTAATTTGGGCAGTATTTCAAATGCTTTCGTTTACAACTTCTTACACAAATTCCACCACTGAATCCCATACCCTCATTAACTCTACCAACCTTGCTAAGCCAGGCTGCGACAGCCGATGCGGGGACTTAATTGTTCCCTACCCTTTTGGTTTCGGCAACAACTCAGAGTGTTATATAAATGAGGGATTTCGCATCTACTGCAACACTTCATTAAACCGTCCAAAGGCCACTATTTATGAAAACGACTATAACTCCATCAAATTGATATCTGATTCCACCATCCGGCTTTCCAATCAATTGGCGAGCATGTGCTGTTCTCTTAATGGCACAATAGACTATTTTGAAATCAATGAAATTGGTCTCAGGCCATACAGCTTATCGAAAGTTAACAAGTTCACAGTTATCGGTTGCGATAGTTCAGCTTTCCTGATCACACTCAAAAAAAAATTAACAAGTTCACTGTTTTTGGATGGGCCGATTACTGGTTGTATGGTCTTTTGTTCAACATCGGAGGAGGTTGTAGCCGGCGAGTGTACAGGAAATGGTTGTTCTCAATCACCTATATCCCACGGTACAACCGATTACATAATTACGGTACGTAATTCAAGTTTATATGATTCTATTTCCTGTATGAGTTCATTTCCTTGTACATACGCCTTTGTTGGTGAGGAGAATGTATTCAAGTTTAAGGGTTTTAATGATTTAAATGATACTAATTTGAGAAAGAGGATCGAGGATACTGTGCCGATAGTGCTTGAATGGGCTATTGGTAATCTAAGTTGTCATGAAGCCGAAGCAACAGTTGGTTTGGCCTGCCTATCAAATAGCATATGTGTTAACTCTACAAGGGAAATACTTGGTGGATACCGTTGCGAATGTAAAGAAGGCTATGAAGGAAATCCATATCTTCCTCCTGGCTGCCAAGGTACAATCAATATACAAAGGTTATATCTGCTTTATCACTTTATCAAATCGTTATTTAAATATTAAGAAAAGAGCCTTTTTTCGAAATGATTATGGTCAAATGTCCTCTACGTAGCTATTTAGTTTGCGGCTACTTTAATATTTTTTTTAATAAAAAGCGGTGAAAATGAAATTTAACTATAAGAGATATCTTTTATTTATGTAATAAATAAATTACATAATTTTGGAGTGATTTTGCAAAATCAATCTTAGTGGAAAAAAATTGGGCCAATAGGAAAGTTCGATTTTGACAAATAGGCAAAATCGAGCAATATGATTTGCCAATAAAAAGTCAAAATTAAATTGATTTTGGTCAAACTTTAATAAATTTGGTGAAGAATTTGATTGAGGAAAAAAAATACATAAAAATATAAGTGTCAAATTTATGAAAATAAAAACTTAAAAAAAGAGGACGTAATTATTAAAACATTAGTAGTTGAATTTTAAATATATTATATGTAGTTAAGTGTATAATTATAAATCTCCATGTTTTTTAATAACTTTAAATAATAAACAAATAAGCCCTAACACTTTGTACCCCTTATATATTTATACTATGAACTTTGTTTACAATTACATGAGTATTACTATTAGTTACAAAATTTTATAAATATACGAATTAGTTTTAATATATGTTAAATGTTTTTAAGATAAATATTAGTTTTAAACTTTCATTTACTAAAATATTCTTTTTACTATGCACGTTAAATAAGGACACATGTTATCCTATTTAAAAATTTAATCTATGCGTACACGGGTTTAAATATTAAATACTGCTAAATTATTATTAACGGTAATATATATATCAAATTTTAATCACGAATTACTGTGACATGAAAATAAATATACACGATTATACTTATAAAAACGACTCATATTATTATTATTTAAAGTTTATATACGGATATACTGAAAACATTTGAAAAACTTTACGGAGTATATTTTAACTTCATCAGCTCATTATGTGTTACTAAACTCGCACATTTCGTACAACATGATACCAATTGTTAAAAGTTAAACAACAACGTCAACCTCAACATCTATATAAGCTACATAAACGTTTATATACGGATATATTTTAACTTATAACAACGACAGCGCTCGTGCTACTAAACTCACACATTTTGTACAACATGATATTAAATATATGCAATTGTACTTATCACAACGACTCATGTAATTATTATTTAAAGTTTATATATGGATATCTGAAAAAACATTTTTAAAAAACTTTACGAAGTATATTCTAACTTCATCAATGCTCATTAGATGCTACTAAACTCGCACATTTTGTACAACATGATACCAATAGTTAAAGTTAAACAACAACAACAACAACATCAACCTCAACCTCAACATCTATGTTAGTTAAACAAAGTTAAATCTTTCATCCAATAAAATTTTGTACAAAATATTAATAAATATTAATACATAATGACAAACTCATGCATATTTATTAGTTGTACTTATATGTATAAACCACGTGTAAATTCTTATATGTTCGTATAGTAAACCAAAATTTTAAAATAAATTTGATTTATGTATAAACCACGTGCGTGCGCGAGAGTTATAACTAGTATATTCCTAAAAGTTTTTCCATATTCGTAAAAATCTTAAGTTATATTATTGGATTGATCAAACTTCTCAATTTTGCTGGCGTGACAAAATTGTGTCCTATAATTGGTTAATTTTCTCCAAATTATATCTTAATTGTCACACAACACGTGTTTTCTTTTGTTACATGAAAAGTTGACTTGTTAAAGGCAAGTCTAGATTACTTTAATATAGAACTTGAAGTGTACTTGTCCCAAAATATTTATTCTTTAAGTTACTAAAGTTTTTGGATTTGTTTTGTTTTTATCCCACCTATTTGATTTCCCTTTTCTATTCAGACATTTGCGAGACCACAAAAGTGTTACCGTAATTTACCATCGTTTTTTAATAAAAAAAACTTAAATATTGTGGCACCTTGTGTGTGACACTAATAGGTCTATCAAAAACAATATTTTCCTTGTAGTGAAATTTAGTGTTATAGATTACGTATTTAGCTCTTTATCTTATGTCATTGGTTGTGTTCCTTCTTTTGCTAGATATCAATGAGTGTGATCGAAAGGAGGATTTTCCATGCTACGGAACTTGTATTAATACTCCCGGGAACTACACATGCAAATGTAAAGAAGGCTATTATGGTGATGGCAATATTCCAAATGGTTGCAGACGTTCTACTGCTGGACATTCAAAATTTACAACAATCATATTTATTTTAGGTAATTCTTTGATTAATCATGTGACTCGTAACCCGTTCTGCTTTTCAATCACAAATATATTGAACAAATACTTAGCACAAAATGATTAAGGAAAGATAAACACGAAATAAATAAAAGGAAGGCACGATCAATTGGAAGAATTCCTCTTATGTTAATTTTTTTTTCAAATAAAATTCTTCTTTGCTTTTCAAAAATAAAAAAAGTTAATACCATTCAAAAAGTTAAAAAAAAAGTTTAACATAAAATTCTTTTATGTTAGTTTTGTTGGGTTACATGCTACTCTCTTTCATTCTACTCTTATATGAACAAGAAATATTGTGAAAGACATTGCATGTTTAGTTAGGACTATAGGTGGGTGTCATGGAAATTATGGAATCATGTGATTATGGGTAATGGTCGTTCATGCATGGCTTTAAAGTTTAAAGTAGTAAAACTAGTACTAGTTAACTTCATTCATGCATGGATTTTTCTTGTGATTATGTGATTATGGGTTAGTATGCTTTGGGACCACTTTTTAACGTCATTCATGAACGCCAAGTCATTTTTAAATTTTCGTTTATTATCCCTTACTTTAAAATACTAGTTATAATGCCCGCGCACGCGCGGGAGGTTTTTTTTTTTTTAATTTTTTTAATCATATATTTTTATTTATTAAAAAACAAATAATTTAATCTTTGTTTGATTTATGATGTTTAATTATCGTTTTTTATTATTAAAGATAATTATTTAAAAATTTTAATCCTATTGTTAATTGCATCTAATCTATATTTTTTGTATTTATCTTCTACTTGTCTTATGGATAAATATAAAATGTTACTTAATAAGAAAATTATATTTTTTAAAAATAAAATTATTACTAAATAAGGTATGGTTCCAATTTTTTTGGAATGAAAAATTCCCAATAGGGGTTTTGTTTTATTATCTAAATTTGCATGTGCCTCCCTTAAATTGATAGTTAAAAATTGAAGTAAATTCATCAAAGCGAGCGAGTGATCTTTTTTACTTTTTTCATTGTCAATTGCTTACATTCTTTGCGTTCTTTTGTATAAAGTTTTTATTTACAAAAAAAACTGGGAAGTTTCAATCATACGTAGAACGACACATGATCATTAAAATTGGTCGTCAAGCTATAGTTTTAATGTTCTCACTACAAAAAATGGTTCTATTCTTCACACTTATTTTGCCACGGTATAATCAACTGTAGACTTTTTTTTTACATAGATAATAATTTTGCTACATTTATATATGTCACAAATATTTTAAAAAATAATCCACATATTGTGTACAATTACAGTAAAGTTATATTTATATCTGTCACAAATGTTTCCACACTTTTTATGATAAACTTTTATTGCAATTTTGACACACTTTTATGTGTGGACATTCACAAATATTTTCACACTTTTTTTTTGTAACCATGAATTCCGACCTTTTGGCCAACTAATCCACGGGGTTTAAACCCATCGACACACAGACTCAAAACAGGTAAATTTGGATAATATCTCCACACTTATATGTTTTGGAAATTTTGTCACACCCATTATTACCACACATGAGAAAGTGTGTAGTGTATAATTTTACACATTTTTGTAGTCTTTTTAAAAAACAACAAAGTTTTCAGATCATTAGATAAATACATAAAGTGTGAGTGGTAGTTTAGAGCAAAAATATGAATACACGTCACTGCTAAATGGAGGTGAAAATACATTTTATGTCTTTTGTGTAGCTTTTCTATACCAAGATTCGACACAATTTAAAGTATTTGTGCGGATTTTCAACCAAGATTCATGTTTGCAAACAACTTTAAAAATAGAACCATTAATACCAAAAACTCAAAACTAGTACCAACAGTTTGCTCACATGTAGCATAACTTTTGGTAAACATGTTTAAGCTCACAACTATCATATTCATTTTGGTAATTCTTTGATGCATATATGATGTATATGATCACAAATATTTTGACACAAAGTAATCTTTTCCGCCATGATTTTTTACGCTATTGTGTTCCAAAATACAGTTAGTAAACTTTATATTACCTTTTACTTAAAACTAAAGCATGTACTGATTGTTCAAGTCTCCTATGTTCTATAATCTATGGTGCAAATATAAAACATGTGTTTGTGCAGGTGTTGCATTGGGCACAGGGATACTAGTTTTATCAATTGGTGCTTACAAACTAATACAAAAAAGGAAGGATAAGAGACGTAAAGAGATATTCTTCAAAAGAAATGGTGGTTTGTTGTTACAGCAACAAGCATCAAATGGTGGACATGCAACTCAGACAACAAGAATGTTTAGTGCAATAGAACTAGAAAAAGCAACCGACCAATACAATGGAAATAGAATATTAGGCCGAGGAGGCCAAGGAACAGTGTACAAAGGAATGTTACCAGATGGAAAAATAGTAGCAGTAAAGAAATCCATGTTGGTAGATGAAAGTCAAGTCGAATCATTTATCAACGAGGTATTTTTACTCTCCCAAATTAGCCACAGAAATGTGGTGAAGTTGCTTGGATGTTGTCTAGAAACAGATGTTCCAATTCTCGTTTATGAATTCGTGTCAAATGGAGATCTGTGCCAATTCATACATGACGAGAATTATGAGTTTCCCACTTTTTGGAGTATACGACTACAAATTGCTACAGAAGTAGCAGGAGCTCTTGCCTATATGCATTCTGCAACCTCCGTTCCTATATATCACCGAGACATAAAATCTTCCAACATACTTTTGGATGAAAAATTCCGAGCGAAATTATCAGATTTTGGAATATCCAAGTCCGTCTTGGGTGATAAAACTCACTTGAGCACATTAGTCAAGGGGACTTTTGGCTACTTAGATCCCGAGTACTTTCAATCAAACCAATTCACTGAAAAAAGCGATGTTTATAGCTTTGGGATTGTTGTCCTTGAGCTTTTAACAGGGAAAAAGCCAATATATTCCATAGGACCAGGGGAATCGAGAAGCTTGGCAACATTGATTCTATCAACTGATGAAAGGCTTCTTCTAGAAAATGTTGATAACCGAGTGTTGGATGGACCAGAAGAGCAGCTTGTAGCAGTTGCTAAGCTTGCAAAAAGATGCTTGAATATGAACGGGAAGATGAGGCCAACGATGAAAGAAGTTGCAATAGAGTTGGAGGGAATAAGGTCAAGTCACTAAATAAAATGAATCTACTGTTTATATTGTATTAAGCTTGTAGAAGAAGCCGGATTGGAGCTAGCTATATGTCTATGTGGATGACATTATTATGTTCTTAAAATCTTTTGTTCTTAAGTTGGTCTTTTTTGATTTTTCATACCAAGTCTTTTTAATATATGTACCTGTATTTGTATCTATATGATGCATGTGCACAATGATTCATTTCCGGGCGTTTTGCTCATTGTTCAAACTGAGCTAGTAACAATAATACTGTTAAACATTTATGGTTGAAATGAAAATAAAATGAAGAAGACAACAAGTAGAGAAGTGAAGTCAAATAGTTACATTGAAACTTAGACACTTTCATTTGTAATAACAATCACAATAATTAAACACTTTCATTTGTAATAACAATAACATTTATAGATATAGATATATGACCAAGTTTACTAAAATGACATTGTTATATCATCACTTGAATCCAAAATCATGCTTCCATGATCCATATAGAACATTTTGACTGAAATTTACTTCATTAAATGTATCTTTTATGCGTACTATTTTCTTATTAACTTCCAATGTTGCAAAAAACGGCCTACAAGGCCTTGTAATCGCCGATTCCAAGCTACAAGGCCCTGGAACTTGGAGACATTTACAAGGAAGTCGGCCGATTAATCGGTGATTACAAGGTTTTGGGCCGATTAATCGGCTAAAAAACGCAACTCGGCCCTCGACCGCCTCAGGACCGATTCACGATTTTTGCAACATTGTTAACTTCAATTTTATAACCAAAGTTTTAAGTGTATTGTAATGTTATTAGTTACCAAATAGCACAACTGGGCTGAAGCTTACTTGCAAGCCCAGTCCATCTTTTAGTTCTTACAAAGCCCATAGCAAATTAGCAATTGAATTTGACTATTTAAGGTTTTTTTTTTTTTTTTTTTTTTATTATTTTTTTTTTTAACTTATCTATTTGCTATTCGAACGATAAACTTTATAAAAATTTGTTGTATCGTATAAGCTAAATTTGGTCAACTAGTTACTATTTCATTGGTGATTCACTTACATGACATTCATTCGATCTTCTACATCAACCTTTTGTCGCAAACTGTCCATCGATGTTTCTATTGCAATGGTTGCTTGTTGTCAATATGGCTTAGCCAACTTTCTCCCAAATATCATTCAATACGACCCAAGAAACGTGACCCCATTAGAAAATCATTGTTTTTCATTTATCAAAAGAGATTTTTTTTTGAACAGCAGAGAGAAATAATATAAATGACAAAAGCAAACCAGCAAGATGCTAGAAACCAGAACAATCAGTTACATGGAGTATTACATGGGTTAACAACCCAATCAATCCAATTAAGCCTACCCTTTCTAACTCTAGAAGATACCCAATTGAAGGAAGCGAGCTTGATGTCATTGAGAATGAGATCCCTCGAGGGCCGTTTAAGCGAGAATACCATGTCATTCCTAAATTTCCACAGGAACCAAAAAGTTGATTGGACTACCGCGTCAAAGAGGGAAACATTGTGGCTCGGCAGATTGACTTTATCCGCAAGGGTAAGAGCATCTAAAAGAGTTGTTAACGTGATATTTTGAATTTTCCACCACGCTAACACTTTAGACCAAGTATCTATGGCTACTTCACAAGAGATGAAGAGATGAACTTCTGTTTCAATGTCATTGTCACAGACGGGGCAACATGTCGAGTGAAGATCAATGCCTCTTTGGTCTAGGTTGGACCGGGTTGGTAGTCTTTCATTAAGGATTCTCCAAGAGGATATGTTTATTTTGATGGGTAAAGCTTTGTTCCACCTATACGGTTGCGGGTTTGCGGTGTAATGAAGGTTGGAGATGTATGATCGCATACTTTTGACTGAGAAGACTCTATTGTCACTAATGGAACATTCCCAGTAATCATTATCAGAGGTTAAGTATAGGCTAGACAGAAGGCTAATTAATTCAGAAAGCTCGTGTCTTTCAGCTTCTAATCTCAGTGGCCTCAACCAAGCCCACGAAAAAATAAGACCAGGAGGGTGGGGGATGTCCAGTTGGCTTGATGGACCTTGAGTCGAACCAGGTGGACCGGTGATATTCGGAGATATTTTTGGTGCTCGATCACAAACAAAACAAAGATTGTTAGTTTCTAACCTGTATAGCCTCGGGAATGTGGAGCAAAGAGGTGGACCGCCAAGCCATTGATCAACCCAAAACCGAGTGGATGCGCCATTTCCTACTTTTCTTTTAAAGATTGAGGGGAGGGTAACCCCGTATGTTGACAAATCATCTTTCAACCGCATGATGTGGTACCACGCACCCGACTTGTATGGAGATGAGGAGTCCATCCTAAGGCCCCCGCAAGTGCCATGGATAGAGACAATTGTTTTCCTCCATAGAGCATTTTCTTCTAAAAGAAAACGCCACCACCATTTCACTAACATTGCTTGATTGAAAATTTTAAGGCTACCGATACCGAGGCCTCCTTGCTCACGAGGAGCAATTACTTTATCCCAGGCAATCTAAGCAATCTTTTTTGTATCAAAGCTACCACCCCAAAAGAAATCTCTACGGATGCTTTCGAGCTTCTTTAGAATGGAAATCGGGGCTTTAAACACGAAGAAGAAGTAGACCCCTAGACTACCAAGGACGGATTTTATAAGTGTAAGGCGACCACCATAAGAAAGTGTTTTGGTTTTCCAATTTGAGAGCCGCTTTTGAAATCTATCAATCAAACTAGACCAATTACAGCATCTTGACATGTTTGCACCAATGGGCTGCCCCAAGTACGTACAAGGGAGCAGAGATGGTTGACAACCAATAGAGCTTGCTATAGAATTGAGCTCATTTGACGAAACCCCAATACCAAAAAGTTTGCTCTTATTAAAGTTTATTTTGAGACCGGAAGCAAGATGGAAACATGTAAGGATTCTTGACAAGTTTCTAGCATTTGGAAGTGACCAATGACCAATAATGAGTGCATCATCCGCAAATTGGAGGTGTGATATAGGAACTTTATCTTTTCCGACTTCAGCACCTAGGAAGATGCTTTTGTTCCTTGCCTCTAAAAACACTACATTTAAGGCCTCAACTGCCAAAATAAATAGGAAAGGGGAGAGAGGGTCACCTTGCCTAACACCCTTTCGAGCTTGAATTCGCTAGTTTGGGATCCATTGATAAGAACCGAGGCGAATGCTGAATTTAGGCAAGAGTGAATCCATTTCCTCCATTTTTCTCCAAAACCCATTTGAGCCATGATTGATTGCAAAAAAGACCAGCTTAATGAGTCAAAAGCTTTCTCGAAGTCGACTTTTAAGAGGAGAAGCTTTTTCTTGTGTTTTTTAGCCCATGAAATTATCTCATTTACCAAAAGGGGTCCATCAATAATCTGCCGATCTTTAATGAATGCCATTTGCACATCACCCACGACCGAAGGAATGACTTGTGCAAGGCAATTTGCAAGGACTTTTGCAATTATCTTATATTGGCATCCAATTAAACTTGTTGGCCTAAAGTCGCTTATGGTTAATGGATCATCAACTTTAGGGACAAGGGTGATGAAGGAAGAATTACAACCTCGTGGAATTGAGGCCGAGTGGTAGAAGTCATTAACATATGTAATAATGTCTTCACTCAACAGGTTCCAGTGCTTCTTTATGAGTTTGAAGGTGAACCCATCTGGACCCGGGGCCTTATCCCCGCCACAATCCCATACGACATTTTTTATTTCTTGGGAAGAGATCGGACTTTCAAGAATGAGGTTTCATCAGGGGTAAGTTGCTTGAAAAGGTTTCTGGAGAAAGAAGGTCTATTGTGTGATGGTTCTGTAAATTTAGTTTCAAAGGAGTGAAGAACATGAGATTTAATGAGAATGGGATCTGTCACCCACTCTCCTTCGATAGCCAACCCATTTATTCTTGAACGGTTTCTTCTGTTATTGATGATCCCATGAAAAAAGCTAGAGTTCTCATCCCCTTCTAAATCCCATTTGATCTTAGCTTTTTGTCTAAGATCTTTAAGCTTGCGATGCTCCATTTCAGCAAGCATTTTAACCGTTTCGATTCTCACATCCACATCCATAGCCGAGAGAGGAGACAACTCAGCCCTTCGATCAATTTCATCTATTTTTTCTCGAAGTTCTAGGGCTGCTGTTGATTCAGTGGCATTAATGGAACTTCTCCAATTTTTAAGGTTATATTTGAGGTGTTTGAGCTTAAGTTTAAATTTGACTGCTCAGTTGGTCAAAGTTGACCAGGAATCGTTTATGATTGTGCAAAAATCATTATGTTGCAACCAAGAGTTGTAAAACCTAAAAGGTATTGGACCATAATCATTTACCGAGTTGATGAGAATGATCCGAAAACTCTTTAGTGAGAGCCAAAGTATGAGAATTTGGCCACCTATCAATGACGTGTTTGGAAACCAAAATTCTATCAATCTTACTTAACTTCGAGCCTAGACTATTCATTCGTGTGAAACGCATACCTCCCATTGGTAAGTCTAGGAGACCCGCGAATAAGATGAACTCATTAAAAACCGATGCACTTCGACGACAAAAGCGAGAACCCAATCGTTCATTTTCGTTCCGAACTTCATTAAAGTCTCCCAAGACAACAGAGAGGCAATTTTCTGATTGGACAAGGGCCTCAATATCAAGCCAAAGCTTCTTCTTTCTGTTTAGAGCTTGTGGGGCATATATTACAATGAAAAGACACTCACTGTCAATGGATAACCATTTTCCCGTAAGTGCAAGAAACCCGTCACCAACTATGGATGATGTCATATGAAACTTGGATGTGTCCTATATGGCAACAATTCCTCCTGATTTACCATTTGCCTTATTCAATGCATAATCAAATGTAGAATGACCCCACATGGATTGGACCCAAGATCGGTTATCCTCATTCGACATTGATTCTTGTAACCCGAAGAAGTGAATTTTATTTTCTAGACATAGTCTTCTAACCCAACTACTCTTGTGGTCTTCCCCGAACCCCCTTATATTTAAAGATAGGACATTCATTGGAAACTTTCGTCTAATCCAGTACCCAGTGCATGGGCAACATCTTTTTCTTTTCCTACCATGTTAAATCCTAGGGCGTTGCCAACCTCCACGGTTTTGTTAACCTCCAATGATTCGGAAGAAGAGGAGGATGTTGGTTTGGGAGGTTGAGATGAAGAGGTAGCTTTCTTTTTCCTAGGGATTGGTGCAATACCATTTAATGGATCAATTAAGCGAAGTGAAGCATACCTCTTCTTCTTTGTGTGATGTAGCAGGGATGATGATGATGCTGGGACAGAATGGTTCCTTTGCTTTGTGTGGACCATATTGTTTTTCCTGATGGATTTATATTTTGGTGTTGGGCTAGTGGCAGTTTGTTGTGAGCCTGCAAGAGAGTGAGGGGTATTTCTTTTGGACTTTGGCAGTTTGTTGTGAGCCTGCAAAGTGAGGGGTATTTCTTTTGGACCTTATTTTGTTAAAGTATTGGGCCAAAGTTTGATCTGTGGAATTAGTAGTATTGGGTGAGGTCACGTGTGAGTGTGGGGTAGGAAGTGTTTCATGAGAAACATCTTGATAGAGGTTAGGTATGGTTGACTTACCTTGGTTATCACAGACATTTACAGGTATTGTTTTAGGCATTGTGTCAGGCCCATGTAAGGGGCTGGTTTTGTCTTTGAGTTGTTTTCCCAAATTTGATGTCGACTCTTCTTCAGAAGGGATTTCTGGACCAGTGTCACAATTTCTTGGTACACCAACATTTTCCAAAAAAGTATCCTCGTTTGTAGCCCCTAGTGGTCCATCTTCTTCTTCACTATTCCCATCGGAATCTTCACCTGAATGATCGCCATCTTCAATATCGTCATTAGAGCTACCGAAAATAGAAGAGGTAAGTGTGTATCCATTGAAGAGTGAGTCAATCTCACCATCAACTTCCGAAACCCGAATGGGTATGAACTCGCTGCCTATTGGTGCATGCACCATATCTTTTATGAAGCTCATTTGTGTTGTGAGGACACACACTTTTCCGAGTGACCGATTAAATTGTCTCGAGCTACATTCTTCTGGAATGAGGACCCGACCCCAGTTTTCTGCAATGGAAGAAAACACATTCGTTGACCAAAGGTGAGGTGGGAGACCGGATATGGAGAGCCAAGTAACACGATCTTGAATACGGATATTGTTTGACCAAGGTTTGAGGGTTTTAAAGTGGGTAGTGAGAGTCTTGTTTGTGAGTGCTTTTTCAGCCGTTTTTTGGTCATTAAAAATGATAAGAAGGTGTAATCCGCCGAGGTATTTTATTGAGAAGTCAGGGAAACCCTCATCAATGATTAAATTCTGTGTGAGATTGGCACTACCGATGGAATGAAGTTCAGCGATGATTGAAGAGTTTGTTCTTTTGTTTGGTGGAGGCGGTAGGATCGGATTAATTCTGGTGGGTGATTGTGGTTTGTGGTATGGGCTTTTACCATTGAGTGCATCTGCATATGAAGCTCCTGGTTTGGTGGTGTTGGATGTGATGGTAGGTTTTTTGGTGTCACGGTTTGTGGTAGCAGGGTGTTTGGATTTCATGTTATTGATGTTAGGGTTATAGTCATTCTTTTGGTAGCGAGCAACATTGCAACGCACCCTCTGGATTCCGATACAGATTGTGTTCAACTTCTTTTCAAATGCCACCGTATTGGTTATTCCGGCAAACGATGCAAATCCAAATCTGTTTCCTGGGTGTTCTTTTTCCGTGCAATATACATGTTATTGACCTGGCCATACCTTTTAAACACCTCCTGCATGACATCCTTGTTCCAGTTTTCTGGAAAATTAGTGAAATAAAAGGTGATTTCTTGTGGTTTGTGTGGGTTGTTGATGTTTTTTTTTTTTTTTTTATTATTTATTTATTTATTTATTATTATTATTTTTTTTTTCCAATTACCCATGTCCAGCCATTGTTGTTGTTGCTTGTATCCATTTTGAGACTTTCTCTCTCCTCTGACCCTAGAGAGGAAAAGTCAATATAGAAAAATCCAGTTCATAGTTTAAAGTTTTGATAGTGAATCAGTATTTATCAAAAGAGATTATAAACATATATATGATCGATCCTTAAATAACCGGGTCAAATCTGTATCCAAAACCAAACAGTACAACTGATTACCATGGCCTAACAATATAGCAGTATTAGACAACTACTTATGCATTACTTATTGAATGAAAGAGCACAAGCACTACTTATCCATTGTTTGAAACAGTATAAAAGTTGGCGAAGCTGTAAATTGTCCTATACCCCGCCTACAGCACTGACCGATATGGTGCAAAAGACTATCAAGACCCTCCACCTGCTGCCCTTTTCGACCCCGAAGAACTCACCAAATGGTCTTTTTACAGAGCCATAAGCCGAGTTCATTGCCACAATGTTGTTCCTTTACATCACTGTCTTGACTGTCATCGGTTACAAGTCCCAAGTTGACTCCACCCACAGCACTGACCAATGTTGTAGTGTTGGAATCCTTGGTATCGCATGGGCCTTTGGGGGCATGATATTTGTCCTTGTTTATTGCACTGCTGGTATCTCAGGAGGACACATTAACCCTGCTGTTACATTCGGGCTGTTTTTGTCTAAGAAAGTAACACTACCAAGGGAATTTATGTACATTCTGGCTCAATGTTTGGGTGCTATTTGTGGTCGTGGTCTTGTTAAGGCTTTCCAAAAGACTTGATTACTATCATAATTATGGTGGTGGTGGTGAGCTTGCTGATGGCTACAGCAAAGGAACTGGTTTGGGTGCTGAAATCATCGGTACCTTTGTTCTTGTTTACATCGTCTTCTTGGCTACTAACCCTAAGAGAAATGCACTCGACTCCCGTCTTCTTGGCTACCAACACTTCTAGTCAATTAAAGGTGTTGGCACCTCTTCCTATCGGATTTGCAGTGTTCATGGTTCACTTGGCGACAATCCCAATTACAGGAACTGGAATCAACCCTGCTCTTAGTTTTGGTGCTGATGTCATGTGAAATGTGTGCAGTGGTCATCGGCTCATCGCAGCGTTCTATTACCAATACGTATTGAGAGCAGATGCAGTTAAGGCTCTTCGATCGTTCAGGAGCAACGCTTATGCTATGATCGTAGGACAAAAGTTATAAACTACAGATAATATATATCCTCTTTCACAGTAGCAGTAGCAATAACATGTTCAATTAAAACCATGCATCTATAGGACATAACATAGGTACTCGACCTACTTCGGATTACTATATAATAGTTAGAAAATACAAAATAAGATCTGCAGTGTCATAGCATATCAAAAGTCCAAACATTTAGGGTAAATTAAAGTCCTGCTTAATCACATTGCAACTTTTTACTAAACTCGTTGGACCAGTTTCAGCTTTTGGCAATTGTAATTGATTTTTTTTACCTGTTGATATTTCCTCTGCGGAGACTACAAGAATTCCATTGGTATCCAAACTGAAGCAAACCTCTAGTCCTGGCCTCCAATTAGGACTCGAAGTAAGGCCACTAAAGTCGAACTTGCCAAGTAATTTGTTGTCCTTAACTTTGACCCCCTCTCCCTGATACACAGGGATAGATACCCGGTTGCATTGGGAGGAATACTAAATATCTTTTTCTTGCTGGTGGGTATGGAAGTGTTCTTGGGACTCAAATTATCTGGTACACCATTAATCTGGACTGCTATTCCTAATGAGAGGGGAGACACATCCTGTAAGACAATATCTCACACCACATTATAATCATCTCCACTTAACCTTGAGGCCAAGATTGCAGCACCGAATGCAACAGCCTCATCTCCATTCATACTCTTGTAAAGTGTCTTCCCTTCAAAATACTCTTCCACCATTCGTTGTACCTTTGGAATCCTACTTGAACCCCCAACAACAACCACCTCATCCACATCCTTCTTCTTCATTTCCCCATCAAACAAACATTTTTCGACTAGCTCAACACATTTTGTAAAATAAGTTGCATTTAGTTCCTCAAATTTGGCTCTGCTAATTTTGATCAAAAAGTCGATCATTGCCCTCATACAAGCAATCAATTTCGATTGGAGCAAAAGTAGTTGACGAAAAATCCCTCTTTGCTTTCTCACAAGCAACTTTTAGCCTTGCCATTGCTCTTGGATTCCCTCTTAGGTTGACCTCCCTGTGTTTTTTCTTAAATAATTGTAAGCAGTAATTAACAAGTGTTGCATCAAAATCCTCACCACCTAAATGAGTGTCGCCCCCTACAGCTTTGACATTAATGTCACCTGTTTTATTAAAGGTCAAAAGAGATACTTCAAAGGTTCCGCCACCCAAATCAAACACCAAAACATTCTCATCCTTGTCCCATTGTTTGTCACCAAAATTGTCCACACCATATGCGATTGCAGCAGCTGTAGGCTCATTTAACAAACGCAACACATTGAGGCCCGCAATAGTTCCTGCTTCCTTTGTTGCCTCTCGCTGTTGGTTGTTAAAATAAGCAGGAACGGTGATCACAGCATCTGTTACCTTTGTTCCAATATATTCTTCTGCAACCTCTTTCATCTTCTTGAGAACCATAGCAGATAATTCTTCGGGTGTATATTGTTTATCTTCTCCCTCGTACTTAACTACAACTGTTGGCTTCTCTGAAGGCCCTTTAATGACCTTAAAAGGCCACGACTGCATGTCATTTGTCACTTGAGGATCACCGAATCTACTTCCAATCAAACGCTTAACATCTGATAATTTAGAAGCTTAAGGTTAGTAACAAAAGATTGGCGTCCCTGTTCCTGTAATTCTTTAGTTCCGAGAGAAATCGTATAAAGTTGAAGAAAAAAAAAATTTCAATAAAAAGATTTACCAAACACGGTGTTAGTAGGGTTCCTAGCGATCAAATTCAGAAACAAAAAGGAGAATTAGAGGTTTTACTTCCCTTCTGGTGTACAAGGATGGGGATATTTGGTGCAACCTCCTATTGATCAGTTGGTTGTGCTCTAGCGGCCTTATAACGTTCATGTTGCTGCCCAGACAATGTCTTAGACATGTGTTCTACTCAAGGTGCTTTTGAGTCTTGCACCCTCTTTGTACAGATGGACCCAAACCATGGGCTCATCTCACAAGAACATAAGGTTGATTAAATTCAGAAAAGAAAAGGTTTGTTATCATGAGAAACAAAGACAAACCCTCCTACAACTGATTCTTTCTTGGAATAATTTTTGAAATATAATTGTGTTGTAGTTTTGCTTGTAAGTCCAACACGCTGGTTAAGACTTATCAAAACCTTGTAAGAGAATGTTTTTGGATGTTATTAATATCCAAAACAAATATGATTTAGTCTAATGACTATTTTTACATACGAGTAGTGTACGATATTGCACACTATGGATTTCGTATAATCTCACTACATCAATTTGGGGAATGTCATCAATTGATTTAAATGGTTGTCTTATATAACCTTTTTATTTTTTGGGCAAGTGATAGGCATTAAGGTTTTGTATATTGTGTAACAACTTAATAGAAAATCACCTATCCTGGATATCATGATCTGATGTCTTTGTGCACAGTTTGTGGGGCCGACTATCCAAAGACACATATGGAACACAAAGGGGAGGTGTAGAACTGAGTGAAACACCATTTTCAATGTTTTACGACTCTTAAGTTGTAACCAATTGTATGGGGCAGCTGCTTAGCAACTCTGTTTCTGTTTACTTCTTTTCTATTTTTTTCTTTTTAGTTTGAAAGACTCAGGGCATGAGGACCTTTTTTTTCTAAAATTGTCGCATAGATAGTCAGTGATCAATAGAGTAACAAACGTTAATGTAAAGTTAGCCCCATTTCGTAAAAGATATTAATTTCTTTAACACTTTCATTTCATTGACTAATAGCAACAGAGCTATTTTAGTAACTTGTACGCCCCATGCTTTTGCAAGTGATACACATGTATATTTGAGATGTGTTATATAAGCACATAAATTTATATATGCTTTCATGTAATAAATCAGGTCAAATGTATATATCGTATGTAAACCCAGCAAGATGGTATTCTCATAACCTAGAGCCCACAAATTGACCAAATAAACGAAGTTAACTAAAAGTGACAGATGATTATCTCTGTGGCGGGCTAGACTCTACGAATATTTGATCATCACCAAGCCAAAATGATTACCCCTCCACTTTTTAAGTAGCTTAGGCTGGGGTGTTTGAAAGAGATTTGAACATCTCATGAATACCTCCAAAGACAGAGGTCTTGAGTTCTACCTGCTTGTTCTTGTTGTTTCTTCAGGACTAAAATGAACGGGTTGTGTCATGTGTTCAGCATACTCTGCAACTTTTTAGGTCGGTCGCACCAGGCAGTCTGAGAAGGTGTGTCATATTCCAAGTTTGGGTGTGCCATAGCGTTGATTGACTTGACCATATCTTGTTCATTGGAACAATATTCATGCATCTTGCAAGGATGAGGGATGTTTCATCCAACTTACACTAATGAATTAAGTATGTAAAAGAAAGATAACTGATTGAGAACATGCTTAAATGCCCTGTTTCTTCCTTGCTCTCTCTTTCCCACTATTTTTTTAATGCAATATATTATATATGTAGCTATTTAGATGTTTATAATTATCAAGAGAAACTAACTAGATGATAGCGGATATTGCTTGAAACCACTTACCAATGTCGGCTTGTGGGTTAAGTCTTAATGACTTTTTGGGACCTGTAATAGAACCTTGAAAGAGCATGTTTTTGGATGTTACTATAGTTAAAGAAGGTTTGAAACCAAAACATAGACTGTGATATACCTTATTAGTTTTAATGTAAGACTATCAGATGATTCACAACACCTTTGTAAGGGTATATCTGGTAACTGCAGACCATATAATGCTTAAAGCCTTTCTATTTTTGAGAGGTCTTTGTTATCAAAAATCAGTTGCTATTTCCTTTTTAGGTTTGGTATTGGGATTCCTATGGAACTTATAACACATCGAATAGTTTTTTTTTTTTTTTTTTTTTTTTTTTTTTTTTTTTTTTTTTTTTTTTTTTTTTTCCGGGTATCGCTGTCATGTGGAACCCAATTTGAAGAAGGATTGAACCAAATAAAAAAAAAAAAAAAAAAAAAAAAAAAAGTATGGATGAAGATCGACCACATATGGGTCTCATTAAATTTGAGCAATATTATAGTTATTCATGTACTTTAAGTTGATTTAGAGGACATTACTTACCTACTTTGCTGCGATCTGCATATGGCTACTCTCCTCGGTAAGCCAATTCACAATGAAAGGCAGTGATATTTTTGTGATTTATATGCGCATGAAATCAAGAAGCCAAACCTGATTGTCAAGTGCCGATGTTGTACTTGGGGCAAGTGGATAATGCAGATATTGCAAGTGGAACCAACTTGCTTCTTTCATTACAGTGATTCCTCATGTTGGTTCTCTCTCTCTATATGCAACTAGTTTAACATATAAGTATAGAATAATATGGTATTGTATTGATGGAGATTGAGTACCCATCAGGTTGTGGTGCTTTTTGTTCAACTGTATAGTTTGTGTACATGACCCGTAAAATAAACTTATTTGGGTGTAGCTATAAGACTTTGCAAGAGTCAAGCTACACCATATAACTATGGCGAACATATTCTTAGAAGTTTCTATTATCTATAGCATAACTGCATAAGGACTGAGTCAAAAACAGAACACTAGATTGGATACTTCTTAATTTTTAGTATAAAAAGGTCAAGTAATTCGCAACAGCAAGTTGGTTTTAAGATGAGGCGTCGAAATAGATAGTGCAACTTACCAATTTTGTTTTGGGATTGGAGTCTAACAGGAGCCTTTCTTTTCTATTCTTTCAATGACTATACCATTAATTTGGTTCAGAGAGGGATTAAACCAAAAATAGAAGTCAAGAGATCTGAGGGTCTTACCAAAGAGTAAAACTTTATTGTTTTACTGTATCCTATTCGAATGACTTTTAACATACCTTAGTTATCATTAATTAGATGACGTCTTGTGACCTGTATGAACCATAGGATAGTGACAACACAAGATGAGCACACGAGGAAAATGTTTTGTTCGGGTCCCACGGATGGCGCCAAATGATGCTACCAAAATCCGCATAGTCGTCAAGGTGCTGAGATGGCCGTTTGACTTGTGTTGGCCTTGACTTTGGGTCTTCGGTAACAGTGCTGAAAAGACAAATAGTGATTGTTAGAGAGGTCCCCGAGCTGAGCCCGGGGGAACCCCCTCCGACGATCAAGTCAGTATTGAGCATATATATAGTGTATGCATTCGAGAATGTATCGATGACTTGTATGAAAGGCTATGAGTTTCTAAAGATAGTACGTCAAAGGACACGGGGGTTATTAATATTTTCTCGGGTGGCGCGATTCCCCTAAGGTAACTTCATATTATATATGTAGTTTTACGCCACATTTCCGAGTTGGGATTGAATGACTTTGTTTGAGGGAAGTTAAAGTTATTATCTTCCCTTTACTCATGCTCCTGTTTTCATAACAACATGGAGAAGATTAAGTAGAAGAAGTGAAGTAGTGTAGGTTGTGTCCTCATTGTCTCAAATGCATCCTATTTATAGGAGGTAACTGTTAAGAGATAACCACTTGAGAGGGAATCGAATATAACTAAAATCTAATTAAATATTATGAGATCAAATATTCCTTTTGCCACTTGAGATATCCCTTATCCAATCAGATATCCCTGCACATGGATTTCTCTTCTAGAACATGAATCACCATTTCATTTAAATGGGTTATCTCATCACTCCTCAAAATGATGCTGAGCGTATAGCCGAAGGACGATTTCCACAGTTTTTGCAAGCTCCTAAAATGATGCTTGGCGTATAGCCAAAGGATTCACACAAACTCTTTGAAACAAACCAAGAAACAATTTCTTCATTCTCAGTAGTAATGTCACCACTACTCATGGCATTTTGTTTAGCTTTAAAAAGGAAGAACATGGGTGTATATAACTTTGGGGAATTCAGTTATGATGATCCGCCCTTCTTTAACATCATACTGTAAATATGATACTTGACTTTTGTTGGGAACCAATATATAAGTAGAGTAATGATATATAAGTATCATCATAGTCCATTAAAGCATTTGTCACAATATTGGCAAGAAGATTTATTCACACTTTTTGTAATAGTTGTCACACTTTTTAAAAGTTAGTATGCATAAAGAGGTCATCACAAATGTCTTATTCTCTTCTCAAACAAGACATATGTGTATGCATTTCATATTAAAAAGTCAAATGTGACATTTAGCCATGGGTTTGTAGTTAGGCATCTAATCACAGCAATATAGGACCATAAGTCGAAACCACGTAAGTTAATAAGCTAAGAAAAAAGATTAAACAAAGAGTTGTTTGTCTAAGGCGATTATGATCTCAATAAGTAGTTTTAAGAGGTGTTTGTCTAAGCTTATTTGATAGGCTTATGAATTTATTAAAAAACTGGTAACTTATTTTCCTAGGCCTGCTTATCCAATTGAGCTTATGAGCTTACAAAGTCCATAAACTTAAGTGGATAATGATCAATGACTCTTACATCAAGTTGTTACATCCTCCATAGCTCATACTTCTCCATTATATACCTTCGCAGCTTTAACATGACAATCACAATTCAACTTACATTTTAACATATCATAATACAAGAAATACAATCATTGTTGAAACCAGCTTTTTTGTTAAAAAAAAAAAAAAAAAAATTGTAAACCAAACACCTGTTCTACTATACGACAATTTGTTTATTTTTTTCTTTATGAACAAAGAATCATGGTAGTTGACTAATGATTTAATTAACCAACACGATGATTTTGGTGCAATTGTTTGATATCCTTGTCACCAAAATCACTTCCTACTCAACGATACATCATCATCATAGTATTGAACTCTAAAATATGTTAGAACAATAATCAATTTCACACTAGTGATGACGCTTTAAAGGTATGCATGTGCATACCTTGTGCTTCAAGTATGTCTGCATGTGATCTTTATCCTTGTCATTCACACGTAACATTTAACCCGGTCAACCGTTTACCACATATAGGGTGTTTTTCTTGTAGTGTAGTAACATGAGTACATACATACATACTGTTTGAGCTCTCAAGACGACCGCTGAAGTTTGTGTGATATCGTCATAGAGTCAACTGATACAACTTATATATTGAAAAGGAAGCATGTAATCTCACATCATGCAACAAATTTTCACGTTTTATGTGTTGTAAAATAAGCTCTTTAGAAATCACCTCAATATTTACTACTTAAAAAGCAGCTTATATTAAAGTAAAGCCATAAGCTGTACTAGTACCCAAAACATCAACTTATCATGTTTTAAGCTGCTTATCTTTATTTGGAAGATGATCTTCTGTAACTTCAACTGGTTTCTCTCACAGTAACACTATATATATTAATTGAAGATCTTTTTGGTGTTATCACAACATAGGCCCGCAATATAGATAGATTGCAAAGCTTAAATTTGAAAGCAACCACAAGAAATTTCATGGTATATATTCATTTGGGAGTTGGGACAAAAGAGAAAATTCTTTGGCGTTATTTCCACGAAATTTTGAGGTCTTCTATACAGGACAAGGTTTATCAAAGTATTCCCTACATCAAACCCCAAAGTCTTTGAACCGTAATAAAAGAGGTGGCTCAGACAATTCAAAATAAAGCGCCATCAAAGACCCGACATAGAAGATGTTATTTCATCAATGCGTCTACTTATTCTAAAAACATGAATATACAACCAAGTTAAAATGAAATACCGAGTAACTATTATGCGGTTCGTAATGAAATGGAATCTATGGAAGTTGGTGTGCTTTCTCTTAAGTCTTAATGTTGGTAATTCAAAGACGAAACAAATAACAAATTCAAACAAACGAAGCGGAAGCTTTATTCAAATATCAAACCAAATTACAAAACCAAATTGTAATTCAAAGGTACCAAACCCTAATTCAAAAGGTACAAAGAAAACCAATACAATCAATCCCTTTTTATAGGTTAAATAAACTTGCAGGACAAGTAACACAAATTACCAAATAACCCCTAAAGTTTAAGTCACTTTTCTAACAATCTCCACCGTGACTTAAACTCTTCCATCTGATTCAAATCAAATTCAAATTTCCAAATTCCGAATTCCAAATTTCAAATTTCAAATGCCAGAAATGCTAGCAAAATTCAAAACGAACGATCCCAAAAACGATCCAAAACAAACTGAACAAATACAAACGCCGATAACCTTCCAAATGAACAATCAAACATTAACCGACAAATTCAAACTCGGTTAACCAAACAAATCAAATCGGCTCAAACGATGTTCAACAAAGACAATCAAATTCGGGCAACCAACTTCAAAAGCCCGACAAACGAAGATCCAAATTTTCAAACTAACAAATTCCCAAACGATCGAACAAATTCAAACGACTTGAACCAAGTCTTCAAACACCAAATCGATCTTCAAGTTTCAAATACCAAATTCAAATTCCAATGGTCCACTTATATAATAAGAATTACGACCCAAATATGAAATTCTAATGACCCACTTATTTAATAAGAATTACGGTCCAACTTCAAATTTATTATCAACGTATCAAACAAATTCAAGTTAATAAATAACTTGACGAACGGGCTCTAATAATTCAAACGCCCATATAATACGGATAATAATTCTAATGACCCACTTATACGATAAGAATTACGGTCCAAAATCAAACACAAACACTCGAGTAACCTAATCGTAGGTTGGTCTTCAAACAAGTTGTCACTAAAAATTCCAAACAAATCGATACCAAATCTGCTCCAAACGAAGTCTCCAAATTATAGAGTGATCCAAAATCAAGAAAGCCCAGTTCAAATTAAAAGCCCGATAAATCCAATTCAAAACAAACCTGTTAACATGATGCATATGATCGACCAAAGAATTACAAAAACAAATTCAGAACCCAAACAAACAATTTGCAACAAAAGAAAACTAATATAATAGGTCCAAATCAATAATCGAATTTTCAAACAGAATCCGAACAAACTTTGCGAACTCCTTTTTTTTTCTTCTTTTTCTTCGTCATGGCTAAACCGAATCTAGCTCTTGATACCACTTGTTGGTAATTCAAAGACAAAACAAATAACAAATTCAAACAAACGAAGCGGAAGCTTTATTCAAATATCAAACCAAATTACAAAACCAAATTCTAATTCAAAGGTACCAAACCCTAATTCAAAAGGTACAAAGAAAGCTAATACAATCAATCCCTATTTATAGGTTAAGCAAACTTGCAGGACAAGTAACACAAATTACCAAATAACCCCTAAAGTTTAAGTCACTTTTCTAATATTTAACTATCTAGGAGTCAGCATTTCCTTGCAGCTATATAAATTGCTACAGAGACTATATTGTATACAATATAGAAGTACAAAACATTCCCTATATGGGATTTGCTAATAGGTGCCCACTAGACATTGTTTTAAGTATAAACATATGAAAAGTTTGAGTATATTAAATTGAAAGTCATATTTAATTGAAAAAAGGAAATTTGAGTGAATTAATTTCATATTAATTTCATGTATTTATAGTTTAAACTATTCCCACCGGACACTCATTAGCAAAACCCTACTTTTATAAAAAGGAGGTGAAAAACTTCTCATGTTTTAAAATTGCTATATTAATTCAATTAATGATATGTAAGTACTAGATATAAATAAGCTGATATATTATATCGTGCTTTGTAAGGATAAATTGTGTGATTATATATTATTTATTTTGGTAAGTATGAAACAATTAACATATTGACACCAAATATTAAAGACTCATAAAAATATGAATTTAATGACACCAACAATCTATAAGCATTTCACAGGTTTTTCACACAACCAGTTTCCTCACTTCAACAAATGGTTACGTAATGAGTCGTATATCATCATGTTTCATTAAAACTAATTCCGGCTAAGTACCTCGGTGTTTCATGTTTTTTTCACACCTCAAATTTTATTCAATATTCTAGAAAAAAGCTAGAACTAGGGGTAGGGGGTGGAAGAGAGATTTTGCCGGCTTATAATTTTTTGTCTATTATGTTAAGGACAATTTATATCGCTCATTTTTTATATGGCCGTGGTTGGCTTCTTTGTTCCAGTTGTTGTTGTTACCCTCTTAGAACTTTTTAAGACACACATCATCTATGTCTTACCCATACTACATGTTAATTCACTAGAAAGGTGTGCAATGTGACGTCATCTGTTGAGGTAACTCGTTCACCAGTAAGGAATTGCAACATAAATTCCGAACATATATATGCCTATAGTGTAATACAATGAAACCCGTCGGTATAACTTTATTAATCAAGGAGATGAAGTGTATACGATGATGCGAGCTTTGGGTTTTATTTTTTTGGGTAAAAGGTCAACGACCCGGTAAATATATTACTCCAAAAAACGTTTAAGTACAACGGATATGGGTGAATCCCATATCTCAGCCCGTTACATAGGCGAAAAGCTTACATAACAAGATACTTCTTATTTTCAAAACAAGAAAACAAACCATTACTCACATGATAGTAATGACTCTGACAAAAGATAATCTACTTCCTACGACCTTGGAGATTAAAACCATAAATGGCATTAAGAGCATTCAATTCCCCTGGAAGATCATAAATTTGCTTCGAATAATCATCATAGTCATACTCATCTTCACGCTCATGACCACCACCAAAAAGATTTGCTGATTCATCGAACGTGTTAAGAACCTCCTCCTCTTCACTATCCGAAACCACAACCTCACCCACCTTTGAAAATGGGTTAGCCCTCTTAGTGACAAAAGGTTATGATGAATGCTAAGGGTTTCTTTTTCTTCAAGTTTACTTCGAAGAAAAGGTTATGATGAATGCTAAGGGTTTCTTTGGGTTTTATGGGGTAGCATCGGCGGGTTTATATATGTTTTATGGATTTGGTAGCGGTGAATTTTCTGGCGGGTTTCATTTGGGCAGCGGCAGCGGTTTGTGTGAGGATTGGGTTTGTGAAGATGGAGGCTGGAGAGAATATCATTACTGAAGGAGAGAACCTCTGGACCGTCGGCCGAAGCCGACGGCCGGAGAAGAGGCTGTTTTTGGTTTTAGGGTTTTAGTAGATCGACTAGTTACTAACTCGTGATACTATATAAGACAATGAAAACCGTCGGTATAACTTTGTTAATCACCATTATATGTAATAGTGAAACCCCAATACCCAAAACCTACAAACCGGGCTTGGACTTAATTATCCACTAATATATAGTACGTGATCACGCGCTGCAAGTCCTATCAGATATTTCATAAGAAAATGTATTCTTCAATTTCCTATTTATTTAATTTGAAGAAAAAAAAATATTAGTCAAAACAAAAGTAGCTAGAAGCCTAGAACACATCAAAGATCGAAAAAAAAGAAAAAAAAAAATCACCATCATAAATGCTATTCTGTTAACAGGAATTTAAAATTGATTATATTTCAAAAGCATGCATGTTTCATAGCCTATAGTATATATGAAGTTAGAATTCGAACTCCTCAAAATACTACATCACCTAGAAATACCAAATGACAGACATGAAATTCGTTGTTCTACAACTTCTGATCCCATCACTGAATCCTACAGACTCATTAACTCAACCAACTTCGTGAAGCCGGGCTGCCACAGTCGATGCGGGAACTTAACTGTTCCTTACCCTTTCGGTATCGGAGACAACTCAGACTGTTGTATAATTGATGGATTTCGCATCTACTGCAACACTTCACTAAACCCTCAAAAGGCCACTATTTCTGAAGGCGGAGGCGACTACGAGTTGATCAAAAATATATCTGATTCCACCATCCGGATTTCTAATATAGTGTCGAGCAGGTGCTATTCTCCAAATGGCAGAATATACAATGAAAGCGAAATCACAGTGAACTTAATGGGGAAGCCGTACTCGTTCTCGGAAGTAAACAAGTTTACAGTTATCGGTGTTAGAGTTTAAGTACCATGACATTCATATAATTAAACACATAATCATAATACACATGCGGAAGCTAGGATCATATATAACATATAAAAGATTAACTAAATAATAAATCAAGAACGTAGCTTTGGATGTAGGGTTTAGTAAGCACATAGACCTAATTAGGGCTTAAGCCTTGGACACTTTCAAACTAGTTTAGTTAAGCATATAGAGTTTAGTAAGCACATAGACCTAATTAGGTCTTAATTAGGGTTCATTAGGGTTTTGTGATATGTTTAGTGTATTAGATTGGTAGATTACTTATTATGGTGTTGTTGTGATCTTATGCTTGACATACCAGGGGTTAATAGGATGTGAGTGTTGAGTTATTTAACTTCTGTGGATACGTGAGCAGGTCTAGAGAGACATGCAAGTAACGAATGCAAAAAAAAAAAAAAAAAAAAAAAAAAAAAAAAAAAAAAAAAACTGTGAAATACCTACTATAGGTATTTGTAATGGGCATGATAGTGATGAGATTTTGTGGGTTGTTACACCCCCCCCCCCCCCCCTTCCTTTTATTTTTCTTAGTTTAATATTAACTTGTAGAATTTGTAGAAAAAGTTTCAGATTTATTAGAATAGTTTTAGTATTTATTAGGATATATAGTTTTTAATTCATAATAATTAGAATTTTTATTAAATAATTAATTTTCTTTTTCCAATAATTTTCTTTTGTCATCTAGTTAGTAGGAAAATTAGTTGTATGCCTATAGGACTAATCGTGCTTTGATTTCACTTTTTATGTTGCGCGTTGACGTTACGTTTTAATTAAAACGCGCGTTTTTAGTTTAGATACCTTTTACGTTTAGTTGTTTCGCATAGTTGTTCCACAATACCAAATATTCAAAATCTCATCCTTACAAGCATTTTAATCACGAACCTTACATGATATCCTCGATTTACACCTCATTTGGGACACGACCCGGGTAATCACTTGCCCGGTATCTCTCTCTCTCTCACACACACACACACACACACACACACACACACATATATATATATATATATATATATATATATATATATATATATATATATATATATATATATATATATATATATATATCGTATTCACGGGTTTTGCAAGTTAGCCTTTTCACAAGGGTTGACTACTCAATTTCCTCACATACTTTGTATGTATCATTGATATCCGTTTTAAAAATAAGACGAATCAGGTTTGTTAAAGGCAAACTTTCTGTGTCTTTCGGCAGTGAATTTTCTGGGTAGGTTTGGAAAAATGATTTTTGAAAAGGTACTTGTCCTTCGAAATAAAATATGCAAAAATTTTAGTAACTACTTAACTTATGTGGTAACCTCAGGAAAAATTGGGAGAGTCTCTGGAGTTCATTTGATGTGTCTTAAATTTCGTGAGAAACTGACCCAAATTGTAAAATAAACCTAAAATAAGTTATGAGTATAACTATAAATATAAATCAATAAAAACCATTTGTAACTTATGAAATAAACATATAAGTATTAAGTGATCCATATTTCGTGTAGATCATTTGAAGAGGCGTAACATTGTTTCCTTGTGTTCATTCATTCGTTTGCTTTCCTTTCATACGCATTCAGGTACAAATATTCTTCGTTTTTCAGTAGGGACTTCTCATGACTATTTTGATCCTTGACCTTGCTATGATTCCCTTTTGATATGATTCATGATGTGACTTCTTTAATATGATCTTCTGAGCCATTGCTATGCTCCCTTTTACCTTGATTCGTTAATATGATTCATTGATTATGATTCTTTGATATGACTCTATGATTTGATAGTCGTCGGTTATTCATTTGTTATGATATCATTCAATTCAGTTTATTATATGTTCTATTGGATATGATATGATGTTTGATATGATATGATATGCTTTGTCTGTTCTTATTCCCGAGCTTTATTTCTAGTCATGGAGGTACCATGGCCGTGACATTGAAGCACCAATGGCATGACACTTTCTGTTGAGGTGTGATTGATCCACGACATCCCCATTTAGTAGGATATGTTATGTGATCACTTGGCTATTATGATATATGTATACCTGTCGATTGTCGTGTGAGAAGGATATATGTATGATTTGTTTTGTGGGGGGGGGGGGGGGGGTGTATAGATGCATCCTAGGTATGTCAAATATGTTGGATTTATTATGTGTAGGGTGAATGTGGGGGTATGCTTTACACTCCTTCACATTGGAGGCTCGCGACTCCATTTTGGTACTTAGAGGTCTCCCCTCTTTATGCATGTCGGATTTTGTAGGATATATGATTATGTTGTAGGAGATCTATCAAGTACCTTGGTAGGTCGGCTCGTGGCTTCCTTATGATTCTATTTGTCCATTCAAGTACCTTGTTTAGACAATCCTTTGTTGATATGTGCTCATTATTCTCTTATGATTATGCCTATGTTGATATCTCTATGATGCTTCGTTTTCCTATGACTTGTGATATATTATGCTAATCCTTATGATACTTCTCACTTTTTTGATTATTACCATTCGACTCTTCATATTCTTCATTCTATTGACTTATGATATTGGTTCAGTTGTTCGTTGACCTCTTATGCATTTGGCAGATGACATTCTTTTCAGCAGGAGTTTATGTTTCCTTTTCCTATGCTTATTTACGTTTCGATTATCCGTTGGTTTTGCTATATATATGTTCACTGGGCTTTTTATCTCAGCCGCATTTCTTTTCCTGTGGCAGGTTTTAGGTTGGAAGCTGGGTTTGGGTGAAGATAGAGCATAGGAGCTTTAGTGGACTACCCATGGACTAGAAACCCATTACATCTGGACTAGTTTTGGACTTGGATTAGATTAGACTTTGTTTAGTTTGTATTTTCTTTTCTTTTATAGTTTTAGTATTTCCTTTGTATTTTTATATTTTTCCCTTGTAATTTTTGTTTTAAGTCTTCCGCTTGCGTTGTATTCTTTGTATGCTTTGATAAGTCACCATACTGTAGCGCTCTGGACCCATGCCGGGTTGGGGTGTTACAAGACTTCTTCTAGAAAATGTTGATAACCGAGTGTTGGATGGACCAGAAGAGCAGCTTGTAGCAGTTGCTAAGCTTGCAAAAAGATGCTTGAATATGAACGGGAAGATGAGGCCAACAATGAAAGAAGTTGCAATAGAGTTGGAGGGAATAAGATCAAGTCACTAAATAAAATGAATCTACTATTTATTTTGTATTAAGATTGTAGAATAAGCCGGATTGGAGCTAGCTATATGTCTATATGGATGACATAATTATGTTCTTAAAATCTTTAGTTCTTAAGTTGGTCTTTTGTGATTTTTCATACCGAGTCTTTTTAATATATGTACATGTATTTGTAACTATATGTTGTGTGTGCACGATGATTCATTTCCGGGCCTTTTGATCATTGTTCAAACTCTACTAGTAATAACAATAATACAGTTAAACATTTATGGTTGAAATGAAAATAAAATGAAGAAGACAACAAGTAGAGAAGTGAAGTAGCAAGTAGAAAAGTGAAGTCAAATAGTTACAGTAAAACTTCGACACTTTCATTTGTAAAAACTTAAAAAAAGAGCTATTCTATGGACATGGGTTTTGATAGGTTTAGGCCAACTAGTAAACTGGATCATTAAGCCAATGTAAATTGGGTTATATCTCATATGTATGATTTCCGAATCAATATAAAAAAATCCCGATATGTAGAATATTTTCAATCTTTTGACTGATGGTATTATGTCTGGCATGTTTGATATTTAGAAAAACATTAAAAAATGATACTCATAAAGTGCATTGATCCCTAGCATGATTTGTAACCTCCATAGTGTCCGAAATGAAATACATATTGATAGATATCAACAAAATGCCCCGAGTTGTAGACTTGTGCAAAGAACACAACTGGAAGACCGGAGACCCATGAACAACTCCATATAGATAATCAGTGATAGGTGATATTTAAATTGAAAGCACGTTAATGTTACACAAATCCTAAAAGAAATAAAAACCATACAAACAAGTATTTGTGTCACCAGGCTTTGGTTCACTTCCTATTAGCATTCTCTTCTTGTGGTATTTCTCCTTTCTCTGAGACAAATATTGTGAGAGGAGAAGGCATATAGGTTGTGGACTAAGTGACACAAATAAATGATTTTATGGTTTTTACTAGCACTTTGGAGGTGTGTTGCATCCACGTGAAAGCTTTTTACAAGAAGCATAGGTTTCTTAGCAATGTTATTTGTAGAAGTCTCAGACTCAGGCATATCCAATGTCCTTGTTGTGATAGATTGGGTAAAGTGGACATGATAGAAATTGCTCGCAGACTACTGAATGCGAAAAGAACATTGAGTGCCATGATGGAGATGGTGGTGGATATCATTGTTGTTTCAACCAAGGTTACGAGGATAATCCTTATCTTGATCTAGGCTGCCAAGGTCAGTTTCTCTTGTTACAAGTTTACTTTTATAACGACAAATAGATTATATGCTCCCGCTACTCTACACTTTTAATGCATATTTTCTTTATGAATGGTCCGGATTTGAATTAAACCGTAAATGAGTTTTGAAATCTAAAAAGAGCTAACAACGCAGCTTGTTATTTTTTTTTATGAATGTTGTTTTCATAAGAATTAGTTTTGTAATCTAAAAAGTGCTAACATCGCAGCTTGGTGTTTGTATGTCCTTCACTTCTTTGTAAAAAAGAAAAAAATAATAACAATAATAACTGAGCAAAAATAAAAAAGAGTTAACTCTTTATATGTTTGGTTGTAATAAAAATGCCCACAAGAGTTGGTGATCATTAACTTCTATGCCAATTATTTGAGATGCACTCTGTATCAAGAATTAATTGCACAAAAGCCTACCATGCCAAATTGTCAAGTGGTACCACTATTAATTAAAATGACATAATATCACATTAAATATTGTATATTCATTAGAAGTAGTCAACATTGCCTTCCAGCTAGCTGTAAATTGCTACAAAACACGCACATAATACTGTAACACAAGTTAGCTCAGTCAATACAAAAGTAGCTAGAACGCATCAAAGACCAGAAAAGAACAATCACCATCATGAACACTATTCTTTTAACTGGAATTTAAAACTGATTGCATTTTAATTCTAGAAGATAAAGCGATGAAGTTATTCAGTAAATATCATTTTTCTTTCTAAAATATTATATTACAAAAGCATGTTTCGTAGCCTATATATATGAAGTCGTTAGACTTGGAACTCCTCAAAAATACTACATCACCTAGAAATCCCAAATGAAAGATATGAAATTAATTGTTCTAATTTGGGCAGTATTTCAAATGCTTTCGCTTACAGTTTCTGATACAAATTCCACTACTGAATCCTACACCCTCATTAACTCTACCAACCTTGCTAAGCCAGGCTGCGAAAGTCGATGCGGGGACTTAATTGTTCCCTACCCTTTCGGTGTCGGCGACAACTCAGAGTGTTATATAAATGATGGATTTCGCATCTACTGCAACACTTCACTAAACCCTCCAAAGGCCACTACTTCTGAAGGCAGCTACAGGTCGATCAAATTGATATCTGATTCCACCCTCCGGACTACCAATATATTGTCAAGCAAGTGCTACGATTGGAATGGCACAATATACAATGATTTCGAAATCACAGTGGACTTAACTGGGAAGCCGTACTCATTCTCGGAAGTAAACAAGTTTACAGTTATCGGTTGCTATGATTCTTCTTGGTTGGAAACCTCAGCCGAAAGGGACCTGTGGACAGGTTGTATGGTATATTGTTCACTACTAGATGATTTTGTAGGTGACGAGTGTGGAGGAAATGGTTGTTGTCAATCACCCATACCCAACGACTTAATCTCTTATACCACTTGGATCTTTTCCTTGCTGGATATACCCGATAATAGGTCATTCAGTACTTGTACATACTCCTTTGTTGGTGACGAGAATATATTCAAGTTTAAGGGTCGTAATGATTTAAATGATACTAATTTAAAAACGAGGATCGAGGATACTGTGCCGATTGTGCTTGAATGGGCTATTGGTAATCGGAGTTGTTCTGAAGCCAAAGCAACAGATGGTTATGCCTGCCATTCAAATAGCAAATGTGTTAACTCTAGAAGTCGTGGTGGGTACCGTTGTCAATGTAAAGAAGGCTATGAAGGAAATCCATATCTGGATCCTGGCTGCCAAGGTATAATCTAAGTTAATTATATGTGTCCTTAAATTATCATTTTTCCAAACACTTCTAAAAGTCTTTTTAGATTAGGAAAAGAGTTTGCCAATTTGACCCATTGCGGGTGCTCTAACATAAAAATATTTTTTCTAAATTGTATGAAGTATGAACAGTACGGGGAAGTGTTGCATAATTATACAAAACAATTGAAATACTTTTTCTATCTTAACTTTATTAAAGCTTTCAATTTGTGCACTTTTTTTAATATGAATATTTACATTGATAGACATCAACGAGTGCGACAACAAAAGCAATTGTTATGGGCATTGCAATAATACAGAAGGGAGTTACGATTGCACATGTTGGCCAGGATACACCGGTAATGCTAAAACACCAGATGGATGTCGGCTTGATGCTAAAGGTTCAAAATTTCCAGTGACGATATTCATATTAGGTAACTATTTATATAATCAAAATTTCCCGTACCTAGCTAACTACCATTAATTGAATAAATTTTACAATTATTTTTCATATAGCTCTGGTGTTTGGCTCACTAGCAATACTATGTGGAGTGACCGGAATTTTGTTTGGGATAAGAAAGAGGAAACTAAACAAGCTACGAGAAAAGTTCTTTGAGCAAAATGGTGGTGTCTTTCTAAAACAAAAGCTTAATGCACCAGGGACTGGCGAGGCAATGATTATATTTACCACTGAACAGCTTCGAAGAGCAACTCACAATTATTCTGAGGAGCGAATTATTGGACGAGGTGGTTATGGTGTAGTGTATAAGGGAATTTTGCCGGATAAACGTGTTGTTGCAATAAAGAAGTCTAAATTAGTGGATGAAACCCAATCAGAACAATTTATCAATGAAGTTTTCATCCTTACACAAGTCATCCATCGAAATGTGGTAAAGCTTTTAGGTTGTTGTTTGGAGGAGGAGGTACCGGTATTAGTTTATGAGTTCATTTCTAATAACACGCTTTACTACCACATTCATCAAAGACCGGGAGGAATGAGTTGGTTATCATGGGAGAATCGGTTGAGAGTTGCTTCTGAAGCCGCAGGCGCACTTGGATACCTTCATTCACAAGCCATTATGCCTATCATACATAGAGATGTCAAGTCCGCCAATATATTGCTAGATGATAACTATACCACAAAAATTTCAGATTTTGGTGCTTCAAGATTAGTCCCGTTAGATCACGATCAAGTTACTACTCTTGTTCAAGGTACTCTAGGGTACCTTGATCCTGAGTACTTCCAAACAAGCCAGCTAACCGACAAGAGTGATGTATATAGCTTTGGAGTTGTCCTTGCGGAACTCCTAACCGGGAAAAAACCACTTTGTGCAGATAGATCGAATGAAGATAAGAATTTAGCAACATATTTTGTCAAGGCGATGAAAGAAAACCGCCTATTTGAAATTGTTGAACCTAGAGTTTTACGTGAAGGAACTCTTGAGCAGTTACAAGTATTAGGTGACTTGGTAAAGAGATGCCTTAACGTACATGGCAGTGATAGACCTACAATGAAAGAGGTAGCAATGGAGTTAGAAGGATTAAAGAAGCTCAAAACTCATCCATGGAGTCGAAATCAAACAAATGAGGAAAAGAGAAGCTTGATCCAAGAAGTTGAGCAATCTGATCTTTACGAGGTACCATTAATCCCATATAGTACTAATGAATGGGAATCTTACTCAGGTAGTAGTACTAAAATGACGTTTCAAGAAAGCAAACCGCGCTGAAGTTTCCTCGGGTGCTTGTTCTAGTTACGAATTTGTGAGAAACAACAACTATCCGTAATTTCCCCACACATTGTTAATTTAACGTTTTAGCAGTGTTTTCTATTTAGTGCTTAAAGTTTGTTTATTTTTGTGTATATATGTATTTCATGTCTTCTAAAGTGGCTTGTGGCTAGATTGAGTGGATTTATCATGTCTTACATATATATTACCATGTCTTCTAAAGTGGCTTGTGACTAGATTGAGTGGATTCATCCTGTACCCTTGTAACAATTCGATTGTCCACATAAGTACACCAAAATCCTACTTTGTCATTCTTACAAGACACTCATTACCCGCGGTTCCAGAGTGAACGAAACCGAAAATCGCAATTTTCAATATCTAAGACCGATAGCTTATATTATCAATGATAAATCAGTGAGTGGGCCTTCTCAGGAGAGTTATCTTAGGAAGTTAGCTTATATTTCAAACATAGGCACTGTTTTGTCCATTTGTTTTTTTTTAACACTTTCGTTACTTTCATGGATAACTTTTAATGAACTATTTATTGACATAATGCACGGATTTGCACAGTTTTTGCAAGCTCCTCAATATGATGTTAGGCGCATAGTCGAAAGATGATTTGCTCAGTTTTGCAAGCTCCTCAAAATGATGCTAGGCGTATAGTCGAAGGACGATTTCCACAGTTTTCGTAGCTCCTCAAAATGATGCTAGGCGTATAGGCGAAGGACAATTTTCACGATTTTTGCAAGCCCCTCAAAATGATGCTAGGCATATAGCCAGAAGGACGATTTTCACGATTTTTGCAAGCTCCATAAAATGATGCTAGGCATATACCCGAAGGACGATTTTCACAGTTTTTGCAAGCTCCTCAAAATAATGCTAGGCATATAGCCGAAGGACGATTTCCACAGTTTTTGCAAGCTTCTCAAAATGCTTCTAAGCGTATAGCCAAAGCTCGAAGGATTGGATTTGAGTCCTTTATTTTTCAAGTGCATGCAAAGAAGCTTTATCACATGGTTTGTTGCAAAACAATATTCACATGCATCTATAAGTATGTAAACATAAGAACATATATTACGTAAAAAGATAGTTTCGGTGACAAAAGATGCATATCCTAGCTGAATCTTGCAAGATTCAATCTTTCAATTCCATAAAATGAATGAATTTACATTGTACTTGTAATTTTGGGTCTTTAAATTTGGGCTTTATAAACACTAGGCTGTATCGTTCAATATAATTTTACTAACTGGGCTTGTATATTGTCGCTTTGCAACATTAAAACCTTGGATATGATAATTATGCGTGTTGAACATTTATCCGCCCAAAGAAAATATAATTTTTTGTTCGGTCAAACAAGATTAGATCGACGTTGATTAGACCATGCCAAACATGGTTTAAAAAATGACACATTTTTAGTTCAATATTTTTCGACATGTTAGTACCACGTTTGTTTAATTTTATAGACGTAATAGGCACCATCGACATTTGAATGGCAACGAGTTTGAGTGTGTGTGTTTTTCTTCTTTTTCATTAGTATAAAGTAATATTTTTGTGGTGTGTTACGGGAATGTTATTGGAGAGAGATTTTTTTTTTTTTTTTTTTTTTTAGTATTATACGAATGTTATAGGATAAAAGCTTATGTGTCGTCGCTTATAACTCAAGTCTATGGCTCACTGAACCTACAGCTGCTATGGTGCTATGTAGGGGTGTCAAATGGGTCAACCCGACCCGACCCGAACCCGACCCGAACCCGATAAGGTCTTATAGGGTCGGGTTGATTCGGGTCAAACTAGGCTTATCGGGTCAACCCGATAAATCCGATAGTCTAATAGGGTCGGGTTAGGGTTTTATTAATTTCGTTATCGGGTTGACCCGATAAACCCGATAAGCCATAATGACCTTTTAAAAAATCTATCCTTTTTGAACTAATTCCTTCTTTTCATAGTCTGTTAAGTCACAATTTTAAATATGTAAGCTTGCTACACGAAATATGATGAAAATGCATCTTTAAATTTGGTCATGGTGCATTGCAATTTGCAAATTTACATCGATGGTTGCTCTTCTCATTCTTTTAGTTTTGCTATCAGTTTTCATTCTTATAAATTGTCATTTTAGTTACAGTGCAACATACACTAAAACCTTCAGTTCACATAAAACTAGTTTTATTCTTATAACAAGGATAACTTGATGTATATATAACATCATGCATGCGTATATTTGTTGGTCTTCTCACACTGAAACGACAAGTAACTAATGCTTATTTTTTATAATGGTGTAATTTATTTACATTTTGCATATCATTTATGTTCGATGCATTGTTGTATTTGTAAACTGGATTGTATATTTGTATTGAAATCTAAACAGTAATATTATTAGCGGGTCAACCCGAACCCGATTAGACCCGACCCGATATAACCCGACCCGATTAGACCCGAACCCGATAACCCGAACACTTATAGGGTCGGGTTGCGGGTCATATTTTCAAAAGTCAAAACCCGATTCAACCAGACCCGATTAACCCGATAACCCGACAACCCGACCCGATAACACCCCTAGTGCTATGTATAGTTAGAGGCTTGGAAAAAGGATGACTCTAAACTTATAATAATAATAATAATAATAATAATAATAATAATAATAATAATAATAATAATAATAATAATAATAATAATAATAAAAGTTAACACGGTTTATGCTATCCATATTTAAACCTCACATGCCTTACCTACACTTCCATTTTACTACCACCATCTAGAGCTCTATAAAAAGTTAACAATTGTTATGTCTGTTCAATATTTCAATTTCTTTCCACCGATTTTCATTGAATATTACACTTTAGTAGTACGTTTATCAGAGAATACCATTTCACTGCATTTCTTTCAAGTAAACAACTTACTAACATTTCATTTTATTTCAACCTACTTTCATTAATTTCTAGCTGGGACTTTCAGAATCATTGAAAATATCTTGAATTCTTGAAATGTATCAAGGTCTAACACAATTTGAAAGTTGTTGATGACATTTGGTTTTCGTGTAAATATTTAGGAAACTTTTAGATTGGAGCTTAGGCACTTTTACCCAAATAGTATAGAGTTAAACTGATTAAGTAAAAATATTAATTAAAGTTGATGACTACTTTTCACCGGAGATTAGCCTTACGTTAGGCCATTTCCTAATCAAAGCATGGGCTCGTTAATAAGCTTCCCTCATTCCTTAATAGAACTTAACAATTTTTTTTACTAGACGAGTACCCGTGCATAGCAACGGAATTCCTAGCGGCAGATACTTAACGATTTGTGATATTGTGGTGAGTGTTTTGTGTAGCCTTCAAAATAGAGCGTGAACCGATCAGAATGTAATTGCAAACGGTGGTACTACACGATAACTAAAGTGTAAATTTTTTTTTAACATCTATCAAACAACATATAAAAACATTTAATGAAACTGAAAGTAAAACATCACATCAGTTATGAGATAAAAAATAAAAACACATGTTACTCGTCACGTAAAACTTCTTGATACACGACATTTGAGGTGTAGATTCCTGCTTGACGGAACTCTTTGACTGGTTTAACCAATACCTTTGTTGTTCTACGGGATATCCCTCTAGACAATGCCACATAAAGCTAGCCATGCGAGAAAACAGAGTCGGGCAAATAGACACCCACATTTGAAATTTTTTGTCCCTGAGCTTTATTGATAATCATTGCAAAGCTAAGGCGAACAGGGAATTGTGATATTTGTGTTTAATTGATCATATGTGCACTTAGTGCCTCTTTTTCTCTTTTTGACATTCAACCGGTTGAACCACCCGGGTCAAACCGGGTTTTAAAACATTATTTTTAATCCCCAAATCTTTAAACTATTATCATTTTTCGTTTATAACACACAAACTGTTTTTTTAACACAAAATAATTTGTCGTTATAAAATCTTGTTGGTATGCATGGGTACTCGTTTAGTGTATATAATAAACATATAATAGGGCCTAATCGTACAAAATTTTCACCATTATCTACATTTTAAAAATAAAAAAGAATCATATATACTTGATATATCAACTATCTATAAGACGGTTGACTTAATATATTTGGCAAGTTGTTTCGTATATTAGCCAACACAACTGGACATTGTTTGACTTTGAAACCTCAATCTATTAGTATCATTACATAGCCTTAAGTACACCAAATAAATACTATAATAGTCATACTTGAAGAAAACGAAACATCATCATAACTATCTATTTTATCTAATAAAATAAGGTTTTGTACAAGCCCTTCTAAGCACGGTGCATTAAAAATTGGTTTAATGATGTGATGTGGATTGCCTTATTTAGCGAGAATGTACAATCACTCCATTGCACAATTTTGTTACAATAGCCAAATGCTTCAGTTGGGAATGTTTTTATTATGGTCTAACTTATTAAACAGAATGACTAAAAACGCTCTCCTTATTTTTGTCAAGTAGTAAAAGCCATCAAATGCCTTCTTCTCCACTCTCAGTAAAAGCCATCAATTTTATACGCTCCTTTTTCAAACTTCTTTCATACGATTCATATACCAATTCATATCACTCCATCACTGATTATCTCTTTCAAACCGATTTGATCAAGAATTATTGCAAAGTATTTAGTTTGGCTTCCACATGACGATTCATTCAAGATTTTCATAACATATCCTCTGATACATCATCCGATTGGTAAGTATTTACATCTATTCAAGTTTTTTGTTTTTTTTTTTGTTTTTTTTTTTGGTTTTTATTTAAATACCATTATATAGCTATTTTGATGTATTTAGGGTTTTGAATTATTAGTTGCAATTTACAATTAGTTTGTTTCGATTCATTTGATTAGGTTTAAATATTTGTATGTAACGAGAGCATTTAAAAAATTGGGGGAAATTACATTGATGAATTACATTTTTTTCCCACTTATATATAATCAAAGTAATTGTGTTTGGATTTAACGTATAAGTATTTGATAAAAAAAAATTCAAATGAATAGAGGGACATGGAATTCATGTGTTATGTGGATGTGTATTGTCGTGAAGATATGCTCACCTTTGCCTTTATTCAATCTTTAATCGATTCATGTGTTCTTTCTTTGTGCAGGTCAGGGAAGGTCAATCCTTGAATTCCCATACAATCTTCACCTCGCTATTCAGGTACTCATACCAAATAAAAAACAAAAATGAAGTTTGGCTCTATTTCAATAATGAAGTAACAACTTTGTTTTGTTTGAACTGTTTTCATAGAGCTATGATTCATAATTTTTAAAGATTTATCCGCACTTGACACCTACTCCATTGCAGCTAGAAGAAGATTTGGAATAGCTGAAAGTTCTTAAAAATGGTTACAATATGAAGGTACTAAACTGTGGTTTCTTGACATATATAGATATGAAAGATAATATGATCAGATTGTTGATATATATATATATATATATATATATATATATATATATATATATATATATATATATATATATATATATATATTGGTTGGTCACAGGTAATAAAAGTAGATCATGATGCACATGTGTTGATACTCCATAAGATGTCGCCAAGATCGAAAATTTTAAGCGCAAAAGGAACATGTCATTGTTCAGTGGCGTCCAAATCATTTTTATCAAAAGACCATCATGGGCCATCAGTAGGAGTTTGAATATTTCGAATGCCATTAATGGGCCAACATGTGTCTGGTAAGTCGCCAAGCATTCAATTGCTACTGGACTTGACATTATATGCATAGTTCATAAATACAACGCCCATTGTATGCGTATCCAAAAGTTTTTATGATTTATGTGTTGTAGTAGAAATTAAAAGAGATCTGTTTTGTCAATGTAGAGGCAAGACACTCGAGATAGCATGGAAATCAATTCCTCGAAAATGATCAGATGTATATGGAATTTCAATGAACATGGTAAATCAAACCTTCCAGGTATCTAATTATTTTTATCCTTTGTCAAATCGATGAAATTAAGGCTGTATAAACATATTCATTTCTTAAATTCAGAAATGATGAGGTATGTTTCGTTGTGGTTATGGTCTCCTTTGTTGTGTCCGATAATCTTTTACTTTTATGTTCATGTTTCATATAACAAAATAAAGATGTATATTAGGACTGACAATTCTTTAAATGATATGATCTCTTAGCATGAATTAAGACAATGCTAAATTACATGGGTAAAAACGCGGTTGACATAAAGCTAAATAGAAATTATTTGGGTTGTGGGTTAAGCTAATTTTAAGTCTAAACCCTGCTGATCAAATATATTGTTCAAATGGGTGATCATTAATTATTCTGCAATTTGGTTTCGGGGTAAGAACCTATACACTCTCTAATATACGATGTTCATATGGTCTGGTGCAATGGGATACCTTCGTGATCATATGGAGGTCAGCATTTTAAACATGAAAGCACATTACTATCTGACATGTTTTAGTTAATTAATTTTGTATGTGATTTCCCTAGGTTATACCAGTGATTAAGGATGGAGCAACCAAACACCCCTGACAGAGTAACCAAACACCCCCAGACATCATTAACAACTTAAGGGTAAGGGGGTATTAGTTAGAGGTCACACTTGGATCACGCGATTGATTGTTTATTCTATCTCTTTTGTCTCTTTCATAGGTTTTAGCGAATGACAACCCCAGATTTGGATATAATGCTGCAACTGATAAATACGAAGGTGAGTTACTACAACACAAGTACCTGTTATAAACATTTTATTGATTTGCGAAATATTATATATACAACTATTTTTCCTGTTGTGGTTCATGTGTTACTTTTGATGTTGTAGCAGAAACCGATAACACCAGTATCTACCTTTAACAACGGTTTGTTACTAAAAAGGACTAAAGCGTCCTTTTTATAGCGACCATTAGCGATGTGTTGATGTTGCAAAAGAACAGGCGAAACTGATCAGTGTATCTGCTCAAGGTGACCAGGAATGTCTACATATTTTAATATGTATAACTGGGACTTTTTTTTCACATGGCTGTTATCTCTTTTTTTTGTCTTTTCAATCATTCTGGGTTGCGTAATCTTTTGCAGCTGTGCCTTTCTGTGCAAGCTGGGAGGTGATAAAATACGATATGAAAACGAGGTGACGCATGATCGACACCGTGTCGCAAAAAAACTACCAAAGGTATGAACAACTACTATTCGCACAACTAACTATCAGATCTAAAATCTTACTTTATTCTTTCTTGTGCAGGACGCTGAAACTAAAAGTGTGACGGAACTAACAGATGGATCCTAATAATGTTGTGTATGTTTTAATATTTTCCTATTGTTTAACTATATATGTTTAATGCATAATGTATTTATGTGTATGTGTAACAATTCAGTTGTTGTAACATTGTTGATTAGAATCACGATAATGATAATGCTTATCAGAAGGAGAAATATGAGGTTGCTTTGAAGAATGAGATTAAGAAGCTTTAGAGGTACATAAACCATATCAACACATGGTTGTGGTCTTACTAAATTTTATTTTCTTACGAACCATTTTACTTAATTGCTTATACGTTTTAGTTTTATCAAAGTAAATCACTTGACACTTATGGACTACATGTATTAGCTTATTTGAAATAGGTTAGTAGCTTACTTTGTGTTTTATACTAATATCTCATTTGTTAATATGTCACCTCTAAAAATAATACCTTTGTGTAATTTTGCGCACAACTTTCTATCATTACAATCAATTACCTGTAGTGTAATTATCAATGACAGTTTATTAAATAATACTGCAGAATGCAGATCGAGAAGTATGTTGATTGGGTTTACAGGACTTGGATGCAGCCGAGTATAAAGAGGCTCTTGTGATACCTTTTAATTATCCTTAGGTAAGTGAAACTTATTTTCATTTATCAAATTATTAACTAAATAATAAGTTTAAGTTGAAAAGGGTCTTTTTGCACGTTATCCTCGAAGGGTTTGTGGCACGTAATACCAAACTACTTTGTACATTTGAGTGTTTCGAAGCTAAAAGCCCCTTATAACCGGGTTTCAGGAATGATCATTTTTTTCATATAAATGTCCGATTATATATAATGTTAGTTTTAGGTGTTATGTGATTGTAGGTTCTAGATAAGGTAGATATTCGTAATAGATTGCTCGAGAAAATGTGTCGAGTGATTTAAGCGCTTAACTATATGAATGGTTATAAGTGGTTATGTTGTGGCATATTCAGTTATGAATATGTAGTTATGTTCTAACTACATATTCATTCCACGGTTTATGTGGGATAGGTAATGGTTTATGGTGGGTTGGGTTAAGATCGTTAATGTTAAAACTATAACAGAAAATGTTTTGCTGGATCCTTAAAGCCAAATCACCTAAGGGAACAGATGCAGCAAAGAAATCTACACTTTGATTCGTTATACACTGTTTGCTCATTGAAAGAGGTATACAAATTAACTTGGTTGCTTAATTATTTAAAGTTTCTTTTGTTATATATGCTAAATAATGTTGTGTGGTTGAATTAAATATATGTATATTTTTACCTTTATTAGTCTTATTTGTGTTTATTTAACGGTTCTTCAGTTTAGGCATGCGATGGGTTTGCATCAAGCTGGGGCTATTCGATTGATCATTGGCATGAAGCTGATTTGACCACTGATGAAAGTTGGTACAAGACCGTTGTCTTGGCTGAGGGAACTAAATGCTTACCAGGAGTAGCAGGTATAATGTATAGATGAGTATCATATGTAAATTGAAATGTTTTGGTGTTTGTTAGTATCTTTTTTTTCAGAACTGTTGTATAACTAGCAGAAACTTAGAGAAGGAACTTCATTATCTTCTTCACCCATCTATAGCCAATGAGATTAAAGTTATAGCCCCCCTTTATGGTGCAGATTCTGTGTGGTACGGTGCAAAACTTATCAACAATGTAAGTTTTATTGGCCAAATTTTTAATTTTTCAAATAAACTTTGATTTATTACAGGGCAAACTACGAGAACTGCAGCAGCGTACTATTCACTTTTTATCGACATATATAGTGGACTTTTATAAACCATCTAATCCAAACATATCTAACATTTCTTACCAAAATGTGCAATTTGTTTCCTTTATTGGTTACAAATTGCTTACTCTGGTAGGAAGGCATAATTGTGTTGCACTAAATGGTTAATGATATGTATATCGGTAAAAAAAGTTAATAGATAATTGTTGTTACTATTATCCTAAGATAATGATGGAGCTGTTAAAGTAACACTTTCTTTTTTCTCTTGGCGCAGTTGAGCACATTCCTAAAGTCCTGGTGCATCACAAAGAAAGAGTTTCGGTCCAAGGCAAGAAGAAACCTCACATGGTGAACTTGAGAGTATAGATTAAAAGTAGAAGTGCCTTTCGTAGCAGTGGTGTTATAATCCAACATAATGACATGAATAATTCAAAATGGGTCGGGTTGAGTAATGGGTCAAAGAGAAGGTTTATCAAACACTTCTTGAAAATAATTTGTATTTTTCATATTTTTTGCACTAATTTCATTGCTACACGTATTGAAAATATTTTCTTTTGTATAACACTCAGGCATTTATTACCTTGTGATTTGTTATTAGGGGTGCTTGGCTAAGCTTATGTGTTTTCAAAAAGCTCATATCCAACAGATTATGCTTATTAGCTTATTTATCCCAAAAAAAGTCAAAACATGTCTAACACCTTATAGCTTTTACAAAATGCACCAACTTATTAAACACCTAATATGCTTACCCAAACACGTCTTTCTTAGCTCAGTTTTGTTATTTTTTTTTTGAACTTCTTAGTTTTGTTAATGACATTGCATTCGAACATGAATACAAGATTTTACTAAGTATTTATTTGACATTTAATATGTTGGCCTTCTTTAACTTTCAAGTTGAGATTTTGATTGACACAACAATGTATAATGTTGTAGGTAGTGTTCCAGGGGAAAACAAAGATTTACTCATATTGTTAGTTCATGGAATTTAGGATTTTAAAAAGCTTATTTTTAGTTTCATGATGTTCTTTTGACTTAAAGTAATATCATGGCATTCTTAGTATTATTCAAATACCCTCTCATCTTGGATTCCTATAAAGGAAATTAATTTGATTATCTTACTTTGTTGGGGCTAAGTTTGTAATTGATTTGTTCAAGAGGTATGTACAGACGGTACAATATACATATCATTTTTTACCATATTTTAAATTATAATAGATTATGAATCACGACCTACTTTTTACTTACATTTTCTTTGGACTACTAGGTGTGTACGGAATGGACATTTGCTAAAACATATTGAGTTGATTTTAAATTATTTACTTAATAGTTACAATCCAAATTGTTTATTGTATCATTTACATATTAATTATTATTCCTTTAAAAAATAATAGAACCTATTTACGTTCGTTGTTGTTTGTCACTAATTTATTCACACACGTAACTCCATAATGAATCATTTCTTTCAAGACCATCAAAACTGGAGTACATGATGCATGGTTGTTATTATATTAATAGTTACAAACATAATTGTTTATAGTATCATTGACTTATTACACATGGATAACTATACGTTGTTGTGTCAAGAGTAAAAAGCAAGAAGGGTTTGAAGGTTGTCGTTTGTGATCAGGATGGTAATGTCTCTAAAACTACAACAAATGTCGTATACAAAGAAGTACTTCAAGTTCTATAATCAAACTTCAAAAGGTATGTAAAATACACATGTCCCTTTTTCTTTCTCATATTCTCAATTATAATATTTTATTAGTCACAACATGCTTTTACTTACATCATCTATTGACTATTAGGTGTGCACTGCACGATCATTGGGTATTGAATCGATAATCGCCCACATACATCATTTTATGTTCAAGACAATCAATTTTAGAGACGCCGACACTTGGACGTTATTAGTTTAATTGTAACAAACTCAATTGCTTATCGGATAATTGACGCATTGACTTATTCTTTGTTTCATATTTTAAATGGAACAAATTTACGTTATTACTTTTCTTATCATCTCATTTCTCTATTTCTTTAAAAAATTACCCGGTGTCAACGGGTCTCTAAGCTAGTTAAAGATATAACAAAATCACCATATAAAAAAAGAAAAAAGATACTCCGTAATATTCTTTATATGATCAGTATTAATTACTTTATCCATTGCTTAAAACATTATTTTTATTATTATTTTGCTGTTCACACAACATCTCTGCATGGCTTAAAGCCTTGTACTTTTAAAACTAAAAAGAACCCGCACACACTAAAAAACACACATAGAGAGAATGATTGATATATTCGTTTTTTTAGTATAGGTTTATTTTTCCGAAGAAATGCTTAGGAAAGTATTTCCCCGGGTCGTGTCCCAACGAAGGTGTGAATGGAATTTTCAATTCTCGATTCGTGAAACGTGTCGTGAAAGTGGTAAAAAGTGATTTTGATGAGATTATACTAATGAAATAACAAATGAAGCACAAATAATCACTTAAGCACGTATTTTAAATAAGGAAACTAGAAACGTAACGTAAAATTGAAAACGTAAGCTAAAACGTAAAATAAACGTTATTGTACGAAATAAAATGCGAATTTTAAGCTACGCTACTCCTATGGACTTGAAAATAATTTTGAAAAGTTAAAAATGATAAAAGAAAATTTTGATAAAAAGAAAAATATTTTTTTGACTTTTTATTTATTTTTTATGAATTAAAAACTAATTATCTAATTTAAAAATTAAAAGAAAACGCAAATATGGTGAGAAAAATAAAAAATAAATTTTGAAAATTATAAAATAACTAAAAAGAAATTTTAAAACTAAAAACTAATTTTTTTGGCTTTTTATGTAATTTTTGGGAATTAAAAACTATTAAATCTAATTAAAAATTTAAATTAAATTCAAAATAAATGGGAAAAATGCAAATTAAATTTCTAAAATTCTAAAATAAATTAAAATAAATTTTAAAAATATTTTTGGATTTTTCTTGGCTTTTTCTAATTTTTTTAATTATTTTTTTTTGGTAATTAAATAGAATTATAAATTGATTAAAAATGAAAATTAATTAAGAAAAGTAGCAAATGAAAACAGAAAAATATGAAAAAATTCTGAAAATTCTAAAATATTATTATAAATCTAAGAAAAGTATAAAAAGTTGAAAATAAGCTGTGGAAATGCATTAAGCTATGAAACTGCTTAATAGAAAATGCTTATTAATAAGTAACTTTGACCCAGAGTTGACCAAGTTCTTGACCAATTGATTTTTGGACTCAGAAAAGCTTAAATGAAGAGAACTTAGACCAATAGACACTCAGAAACTTAGTTAAGACCAAATCAGTTGGCAATACGCAATAATGAGATACACAATAAGCTGAACAGTAAGCTAAAAGGCAAAAGCTCTGTGTAAACAACAACTAGAGGTATGATAAAACTCAAATGAACAATAAAGCACAAGTTTTGAACACTAAATCACAAGTGCAGCCTAATAAGTGAAATCAGAACCTAGGCTTGAACCATACAACTAAACAAGCTTAATAAGCAGTGCAAATAAGGTCAAGTCTGAAATCTTATGGGGGCAAACTGTCCTCTGACTTACTGAGAATCAAAAAGAACCAAATACTTAATCTCAAATGATTAATTGCTCACCTAAATTTTACTTAGAAATTTGGGCAAGGGCTGATGTGCAGGGGAGATTGCAGCCCAAACAAACTCAATTCAAACTCGAATTTTAGCTAGCAAATGAATTTCAAATAATGATTTTCGTTTTGATTTTGAAACACAAGCAACCAATTATCATATAAAACCAAGGTTTATGAATTTTGAAAACTGATTGAGCACTAAAATTCGATCCGATGTTTAAGCTTTTTGAGACTACCCTGGAGTTTTATACAGTTGAGAAAACTTGGCCAATTGACTGATGGAACCCAAAATCCGTTCTACACTACTCCTACTAATGCAATTATTATAGACTTATAAGGCTGAATTAAACAACTAAAAGGTGCTAAATCCAAATTACTCTTAGTTATAACTAATTGACTGATATGAAACTAAGTAATTAAACTACTAGTGCAAATCCTAGTATTCTACGTAAAACAGATTCAAGTACCTTTTAAACTACTAATATCACCAAATGACAGCTAAATGAAATCCAAATTGTTACTAAATACTAATTTGACTACCTTAAATTAACTTAAGCCAAACACCCCTAACTGTGAAATCATGAACACAGATTTAAGCAACACTGAACTTGGACTTTTAGCTATGAAGCCTACCTACTTTATGCAATATCTAACTTAATTGAGCCTAGTGCAGAAAATATAAACTAAGTCTAACAACCACAAAATCACAGCAGGTCAAGTAGATCCAAACACCCCTGTACCAACTTGTAACACTTAAGTTTTCAACTGTTTAAGCCTTAAACTCCAATTCTATTGATCAAATTAGATGCAGTAATCAATAGTGAAGCTAAATAAACAGCAAATATCAACAATAATCAACAGAAACAATGAAGAAATAATCTACTATGAATGAAACAGTAAATAGAGCAGGAACAGGAACTTACTATTCTAATGACTAAATCAGCAATGATAATTGTTAAGTGAACCAAAAATAACAACTCAGAACAACTAAAACCTAGATATGCAGTCTTAATCAAAAGATAAACATTGGAGGAGAGCTAATGAACTTAATGTAAGCAGCAGCTAAACACAGAACTAAATAAACTCTAAATCAGCAGATAAACAGATATAAACAAGAAGCAACAACTAATAAACTATAATAGATAAGATGTAAGAAAATTAAAAGAATGAACTCACTTCTTTACCCCCGACTAGATGGAGGGCTTTCCAAGCAGCCTATCTCTAGATAGGCTTCAAAATTACTTCAGAAAACATGAATTCCACACCAGTAATCCCAAAATCATTACCATGAACAAGGCTTGACTTTCGTTGACCACTTACTAATGAACTTTTTAAGCAGATATAATGTAACACGTTTAAACTAGAATGAAATACTGCAGGCTAGAACAGAATTTAAATCATAAATTGCTTTGAAAATTAAATGACAAGAGATTTCAATGAAACACTAAATTTTATTAAGAACTTTTAAATGAGTACAAAGCTGAAAAGTTACAATGACATAAATAATACTGCAAATTAAGCTAAGATTACACTTACTATTATTTTATTCTACTCCTACTCCTAACCACTAACCTAAAATCTAACAGTCTCCTATGAGTGAGGAGGGGACAATTTATAGATGCTAAGAGAGCGAAGTCTTGTGAAAGTTCCAGAAATCCAGGTCATCAATCCTCATGACGTTGTGCTTCTTTAAGTGTATTACAATCCGTTGATCATCCCTTGCTCACCACTCTAATAATCACAGCCCTTGGATCAATTGTGATGAAGTTGTGAATCCCGCGTGTGTTATTTCATTGGTCCACGTGTCTCTGCCATCCCTGACACCTTCTAGAAGTACCAATAATGGGGTAATTATTACTTAGAGGGGGTAATTTTGTGGGATGGGGGTTAGGGTTCTAGGAATAGTAAAATGCCTGGGTTGGGGTATGATTTGGGGGGCGGTAAATTTGTGTTGGGTTTTTAAGACTATGTTTATTGGTGACCTTTGGTGTGGGTTGTGGGTTGGGGTCACGACCGATTCTCCCCTTTCAACCAATCACAAATTGACATGTGGCAATCGGTTGTGACTTTAGGTCACCAAGTGACCACAAATTGGCAATCTCTTGTGACCGGTTGTGACTTTAGGTCACCAATAAACATAGTCTAATATTAAGGGTGTGTTGATCGGTTTGACCGGGTAGGGGGTTGGGTAGATCGGGTTAAAAGGGAGTTGGGCTTGGTGTTTTGGGCTGGGGTGTATTATAGGTTAACATTGTGGATCAGATTTTTGATATTAAGGTTTTAGGATTAGGTTTATTAATAAGGACCAAAAATGTAGATTCTGAAAACTTAGGGACTGAAATTGACAATAATCAAAAATGTAATCCAAGGGTTTATATTGTAATTCTTTGATTCATCAAGGACCATTTTTGACTTTTCTTCCAAGGGAACATTTTTGAAATTTTTTGAAAATTGTAGGGACTAAAATTGCCAATCACTCAAAACTTTGATCAAGGACTAATTATGCAACTTTCTGAATCTCTGAGGACTTCTAATGACATTTTGAGCTTTCCTTTATCATTTTGCTTCCCCGGCTCAGGCTTTTGACCTTTTTCCAATCTCGTGCTCGTTTTTGTCGGTTTTTGCTTTGTTTTTGTTCATTTGTCACATATTCGTACCTGCACATACACAAATACAAAAACACACATTCTCTTGGCATATTTGGTTAGTATTTGGTGTATTTGGTCTGATTTTGGTCTAAAAAAGATGTCTGAAAAAGCACACATCAATGATATATATGGTTACAAATAAAACGTGCTATAAAAGACGTAATCAATGAACAGAACCACATTAAGAGCAAATTTTGATAAGAGAAAATGAAGTTCCACCATTGTTTGAACTATCAAGACAGTTTTGATAATCAATGAAGAGAACCACATTAGAAGCAAACCATTGCAAATGACAATTTTATTTATAAAAAGATAAACTAAGGAAACCACGACATCGTTTATATTTCTTGTTATACAAGATGTTTTAACAAAAAGTAAACGATATAAATTCTATTCTTCACTACAATCACTTTCATCAATCAACTATAAACTCTTTTCCGACCAATCACGACTTCTCGACTCTGAACTGTTAGCGTAGGAATTTCTTCTCTTCGTCTTCTTCGTCATCACTTGATATGACAATAATGTCATCCCAATTCTTTTTTATCAACTTAGGGTTGAAAAATGGATTAGGATCATGGAGCAAGGTTAGGGGGATGAAGCTGTAAAAAAACAATAAAAGGAGAATTTTAGAACACATACTTGTAACAAAAAGAAGAACGGTGGTCCATTGGGTTAACACATATAAAAACAAATGGTGGTCCATTGTTGACGTATATCAGTATGTGTATATATATATACACATGATGTTCTGATTGCATATTATAAAAACAAGTACGTACAAGTCTGATTGCATATTAATAAAGGTGGTCCATTGTTGTCATATATCAGCATGTGTAGAAATATACACACGCACACATAAAAAAACACAAGTATTCAAGTACGTACTGTTCTTCCCTAAATGAAAGAAAGTTCATTACTTATTGTTAGACGAGTATTATTATTAGAGCCTTTGGGCTTTGTTTTTAGTGATAGGCCTAGCCCGTTTAATGTTTCATATCTAGAACCATCTATTAGGGATTATATATTGTAATGGTGTGGTTAATTAATGGGCAGCCAAAACACAATTCTAATATGGTATCAAGAGCAAAAGCGATCCTCTATTAACTTTTACCCTGTCTTTTTCCCTTCTCTATCCATCTTTCATCCGGTCAATTCGTCATACAGATATATTATTCCTTTGGTTTTGGTGTTGAAAGAAGAAAGCAATTCGTCTACAGTAAGGAGTATATTATTTCTTGGTTTTGATGTTAAAAGAAGAAAACATCATTTAATTCGTCTACGGCACAAATATAGTTTACCCTTTCTTTGTTTGTGGTTTATTGACGCATTAGTAGAAAAGAAAAAGAAACATCATTTAATTATTACTCGGTCCAACAATATGTTAAATACACAGGCGGGTATTTTAGGCGTAGCTCCATCTAAGCTCCCACGTGCTTTCAGCGCCATGACTATTCGAGATCCGACATGGAATATGGACACAGGTGCATCATCTCATCTCAATTCACATACAAAGAATTTAAATACCGTTTATAATAAATGTTTATATCCATCTGTTTGTGTTGGTGATGGTAAATCCATACCTGTTACTAATACTGGTCATAGCATCTTACCTACTCTCAATCGTCCTTTGCACTTACATAATGTTCTTGTTACCCCTAATATCATCAAAAATCTTATTTCTATTCGTCAATTTACTAGGGATAATAATTGTACTGTTGAATTCGATGCATTTGGTTTCTCTGTGAAGGATTTCTTGACACGTCATATTCTCCTCAGATGTGACAGCTCAGGAGATCTCTACCCAGTCACCCAACCTTCTCCCATTCCTCATGCTTTGCTTTCTATCAGCCCTTCTACGTGGCACCAACGCCTCGGGCATCCTGGGGAAGAAGTGTTACGTTCTCTTGTTTCTCGTCAATTTATTTCTTGTAATAAAGAAAAGTCTCCTCATATTTGTCACGCTTGCCAGCTTGGAAAACATGTGAGACTTCCGTTTTCTAGTTCAGATTCTGTTGTTACTCGTCGTTTTGAGATTGTTCACTCAGATATTTGGACTTCTCCCATTGTCAGTTCTGGTGGTTTTAAATACTATGTGTTATTTCTTGATCATTATTCACATTATTTGTGGATTTATCCTTTACGTACTAAATCTGAAGTTTTTCAAAAATTCCTACATTTTCGTTAATATGTAAATAATCAGATTAAGTGTGATATTGCGGCTTTTCAGTGTGACCATGGTGGTGAGTTTGACAACACCAATCTCCTTAACCTGTTTGGTCAAAATGGCATTCAATTCCGTTTTTCTTGCCCAAAAACCTCGCAACAAAATGGAAAATCAGAGCGAATGATCCGAACTATTAATAATGTTATTCGCACCCTACTTTTCCAAGCTCACCTTCCACCAACCTTTTGGGTCGAGGCATTACATATGGTCGCCTACTTATTCAATCTACTTCCCTCATCCGCCATTCAAAATGACATACCCTGCACAAAATTGTTTAACAAACAACCTGACTACTCACGTTTACGCACTTTTGGTTGTCTTTGTTACCCACATCTCGATTCACCTCACAAACTAGCACCTCGCGCTACTCCTTGCATATTTTTGAGATATCCCGCTTATCATCGTGGGTATCGGTGCCTTGACCTCTCCACCAATAAAATCATTCTTTCTCGCCATGTAACATTTGATGAACTTCAATTTCCGTATGGTTCTATAACACCATCTAACCCACCGTCTTACACGTTTCTTGAACCTACACCATCTTCTATTATGCGTCATATCATTTATAACCTAGCCCCACACCAACCTGCTCCAAATGAGCATAACACCCCTACGGCCCCACAAACCCTCGACCCAACACCTCCCGATACTCCGACCTACCATACACCTACACCAACCACAATACCTATGACCCAACCCACTATGGCCCAATCTCCTAACTCAACCCCCCATCCTACAACCCAACATACTCCGGCCCCTAACCCCCCAACCCGAACTCATCCTATGGTCACACGTGCCCAAGTTGGCACAGTTAAGCCCAATCCCCGTTTTCATGGCCATGTCTCTCATATTTCTCCTATTCCTAAGTCTCCTTCTGTTGCTTTATCTAATCCTAATTGGCGAGATGCTATGCATGATGAATATAATGCATTAATCAGAAACGATACTTGGATTCTTGTTCCAAAACCACCTAATGTTAATGTAGAATGGTCTATGTGGTTGTTTCGGCACAAATATCATGCCGACGGTTCTTTGAGCAGGTATAAGGCTCGTCTTGTGGCTAACGGTAGTACTCAGCAACTTGGTGTTGATTGTGGTGATACTTTTAGTCCGGTTATTAAACCGGCTACTATTCGTACTGTTCTGAGTCTTGCATTATCTCGGAATTGGCCCATTCACCAACTTGATGTTAAGAATGCCTTTCTTAATGGTGATCTTTCAGAGTCTGTTTATATGTATCAGCCACCAGGGTTTGTGGATGTTCGTTTTCCACATTATGTTTGTCGATTACAGAGGTCATTATATGGATTGAAACAGGCACCTCGTGCTTGGTTTCAACGGTTTGCAAATTATGCTCTAAGGGTTGGTTTCTCGTCAAGTCGATGTGACTCGTCCTTGTTCATATATCGGCATGGTACTGAGGTTGCATATTTGTTGATCTATGTTGATGATATTGTACTAACGGCTTCTTCTACAGATTTACTTCATCGTATTATCTCATCTCTACATATGGAGTTTGATATGACTGATTTGGGGGCCATTAATTATTTTTTAGGGATTTCTGTTATCCGTGACTCTAAAGGCATGTTCCTCTCTTAGAAGAAATATGCTTTGGAGCTTTTGGACCGGGCACATATGGCTACATGTAATCCAACTCGGACTCCGGTTAGCACATAATCTAAGCTTGATTCTGACGGGAATCATGTTTCTGATCCTACCTTATATCGTAGTCTTGCAGGTGGTTTGCAGTACTTAACATTTACTCGTCCAGATATATCTTATGCAGTACAACAGGTGTGCCTTCATATGCATGATCCTCGAGAGCCTCACTTTTCAACTCTCAAGCGAGTTCTTCGTTATGTTCATGGTACGTTGGACTTTGGGCTCCAACTTTATGCTTCTTCTACTGGTTCTCTGGTTGCTTATTCTGATGCTGATTGGGCTGGTTGTCCTAATACTAGACGTTCTACTTCTGGTTATTGTGTTTTCTTGGGTGATAATCTTCTATCATGGTCTTCTAAACGACAACATACTCTCTCTAGATCGAGTGTTGAGGATGAGTACAGAGGTGTTGCAAATGCAGTTGCTGAATCTGCCTGGCTTCATAATCTTCTTCGTGAGCTTCATACACCATTATTTTCTGCCACCATTGTCTATTGTGACAATGTTAGCGCTATTTATTTGACAGCTAATCCGGTTCAGCACCAGCGGACCAAACACATTGAGATCGATATTCATTTTGTTCGTGATATGGTTGCTCGTGGTCAGGTTCGTGTTCTTCATGTGCCATCACGTTACCAGTATGCTGACATTTTCACCAAGGGTTTACCGTCTGCGCTATTTGAGGAGTTCCGTTCCAGTTTGAGTGTTTGCCCCTCTCCCGCTCAAACTACGGGGGAGTGTTAGACGAGTATTATTATTAGAGCCTTTGGGCTTTGTTTTTAGTGATAGGCCTAGCCCGTTTAATGTTTCATATCTAGAACCATATATTAGGGATTATATATTGTAATGGTGTGGTTAACTAATGGGCAGCCAAAACACAATTCTAATACTTATAAGCATGTATATGGTTTTGCTTGCTACTTCTAGTTGTTGACAGTAGTGTCTTGCTACTTCATCACTCTTTCATCAACCAAACAATAAACTCTTTTCCTACCAAGATTGATGGGTCGACTCGTTTCTTCTTCATCATCATCATCTCCATTGTTTTTTGTGGAACAAGAAATAATTTTGCATCTCCATGGTTTTTTGGGATTGTTTATATAGGCAAGATTTAGGGTTCAATAATTTGAATTTTTCCGCTTATGTTATTTTGCATCTCCATTAACTTGAATGATTTTGCATATGGTTTCCTTATTTTTTTACTTATGTTATTTTGCATCTCCATTAACTTGAATGATTTTGCATATGGTTTCCTTTTTTTTTATGGGCTGTAGACCACAAAACTGTCAACGTTTTGCATATGGGCATGATTTTGCATGATTTTGCATGGTGTTAACTGTCAACGTTTTGCATCTCCATGGTTTTCAAAATTATATATATTGACAAGGATATTATGGGAATTGACCAAAAGTTAAGATTTCACTTTTTCACTTTGACTATTTACACATTATAAGTAGTAAAGATTTAAGTTGTAGTGATGTAATATATTCTTAGATAACATTTACTTTGAACAAAGACGTACTTGTCTTATATATATGGTGGGTCAAATAATTGAGTTAGAAGATGGAACGCATATATGAAGATCCTCAATCCTCATACACATGATAGTATGAATGTATGATACATTGAATACACAAAGAAACTTTTTATTTACATCCTAAACCATATTTGATGATCCTCCAAACACCATTAAGGCGTTAGCTCCGCTCCAACCAACCCTGTTGTACCCAACTTAATAAAACAAGGATGTGGATTCTGGCCGTACAATGGAAGTTAATGATGATGAGTCGATTAAGACTGGTTCTACATCGCAAGAACCGCTTGTGAGTGATTCAATGGGAACTAAGGAAGTTGGTTCTACTCCTATAGTTGAGAAAATTAGTAAGCTTGAAAAGCTACTTATCGATGGGAAAGCTACTCTTGTGGATGATGAAGGTCATCCTATTCTGTCTACCTCTGTCACTAAGAGTGCTAACCCATTTTCCAAGGTGGGTGAGATTGTGGTTTCTGATAGTGATGAGGATGAGGTTCTTAACACGTTCGACGAATCAGCAAATCTTTTTGGTGGAGGTCATGAGCGTGAAGATGAGTTTGATGACTATGATGATTACTCGAAGCAAATTTATGATCTTCCAGGGAATTTGGATGCTCTTAATGCCATTTATGGCTTTAATCTCCAAGGTCGTAGGAAGTAGTTTATATTTTTGTCCGAGTCTTTCAATATTATTTGGTAGTGGTTTTGTTTTCTTGTCTAGAAAATAGGAAGTATCTTGTTATGTAAGCTTTTCACCTATGTAACGGGTTGAGATACGGGATTCACCCATATCCGTTGTACTTAAATGTTTTTTGGAGTAATATATTTACCGGGTCGTTGACCTTTTACCCAAAAAAAAATAATAATAAAAATAAAATAAAATAAAAAAACTTAATAAAACAAATCATACCCAACTTATACTCAATTTTAATATGAGGTACTCCACTTTTTTATAAGTTATAATTGCTTAGGATTAAACAAGTGAAATAAAAAAAAATGAGATTAAAAGAAAAAAAACAACCGAAAGCTGGCCAAAATTTGGTCGGAGAAGAAGAAGTATGGTGGTGGTAACCTTGTAACCTATAAATCGTCTAATATTGCAAATAAAAAAGAAGTTGGGTACATTAAATTGGGAAAGAAAAAAAAAAGTAGAGTACCTTAGGCCGGGTGCAATAACGACCGAGACCGACTCGGTCCTAGTCGGTCGAGTCGGTCGGCCATATTGTGGGGAGGAGGTCGCGACCGAGAAACAAGCCCAAAACAATCATACTCGGTCTCAACCACGACCGAGTGTTTTACCCTTTTTTTTTTTATTTTTGATCCAAAATCTTCCACACATTTATGTTAATAGCAGTTTGTGTGTATTTAGTGTGTGTGTTTGGATTTTTGGAGAAGATGATGTTATATATATATATATATATATATATATATATATATATATATATATATATATATATATATATATATATATATATATATATGTTTGTTTTTTTTTAATAGGTAGTGTTTTGGGCTTGTGAGCATGTGTGACGTTAAAATTGACTTTTTTTTTTCTTTTTTCTTTTTTTTTATATAGATATTATTTGTGAAAATGTTAAAAAAAAAAATTGAACTTAGTCGCCCTTACTGTAGCACTGAATCACCTGCAGGTCGCTGGAGAGAAAGCTGACGTGGCAGAGAAAATAAGGAGGATTAACCCTTATTTTCGGTCCTTACTGCATCCAGCCTTAGATTGAAATTTGATATAAGTTGGATACATTTTTGTGCGATTTGCCCAAAAAATAAATAAAGGAGCAATATTCATAAGGTTTTAAGACACGATCACAAGACAACTCATGCAATGGGGTGGCAATTTCTGACATGACTTGAACTGGACCTTAAACTGACACGAAAATAAACACGTTCAGGTATAGTCTAAATAGGATTCGGATAGTGTTCGGGTCGACTAATCTAACCCGTTTATTAAAAAGGTCGGGTTCATGTTGGAGATGGGTTAAACGGGTCGACCAGTCAACCCGTTTAAGATTTCTTTAATAAATGAAAAATTATATGTATCTGATTATTTAGACGGGTTAAACTGGTGGACCCGCAAACCCGTTTAACATGTTTAACCCATGTAATATGCCAATTTTTTTTTATATAAATGGGTTAATTGATCAACCCGAAACCCGTTTAACATATTGTACAACCTATTAAACCCGCAAAACCATATGGGTTAAATAGGTCACGTTCAGATTTTGTGTAAACAAGTTATGGTTAACAACGTTGACCCAATTATTTAAACAGGCCGTGTTCGAGTTAGGATTTTCGGACCCACCAACATGTCAACCCGAACATGTTAACATGAACCCGACCTGAATTGCCACCGGTATCATGCATGAACTTCCTTGTCTTCTGGTCATATCAGCCCCAACAACCAAGATATCAATGCTAAGAAGAAAATGTATAGTTATTGCATTAGAAGAAAAATAGGTATGTTAACACTTTTATGGACATGCTATACACAACAATATGGCTAAAAAATCCAATGTGAAGCATCCATATATTTATTACTAGACCTTCCCCACATCAAATTCCCAGCTTTTCACAACCGTATACACTTTACCTTTGTTGTTTTCCTAGTTTTCTTTTCTCCATCTCCAAAGCATCCATATAGATGTGCTCCTCGTGGCTCATGTTGATCAAAGTTGGAATAATTTGTTTTGTGCTCCATTTAGTCGATATTTTTTTAGCGACGATGATGCATGTTTGTTTTTCGACCACGATTCCTCTGTTTAAAATAGTTGATGGTGCTCGTCTATATATCAAGGTACGGTTTGCTTTATAATTAACTCTTTCCTTCTAGGATATTGTATTGCGTTATAATGGTAATCTGGTATCGCCGTTCTTAAAAAATATATATATATAAAATAAAAAATAAATAAAATGGTAATCTGGTATTGAAATCTTTGCTTCTCATTTTAGGGCTAATTCTTTTTCTTTCAGTTTCATGTAATTCATAAACAATGAAGCTTCTGCTAATCAATTAATTTGGAGTCGTTTGGTTTAACTGAATTAATTGTTCTTGTTGTTCATCTCTGATATTGATTCTCAAATCAATGGTATACATTTTTGTAATGAAGTTATCACGTACTTTACGCAGTGCCATATTTGAGGTGAAATGTTCACTTCAACCGATATCAACATTCAGGGCGTTCTTGGTCCATGCACGTCACTTGAGAACGTTTATTTAGTGCAATTATTAAATTTTTTACTCTACATATGTCATTCGGTCTGGTTGACTGATTCTAGTTTTTATTTGTCAGAACGGTCCATAGTTATGCATATTCTTTGACAAGGCTAGGCAGACCATAACCATAAACAAGCCTGTTTATATTCATTTTTTTACTAGGTTTGGACTTTTTCATTCGTTTAAGCTTGATTGTGACTTATGAGCCTATGTATTATATTGACTTTTTGACAACAATATTTTGTAGATATCTATATAGGACTGGGCAATCTAGGCAGCGGGTCACCACACTCATAAGAAAATACGCCATCGGGCCTAATAGGAAAACAAGCTTTAATACGTTTAGCTGAAGAAACAGACTTATCTTTTCCATACAAAAATTTTACAAAATAAGAAAAACAAGAACCGTGTTCAAATATGTTTTTTCGGGAAACCGAAAATTCCTATTTCTCGACATATCAAATAAAAAGTACAAAACGTGTTTGTTTTCCTTGTTTCCTTTGTAAACCCGAAACCCCCCATCTCATTTATGCAAACAGAAAATACAAAATCAACTAAACACACGGTAAGATCTTTAAACCATATTATCCTAACCAAAAATGTAAGGATATACGTTTCTTGGGAAACGGTTAGTGTGGATACTACGCTTAAATTTATAATGAGACCTGCTTATGTACTTGCTCAAGTGATACTCACATGGATAGGTTAGTGTGGATACTACGCTTAAATTTATAATGAGACCTGCTTATGTACTTGCTATCATTAATTTTCCACGTGACCTACTAGCTTGTGTGCTTAATTTAATTTCCAAGATTCTCATAGTTGCTTGGTTGCTTTACAAATTATAATGAGAGCATGAGAAACGGGTGTTAATACTTATGATGGATTTGGTTTTTGATATGAGTTATGTAAGCAAGTAAAAAGAGTGATATGATGGCAGATTGGTGATATGGCTACTGAACACACACTGAAGATTGGATTAAGGGTTATGTGAAACTCTAATGTGATTGGATAAAGAAACACACAGGAAAAATGGTTTTGTTCTCGGCTGAGTTAGACACACACAAGAAGGATGACTTATGGCTCGTTCTTATTGCTCAATTGATTACGAAGAAAGGTTTTTATCACCTATTTGATGATGAAGTGGAATTTCAAAGGTTTGTGTTTTATCATACCTTTTTGGGGGAGGTAACTTGTTCGTGCGTTCAGGTGACTACGAATTGACAAACACTTGAAGGAGTTACGTTATTGTGCTCAGTGATTATTGTCAAGAGATTGCGATCTCCCTATACGTCAAGTATACGTTCGAAGTCAGTTTTAGTATTAGAGTTTCACATAACCCTTAATCCAATCTTCAGTGTGTGTCAGTAGCCATATCACCAATCTGCCATCATATCACTCTTTTTACTTGCTTACATAACTCATATCAAAAACCAAATCCATCATAAGTATTAACTCCCGTTTCTCATGCTCTCATTATAATTTGTAAAGCAACCAAGCAACTATGAGAATCTTGGAAATTAAATTAAGCACACAAGCTAGTAGGTCACGTGGAAAATTAATGATAGCAAGTACATAAGCAGGTCTCATTATAAATTTAAGCGTAGTATCCACACTAACCTATCCATGTGAGTATCACTTGAGCAAGTATAATATTAGATCTCATTATAAATTTAAGCGTAGTATCCACACTAAAACTGTTAGATCGATATACTCTGACCAAACTACTTTGTAGCTTGTAAAGGTTTAACAATATTGAGTAAACTCAACACTATTAATATTGAAACACTGTTTTACCTTGTAAAGTATGCGGAATCTACTAACACAAAGCTTAAGAAGAACTTTTATATTAACCAAACTTTGAACCTGCTTTGTTACAAAGATTCACTAACAATCCCTAACTATTAACTTTGATCGACTTCTAAACGTATCTAAGACTTGTAAAACTTATATCGACTAATACCTCTTAAGGCTCTTTATATAGATAACCTTAAGTCGGTTTACAATATGTAATCCTTGAACGACAAGTCATTATCCCTAACTAATTCTAGAATATTCGTTTAATATTACACATTAATCCTTATCTAATATGGCACATCAGTCCTTGTTTCCTTCGAAGTACTTTAAGCATTCTTCAGTAACAGCAGTACTTTGACTTTATTCTTCAGCAGTACTTTGACTTTATTCTTCATGCAGCAGTACTTTGACTTTATTCTTCATGCAGCAGTACTTTGACATTATTCTTCATGCAGCAGTACTTTGACATCCAGAAGTACTTTGATATTTTATATCCCAACAATCCTCCCCTAACTTGAACTCTACTTTCTTGATTTCAAGTTTCTTTGTTATCTTTAATCTTCAAATCTTTAATCATTCAGAAAGACTGTTTCTTTATTCCTTTTCTTCTATCTGTCATATGTCAAAGTACTTCTTCATCAGCATCATATCTTCCATTGTATCTTCTCAGCAACTCAGCAACATTTTGGTATAAAGATCATCAAATCTTAAAAGTTTCATACTATTCTCATCACTTCCAGGTGTGTTAACTCCTGTGAGAGGTGAATCATTGAAAATTATGATTTTTAGCAAATCATCAGCTATCAACGAATTTGATATGTCTTTACCATTAGCCGTTTGCTATGGACTAGCCAACTCTTGATCACTTGGATGTATGGTGAGTTGATAACCTAGTTTTTGGTAAACTATCAACCATCAACGGATTTGATTATCACATCAGAGCCGTACCCTCATGATGAGTCAAACTCTTTCTTGTCTGTTAAACATGGTGAGTTGATTACCATTTGTTGTGCAGTATAAATACTAACACCATGTGTTTCTTTTCAAATCCTCTTTTCTTTTAAACATCAAAACATTTTATTTTTATTTTAAAGAACCTATACTGGTTTATATCAGCAAGCAGTACTTTGTTAAAGTACTGTTTGTTTTTGCAGTACTTTGAAAGATACTTTATTTTACAAAACAAATCATACCAGTATTATTCAATATTACTCTTCAGACTTGATCCATCTGATAAATAGCTTGATAACATCCAAAGCTACTTCTGATTCATTTTCAAGTTCCATTCCATGATCCAGCATTCTGAGCATAATTTCTCTAATCAATGGATATCTCCTCTCAGCCAACATGTGAATCATAGTACCATCTTCCATCTCTAGTGTATGAACTCCTGATGACTTAAAGAATCTCCATCTTGTTATTTCCCAATTCTCTTGATCATTCCAGAGAGGATCAACACTTGTTTCTTCAGTATCCCAGATGGTAAATAAGTCTCCAAGCAAAACTAATCCCACTCCTGAAGCTTCAATCTCTGCATAGTATGTCTGCACTTGCACATATAAGTCATAAAGATCTGCCCTTGTGATACAGTGCAATAAATCCCATAACATATTGAATGGTGTGAAGCTTTCATCTTCTCTCTGGATCATAAAATAATTTCCCTCTTTTGATTCAACCACAGAAAATGAGATTATCTTGGACTTCTTTCCAGAATCTTTAATCTTCTTATTCTCAAAATCAACAACTCTAAAATAATTTCTGAGTTCATCAACTGTATCTTCATGAATTAACTTCAGCCTTTTTGACAATTGATCATCCTCAGCTAATTTCTTTCTTTTTAATCTCCTTTGCTCAGCTTGTTCCTTCCTTATATCTTCTAATTTCTTCTTTCTATCAACTTCCATAGGCACAAAGTTTTCTACTTCTCTTCTGATATCTTCTTGTACTTTATCCCACAGAGCTTTCATTTCTGGATACCTTTTCAAATGCAAATTCTTGTATCCCTTCTTTCTCAAGAACTGTATCAACCAGTTTCTTTCCTGAGCTTTGGTCATTGGCTTCTTTGTAATTGGCCTACTGACTTCTTCCAAATACTCAGCATCATATTCAGCTTGTTGCTTTCTAGCAAGCTCTAAATCATCTGCAGTCTCTAATTCTCTAATCTGAGCAATAGAAAATTTCTTCTTCTTCTTCTTAGTATCTTTCTGAACCATTATCCCTTTCCCTTTATCTTTAGGATCTAGTTTTTCTGATTCAGAAGTACTTTCATCATCTTTTTGTGCAGGCTCAGATATGTGTATTCCTCCAGTAGGTCTCCTTAAATTCATCATAACTTGAGCAATTGTTTCATCATCACTAGCAGTATGTACTCTTTCTTCTTCTTGCTGTATAAAAGTGGAAGGACCAGCTTCATCTTCATAATTCTTTGTAAAAGGTCCAGCTACAGAAGTTCCAATAGCAGTAATATCTTGTTCAGCAGTACCTTGCACAACAGTATTTTCAACAAAAGTACTTTGAACATTATTTCCTTCTAAATCAATTTCTTCTGTATCACCACTTTTTACATCCTCATGCTCAACTTCAAGATTAATTTGCTCTGTCTCACCACTTTTTCTTTCAGTACTGTTTTGAGCAATATTTTCGTCTTGATCATTCTTTTCTTCTGAATATTGAACCGTATCATCAAATCTATCCAAATTATCATCCTGATTCCTCCCCAATTTGATAGATGATGATTTCCTATGCCTCCTCTTGGATTTAGACTTATTCTTTGTAAATTTTGGCTTCTGTGACTGCTTCTTTTCTTTCACATAAAGCCTAAAATTCTGAACAAGAGGCCAGACAAATTTCTTCAATCTTCTGAACTTCTTTCTTAGCTTTTTGATTTCTGCAGCTTGAGCATTAACAGTTGACTTCATCTTCTCCAATTCTTGAACCAAATTAGAAGTACTCTCAGTACCAGCCATTCCCTCATCTCCTCCAGGTGTTTGAAACCCACCTGTGGAAGTATAATCATTGGGAGTAGGTACTTGTGAATCATCTGAAGCAGTACCTTGAGGATCAGTACTTTGTGGAGAAGTACCTTGAGCAGAAACAGATGTATCCAAAGAAGCTGTGACTGTGGGAGTCCTTTCACCTGAAACAACATGCTGAGGGGAAACAATAGGTGGTGTGGGGGTATGTACTGAAGCAGAATGCTCAGCAGAGTCAGATGGAGCATCATTATTAGAATGTGCAGAACCACTATTGTCTTCTTCATCCCTAACAGCTTGAGCTACCTCTAACATATAAGCATTAAGAGGTGTATTCCTACCCGAAAAATTAACTCCTTTATTGGACATAAAAGTGAAAACTTTAGGTGGCATCCTAATGGTAGGTACATAATCCTGAGGTTTAGGTATACCATCTAGTGGATTCTCTAAAAGCAATTGAACAAACCTAGGATACATAAGAAAAGGTTTGCCAGCCTTAATATGAGTAAGCATACCTTCAAGGATCATGTATGAGAAATTGAAAGGCTGATTGGTAATAAGACCAACAAAAGCAGAAGCTATGGAATGACTAAACTGATCCCAAGCAGTACTCTTTGGACTCAAACAATGTAGCAAAACATGAATAAGAAATTTCCAATGAGGACTAACCATAGCCTTTTGAAAAGTAAGCTTAGTCAAAGAACCTTCATACCCAATATCTCTGAGTGTATTCCAAACTTCTTGTTTCCAAAATAAAACAGAGCCTCCTTCATCATCAAATAACAAAGCCTCCCTGATTGAAGCTTCTGTAACTCGTATAGCTCTCCCAGCAACTGTAGCAGTAATGATATCCGCTCCATCTTCAACCTGTGACGTGGCTGTATCCCAAAAAGCTTGAATCCAGGGTCCAATAATCTCGGGGTTGACAAGGATGGAGTAACAGATGTTGGTACCAGTGAGAAAATCAATAATACCATGAAAATCAACACTACAAGAATCCAGGCGATCACCCACGGACCAAATTCGCGGGTAAACGACATTAATTTGTGGGTAATTGGCTAATACCCACGAATGACCCACAAACCTATATGAATGGGTAAAACCTCCGATGCTAATTTTATACCCACCATATTTTCAAGCGGTGGGTAAGTTTACTCACGACTCTTCGAGTGGGTGATTGTGTTTAGTGCATGGGTAAAGTTTTTGTGGGTTTTTGTGAGATACCACCAAAATGCCCATAAATATAGTCATGGCTAATCCATGGGTAAAATTCCCTACGAAGATAATCGTGTGTAAATTAATGAAAAATATTTTGTTTGTTCGCAATGATTCGTGTTAAATTACCCGCACACACTATCATGCGTAAAAATAGTGGGTGAATGGAATGCTTAAATTAGTCACACGATTGATTTTCTTATATTAATAGATGGTTGAATGATTTAGAAGAATATACCTATCAAACTGCTAAAATTACAAAAACCACATTATACACCAAGACTTTAGAAACATAACATAATGCTAGTACAAGCTAAGTGATTCAAATATGAATTCTAGAGGTGTTAATTGATCAAATTACAAATAATATGAGATCGACCATCCCGTACAAGTTAATGAACCTTAATCCTTTCAAAAATTTTGTGTAATACTATCTTGCTTCTCCATATGTGTCTCCCAATTACTGTGAAGCTACTTTGCATCCTCTGTTCACCTTGTACCTTGTCGTGGTGCTAATTTTCTATGCTTCTACCTGCACTTGAGGAATTTTGTAAGATGTCAATTGTTGATGGATCTACCTGCACTTGAGGAATTTACACGCACTTGATACATGTGAAAAACCTCAAAACGTACCAATCAAGAAATACATGATATGAATGTACAAGTAAAAAGATCAAAGAAATTGAATGTCGCTTACAAGACACATATAGATCTCTAAATTCGAAATGCACACCTATGTGCTTCTGCTACTGATAATGTCCATAAGATATTGTTCACTCTGAAAATTGGTATACAAAACAGTGTATAAATTAATTTGTTAGTAGTATACTAAAATGAACAAATTATGTACCATAAAATAATCGAACCAAAACGAATCCAATATAAACTATCGAATGACAAATGAACTCAATATATCAAGTCATCTCATGTAGAATGCAATAAATCATTAAATTTCAACCTAACGCTAAAAAATTATTCAACAATATTGTTGGTAAGAAACATAAAACGACTTCCAGTACTCGTACCTTTACGTCATTGGACAACATTTTGCATCATATGAAAAATAAGATGATACCCAATTTATAAATGTTGATTGTATATGGCTCGAAATGGTCCGGGATCTTTGTTGCCATGTCCCTTGTTATGTTCTGCAAACAAAAATTGCATATGACCCAAATACTAATTTCAAGCAATATATATGCATATATTTAAAAGAAATAATACGAATATATGAAGACGTGAAGTGTGTAGAGAATGATCAAAGACAATCATTGTAAATACACTTACCACACTAGTTATATTAAATCTTCAAATCATCTATTCAGTTTTCTTTTACTCGATTATTATGGGTTTTTAAAAAAGTCAAGAAGTTGAAAATAGAACAAATTATGAGTAGTTGGAGGAGGTTACGAGAGAAATGGGGGCATGTACATATGGTTTGAAAATGTGAAATCAAGTGGCGGGGTGGGGCGGGAATTTGTGAAAAATAAATTATTTTTAGGGGGAATAAGTTTCTTTGTGACTGTTAAACAACTAGCGGGAATTAGCATGTTGCGACGGCGGGTAACTTGAAATAAATTTTTTCGGTGAATTATGTATCTTAATTTATTATATTCTTTTTAGCAATAAATTTATCGATATCAATAATTTTACATGATGTATTTCAACTCTTTAACTAATGATAATGTTTTTCATTATACAATTGCGATAATAAATATTTTAGTAAGCAATATTTTTTCATCATTTAAAATATCTATTTGATTTATACAAAGTTAAGTTTGATTAATAACTATATTAATTGTATATATTGAGTAGTCAATTTATATATGTAATTGTGCAAAAGTTAATTGTACATAATACTTTATAACATGTATTACTTAAAATTAACTTTAAGACTTGTTCCAAAATTTGAAATCACACCGTATATAAAAAAAGATAGCTATATCTATACTACATATAAAGATTTTTTTTTTTTTTTTTTTTTTTTAATTTACAAAACATAAAAATTGGGTAATGTGTTATATCTAAAATACCTTTTTGAAGTTCAATTTTTTTACTTTAGCATATAAAAAAGTTGTTGTTTTTAAATATGTTGTCGTATAAGAATTATTAAAAATTTTATCAATCACATTTAATGCATACTATACAGTCGATGTCCACCCCGGTAGGTGTTGAATGATAAATCCTATATGAAAATTACATATCATTTATGAACATTTAAAAATTACAAAAGCATATCAATGGTAGTGGTTTTTAACCGGCACTCGGGCTTGTGCCAACTTAGTATATCTAATATCCTCCCGCAATTCGAGCAACGAAATCGCAAAAGCTCAAACTATAGTGGAAAGCTAAAAACATTAGCTATAACTATGTTATTTTTGAAGATATCCAATAGTAAGTGGAGACAAATCTCCAAATAGTAACAGGAAACAAAGTAAGCTTTCAAGCAACAACACAAATTTAAACATTAAAGGTAATTGGCCAACAACAATGACATCTTTAAATGAAAACTTGTTCTTTTTTTCTTTTATTTTATTTTTTTAAATTTATCTAGATCAAAACTTTAGTAAAGATCACAAAAGTGCAAAAATACATTTACTCACAAAATACACGTAAAAAAATACACACGACTTAGAGTATTTACATATTTCATGGGTAACATAAATTTGCCCACGAAATTACCCACATATTTAGCCATGGTAATTCAATATGTGGGTAATTCATGGGAACCATCTCAGGGAGAAAAAAGTACCCACAAATTACACATGTAATAAAGTTATGTGTGTAATTTTGTGGGTAAATGCGTGGGTAATTCTATGGGTAACTCGGCCAAATTTTTACTACTTTAATCGTGGGTACTATGTGGGTAATGTATGGGAAAATACCCACAAACTAACGTTCATGGGTGATTTTTGTGGGTATCTGACTGGATTCTTGTAGTGCAAGGTTTTCTTGAGTTTTCTCAAGGTTTGCGATCATGTTGTGTTTGGTATTGGTACGTCGATTAGCCATGATGATTAGGGTTATAGTGAGAAAAGTGATGATCGATGCAAAGTAGGTATGAGTTAATAAAGGTGAATAAGGTGAATAAAAGGAAAAGATATGAGGTTTATATAAGGATAAGATTACAAAAAATCACGGTTAATTAATGATTTTACCGTTATTTTTGGAAGTAAATATCCCATATCTTTCGAAAGGTTGTTAGCCGCAAATCTGACCGTTGGAACAGTATCTTAAACGTCAGCGAACCATTTTAATAGCACCAAACAGTACTTTCCATAAAATATGGAGCAGTACTTTCCGTTATAAGCTCACACAGTATATTGACCAAAGTACTTTCCCACTAAAAATCTTGAATGTTGACCATTTGACCAAAATAACTTTGAAAGTCAACCCTTATTAATGACTATCTCCCCAAATTAAATCCCAAAGCTACCAAGGTAAGTGAACTTCAATACACTTCATTAAATGCCCATTTACCTTTACCTTGCTTATAAAAGCAACTTCATCAACAACTTGCAAACACCATATTTTCTCTTAACAACAACAAGTAAGCACAATGAGTCACATTCCAATTGTGAACATCTCTTCAGACTCAGAGGGCAACACATATTCAGAGATAAGTTACTACTCTGATTCTGAGTTTGAAGATCCAGGATGGTCAGACTATTTTCCTCCTCATGTGCAATGGATGAGACACCAAGAAGCTTCATCAACAATAAGTGCAACCAACTCTATCATAACTGATGCAGGTAGTACTACCAGCAAAAAGCCCAAAAAGAAGAAAGTTGTTACTGGTGCATCTTTGGCTAAAGAGCTTCCACATGCTTTGACTCATGCCCTGGAAATAGCTATTCAGAACATGAAGTGGCCTGCTCCAAGAAAAGAAAGGCCTCCCAAACAGGTTCTTGGCCTGGCTTGCCCAAGAGATGATTTAGATCACCACATTCGAAGCACTTCCTATAACTTTTGCCATTTTTGTCATCTTTATTTCTTTGGTTTGCTTTCCTTTCATCATGCGGTTGTCTAACGAATCTTCCTCGCCTTTTGAAGAATTTCTTGAAGTCTCTTACGGCCATCGCATATTCTTCGTCATCACTTTCGGAGGTTGAGCTATCCTCGTTACTAGAGTCCTTCCTAGCTTTCAACGCAATTGACTTGCTTTGCTCTCTTTTTCCATTGACCATCTCGGAGTCTTTCTTTATTATTGCTTCGTAGACTTTCAGGTTGCCGATCAACTCATCAAGTTGAAGAGTTGACAAGTTCTTCGATTCTTCAATCGCCGTAACTTTAGCTCGCCATTTTGGATGAAGAGCCCTAAAAAATTTCCTAACAAAATTCTTACTAGAAAAATTCTCATCAAGTGCTTTTAAACTTGTGATGATGGTGTTAAACCTAGCAAAAGCATTATCTATTGATTCCTCCTCCAGAATTGTAAATTGTTCATATTGTTGAACAAGAAGATCTATTTTGTTCTCTTTAAAAGAATCCCAAATTTCTTTTGCGGTTTTACACATAAAAATTCTTTCATATTCTTTGCTTGGTAAGGCATTATAAATAATCATTTTAGCCTCATTATTTTTTGCTAGTTTCTTTTTCAAATCATCATTTTGTTTTTCAAAAGATACAATTTCGTCCATTTTAGTTTCAAAATTATATTGAATAGAGGGAAAATCACCAAAGGTAATGACATGCCAAAGATCAAGATCTTTTGATTTCACATAAGTTTCGAATCTATTTTTCCAATATAAAAATCCATCACTTTCAAATAGTGGTGGTCTTTGCATAGATTGCCCTTCTAAATATTTTTTAGATTCCATAGATCGTTACAAGTTTTAAAATACAATATATTTTAAAAATCTTGCTAGACGTGGCTCTGGTACCAATTGTGGAAAACTAGGAGGGGGGGGGGTTGAATAGTTTTACGTCTTTTTGATTTTTTTATGAAAACTTAGTTTAGTTTTAAAACCTTGTTTGCTTTTAAAACTTTGATTCAATCTTATGTGAACTCAAATCTTGAACAATATGAACAAGTATATCTAAGTATGAACAATAATAATAATGTAAACTAAGTATGTAAAATCAACACATGCATAATATAAACAATTATAGCTATATATAAGAGATAAGTACGTAATCGTTTATTTTATAATCCTTAGTTATATTTTGTATGAAAACTATACTTGATCGAAATGATCAATTATACGTATGTAACCTTTTTAGTTTGATTGTAAAAGCTTTGTTTTGTGAATGAAACTTTCGTTTGATCTTTAAGTAAAATCAATACTACCACTATATGAGCAACTATATATATATATACGTCTACGTCTACAAAAGTAATAACAAGATAAGCAAGATAATAAGTAAGATATGGAAAGATCTAACCGCGAGACAAAGGATTTATAGTGGTTCGGCTACAAGGACACCTTCCTTGCCCTACTCCACTCCTCGAGTCACCTACTCGAGAGTTTTCTTCACTATGTCAACAAGCTCCTTATGGCGGAGAAACCTTACACACCAATATACACACCACAACTTCGTCACAACTTATTCACACCTTCTACACAACTTCTTCACACCTAGTCACTACTTAATCACAACACTACTTCTTCACACCTATCTATCTTCACAACTATCTACTTCAAACCTATCTTCTTCACACCAATTAACTTCACAACTAACTACTTCACACCTAGCTTCTTCACTATAATCTAATTCCTAACTTTTCTTCTTCACACCAACCAACTAACTAATCACACAATCAATATACCTAGCACAACTATCTACAATCACATATACACAACAATCTTCACAAAGAGTAATGTAAGTAATCTTGATGATGCACCAACAACTTGTATGTGGAGGTCACAACAAGTTGTAATACTTCTTGTCTTGGGGGATAGAAGTATTCTTCTCTTGCACTTGAGAGGATGAAGTTTGAATCACTTTGAAACAAAGAATTATACACTTATGATCAAAGGATTAAGAGAATAGAGATGTGGATCTAGAACAGAAAGTTTAGGAGTGCAAAAGGTGAGGAAAAAATCCAGGTTTAAGGTGGTATTTATAAGCAAAAGATTCTGACAGAGGAGCGTGGCCGGTCCCCTTAAATCAAGGCCGGCCCCCTTAAAATTAAGGGGACCGCCCCTTATAATTAAGGGGGCCGCCCAGCTGAAACGGCCAGAATCCTTGTCTTTTAGTGGGGAAAGTTTATTTGGTGAAAAACTAACTGATTTTGGTTAAAAATTTGAATTCATATATTTAGTATGAATAAAACATTTTTCTTAATTACCAAAAGTGTTTTTTCAAAAATATATAATATGTTTATATAATTAAATAAACTTTGTGTTAGTTAATTAAATACCCCTTTGATCATAAATTGCACTAAACACTTTGTTTATTCATACCTTAAGTGATTTGGATGTAAAGAGAATGTTAATCACTAAATACATGTTTATGTCACAAGTTTTAGTTCTATGAGTTTATATTTTGTGATAATCAAAACATAGAGATATTGATAATATGTTAATAATGTTTTTAGGCATTATTTATGTCAACAATCTCCCCCTTTTTGATTATTACAAAACCTTAAACTCAATATATCTAAAACTTGTTTTTAGACAAGTATTATAGAGTTTACATTTCTCTTCTCCCCCTTTTTGTAAAATCAAAAAGGTTAAGCCGAGTAAGCTTCGCGAAGGAAGTTTAAACGGGTAGAATGCTCCCCCTTGATGTATGCTCCCCCTTGATGTATGCTCCCCCTCATTTGAGAGCACCAAGGGAACGAGATATGGAATGCTCGCAAGAAAAATATTAGAAGCACAAGCATATATAGAAGAATATGCAATATACAAATAATAAGGATACATAACAATTAATTCAAAGTGATTATGTTAAAAAAAATATCCTAATTTGCCAAAGAGAGCCATCGGACTTCCTTGTAACAAAAGGTTGGTTGATTCGTATTTGAGAGTGAAAATCTTAAGCATATAGTATGCTTAGATGGTTGATGATGGAGTGTTTGGAATAAAGATGGTTGAGTTAGGGTAAGGTTGTTGGATTAATGGAGGTATGTTTGGGTCATGAATGTTGGAGATTTTGGTGGTGGAGAGTTTGTAGCGAAAGAGGTTGATTAAGGTTTTGGATGTTGTTCAAGTGAGGGTATTGGATGTGATCTAGTGAGAAGACATTCAATCCAAGTGAGGTGTTCATTGAATGCAATGGTTTTTAGGAGAAAGATGCAACAAGGTCAATTGTTGACATGTTTTTCAACTTGATTTATGTTGTGTGGTGATGAGGGTGAGCTTAGATGAAGGTGGATCCAAATTGTGTTGAGCAAGATGTAAGGTTAAAAGAGCATTAAGCTCACAGGCTTCTTGTAGCTCCTCAACGAACTTCAAGTGTTCGAAGGAAGGTGTTGGTGGTGGAGCATGATAGTTGTCTTGGGTGAGGGTTTGAACATGCAACATAGGAATGGCATGTGAAGTTGTAGGATGTGGTGGTGATATTCTTGGTGGTGGAGACATGTTTTAGCTTGGGTAATCATGAAAACATGATATGGGTGGAAGAGATGCTTCATGAGTGGATGGTGTTTTTGTTGAGTGAGCAACATGTAAAGTGTTGGTAATGAGGTTGGGATTATTGTTTTCGTATTGTGCATGCTCATCATAAGAAGGAGCATTAGTGAAAGCACGAATGGATGATTTGTTGTTAAATGGATCATTTGTGTGAGAGTGAGGTTTAGGTGTTGGTTGATTATGAACAACATCGCTTGAGTTGTGAAAGGGTTCATTTGAGTGAACATGAGGTTTGTGTATCATGAAATATGGTTTGACCATCATGGGTTAAGTTGTAGTGGTGATGACACACTTTGTAGAGTTTAGGAAACGGTTATATGGTTGAATCTTTTTGTGAGGATGACTAGGTGAAGTTATTGGTGAAGATGGAAAATGAGTATCAAGTGATGTGATTGGTGAGAGTGAAAGAGCGATGTTCATGGAAGGGATTTCTTGGTAGGAGAGTCTTATAGATGGTGCATTAGGTGCACTAGGAGATGAAATTTGAGGTTGAGATGAGTAAAGGTTATGAGGTTTAAGTGTGTAAAGGTTTTGGTTTAATGGGAGAGGACATGATGAGATGAGTGGAGATTGAGAGGAATGAGAGTGTTTATAATGTAGGATTGGTGGGATCAAGGATGGATAAACTTTGATGGAAGGTTTAGGATAGAATAGGTTTGTGTATTATGAGAAGTGTAGGATGAAATGGGCTAAAAAGTAGAAAAAGGAAACAACACTTTCGACCATCAGATGGTCGGTCCCCTTAATTGGAGGCCGGTCCCCTTAATAATTAAGGGGGCCGCCTTATGATTTAAGGGGGCCGCCCATCTGGTGATTCCCAGATTGCCAGAAAAGGGTTTTTGGTAGTGAATTGCAGAAAGGTTGTGTTTTTGGTTTCAAACAAGTCCAACTCTTTGAGGCAATTAATCATATACTAATTATGTAGGGAATAATGTAGTCAAAGCATGTTAACCAAATAGATTAAGTAAACAAGCAATTTCATCTAGCATGCAAACATACTCATCAAGCAAGTAAAATATAAGTGCTAGGAAACAATAAAGCAACATCAAGTATTTCATAACTACATAACTAGGAGATTTAATCCTAATGTGTATCAATGTGCAATAAGTGGGTAGTTATGATAGCCTGATTTCTAGACTTGTTACAAACAAAGTCTTAATAGACAAACCATGGTCCTCTTGATTTGATTTAGTTCACTTATAAGTGTCATTTATATAAATATAGATGACAAATATGAGATCACCATGCATGATTTAATAGAGACGTTTTTAGCATTATTCAACAATGCTTGAAAGTAGGTTTTCACTTAGATGTGAGAGTTATTTGAATAAAATAGGTTGGATTTTACTTCAAAATGTGTGAATCAACGGTAAATAATATTTTCCCAATCTTTAGTTTTGATCAAAACAAAATTGTGGATATTGATAGTGAAAACATGTTATTTAAAAGTGGGATAGTTATTTGAAAAACCATTTTCCAAAATGTGAGGTTTTTGCATATTTTTAAAGATATTAGATTTTTGACAACAAATATCATTAATCATATATTTTAATAGATGTTTATTAAAGATCCCATGCTCAAGAGGATTGGTTAAGCCTACTATTATCTCATGCTATCGTATCTACATATCCTATGATCCTAAAGGAAGTGATGACGATAAATTATATGATAGATGCGAGAGTGTTGAATGGGGTATAACCTAACATCTATAGTTTCTTTGTTTTCGCATGCTTATCTAACTTAATGCCATAGTCTACGAGAGCTTGTTTCATCCATAGTTTTCTTACGCGATGGATCTAATCCTACTTCTATATTAACGATTAATCCACTTAACTCATTTCACTTCATCACCATGAGTTTGCTAATAGTGGATATAGAAGATTTCCATTTTCTATTAAGTTCGGCAATGAACAATTTCATCTTATTCCTAGGAAAGTCAACTAATGATGTTTCTAGGTTATAAGTATATAAGCTATTATGTACGTATATATGTTTAAGAGTTACAAACAATATATATGTATAGCTAAGCATGCAAATTATAGCGATGAACTTAACAGAAACGCGTACCTTTCAGTCTTCAATGGATTTTCTTCAAGCACTTCAAGTGACTATGTTGACTTATAGAAGTCATTAGTAGATGAGATTCCAACTTCTTCGAAGAATGACAACTTAGCCACTTGCTCCCCATTGTCTCATTGGTCCAAAGTTATTTGGTCCAAACATATTCAACATTTGGCTAGGATGCATGTATAGTGGTAATATTCCCCAAGGATTGTAACTTGGTTGATAATTCCACATTTGATGACTAGTATTATTGTAGTATTGTCTATTTTGGTTTCTTCTAGGTTGAGGTGTTTTAGATCGAGTATGAAAATAATTTGGTTTTCTTGGTGGTGGAGTTTTAGATCTTAATTTTGGTTTAGAAAATCCTACTTCGGTCTTTAAGGATGGTTTATAAGAAGTTTTTACTTTTTCATCTTTCGCAATGGGTATTTTTCTATCTTTTGTAAGTATATACTTAGGATTTGATTCTAATGATTTTTGTTTACTAGATTCACATTCAAACTTTATACTTTTATTTTCACTAGTTGAAACATTAGTTGAGGTTAATCCTAGACCGGTTTTATCTCCCGAAATTTCTTGAACACTTATTATTTTCTTAAGTGGGTTACTACTATTTTTAAACTTGTCAAGTTTGAAAATTTCATCTTTAAGTTTTTCATTTTCATTATTAACCTCTATGCATGTTTTACATTCTATAAAAACTTCTTTTCCTTTTTCCAAATGTTGTAGTCTAATTTTTAATTCGAGTACTTCATTTTCTAATAGATTATTAATATGTTTTAGTGACTTATTTTTAGCTATAACCTTTTGACCTAATTTGCATAACCTATTATATTCACTATCTAGGTCTTTTTTGTCTAATGATAAATTTTCGTCACTAAAGTATTTGGTTTCGGAACGTACCTCGCTTGATGTCTTAGCCATAAGACATTTCTCCTCATTTGTGATTTCTTTCTCATCGTCATCGCTATCGCTCCAAGCTCCTCCAACAAACGCCTTTTGATTTCTTGACATCATTGGACATTTTCCGATGAGATGATTTGGATCACCACATTCGAAGCACATCCTATCACTTTTGCCATTTTTGTCATCTTTATTTCTTTGGTTTGCTTTCCTTTCATCATGCGGTTGTCTAACGAATCTTCCTCGCCTTTTGAAGAATTTCTTGAAGTCTCTTACGGCTATCGCATATTCTTCGTCATCACTTTCGGAGGTTGAGCTATCCTCGTTACTAGATTCCTTCCTAGCTTTCAACGCAATTGACTTGCTTTGCTCTCTTTTTCCATTGACCATCTCAGAGTCTTTCTTTATTATTGCTTCGTAGACTTTCAGGTTGCCGATCAACTCATCAAGTTGAAGAGTTGACAAGTTCTTCGATTCTTCAATCGCCGTAACTTTAGCTCGCCATTTTAGATGAAGAGCCCTAAGAAATTTCCTAACAAAATTCTTACTAGAAAAATTCTCATCAAGTGCTTTTAAACTTGTGATGATGGTGTTAAACCTAGCAAAAGCATTATCTATTGATTCCTCCTCCAGAATTGTAAATTGTTCATATTGTTGAACAAGAAGATCTATTTTGTTCTCTTTAACTTGACTATTACCTTGGTGAGTGATTAGTAAAGAATCCCAAATTTCTTTTGCGGTTTTACACATAAAAATTCTTTCATATTCTTTGCGTGGTAAGGCATTATAAATAATCATTTTAGCCTCATTATTTTTTGCTAGTTTCTTTTTCAAATCATCATTTTGTTTTTCAAAAGATACAATTTCGTCCATTTTAGTTTCAAAATTATATTGAATAGGGGGGAAATCACCAAAGGTAATGACATGCCAAAGATCAAGATCTTTTGATTTCACATAAGTTTCGAATCTATTTTTCCAATATAAAAATCCATCACTTTCAAATAGTGGTGGTCTTTGCATAGATTGCCCTTCTAAATATTTTTTAGATTCCATAGATCGTTACAAGTTTTAAAATACAATATATTTTAAAAATCTTGCTAGACGTGGCTCTGGTACCAATTGTGGAAAACTAGAAGGGGGGGTTGAATAGTTTTACGTCTTTTTGATTTTATTATGAAAACTTAGTTTAGTTTTAAAACCTTGTTTGCTTTTAAAACTTTGATTCAATCTTATGTGAACTCAAATCTTGAACAATATGAACAAGTATATCTAAGTATGAACAATAATAATAATGTAAACTAAGTATGTAAAATCAACACATGCATAATATAAACAATTATAGCTATATATAAGAGATAAGTACGTAATCGTTTATTTTATAATCCTTAGTTATATTTTGTATGAAAACTAAACTTGATCGAAATGATCAATTATATGTATGTAACCTTTTTAGTTTGATTGTAAAAACTTTGTTTTGTGAATCAAACTTTCGTTTGATCTTTAAGTAAAATCAATACTACCACTATATGAGCAACTATATATATACGTCTACGTCTACAAAAGTAATAACAAGAAAAGCAAGATAATAAGTAAGATATGGAAAGATCTAACCGCGAGACAAAGGATTTATAGTGGTTCGGCTACAAGGACACCTTCCTTGCTCTACTCCACTCCTCGAGTCACCTACTCGAGAGTTTTCTTCACTATGTCAACAAGCTCCTTATGGCGAAGAAACCTTACACACCACAACTTCGTCACAACTTATTCACACCTTCTACACAACTTCTTCACACCTAGTCACTACTTAATCACAACACTACTTCTTCACACCTATCTATCTTCACAACTATCTACTTCAAGCCTATCTTCTTCACACCAATTAACTTCACAACTAACAACTTCACACCTAGCTTCTTCACAATAATCTAATTCCTAACTTTTCTTCTTCACACCAACCAATTAACTAATCACACAATCAATATACCTAGCACAACTATCTACAATCACATATACACAACAATCTTCACAAAGAGTAATGTAAATAATCTTGATGATGCACCAACAACTTGTATGTGGAGGTCACAACAAGTTGTAATACTTCTTGTCTTGGGGGATAGAAGTATTCTTCTCTTGCACTTGAGAGGATGAAGTTTGAATCACTTTGAAACAAAGAATTATACACTTATGATCAAAGGATTAAGAGAATAGAGATGTGGATCTAGAACAGAAAGTTTAGGAGTGCAAAAGGTGAGGAAAAAATCCAGGTTTAAGGTGGTATTTATAGGCAAAAGATTCTGACAGAGGAGCGTGGCCGGTCCCCTTAAATCAAGGCCGGCCCCCTTAAAATTAAGGGGACCGCCCCTTATAATTAAGGGGGCCGCCCAGCTGAAACGGACAGAATCCTTGTCTTTTAGTGGGGAAAGTTTATTTGGTGAAAAACTAACTGATTTTGGTTAAAAATTTGAATTCATATATTTAGTATGAATAAAACATTTTTCTTAATTACCAAAAGTGTTTTTCAAAAATATATAATATGTTTATATAATTAAATAAACTTTGTGTTAGTTAATTAAATATCCCTTTGATCCTAAATTGCACTAAACACTTTGTTTATTCATACCTTAAGTGATTTGGATGTAAAGAGAATGTTAATCACTAAATACATGTTTATGTCACAAGTTTTAGTTCTATGAGTTTATATTTTGTGATAATCAAAACATAGAGATATTGATAATATGTTAATAATGTTTTTAGGCATTATTTATGTCAACAATATATATATATATATATATATATATATATATATATATATATATATATATATATATGTATATATATATACGTATATGTATATATATATATATATATATATATATATATATATATATATATATATATATATATATATATATATATACATATATATATATATATATATACATATATATATATGTATATATATACACACATATATATATATATACACATATATATATATACACATATATATATATATATACATATATATATATATATATATATATATATATATATATATATATATATATATATATATATATATATATATATATATATATATATATGTATGTATGTATATATATATATATATATATATATATATATATATATATATATATATATATATATATATATATATATATATATGTATATATATATATGTATGTATGTATATATATATATATATATATATATATATATATATATATATATATATATATATGTATGTATGTATGTATATATATATATATGTATATATATATATATATATATATATATGTATGTATGTATATATACATATATATATATATATATATATATATATATATATATATATATATATATATATATACGTATATATAAATATATAGACTTAAGTATAGTTATTATTTTTTATGTTTTGTAATAACTTTATAAGTTTAATAAATACTAGTAGAATTATTATTTATAAATATTATTATCACTATATATTACTATCACTATATATTACATTAATGTATTTGCATGAAATTATAAATAGAAAAAGGAAAGCACGAGTTACTATACCGTATAAATGAATACACGAGATTATACGAACAACTCATTTTATTCTTCTTTATAAGTTTAACTCGCGTGTACACGGGTTTAATATTTAAATACAATTAAAATTATTATTAGCACAAATATGTAAATATGCATGACCTCACAGGATGTTGTGAGATGGAAACAGATAAACGAGATTGTACATATAGCTACGACACATATTTTTTTAAAAAGGTCATTATGTGCTACCAACACGCATAATGTCTAAAGCATGATGTCAATAGTTAAATTTAAACAAGATCAATCTAAACACCTTTTTTCAGTCAAACAAAGTCAAATCCTTCATACAACAAAAATCTATACAAAATATTAATCAGTTCATACATAATGAGAAAATTATGTAAAACCTAAATGTGCACGACTATTATAACTATATAAATATTAAAGAACTATTATAATTTTATGAAAAAATCTTAAGCATTACAAAATCATAAATTTATTAATTGTCACAGTAATTATCATCAAAACAAAGTTATTAAAACATATCATACTTTTTCCAACTTGCTTTTAATTGTTTATTTGATTGTATTAAACTTGGTTATTATCAGGGGCGAAGCTAATAGAGTGACTAGTGGGTGCTAACTCATCCCTAATCAATCCACTTCATTCATTAACTATTTAGGTTACAAGCCGTTTTTCTACTAGTTTTTATATTCAACCCCTTTTATTCTATAGGCATGTCTACAAAATTCATAAATTGATAACTTAACCAATAAATAAAACACTATATATTAATTTTTGAAGCGATATATATATGGTTTTTTACGTTGAACACGGTCTGCCTCCTTAACTAAAAATCCTAGCTCCGCCCTTGATTATTATTATATAAACATGTGTGTTGATACGTATTGACATGTTGAAAGGGTCAACATTACCCGTTTATTTTAGTGTTACATTGTGGTGGTCATGTCTCCATAATAATAGGCTAGTGATATGCATGCACGTTTCATTTTCAATGCAAGTTTCTATTTTGTAGGGTAGTTGGTCACGTAGTTGTGATTGCAGTTTGCATCTTTGCTTATAAATTGTAATCTTATTATTAGTTATTATTATGAATGAATGGAGAATATTAAAGTCTAGTTCCTATCTTGTTTTTGGAGTCTTGCCCGCTCAAGGGCCTTATCAAATCACTTTCTTATCTAGTTTCTTGGGAGATTGACCATCTCAAATTGGTCTTCTAACAATGGTGCTTTCATTGACTTACTCGATCCCTCCGAAAGGATATCCACCATCCCTTTTGGAATCCTGGGCTGCCATGGCCAAAAACCTCTCGAAACTTGTCGCCACCATGCCCGTAAAAAATGAAATGATAGCCGCATCACAATCCAAACTTAACGCTGCCATTCAAAACCTTGCAACCCAAAACAAAAAGATCTCAGCTCTAATTACCAATACCGCTAAACCCGAGAAAACAATGGCTCAAGTTCTCATCGTCCCTTCTTCATCTATCACCAATATAGAAAATATCCCAGTCCAAAACACCACAACCGGCAATGCTACTACAAGCATCAAGAAGATTGACATCAGCACACAACCGTCACTACAAAACCACCAAAAACACAACCACATCATCATGCCACTACTGAGCAACAATGGGCAGAAAATCATCCCGGTTAAACTCACCAATTCAACCTTTGATGGTTCCTACCTTCTCGATTGGATTTTTCAAGCTAACAAATATGTTACTCTCTACAACATTGCACCACCCCAACGTATCGACATGAACAACTCTCACCTCACCGATGACGCTCTACGTTGGTACAAGCATTTATTTAGCAGTCACCTTCTCACCACCTGGGATGCTTTCACACGAGCCCTTGTCTCGGCCTTGAGGACAAGGCCGGTTTTTAGTGTTGGAATTATGATATCATGACAATCATATAAAATAAACCAAACACATCAAGAGAGCATATGCGGAAGCGTTATAACAAGATCATATAAGATGTAATTAATTAATCAAATATAAATAGTAAACATACCTTTGTGATTCTAGCCCGAACAAGAATCAATTGCAATCTTCAGATCAAGAACCCTAATTAGGGTTTATGTGGATTATAAGAATTACCCCTTACCTCTTTTGTAATTCAATCCAAGAATCAAACAATAATGTGTTTGAATCACATTCTTGTACACACGTACTAATTCAAGAAAAAGTTTATGCAAGTAAATTAAACACAAAACTTAGTTGAAGTATGAAAATCGAATCCCTAAGGATTGTTTTAGATAGATCGATTTTAGACAAAGAGAAGGAGAGAAAACACCAAGATGTGTGTGTACAAGTTATGAGAAAACAATACATCTTGGGTTTGTATATATACTAATTGAAACTTGGAGCTCAAGGCACAAAGGAGGTGGAGAACCCCCTTGGCCGATCGGTTATGTAATCCCAAAGGGATTCCGGAACCTTCCCTTGTTTCCAAATATTCATTAGTATTACTTTCCTAATCTTCGTCAATAGGTCATTAGTCATTTTTCATTAAATACTAATTTCCATTACTAGTTTTGTGTTTATTAATAATTACGTATAACATTTATAAATAATTATTTCTTTTTCTCTTCATACGTATTGTGTGCAATCCCGTGCTCTCGAGTTCGATCCTAACATACGACTACTAAAATAATGTCCATAATCTAACAGCTCCCACTTGGACATATTTTAATAGTGTAATCACATCGGTTAGCGTCTTGCAACACGCCGATTCCTCTAGTACGTTCTCGAGTAAGGCTCCTGGAAAAACCTTTTAATGATTTCTCATTATTATTATCCTTTTGTTTCTAATACCATGTTAATAAGGATATGGATTAAAGTCATTCCTTAATTAACCATTCTGTTTCTCGTTGTTAGTGATTGATCAAGATTACCAAATCATCTGAACATATTCAGGGAAGATCTTGGGCACGGCCATGCAAACATCTTGACAACCCTACGAGAGGCCCAGCAGTATTAAACTCCAAAACTAAATTTGAAGGAACAAATTCTATCTTGACTACAAGCAGAACCCACAAACTTTGTAACACTTTCGAAAACAACCCTTATGACTACCAGTTACGTATAGCGTTAAGTTGTTCCACAAAAATGTACTACATTCATGACACTTATCTTGCATCTCAAGTCTGAGGATAACTTCTCATGATTTACTTAATAACAAAATCCATAAAGTAACATCATGTAGTTGGGATAAGTCATATATTCGGTATCATTGAATATCATCTGAAATGGCATGACTACGCATCAATATACTTTAAGTATATTATAACAACCTTCAGATTTGTCTTGATTTAATAATATTCCCATATTATTAATTGACAACGGACAATTTAGAATAACATTTATTCATGGATTAAACATACAAATATAGGATACAATTTATTATAAATTAAACATACCATGTATTTAAATTTATTATAATAATTGTTTAACATTCCTTATCCAAATACTAAATAGATCAATGCATGATAACTCTTGTTGATAAATTATGTCTCAAGTAATGACATTCATTCTTGTTGACAAGACATAAATCATCCAACTTTGATCTATCAGAATTTTGAGAATACTTATTTCAAGAATTCAACTATTGAAGTTCTTGTATATGCATACTCAACTATTTTGATAATGCCTTATAATCTTTCATAAATGTGTGACATCCTTAACCACCAATTTATGATAATCAAACTTCCAAACATTTTAAAATTTTAAAGTATTCTTATGCTCTTAATGTATAATGCAACTATGCTCTTATTAAGCACAACTAGTACATATAGCCAAAGATGAAATCTTTACCATAACTAGTATTGAGTGTTATCTCAATTTTATTAGCATCATTGTATGCTACAACAATAAGCTATTAAAACTTCCCATAAACATTAATATCTATTGTGTAATGTTTGATGCCCTTCAAACTTTCAAGTTTGTTGACTATGACAATTTTCACAACAATTGAAAATTGTTCATCTATAAAATTTGGAAGCTATTCCAGATTTAGGATGTGATTCTATAATCAAACATATTCATTTAGAATATTACACAAGTTATCTAATAACTTTTTAATTAGATATTAATATTGCCAAATCATCTTCTAATCAAGCATGATAAAACAAAACATGATATTCATGAAAGATCTTTGAGTCATACATAGATTTTATTCATGTCATTCATATCCATTTAGACTTTCTAAATAATATATCATGTTATATTAGATTCATTTACCACACATGTTTCAACAATAAACATTCATTCCAAGGTTATATGTCTTATTTCCTAAATCTTACAAGTAAAATTTCATTCCATTCTAAGACTTAACATTTACTTATATGGAATATTACTTTTCATATGTTTTACAACATATATGATTTAAGAAATTAAACATAATACTCCCACTAGCTTTTAGGAATACTTAGAAATTATCTTATTTCAATTATAAATCAAAACATGAATTTAATAATTAAACATAAGAGTAATCTTCTAGATGCATGCATTTATCCATCCATGGATTATTGCACTTTATACACTTCTAAATATTTAATTTGAATTCATAAACTCCTTTTGATTACTATCGTCCTTGCTCAAGTAATTACTCCATAAAGAGTTTTGATATTCTATTGTCAATTTCATAAATATGACAATCATAATCTTTATATATTTAATGTGTTTAGAAAAGAATATTCAATCACAGTTAATTGCTTAAGTGTAATTAATAAACTTGTCATAAGACATGCATTAAATATGTGCACAATATTGTCCATATGATTTCTATACAAAGATTTAAACCACAAAGGTTACCTAATCTTTGAAGAAACTCATCTTCATTTTCTAGTCTAACTATTAAGATAAACCAAGTTTCTAAAATTGATTATCTTTATGGACAACATCTTAATCATTCATATCATGTATACTTTACCCAATTTCATATTTGGTAATGTATCATAATGATTATCAGGTTTACAATAATCCTGTAAATAATAGCCCTCAGCATATTAATCAAATATCTGAGATATATTGCTATTCTATGAATGATAATTCCATCATCTTGAGATTTAACATTTAAATGTCAACCTTTATTATCATGTTAAGATTTAACATTCAAATGTCAAACTTAATCATGATATTTACTAGTATATTTTAGAAGATTATGTATCTTATAATTTCATCTTTTAAAGATCAAAACTCCCACTTGCTTTTTGTAATTTAAATACTATCTTTAAATACTTAGCAAATAAAGAAACAATACAATGTTCTCTTTTGGGATATTACAAATACTTATTGATAGTTCCTGACTTAACTTTGTTAATAACCTCTTCATAAGCAGTTAAACAAATTTAGAACTTCAATTTAAGACTTAATGTGATTCATCACATTCATCACATTCTATCATATGATAATGTCTTATTAATCTTCTATGTTGGAGTTTTATTAAATATGTTCAAGTCATACTCAACATTCTAACCTTGATAACTTTTGGAAGAAAAGAAGTCATAGTTATCTTTAATCAAACAATATAACAAGAGTTTGATTTTCCTAACTGAACATACCATAAACATTTGATATTTCATTAGTATTAATATTGTAAGACAATCTAACAATATTAAAGATAACCATATTCCTTTTGACTTGTCTATTTACCAACTAATTCATTTTAATGGTATAATAATATTCAAACCAGTTACATGCTTTATAACACAAGTACTTTTTACAAAATCACTTCATGTCCATGTCTTTACAAGAAAACATAAACTGTTATAATCCCACTATACGTTATAAGTCATTTAACAATTTAATAACTTCGTGTATATGTCTTAATTAAAAAACATAACAATATAACGTCTTACTTTATTATAACTCTTGTAACAATTAAAAGACTTTATGTTTATATCTTTACAATGAAACATAAACATGTTTAACTAAAGTAATTATGAACACCATCTTTTGGTTTCAATAGTAATTTCAAGTTAATATATTATTTCACAATAATGTAAACAACATTATTTATTCATTTATTTATGTCATTCCAAGAACACATAAATATTCAGATTGAAGCAGCATTAGATTACTTTATTAATTTATGTCATTCCATGAATTCATAAATATACAAATTAAAGTAGTATTGATATCATATTGACACATGTTCTAATAGGTATCTAATTTAGAAACTGCAAATTCTCATAGTTCAATTACATCAGTTGATCTGCTAGTAATAAAAATATGAAATTCACCTTGTTGTTGCAATCTAGTTAAGCTCTCACATAACATAAATTGTAACACCAAGTGTTTCTTGAATTAGCTTAGTATAATTCATATTAGAACATTATTCTAATTTAGAAACTGCAAATTCTCATAGTTCAATTACATCAGTTGATCTGCTAGTAATGAAATATGAAATTCACCTTGTTGTTGCAATCTAGCTAAGCTCTCACATAACATAAATTGTAACACCAAGTGTTTCTAGAATTAATATTAGAACATTATTCTCTTACCTTGTAGTCAAGAGAATTCATTAAATCATATCTTTATGAGTTGTTTCTTACACACATTAAAGATAACATTTCTCCCACTTGTGCATGGAACAACCTCATATAGTTGATAAACAACATGCCATGCAATTGTTTATGTGTTCAATATGATTGTGTCATAGATTTTAGCATAACAAGTATATGTAAAACAACAATGTCTAGTAAGGAAACGTACAAGACTATCCTTAAAAGTATGAGTGTCTACACTTGGAAAGTAATTATCTTTAGCTACCAAGATGTCAAAGCTTGTAACTCCAACTGAATTAAAGATCATTACAATAATTCCTTATTCAGTGATAAGTACACAATACTCCCACTGAATTTGACAACATTGTAAATGTTTCCTATCCAGTGAAAGAAAATAGTGTGCTTTTAACTTTCCTACACCTTTGAATGTCCATATGTAACAATTACTTATGTACTAAAAGTGTATTCTACTACGTAAATGATGGACTATCCACCAAATGCTATTAACTTGAAAAGTGGGCATGCAATTTCTTCCTTAATAGGTCTACCATCCTACAATGTATGTAGCACCTTTAAAATAGTTAAAACAACTAGTTTGTCTTTAAACATTTTGCGGTAATTAGTCTAGATTCTAATTATAATAACTCATAAAATGTCATACATAATTTTCTGTTAACCAAATATCATATTTGTTACTAAGAATTTGATCACCGAATGAGGATGATGAAATCCCTATGAAAAATGTACGCAATTTTCTTAACTATTAAAAATTTTCTATGAGTTATATTAGAATTTAGACATATCTAATATTCCTATTATCCTTTCTCATTCATGAAAAGGAATAGGATTGTGTCTCACTCTTCTTTCATAGAAAGGAGACTTCATTTGTCTTTTAAGTAAATTATTCTTAATCAAACATTTGTTTGAAAACAGAACGAGATCAATTTACCAAAGCCCAAAGTGCGTTTACGGTTTGAACGTTGCATTAATACATTAAAACGAATTACAAAATTCAATTTCAGTATTTTCGATAATTAGATCTTTAAGAAAATAAAATACCCATTGGTAAATATTCATATAAACCATAGTATTTTCTTAAAGCTAGGATCCTAATTGACATAGTACCATTACATCAGTTGATCTGCTAGTAATGATAGTATTCAACAAGGTAATTGTCGAACAATAATTGTCAATATCATATTGCAATTCCTAGATTATTATGGGATTTACTTTCACAAAACTTTTGCAAAGTAAGCATGTTTCATCCCCATCTAATGCCTTGAGTCCAAGATCTCACTTCCTACTTAATTTAAGTCGTCTTACTTAAAAAATGCAAACTCACAAATCCATCACATCAGTTGATCTGCTAGCAATGAATTTATGAAATTTACCTCTCTATTGCAATCTCGCCAAGTTCTCACATGACGTAAATTACAACTTCAAGTGTTCTTAATTAGATGGCATTCGACTTAATTTTATAAGGGTATTAAATTTTGACGTGATCAAAATAATGTATGAAGAAGCATGCATACAACTTCATAACATTGGTTTTACAAAACATTTTTATTACCAATTTGCCAAGAGTAAAATAACAAAGTTTTGATTGAGGTATCGGGTTCACCAATTAAAGAATTACCAACAATTATCGTCCACTATATCGTACTTTTGCATAAGCCCTAAGGCTTAGTGTTTCGGATAATCATTGTGGAATTGTGGTGAATTCACCCTTAAGATGACAATGTACGTAATATAGTGATATAGGTAAGTCTAGAGTCGGCAACCAAGCAGTTGTAGAGAACCGGTAGGTGCATGAGCTTTAAAAACCCCTCTCTACAAGTACGTTGGATGGCAACCTTCGGTCCGCCTTTCGCACACTATGTACAAAAACATCAATCAACCAATCCTTTGAAATTTACTCTTAAAACCAAAACAGTTTCACCATTTATTTAGTCCGTATTATTTTTCTATTCAAAAAATTACCCTTTTCGTTTATAAACATGTCTAACATAATAATAAACAAAAACAAGTAATAAAAAATAAAAAATAAAACAACTAAATAAACATATACATAACATAACAATTAAATATGTATAAAACATGTAGCCACATGCAAATCTTATTCAATAGTCCTATTAATAATCAAATCTAGGTGTATAACGTATTTATTCAATTAAGGCTTTCTTCTTCTAGGAAAAAGAGCCACATATATCGATAAATCGATTGCGTAAGCCAAAACTAAACAAATACCACATAGCACATAATTGATTACTTAATATTGGATTCTTCCCCAATTCGAAATCTATTAATAAATTTACATGTTTCGATATAACTTAACAATTAATTTATATTTATTTATCCAATTTAAACCATTTAAATTATCACACAATAAAATCCATGCAAATATGCACTTTTTCATGGATTAAGCTTAACAATTAACATATTGCACCAAGATCGTTTACTAAAACGCATAACAAATTACATGACATCCTAGGGTTTCTAATCATATTAAAAAAATCAAAACCAAAACCCTAAAACCCTTTAAGGTCTAAATCGACCCATAAAAAAAATTAGGGTTAGGAATCTAAAAAAACCCTAAAAACATGTAACTAAACGAATCAAGATCCAATTTTTATGCATTTCGATAATTAATTACACATTATAACCTGTCTCTGATACCACTGTTGGAATTATGATATCATGACAATCATATAAAATAAACCAAACACATCAAGAGAGCATATGCGGAAGCGTTATAACAAGACCATATAACATGTAATTAATTAATCAAATATAAATAGTAAACATACCTTTGTGTTTCTAGCCCGAACAAGAATCAATTGCAATCTTCAAATCAAGAACCCTAATTAGGGTTTATGTGGATTATAAGAATTACCCCTTACCTCTTTTGTAATTCAATCCAAGAATCAAACAATAATGTGTTTGAATCACGTTCTTGTACACACGTACTAATTCAAGAAAAAGTTTGTGCAAGTAAATTAAACACAAAACTTAGTTGAAGTATGAAAATCGAATCCCTAAGGATTGTTTTAGATAGATCGATTTTAGACAAAGAGAAGGAGAGAAAACACCAAGATGTGTGTGTACAAGTTATGAGAAAACAATACATCTTGGGTTTGTATATATACTAATTGAAACTTGGAGCTCAAGGCACAAAGGAGGTGGAGAACCCCCTTGGCCGATCGGTTATGTAATCCCAAAGGGATTCCGGAACCTTCCCTTGTTTCCAAATATTCATTAGTATTACTTTCCTAATCTTCGTCAATAGGTCATTAGTCATTTTTCATTAAATACTAATTTCCATTACTAGTTTTGTGTTTATTAATAATTACGTATAACATTTATAAATAATTATTTCTTTTTCTCTTTATACGTATTGTGTGCAATCACGTGATCTCGAGTTCGATCCTAACATACGACTACTAAAATAATGTCCATAATCTAACATTTAGAAGGGAAGAATTGATACGTATTGACATGTTGAAAGGGTCAACATTACCCGTTTATTTTAGTATTACATTGTGGTGGTCATGTCTCCATAATAATAGGCTAGTGATATGCATGCACGTTTCATTTTCAATGCAAGTTTCTATTTTGTAGGGTAGTTGGTCACGTAGTTGTGATTGCAGTTTGCATCTTTGCTTATAAATTGTAATCTCATTATTAGTTATTAGACTAAGGATCAAATGAGAAGAAAACTTAAAATGAGAAGGATGAGAAATAATTATAACTACATATTTGAGATGCATCGACTTGAATTAGATGTATCCCTAGTCTTTTAGATGCACTATAATATATTTTCTAGCAAAAAATTATATGTATATACATATATTAGATGCATTTTATCAAGTTAGACGAATCCTATACATTTTTCGTCCTCTGCGGGTCAAATTTGTTGTTAGTAATATTTTGCATCGTTTTCACTTCAAAATCACTTTCCAAACTAATTGAGATGCATCTAAATGAATAGAGATGCATCTAAATCAAGTCGATGCATCTCAAATGTGTGGTTATAATTATTTCTCATCCTTCTCATTTTAAGTTTTCTTCTCACCGGTTCCTTACCCATTATTATGAATGAATGGAGAATATTAAAGTCTAGTTCCTATCTTGTTCTTGGAGTTTTGCCCGCTCAAGGGCCTTATCAAATCACTTTCTTATTTAGTTTCTTGGGAGATTGACCATCTCAAATCGGTCTTCTAACATGTGTACTGTGAGTAGAGTAAATTGGGCCATTAGTCTATTTATTGTTTATCTGTTTGAATCATCATTTATTTGAAATGTTGAGTGCTTGTTTTATTATATTATCTTGTTGTATGTTTGACTTTACGTATACATTTAGGAATATCGGTTTAGACTAGTGTCACCTTTTATGATCACGTGTCTTGGGTGGGTTCGGGAAATTGACCCCCAAGGCATTACTTTGTGGAAACGAGAATGTGACATCTTGTGTTTTAGAACGTTTGTTGGATCAAAATGTGTATCGTTAGCAATTATATGTGTAGACATTAGCATTAAATATTAATGATGACCACATTAATTTATTATGCCGCAAAGATCATAGAATATGATAATAACTACATAATAACCATAAACGAGTAAAACATACCCGAAGCGGAAGCGGATGTCGTCATGATATAGAGAACACTTGAACACGACTAGTTTCTCTCCTTTGACCCACTTGAGTGGAGAGAGCTTGATGATAGCTATATCATTCTACTTGTTGTGTGTATTCGGTAGGGAGGGGACTAGTGTATATATATGCCTTAAGGTTAGTATGTCCATTATTACAAAACTTGTAACGGTCAAGACTTAATGTATCATCAAGTGTATTGGCCATACCATTGAATGTGATAGTAACATACGATTTAAACATACTAGTCATTCAGACCCGTGCGTTGCACACGGGCTCAATCTAAGTATTCATATCAGAATGTTCAGCACTAATTTTCGTTGGGTTTGAACCTTTCATGTTTCGGTGATGGTGCCATTTTGTTTGGGCGCTAATTTTTGAAATATCTGAAACTCTCACTTTTTGGTCATGGATGAACTTAGCTGGTCAATAAGTTTCGGTTTTTAGATGGACGCGAGGTTAATTTATGTTGTAATATATATATTTTTTTACTACTATTTTATATGCCAAGATTGTAACTTATGTTTAATGACAATATTAACAAATGATGACATTGACTCTTACATGCATGTTTCACTAATATTTTTAACACTTGCATGATATTATGATTTTATGAATGTCTCTTTTTAGACAATTGAGCTAATGCTCCATATGTTGCAAATATTACTCGGGTTAGTATCAAATAGTAGCATATTCAACTCAAAACATGATCTTAAGTGTTAAACTGTTAATGGACCATGCCAAATGCGCTTTAGTCAAACCTGGCCATGCATCAAATTGGCCTTATAATTTTACTACTAAACTCACTTAGTAAATACCCTTATTTTTCTACACAATTGAATTTCCTATAAAATATTGACGATGGCATTATGTTGAATAAGAACATGTGCTAAGAAACTTTAGCAGTTGTGAAAAAAATGTATTTATCGATAGTAATAAAGACTTACCCATCTTAGATTTCCACATTCTCATTCTTCACTACCTCCTAATATAAATGCAAAATTCTTGTAACGTATTAATGAAATAATGTGCATATTGTGTAACATTTTTATCTTATTACCACAATTTGTTGCAATCTTATATATCGATCCTTGATTTAGATAGTTAAAAGAGATTTCTATCATCTCGTCAGATCAAATGAAGATGTTGCTCATGTATCGACGTATCGTACATACATATTATCGGCATGCCACTTGCATAGTATCACCTTTTATGAGCGTTTTGACGTCTTTCGTCAATAGTTCAAGAAAAGAATGTATAAAAAATGTCGATTATAGTCAAGCAAATAGGTTCTAAAAAACGTATTCCATAAAATAATGGCAAGCTGGTGGTTAAACTTGTTTTCACAATTTGATATATAAAGCCAAAATGATAATCATGCCACCCTCTTTTGCTATCAGTCTCATGGTTCGGTGAAACGCACTAAAACAACGGACCAAATAATCTTTGATTTGATAAAATGACTTTGGCATTTTAGTTGATTAAACCTATCAATACGTAATAAACTGTTTGTAAGAAAAATAAGCAAACACTTGCATAGAATCATCCATTATCTCATCCTGTGTACAATCATTTTTATCACTTAACAAATAAAGCCCAACCCAACACCAACTTTACCAAAACCTAATTACACTAACCCTAATTTACCTCAAACAAACGCAGTCAACATCCTAAACGTCTGTTCAAAAAACATCCTAAACGAAATCACACAAACAAATATCTCTTTATCACTCCATAAACGCCTCCATTTTGATTTCATTTCACTTTACACAAAAAACGCGTCAACTTCTTTCGCAGTCACACCCATACTCAAAACACCTGCACATCAAACACATCACCCAAACGCATCACCTGCCTTTCTAAAAAAAACGCATCACCTATCTTTATATCAAATCATCCCAAACTCAAAACACACCAACATGAGTTATCAAAATACTAACTCAGTTAATAATGTGGTTTCTTTTCACAACTATCGGCTTCTAGATCTTGAAAAAGGTCTTGGATAGGTACTCGTTGATTCGTTTTGTGTATCATTGAACGAACCAAAGATAGAATATAACATAGTTGTTAATATTCTTTCTTCATTTTCGGATATGAAAGAAAAGTTTAAAACTTTCGCAGATCTATGATGGATTTATAATGTTAGATATATAACGATCTAGCCTTGAAAGATCCAAATCAGATATCTTTGTTCTATCATTTTATGTTTGAGTCTTGTTGTGGTTGGATGTGAAGATGGGATTATGTCATTTTGTGAATTTGTGGTTATTGAAGCTTAAGTTGGTTGTGGTTGTTTCTTGTGCTTCACTTGTTTCAATCGCACGTCTAAATCACAGAAACACAAAGAAAAAAATGATAGTGGTGAAGAGGTGATAGTTTGGTTATTTATAATCTTCAAAACTCCTACCGAAAAGTCACATTTTAAACCATTAAGACGTAACATTTATTTCAAGCACATCAAACAATTCATATTCCTCTTCACTTCATATTCCGGGCAATAATTGAGGCGTGAGCGTGTTACCCTTCATATTCTTACATTGAATTCTCCCATCTTGAGTCTTACATAGTTTCACATTGAATTAATGAGACATTAATCATGAACCCTTTACATTTATAAGATAACATACTATGTAGAGTTGTGTAACTGATAAATGCTTCATATGCTCAAGATATAAATGGCCATTATGTGAATATTCATTGTACACTTAACGAAAGTTTGTACACTTAACGAAAGTTGCTTGACATGCCTGGAAATAAATGTAGAATAACACATGTGATACAATCAATTCATCAAGCATTAATCATGAGCACTTAAATTTATATGACTTCTTAAGCTTTATATATATAAGATGTAACATACAATTCATTTATGGGACATCATGAAATATTACTTACATGTATATGTACTTTTGGGTGCTATCACATCATGAGTAGTGCATTAAAACAGATGACAAAGTTAAAAATGGCATCACATGAAAACTCATAATCGGGCCTAATAATGTTGAATAAATTAAGTGTCGTTTTATAAACTCGTTTACAGATCAATGCCGAATAATGTTACTTAATGTTGAAGGAATTCTTAGTGCCGAAGTGGAATGTCAAAAGATTCTTCGGACTTGGTATGGCAAGATCTTTCGGATACCTGTATATACGAAGCAAACGTGTTAGCTGTGCTTTGGGTGTGACCCAAGGCCCAGCACTGGCTTGAGAATAAGTGCAATAAATGCTACATATGTGCGAGTAAATGCGAAGGTAATTATATCGTCCCAAGTACTGTGCACTGTTACTGTTCTGGTACTCTTCGTGACACCTAGAGGATGGTGAGCCGAACTATCCCTAGACTAGGTGTCCGGCAGGGCGAGCGTGCAGGGACAACATCCCGTGAAATCAGGAACAGAAGACATACCTTTGGTTCTTGATACTGACCACTGGATCAAGAGATCTTCGGGGTAAAATGTTGCTTCGGCCTTATAATGGGCCTTCCGGTGTTTGGCCTTACGGTTTTGGGCCTTCCGGCCATATTCATCGTCACTTAATGGGAGTTTAAATCTACTAGATTCGAGGCCTAACATTTAAAAAGCATTTAGCTCTACAATTTTTATTAAAGATTTGTTTAATGAAATATAGAAACTTTGGGATAAAAAATTGTATATTGTGTGTCATATATAAGAAATTTAGGGTATCTACTGTGATGAATTTTTTTCATATCATAATTCTATTACTATTATGGATGGATGAACCTATTCATAAAAAAAAAATTATACCATAAAACACAATTAACATTTTCAAAAATAAAATGAAAAATAGTTTAGACTTCTTGAAGATCATGGACTTTTTCATCTCACCTAAAATTGAAATGGTTGTCTACTATGGTTCACTCTACTATGGTTCACATTTTTAGACTTCCTGAAGATCATGAACTTTTTCATCTCACCTAAGATTGAAATGGTTGTCTACTATACTCTTAGCATGATGTCTCTTAATATTTTGATTTATTGTATACTGTTATTGTTACTGTGTTTTGTTTGTTCAATTTATTTTTAAACTGTTAATACATTTTATTAAGATTGTTGGGATAATATTAAACTGCTATTCACTAGAAATTACTGGAGTATAAATCACTACATGTCGTCTAATATATGTTACGAGATTGATATCATGAAACAAGTAAGATGTATCTTACATAAAATATGAATATTGTCACCATGAAACCTAACGACTTTACTTTTTAACATATTTCTGTCTAGCTTTGTGGTTGTTAAATTAAAGAGTACCATAAATTAAAATGGTGACAAGGAGTTTCTAAATATGTAGACAACAATATTTGTAATCTCGTTCCCTTTTGGTTAACATGATGTAACTGGGATTTCTTCTCTCGTGAGTTTTAGTAGCCGGACCGAGTTTTACAGTATGACAGCGGAGTTTTACAGTAGGACAGGCTTGGAACAGGCTGCCTTGAAAGCCGCATCGTACAAATTGACAAAATGAGATAAAGCGTGCATTGAAAATCAACATTTTTTTATTCCTTTCGCGTTTGATACTTTTGGTTTCCTTGCACCTGAGGCAGTGGAATTTCTCAACAAAGTCCAACGAGTTATACATAGTAATTTTATGACACCTAGATCCACATATGTAGTTTTCAAAAGATTTTGTTTTGCAATTTAAAAAGGGCTAGCGGCGGAACTTGTTGCCCATTTGCCTTCCACATCTATGTAAATCCATTTGCTATTAACTATTACAGTATAATAAATAAAGTTTTTAATGATGTATTGATGTGTGACTTGAATATTTTTAAATTTATTGCTTGAAAACTGCTAAAAATGTACTTATGCATGCACTACAGAATGCATAAATTAACACGCTTGTGATAATTTTTAATAAACAAATTCGGTATGTATTCACTTATCAATTAATTAATGTGCATGAAGATATGATTGAAGGAATCCATGAGAAATGTGTTTAGGTTTGGACTATGATCTGCTTATGAAGGAACAAAATAACGAGCATGTGGCAAGATAAATGAGGAGTAAACGTGAATAAGAATGTGAAAGATAACAGTGCATTTAATATACATTATCCTTGTGAATATGAAACTTATGTTATATTTTGTGTAAATGTTAGAATTGATTGACTGTCTATAAGACACAATTCAACCACCTTTTATCTACCATCTTAATTTCTCATTACACTCCTCATCTACCTACTTCAACCCCATTTACCTTCTTCAGATCTTATCTTCTTCACACACATTTGTTTGAAAATTGCCAACACAAGTATAACAAACTTCTTCTATATATGGTAGTAATGGTGGTGATGACATTCGTTGGCACTGGCAAGTGGTTGTCAAAAGTTTCTTCAGGCTTAAACTGTAGTGAAGATCATATCACACATGCTCAAAACCATCTTTCATTTCGGCTTTTACTTTTCCACACAAGCAAACAATTCTTTCTCTCATTTGTTGAAATAGACGTTCTCGGAATTAAGGTAATGTCTTATTCTTTTTTATTATTGTTTCAAGTTGCATGTTTTTCTTTATCCTGTTCATATTCAAATTTTTACTAGGTTTGGACTTATTTGATTGGTTTAAAGCTTGGCTATGACTTATGAGCCTTTGTAGCTTGCAGCAAGTAGAATTTATATCGACTTTAGAAAAAAAATAGAAACAAAAGTAGAATTTATATCGACTTTTCGTCAACAATTTGCCGCAGATACTTACATATGACCGGGCACCGGAGGCATCGGGTCACCACACTCGTGAGAAGATGCGCCATCGGGCCAAATTGTATGGATAATGTGTGGAATTGATTCATCAACTTCGTTATGCATATTTTTTGAGATGGCTAGGCCGAGCATAACCACAAACAATCGTGTTTATATTTAGTTTTCGACCAGGTTTAGACTTATTTGATTCATTTAAAGCTTGATTTATGACTTATGAGCCTGTGTAGCTTGTAGCAAGTAGAATTTATATCTACTTTTTGACAAAAACTTTTTGCAGATATCTACATAGGACTGGGCACCGGAGGCAACGTGTCATCACACCATGAGAAAATGCACTATTGGGCCTAACAGGATACATGCAAGCGTTTTCTCTATTGTTAAGCATTCGTAAAAGACAAGTTTGTTTTTGAATCTCCAGGATTTGGTGGGGGCTTTGATCATGAGGTAGCTACCATAGTCTTGGGACGACTAGTCTCCTGTAAATCGAGACACTCTTTGAAATGATGTTAGGCATATAGCCGAAGGATTCACACACACTCTTTGAAACAAACCAAAAAACATTTTCTTCAATCTTAGTAGTAATGTCACCACAACTCATGGCGTGTTGTTTAGCTTTAAAAAGGAAGATCAGTGGTGTATAATTGTGGCGAATTCAGTTTTGATGATCCGCCTCTCTTTAACATCATAGTGTATATATGATACTTGAAATTTGTTTGTAACCAATATATAAGTAGAGTAATGATATATAAGTATCATCATAGTCAAGTATAGCATTTGTCATAAAGTATTGGCAAGAAGATTTATTCACACTACTCTATTTGTAATAGTTGTCACACTTTGTGAAAATTAGATATGCACAAAGAGGTCATCAATAATGTCGTATTCTCTTCTCAAACATGTCATGTGCTTATGCATTTCATTTTTATCAAGTCAAAAGTGACATTTAGCCATGGGTTGTAGTTAAGCATCTAATCACAGCAATATAGGACCAAATTTATTAACCGGAAGTCACTATAAGTAGGGGTGTCAAACGGGTTATCGGGTTGGTCGGATTTTGTTCGGGTCGACACATTTGACACCCCTAACTACGAGTATAGTTTATGAACTACGAGTATTGTTCCGGTTGTAGTTAAGCATCTAATCACAGCAATATAAGACCAAATTTATTAACCGGAAGTCACTACAAGTAGGGGTGTCAAACGGGTTATCGGGTTGTGTTATAGGCTTATCGGGTTGGTCGGATTTTGTTCGGGTCGACACATTTGACACCCCTAACTACGAGTATAGTTTGTGAACAAGTTTGATTTTTTATTTTCGAAATAGGATATACATGGATAAGCACCCAATATTTATATGGTGCACAAGCTAATGCTAAGTTAAAGAAACAACAAACCTAAAAGGTGTGGCCTGGTGGGGGTTTGGGATATACCTCCTCGTTATATCATAATAAGCTTCTATAAAGTAACAAGATTCAAAATAAGCAAACAAAAATAATGGTCTTATGTAACATAATTCAAAACCACGTAAGTTCATAAGCTAAGAAAAAAGATTGAACAAACAACCCCAAAGCTTGAAATGGCAATTATCTCAATAAGTAGTTTTAAGAGGTTTGTCTAAGCTTATTTGATAGGCTTATGAATTTATTAAAAAACTGGTAAAATATTTTTCTAGGCTTGCTTATCCAGTTGAGCTTATGAGCTTATAAAGTCCCTAAACTTAAGTGGACAAGCTCATAAGATCAAAAAAAGAGCAAGCTCCCAAACCCATCAAATAAGCTTAGACAAACAACCCTTTTGTTTTGATAAAAGATAAGCACTCTGAAAAAGCATGTTCTTACCTGCTTATTCTAAAAAAAGCATCAATCCGTACAGCTTTAGGGGGTGCTTGGTGGGGGGTAAAGGGGGAGTGGGGAATGGGCAAGGAATTGAAAATGGCTCACATTCTTCAAATAATGTTGCTTGGTTATAGATGGGTAAGGTATTGATTACCCCGTAGTGGGTAATCAACCATTATAGAGTAAATTGGGGGGTAAGGTATTGATTACCCATCTCAAGCATTCCTTTGCATTCCTTTCCCTTTCCTTTTCCCTTTCCCTTTCCCTACTTTGAACCAAGCGGACCCAGTTTTAGTGTGCTTAACTACTTATGCGATCCAAAAGTTAGAAGTTTCGTTTAGGCTAAGGTTACGTTTGACGTACACTAAGTGAGTAAGTTATGGAAGGGTTGGATTGGATTGAAGTCTTTAAGCATATACTGTCATCGGCGCTTTAATGCCTGAACTCGTGATGGTAATCTATATCTTAAGGATGGGTTTGTATCGATCTCCATATGTTTTTTCGTTAGATAAACAATGAGCATAAGCACAACTCATTTGCATCAACAGATAGTAAAAGGTAGTGGACATACATGTGAAATATTTTCACACGAATGTTTGTTCATCACTGCAAATGGTTGTGGCTAATGTAGGCTGTTTTATGAATCTACTGTAGTTTTATGTGTTTTTTGAAGATGATAATTTTTTTCGCTTTTTTTTATTTTTTCTTTTTTTTTTTACTTTTAGTTTGATGGTTATTTTTTACTGTAATGTGATGAACAGGTTGTTGCAATGGAGGACTTGTATGCATTTGACGATGAATCAACAGTTCCTCGTCCTTCAGTAAAGTACAAGACCATCAGCAGTATCATTTTATCAAAAGAAACGGGACAAATTGATGGCGTATGTCTATTAGCTGAGGAAAAAGGCAGGGAATCCAAATTGGCCTCGTGCTCAACTCAAGCAACACCACCACAGAATGTGATATCAGTATACAAGTTGATTCGAGTGTTCAAACAAACATGTTAATTGATTTGTTATTGCTCTTTTAAGACCATCAACCAATGCCATGGTCCCCCTGCTTACATTGACACAAACATAGTTGAGTATTGAACACCAGATCAGACCAAACAAACCCAGTTGCATCAAAACTATAAGTGGCATGGGTCATGGATCTAGGCTATGGCAAATGGCAAGATCATAAGGTTTAGCTAAAGGAAACATTTAAGCCTTTAGATAACTTCACAAGGATTGCCACCTTGTCAAATTCAATGGACAAGATGAAAACACAACTATAACTGTCTCAGTTATGGCTTCAAGCCCGTAGGTACATTTAATGCCTCATAACTCATTACTACCTCCCCATCTACCTTCTTCAACCACCTTTTACATTTATCTTTATAGTTTTTCTATTTATATATCTCATGTAAGGATACATGTGCTTGAAAATTTCCAACACAAGCATAACAAGTTTCTGCTATGGTGGTAATGGTGGTAATGACACTCATTGGCACTGGCCTGTGGTGGTCCAAAGTTTCTTCGGTCTTAAGCTCTAGTGAAGATCATATCACACATGCTCAAAACCATCTTTCATTTCGGCTTTTACTTTTCGTCACAAGCAAACAAGTCTTTCTCATGTTATTGAAATAGGTGTTCTTGGAAGTAAGGTAGTAACATGTGTCTTGCGATATGTGTTGGTGCACGTCGTCAGGGAGGTGGTAATCACGGTGGTGGTCAGGGAAAATAAAGCATTAGAGCCAAGCAACACCAGGGAAGACATCAAGGAAGACGGAATTTTATGCTCTTTAAAATTCTTTTTATTTCATATATTTTTCTAAGTTATTGAGTGGTTTGATAAAATGTGGGTCATCTTTGGCGTCACTTTTGGGACCATCAAACACAAACAGTAACCATCTAAGAACTTGTATTTGATTTAAGGAGATCTTAGTTGATACATGTGCTACTTCGCTGATCATTAAACTTATAGACTACGTTTATTATTTTTGGCGCCTAAGATTCTTTATTCTTACAGGAAGAAAATCTTGTCAAACTTGCTCGCTTATATCTATGAGGTTTGAACTTTAAGCAGTACACTTGTTAATTTTGGCTCATGTGTTGGGGATCTTGTCAAACTTGCATCGTTTATATCCCTGAGGCTTAAAGTTCATACCTCAGATATATAAGTGAGCAAGTTTGACAAGACCCAACACACGAGCCAAAATTAATTAGTGTACTGCTTAAAGTTCATACCTCAGAGATATAAGCGAGTAAGTTTGACAAGAATTTTGACTTGTAAGAATAAAGAATCTCATACGCCAAAAATAATAAACGTAGTTTATAAGTTTAATGATCAATGAACTAGCACATGTATCAACTAAGATCTCCTTAAATCAAATACAAGTTATGAAATAAAAAGGAATTAAAGAGCATACAATTCTATCTGCCTTGATGTCTTCCATGGTTTTGGTTGGCTCAGATGACTAGTTAATGTTGGCTCGTGCGTTGGGGATCTTATATTTTTGGCTCTTATTCGGGCATTATTAAGTTCTTTTGTGCATACAAATTATATTTGTTATACACGTGTAGACTGTCGTAAACTTTTTTAATATATATTATGCTTTTAATGTGTCCTTTATGGTTTCAAGATCTTGCTGACCCGAAACCTGGTATAAGCACGGGTACCCCAAAACGTCATAAGACTAAGGGTAAAGTCCTATCACCGTAAGGTTGCAGATCTTCTTTATATTGATCAAGAAACAAAAGTAGCCCACTGTAAGGCATTGTTTTTAACAATTTTGTTACTTTTATGGATAACTTTTAATGAACTATTTAATGACATACTGCAGGGATGCACACAGTTTTTGCAATTAAGCTCCTCAAAATTATGTTGAAGGACGATTTCCATAGTTTTTGCAAGCTACTTAAAATGGTGCTTGAAGGATGACTTCCACGGTTTTTCCAAGCTCTTCAAAATGATGCTAGGCGTATAGCCGAAGGACGACTTCCACAGTTTTTGCAAGCTCCTCAAAATGATGCTAGGCATATAGCCAAAGGACGATTTTCATAGTTTTTGCAAACTCCTCAAAATGATTCTAGACGTATAGCCATGTAGAAACCAATGTAAAACTGAAAATTGTATTGATAAATAATAATGTGGAACATGAAAATACAGGATATTAACTAGACTAAAAATAAGAGAGCCCTAGAAGATAAACAGGCCTAAACAAGTGGGCCTGGCCAATAGGCCTTATTAACTAACATCCTCTCCTAAACTCACAATGCCATATTGAGAGTTTAACAAGAAAATTCCTAATAAAAACAAAACCAACGATAAAGGCAGGTTGACAGATCCGAACAGAGGCAAACGAAGAGAAGATTTAGGCATACAGATGCAGATTCAGACATACAGATGCAGATTCAGACACACATATTCAGATTCAGATTTCATATTCATATTCATATTCATATTCATATTCATATTCATATTCAGACAAAACCAGGTGGAACCAGATGCGGACCACGAGTGAAATCACTTAGATGCCTATGGCATATCCTAGTCAGACTCCATGTTTGTTGCTTGCGATGATGTTAATAAACATTTATCAGGTGAACTTGTCATAGCATGATTCTGGAAAGATAAGTATTTCTGAAATTGCTCAATCATAGAAGGGTCCAAAGATGAGGCAACAACACCATTATTAAGGTGAGGTGGTTGCTTCTGTGGTGGACAAACCTGCTGCTGTTGTGATGCTTTAGGTATCAATGGACAGTTGGATTTCCAATGACCCTTTTGTATGCCATTCGAAGGCCTCTGCGAAGCTGCGAAAATAGGCGAACCTTGCTATGTAACTATCTTCTGATCATCCAGAGACTTTAGACGAATCTCCTCTGCAAGCAATTCACTAACTACCGAATCAGCAGAGGGTAAAGGATCACGATGAAGAATTGAACCCCGCAATCCTTCAAAATCATGACGCAATGCCATAAGGAACTAAACCAAACACTGTGACTATCTCCGTTTGATGTAAGGATCAAAACTACTAAGTGTTGCAGGTTCTATTAACGCCAACTGACTGACATAGATGAATAAAATTCTTGAATACTTGTATCATTCTGCTGAAGTGCACGAATATCTATCTCAAGTTGATACGGTTTATTAAAGTTAGATTGTGTATATAATTTTAGCAAGATGATCCCACTCTCGTACTTTGCCAATTGAAGTCAAATAGATGGCGTGACAGAATTGTTAATCCAAATTATAGTTTTAGAATTACAAACCTCCCAAGTTTCCAATAACACAACATAATTATCTAATTTGTTATCTGTTGGCATTTTCTTTACCCTAGTAACATAACCCCACATCGATTTGCCACTGAGAAATTTTTTTATAACATAACTCCAATACATATAATTCTTACCATCTAATTGAACACTAATGGATTGCAACGAATCATCCTTAAAAGCGGCTATGGTAACAAAGCTAACTCGCCAACAATAAACAATATACAGATCCAAAAAAAAATAAACTTACGTCGACTAAATTTAACTAACAAATTCAAACAGTTTGCTCCGTTTGACTAATCTCAGATGTGACCAACCTCAAACAAACTCAGATTTAATGTGCACCAGCCCACTAACTAATGTTGCATATCCAATATCCAATCAAGTGCAAGCAAAACAATTCAATTTGCACAATAAAGGACAACATAAATGCAATAAAGTGACGGCAACAATTCGACTTACGTAATTCAAATGGACGATACCGAACGAGAGACAAGAAACGGAACCGTCATGGCTATTGATATCATGTAGAAACAAATGTAAAAATGAAATTGTATTGATAAAATACAGGATATTAATTAATAGACTAAAAATAAGAGAGCCTTAGAAGATAAACGGGCCTAAACAAGTGGGTCTGGCCAATATGCCTTATTAGCTAACAAGCCAAAGGACGATTTTCTCAGTTTTTGCAAGCTCCTCCTTAAAATAATGCTAGACTTATAACAAGAGGATTTGAGTCCTTTATTTTTGAAGTGTAAGCAAAGAAGCTTTTCCACATGGTTTGTTGCAAAACAAATCCACATGCATCTATAAGCTAAGTATGTAAACATGAGAATATATATTACGTAAAAAGATAGTTCTAGTGACAAAAGAAGCATATTCTAGCTTAACCTATCAAGATTCAATCAATCAATTTCATTATATCTATTAAATATTTCTACTACTTGTAAAGGAGAAATGGTCAATGTTGAGTTTTCAAATGGTCAATGTTAAATTGTTGATGATTTTTCAATTGTTGAGTTTTCAACCTGCTATTGATGAAAACGAGTAATGTAATTAATACTCTTATTAAAACACCACATTACTTAAAAGTACAATGATTTATTCACGTTGTACAATCAATTAAAAACATATCTACCAAATTAAATACAACCAATTAAAACACAAACCGGGTTGACCCGAGATGCTTCAAACCCAGCGGGTTGACCCGGTTTAATTTGACCCATTTTTGACCCAACCTTGCAAGTTGACCCGGTTTAAAACGACCCATTTTTTTACCAGAACGGTTCAACCGGTCGAACCACCCGGGTCGAACCGGGTTTCAAAACAATATGTTTAATTCTCAAATCTTCAAACTTCTATTATTTTTCTTTTATAGCCTATAATTTTTTTTTTATCAATAAACTATCCGACGCTATAAAATCCCGTTGCTATGCACGGGTACTCGTCTAGTTGAAAACTCTAAATAAATGAATATACATTACACTAGGGGTGTTCACGGTTCGATTAATTAACCGAATGAACCGAAAACCGAACCGAACCGAACCGAAATAAAACCGAACCGAATATATAACCGAACCGAACTTGTTAAAACCGAACCGAACCGAATTAAAAATTCGGTTTTCGGTTTGGATATGGGTTTAGCTATCTGAACCGAAAACCGAACCGAAAACCGAATTTATATAAATATATATATTTTTTATATATTTATATTATTTTAAATATAAAAAATATCCATTAAAATTTTATACTAATATAAAAAAACACATTTTTATGCTTGAAATATTTTTTTTGCCAAAAATATATATAATTAATTTTAAAAAAATATATAAATAGTGTAATTTAAGTAAAAAATTCGGTTTTCGGTTTTGACCCATAACCGAACCGAACTTCGGTTCGGTTCTCGGTTCGGTTCGGTTATAGATATTTTCGGTTCGGTTCGGTTTTCGGTTATGACCCAAAATTTTTTTTTAACCGAACAACCCGAACCGAATAAACCGATTAACCGATAACCGAACCGATGAACACCCCTACATTACACTAGTAATTTTAGGCCTTTAAATTTAGGCTTTACACACTAATCTATAAGGTCCATAAAAATGTTTCTCTTACTGGGCTTGTAGATTATCAGTTGAAGAAAGCCCAATAAGCTAACGAGCATATATGTATTTAAGAAACTTTACCTATTTTCGAACTATATACATAAATTTACTAAAGTACGTATATTACATATATTTCTCCCCATTAACATCAAATACTAAACATACTATTATAGATCGATCAATATCATATTAACTTCCAATCGTATTAGTAATTATGAATCGATCAATTCTAACTGCAGTATCTGGAACATACGAGAGTCCGAGACAACTGTAATAAAGACGTTGAGTACAATGATAGCGCGTCTGAAACACTCACGAAAAACTTAGAGTTTACATGAGATAAGTTGATAGATGGTGACACTAACGACGTTTCGAAATTATGAAGAAGTAAATTACAACTTTGCATATGCCTAACTTTCATGTTAATCATAGTTGTCATGATTTATTGTCATACGTAACTCTAGTCGACAATATGTAGTTTCATTTCCACCATCTTAGCCATCAGAAACTATTTCATGAAAGGTAAGCAATATTTTTCTTAGTTTATGATTTTCGATTTTGGTGACGTACTAATTTCACTTTAGATTATTTACTCTTACAAATAGCAACGAAAATAGGATTAAATAAAACTGGCTTTCTTCAACTGTAAAATTGAGAGGACTGTAACAAATTTTAGTGACACCGCATTTCCCTTCACTCTCTTTCACCTTTCATCTGTAGTAGTAATCAGTTCTTTCACTTTTTATTAACATACCACTTTATACAAAGATATTTCACAAAATACGCTTCCCACACACTCACAAATCAAATAATTTATAATAAAAATTAACCCACTTGACACAAATGCCAAGAGGTGGCCATAGTTACCCTCCATCCCATTTTTATTTTGCCTGGTCACGCGCGACTATAAATGTGTGTGGTAGTGGCCTCACTCCTGAGAATGGGTTTTGGTGTTAGTGGTCACACCCATTACCTCTAGTTTTATGACAATTCATTTTTTGGCAAAAAGAAATTACTCATTTTATCCCAAAATTATTGTCCATTAGTATCATTTTAGCAGGTTCAAACTTAATTATTTATTTTTTATTTCAACTAACTAAAAGAGAGATTAGCTGGTGATAATGATATTTGGTTAGTTAAAGAATAAATAGTATAATGGTCTTATCTTTCTTAGAGGAGATGATTTGCATACATTATTTTCTTAATTTGCACACTCATATATACAACTGATTAAAGCAGTGTATATGCACAATACAATATTTTAATACGTATTATTAAGTATCTTAATCAAAAGATAGAATCATTTCTTCTTTTTTAGCCGTGTATTTTGTGTGCGAAAAAAAATAAATTTGAGACTGTAGTACTTGGGGCTGAGCAAACGACCCGAACGGACCGAGACCGGACCGGACCGGAACGGACCGACCACATTCGGTCCGGTCCTCGGTCTTGATTTTTTGGCTAATTCGGTCCTCGGTCCGGTCCGGACCACAAACTGATTATTTGGCCTAGTTGGACCGGACCGACCGACGGACCGACAGAGACCGGACCGGACCGACCACATTTGGTCCGGTCTTCGGTCTTGGCTTTTTGGCTAATTCGGTCATCGGTCTTGTCGGTCCGGTCTAGTCCGATCCGGTCTTGGACCGATGCTCACCCCTAGTAGTACTAGTCTTTAGTGCCTTGACCAACAAAAACCGCACCGTTCGTCCTTAACGGCAAACGTTTGGCGTCGTTAGTCCCTCCCCCACTAACGCTTATTAAGTGTTATTACACCTGAAGTCCCATGAGGGTACACTAGTCATTTCACAAACCAAAAGGACAAACGGTGCAAAAGGACGAACGGTGCAATTTTTTTTAATACTTTCGTAAGTTCCGTTTTAATACGTTTCCGTCTGTTTTTTTTTACGTTTTTGTCTGTTTTTTCGTTTTCGTTTTTTTTTTTTTTTTTTTTTTTTTTTTTTTTTTTACGTTTTCCTCCTTTTTTTTACGTTTTCATCCATTTTTTTTTTCATTTTCGTCTGTTTTTTTACGTTTTCGTTTGTTTTTTTTTCGTTTTCATTTGTTTTTTACGTTTACGTCCGTTTTTTACGTTTTTGTCCGTTGTTCTAACTTTTCATACGCTTTCATCCATTTTTTTTAGTTTTTATCCATTCTTAACTGTTTTTTTTTCGGTTTCGTCTGTTTTTTATGTTTTCATCCGTTTTTTTACGTTTTCATCCGTTTTTCTTTGTTTTCGTCTGTATTTTTACATTGCCCTCTGTTTTTTACGTTTTCATCCATTTTTTTCGTTTTCGTCTGTTTTTTTAAGTTTTCCTCCGTGTTTTTACGTATTCATCTGTTTTTTTCGTTTTCGTCTTTTTTTTTACGTTTTCCTTCGTTTTTTACGTTTTCATCCGTTTTTTTTTCCTTTTTGTCTATTTTTTTACGTTTTGTTCCATTTTTTTACGTTTTCATCCGTTGTTTTACGTTTTCGTTCATTTTTTTACATTTGCATTCGTTTTTTTTGTTTTTGTCTGTTTTTTTACGTTTTCGTTTGTATTAAAACGGATAAGAATGGATAAAAACGTATGAGAACGTAAAAAAATAAATGAAAACGTTAGAACAAAAGACAAAAATATAAAAGAATGGGCGAAAACGTAAAAAACGAACAAAAACGTAAAAAATAGACAAAAACAAAAAAAAAGGATTAAAATGTAAAGAACGAACGAAAACGTAAAACAACAAACAAAAACGAAAAAAACGAACAAAAACGTAAAAAATACAGACGAAAACGAAAAAAATGGATGAAAACGTTAAAAAACAGAGAAAAACGTAAAAAAAAAAAAAAAAAAAAAAAAAAAAAAAAAAAAGACGAAAACGAAAAAAACGGATGAAAACGTAAAACAAATGGAGGAAAGTGTAAAAATACAGACAAAAACGAAAAAAACGGATAAAAACGTAAAAAAATGAGGAAAACGTAAAAATACAGACGAAACCAAAAAAACGGTTAAGAATGGATAAAAACGTAAAAAAATAGACGAAAGCATATGAAAATGTTAGAACAACGGACAAAAACGGACGTAAACGTAAAAAACAGACGAAAACGAAAAAGAACAGACGAAAACGTAAAAAACAGACGAAAACGAAAAAAAACAAATGAAAACATAAAAAAAAAAAGGGAGAAAAACGTAAAAAAAAAAAGAGACAAAAACGAAAAAAACGGACAAAAACGTAAAAAAAAAAACCAGAGGAAAACGTATTAAAACGGATCTTACGAACGTATTAAAAAAATTGAATCGTTCGTCCTTTTGGTTTGCGAAATGACTAGTATACCCTCATGAGACTTCAGGTGTAACAACACTTAACAAGCGTTAGTGGGGGAGGGACTAACGACGCCAAACGTTTGCCCGTGAAGGATGAACGGTGCAGTTTTTTTGGTTAAGGGACTAACAACGTCAGTAAACACAAACCACAAGGACGAACGGTGTAATTTACTCTAAATAATTTATACAAGGTGTATAAATAATATTGATGTGTTACTTATTAAATGAAGAGCTAGCTGGCTAGCGTGAACTAAGGATGCGGAAAGTGAAGATTGGTGGTGATAGGTTATTTATTAACATTGCGAAGTTTGTTGATGGTAAAATTTTGGGAATGGATGATAGACAAAAAGATGCACGCCAAAAGAAACCTGAGGTACGTCAACAGGTACCGAAAGAGAAAACAGTTGTCAACGACGAAGGAGGTGGTAATATGGCTGGTCTAGGAGGGAGAACATTCCTTGATACGCTGATTAACAAAGAACCGGAGGCAGACATTACAGTTGATCCAGCAATCAATGCTTTTTCTCAATGGTTTAACAGGGCGGTAATTGCTAGAACTAAGGATCTTCAGAGATTAATTAGTCTCCGAAGGTGGCTGATGGGGAGGATTCAGAAGCGGATAGAGATTAAATATATCGGTGGATTGTCTGTGTTACTAGTTTTTAATGACGAAGTTGAGGCGGCGAGTTTTCTTGTGGATGAGTCAGTTTGGAAAGATGCTTTTAGCAAAGTGGCGATGTGGAAGGGACAGGTTCTGGTAAACGAGAGGATTGTTTGGCTGAAGATTTTTGGGGTACCTATTTGTATTGCAGATAATACCGTTTTCAATCAGATAGGCGCAAAGTTTGGCTCCTTAATGAAACCGGCGCAATTAGATTAAGAAGACGGGGATTTAACATATGTGTGCATTGGGGTTCTAGTGGGGGAAGAAAAATGAATTAATCGGACGATGTCCATTAGATGGCATGGCAAGATATTCAGAGCAAGGATTGAGGAAGAACAAAAGGATTGGATACCTGATTGTCTGGTTGACGAAGACGAAGGGTCCGACGTACCCGGGGATGAGAATGTTCAAAGTTCAATAGCTGGTGATCGGAATGCTATGGTGGGTGAGGAAGGACTTGCAAATCTGGTACCGGAGAAGGAGAATATGGTTAATACGGAAACTGAGGTGAATATGGAAACTAATAAAGATATTAATGGGGATAGTATGGAAAATTGGAAACAAAATGAGAATGACGTCTATTATTTTGAGTCCATTAAAAAGGCAACTACTGGACATATTCCAAAGAGGTTTAAAAAAAAGGTGTCCAGGTCTAGGCAGTCGATGTCTCCTTAGCAATTGGACAGGCCCAAAAAACGGCCCCGAAATAGTGATCCTTTTGGATTAAATGAAATTTTGGGTTTGGTGGACAGTGCATCAGAAGCTTCTACTGGACCTATAGATGGAAGCCTTAATCAAGAAATGGAGTTTGTGACTCCTGATCTTAATGATAAGGTCCAGGCAGAAGGTTCACTTCATACGAATAATATGATGTCGCACAATGAAGAGTCGGTCGAGTATGGGGTGAGAAACGAAATACAGGACAATCTTAAGGAGAACACGAAGGACCCGACTGAAGTAGAGACTAGTCTGACAATGGAGTTGGGTACAAAGCTGGGGGTGATGGACATTGGGGAGTTCAGGGAACAGGTAGTCGATTCGATCATAAAAGAAGGTTATCAATTAGGTAAATCATGAATTTTCTATCGTTGAATGTTCGTGGTTTAGGGGTTGTGGGTAAAGATTCGTGGTTTAAGGACATTAGAAACGGTCAAGAAGTGGATTTTGTTATGTTTCAAGAGTCTATATGTAGTGATATTTCTGAGAAGCAGTTGGGCCGCTATTGGGGCCGAGGTGATTTTGCTTTCGATTATGTTAAATCGACTGGAAGATCGGGTGGGATTATCAGTATGTGGGATAACAAAGTTTTTGAGGCTACAAGTTCAATCAAGAATAGATGGTTTTTGATGGTTACGGGTACTTTGAAGGATCTGGGTATTGAATGTAATGTGTTAAATATATACGCTCCTCAGCGGGATACGGAAAAACGACAACTATGGGCTGAAGTTACTGAATTAATTCAGGCCAGAAGTGGATTGTGGGTGGTTGCTGGAGATTTTAACTCGGTCCGATATGTAGAGGAACGGAGGAATTCTGTTTTTAATCCTAACTCAGCTAGGGAATTTAATGAGTTCATCGAAGAAGCTGGACTCCATGAATTGAGCTTGAAAGGAAGTAAGTACACCTATGCGACAGGGAATAAATTGAGCCGTATAGATAGAATTTTTGTGTGTTGGGAATTCTTGAATAGGTGGCCAACAGAAGAGTATAGAGCGCTCCTAAAAGGTCAACCAGACCATAGGCCTCTTTTACTTAAAACTATGTCGTTAAATTTTGGCCCTAAGCCGTTTAGGTTCTTCAATTCGTGGTTAGAAAGAAAAGACTTTGAGTCGATGATAAAGAAAGCGTGTGAAGATTTTAAAGATGCTGGTCCTCCGGACATTGTCCTCATGAATAAGTTTAAAATGTTGAGGAAAACTATTACGGTGTGGAAGAATGAATTGAGAAATAAAGAAGTGGAGGAAGAAAAACTTTTAAAAGAAGATCTTGAACAGTTAGATAAGGTGTTGGAAGATAGGGATTTAATGGAGGAGGAGATTTAGGTTTGGGAAGAATGTACGAGTCGTGTAAAGGAGATCGAAGAGTACAAATATAGGGATTTGAAACAGAAATCGAGATGCAGGTGGGCGATGTTTGGAGATGATAATATAAAATTTTTTCACGGGCTCATCAACAAGAGGAAGGCATGTAATAACATTGCTGGGTTAATGGTTAATGGGAAATGGGAGTCAAAACCTTCGATAGTTAAGAAAGAAGTGTTTCAGTTTTTCAGAAGGAAGTTCGTGGAGAATTGTAGAGTTCGACCGACTCTTAATTGCCATGGTATAAAGAAATTAGCTGCTGATGAGGTGGTTTCGATCACTCGACCCTTCGTAGAGGAAGAAATTAAGGAGGCGGTTTTTGGGTGTGGGGATGATAAAGCCCCGGGACCCGATGGTTTTAATTTTAAATTTATTAAATGTTTTTGGAGTTTGTTTTCAGGACATTTCATTGAGATCATGCAAAACTTTTACGAGACGGGGAAGATAAGTGCAAGAGTGGGCTCGTCATTTATCACTCTTATACCAAAATCTTCAGCCCCTGTTGACTTGACAGAGTATAGGCCGATTAATCTAATTGGTGTTGTGAGTAAAGTTATTTCAAAGGTGCTAGCTAACAGACTGAAAACGGTGATGGGGAATATCACGGAGGAGACGCAATCAGCTTTTATAGCAGGAAGATTCATTTTAGATGGTCCGTTAGTACTTAATGAGATAACGGCATGGGCAAGACGGGCGGGTAAGAATATTTTTTTGATACAGATAAACTTTGAAAAGGCGTATGACAACATCCATTGGGAGTTTCTGTTAGATATCCTCAACCAGAAAGGTTTTCCAGCGATTTGGGGTAATTGGATACGTGGTGTTGTGACATCGGCCCAGTCTTCTGTATTGGTTAATGGGTCGCCTACTTTTCAATTTAATTATGAAAAGGGGATTAGACAGGGGGACCCGGTTTCGCCTTTTTTGTTTATATTAGTTATGGAAGCATTCACGTGCCTTTTTAGAAAAGCCAGTGAAGTAGGGGTGTTCGATGGCATTCAGTTACCAAATAATGGTCCGCGTATTAATCATCTCCTATTCGCGGACGATGCAATGATACTTGGCGAATGGTCCGGGTCTAATTTTGACAATGTGAAAAGGATGCTCAGAATCTTTTATTTGTGCTCGGGGCTGAAAATAAATATTAATAAGTCTACTATATATGGTATCGGGGTGAACAATGAAGAAGTGATAAGGACCGCCTCGAGCATGGGTTGTAAAGCTGGGATTTTGCCATTTGTTTATCTTGGGATTAAGGTGGGAGCAAACTTGAATCGTATAAAGAATTGGGACCCGGTGGTGGAAGTGTTTAGAAATCGTTTATCGAAATGGAAGGCTCAAGTGTTATCAGTTGGTGGTAGATTTACACTGATAAAGTCGGTCCTCCAAAGTTTACCAAACTATTATTTTCACTTTATAAAGCGCCTAAGAAAGTTATATTGACTTTGGAAGGGATGATTAAGAAATTTCTATGAGGCGGTTCTAATGAAGTGTCGAAATTACACTGGGTGGCCTGGGACAAGGTAGCCACGCCAAAGAATGAAGGTGATTTAGGGATCAGTAAACTTGAAGATTGTAACAAGGCGCTTACTATAAAATGGATGTGGAGGTACAAGGTGGAATATGACTCGCTTTGGAAGAATTATTGACTCGATCCATGCTAATGCTAGGAAATGGGTCAATTACTGATGCGTGGGGTTTGCACGAGGCTTTACCTCTCAAGGGATCTTGAGAAGCTTACAACCCCCACCAGGCAGTGTACCTGATCGATGTAGTATAGTATAATGACAAGTACCGGGGGATTGATCGTTCAGCTAGGAATAGTGTCGCTAGGATTAGAAAACCTAAAGATTAAGTCTAGAGATGATGGATGATTCTTTTTGTATTTTTATATTTTTAAGAAAGCAAATTAAAATCTCGGGTTTGAAGGATTTTGGCGGAATTAATTGCTAGTCAACAAATCCAATACTAAGATGCAATCAAAATAAAATACTAAAAATGAAATTAAACTATATTATACTAAGGTTGTGAGCAATATGTGGAGAAATGTGTTTACTTAGATTTCACTACTCCCTAGATATCTTTTACACGTTAATTACTTGTTATAGTTGCGTGGATGATGGATTGTATTCCTTAATACCATTCATGGGGTGGCGTACTTAACTCCCTAATCCTATGAGTGCCTACTTCACTCCTATGTCGAGCCGGCTAAGAAGCTCCTAACATGGGATCATTAGAATTTACTCATGCATTAAATACAACCAATAAAACCTAGTACACATCGGTTCATGTTTCCTAAGACGTTCAAGCATGTTACCAATTGGAGATCTGCCAGTTTTCTTAAGCCTAACATTGAAATCATTCATCCAATACAACCATAAACAAGTAATCAACACATAATTAACATCTAGGTTTCATTAGATCTAAGCAAACACAAGATAGATCTAGCCTAACATGGTGGAATCAAGACAATTCAGCACAAGATATAGACAACCAACACATAGACATACTGATTGAATTAAAAGAATACTTATCTCAATAGCACATGCAAGGGTTCAAGGGCTGAAAACCCTTGAAAAAGCTGTAAAATACGTATATGGTTCGGCCTTAGGGTTTCTCCAAACTTGTTCCTCTTAATGAATGAAAATTAGAAAACTATATATAGATATTAGGAGGTGACGGCGTCAAGAACAAACTTGTGACGCCGTCATCTCGCCGCCAAATAAATCTTCGGACTGCCTTGATCTACATCTGACGCCGTCATGTAATCCACTTTTGCAGGCCGTCACACATTTAACTCTTGACGCTCTACTTGTGACGCCTTCATGTTTCTTCTGGGTCGTCATGGTTTTTACTCTTGACGCCGTCAGGAATGTCCTCTTGACGCCGTCATACACTGTTCCCAGCATGGAAAATTAAGTCTTTGGCGTTTTCTTCACTTTTATGCTCCAAAAACGTCCGAATTGCTTCCTTTTCCAGATTTCACTCCCAAAGTACCTAAAATCACAAAATGAACGATTTAGGGCAATATTTGGTCAAATAAATTCAATTTTGGGCTTAAATGACCCCCTAAAAGTGGATCATTTTTCGCCTCATCATATACCCTTACACTTGAGATTTGCTTGTCCTCAAGCAAATGCGCTTTTATTCTAATCAAAATATAAGTTATGGGTCATTTAACACTAATATAAAAGGAATTACAACAAATAATCGTTCCACTAAAGACCAAAGACAAGCACGGAGGTCATATACTAGCACCTCACAAATAGTGTTTAGATACTCACATCTCTCGGGTGTAATAAAGTATAAATTACAATATGGAAACGGAAGATATCTCTCACTACCTGTCATAAGAAAATAGATTACCATAGGCTTGGGAAAGGATCAAACCTCCACCACATGGCGTAAGCACCTAGGATAAACTATCAAAGAGGTCTTTCAAAAGGGTTGTAACGTTAGGTGTAGGGATATGAAATACACGGTTTTGTTGGATATAGGCAGTCTTTATTGGTGGCGAGTTAACAATCTTGGTTAATTACATGTACAATATAGCGTTGCTAAGCCAAGACTAGACTTGACTTAAGCTAATAAATGAAAAATAACAAAAACATAAAATGAACATAGAATAAAAAGGGATGGTAGTCCGTATGTTTTTTTTTTTTTTTTTTTTTTTTTTTTTCATACACTCTTACCCTACCATCCAAAATAATACATCATAGGGAATGTAAATTTCCCTTACACTTGAATCTTTACATACTTTACAATAAACTAATCTAATGACTCGAATTTAGAAAATCAAAACACTTGGAGTACTTTTAAGATTAACGTACATATGGGGGTAATATATGGTGTTCTTCCCCATTACTCCATAAATAAGTACTTTACTCATGAGTCCCAATCGTCCCAAAACAATATGTACAAGGATATGACTCGACTTAGCAACCATGTAATCAATTAGATAGTTAACTTAAGGTTTAACAAATAACAATAATGCACTAAAGATGAGTGCATACACGGAAGGCTAAGGCGATTTGGGTGTACATTTAAGTGGGGTGTAACAAATTCTTCCTTTAAGTAAGATGCTTAAAGTTAGAAATGAAAAGATAGGCTCGGAGGGGTGTACTAGGGGTTTCGTGTACTAAAAATGAGTACAACGTTAAGGGTGTGGGAAAAATTAATTGACTTAACTAGCCAAATAATATGACTTAAATGGTCAAGTAATTATAATACGGGTTTAACACAAGGGTGATCCTAATGCCTCTTATCATGTAGTAAATCCTACTTCACGAATGTAGTCTCACTAGCGGTCTCGGGATGCATCACTAACGCAAGTTCTAGAATCTAAATGCTACCGGTACACTCATAAGCACTAATAGTAAATGCTTTTCCTATCAAATCTAAAGGCGAACCTCACATATTTGGGTGGAAAATTTTTCTGAATGGTACGCCGTCAGAAGTGACCTGCAGAAATTCTTGTGTTAAGTTTCCGGAAAATTTCTGGAAAAACTTGGCCCTACTTCCTGGAAAATCCCGCAAAACTTCATTATGACTCGATACAAGCATTTGACTCTAACAAATACGAATATACATGTTCACTTAATATTGTGGAGAATCATGATCGGTTTGTTTCTTAAAAACATATTTGGGGTTTCCCCTTACACTTATCTTTTGCAAAAATACCTTTAGGTGAAGTTAAGACTAGGCCAAAACAACAAAGTAAAGTATTTCTACTTCTTAGTTTAGAAACATGATCTACCAGCAATAAAAATAAAGCATGCATACGGAAGAAAATAACAAACAAACAAAATAAAAATCAAACAAAATCATGGGTTGCCTCCCAAGAAGCGCTTTTCTTTATTTACGAGTCTTGTAGCTAGACTCAAGGTCATGTGTTACTACGTGATCTCATCGTTGGTTTCACTTTCTAGGTCGTCTTCTAAACTAGTATCGCTTTCATAGTGTAGGTACTTCGGGTCTTCGAACTCAAAGACATCTTTTCGATACTTAGACCCAAGTTTACTAACATCCTTAAAGAATCCACATGATAAATCAGAAGTGTTCTTACACCCTCTCCGAACATCTTCATCACACAAAATAAGTTGGGAACTTATCCTATCAAGCCCGTCACAATCGATTCCCTTGAGATCTTTTCTCTTGTACGGCGTTTGGTATGAAACCCTCCTAATTCCATCAGCGAAGGTCATGATTCCGTTACGATCATCAACTATCAGATTAGTGATTTCACAAAAGGGTGCTCCAAAAACAACTTGTGACAACCTTGGGTCGACGTAATCTTCGATGTTGTCCACGATTGTAAATTCCATAGTGAAAGCCATATTTCCTACGAACACCTGGATTTCATGATCTTTACCAACCACTTTCTCTCCCTTGTAAATCATTCCCCATCTGCAGATATTGTTATAATGGAATAGGGACATAAAATTCTTAGGTAGGAAGACGTTAATGTAGACATTATCGAAGTATTTGTGACCGATCATGCAGGGAATTTTGAGATTGTTCATATCACGCCCCCTTATTCTCACCGATCCTCCATCCCTTGATCCAATTAGGTTCTCTTCAAGGGAGGGACGGTACTCGTACACCTCCTCATTACCCCAACGAAAAATTACCTTCTTAACACCATTGGTGAAGAACGCACTACCATCCTTCTCATCAAGGATTACTCCCGATTCATTGATAAATGGTTTCCCAAGAACAAGGTTGGTTGACGGTTGATTGGTGACAGGGTCCATGTCATCGACCACAGTGAGGTCAGTATTGTAAACAAGTTCTCCAATCGTGATTGATAAATCTTTTATTACCCTTGTATTATTGACTCTTTCGCACACCATGCGTTCTGGGAAGGCTTCGTGGTATAGGGAGAGCGGGATTATGTTGACGGGGAGGCTAGGATCTATATGACTAGCGGTTAAGAGCTTTTCCTTAATGGTGCAGGAGATCTTGAAAACTTTAGAGTTACTTTTCTCAGTCCTATCACTACTCCCACTAGTATCGTCTTCCATTTTTCTCTCGGGTTCCTCTATAATAGATTTACCCAAAATGGCTGGATTTCTCGTATGCTCTTCCGATCTCTCTTTCCCTTCATCCAATTTGCTAGATTCTTGCGCGGTGGACTGCTTGAATGAGTTGGTAGGGCTTCTGGTCAAATCGTGGTCCACCCTTGAGGTCTCATCTTTAGCTGTATGACCGACATTTTCAGTTTGTTGTTGGTTTTGGTTAGGTGTAGAGGCAGATATTGTGGTGATTATATTTACGAAATGAATTGGTCCTTGGGGGTTGATGGGTTCTTTTACTTTTGGTGATAGATGTTTGAATAGCTTAGTAGGACTTTTTATTTTCACAGGAGAGATTGGCGGGTTCATGATGGTAACAGATTTGACCTCATCAACGTGAATTGGTTTATTAACAACGAGCTCTTTGATAGCAGTCAACAGATTACAAATCTTGTTATTCATATCGGCCTGCTGTTGTCTATATTTAGCCTCAAGCGTAGAGAGCTGCAATTCTTGAGATAGAATGAATTTTCGCAAGGCATCTTCACAGCTTTGCTTAGGAGTGCTCTGCAATGGAAAATGCTCGAACCATTTGAGTAGTGAGGAGTCATTGAAGGATACGCTCCGCGTTTGGTACCCTTTGAAATTAGGTTTATCCTTCCATGCCTCATAGGCCTTATCAGAAGTTCGAGGGCCTCGACCAACGTGTGACGATGTGAATTCGTTGTAAGCACGTTTTGGAAGCTCCATGCAGTTATGAGTTTCGTGAAGGCCATTACACAATTTACATGCAGAAGCGATTCTGCTTACTTGGCTTGAAGGCTTTTGAGCTTCGTAAGATTTCATGAGAGACTTGACTCGACCTTCAAGTTCCATGATCCTACGGTCGGGAGTGCTAGGGTTGTTCAAAGGCAAAGATATTGCCTTGACCGTTTTGTTCAAATCACGGGGATCATTCCAACTTTCGTTGTCATGGAGAGCAAGATCTTCTATGAGTTCCCATGATTGTTCCGCACTTAGATCACGTAGCTTACCACCGGCCGATTGGTCAATGGCTCGCCTCGTGGAGAGATCGATATAGTCATAAAAGATTTGGACTTGGAGCCAAAGATCTATGCCATGATGAGGGACTTTTTGGAGTAAGTCCTTGAAACGAGTCCATGCTTCATAAAGAGATTCATTTTGACGTTGTTGGAACATCAAGATGTCATTTCTAAGCTTAGTAGTTCTCCCCGGTGGGAAAAATTGAGAAAGGAAATGAGTGGTGAGATCATCCCATGTGGTGATGGATCACGCGGGTAAACGCTCAAGCCATTGACTAGATTGATCACGTAGAGAGAATTGGAATAGGCGTAATCGGGTTGTCTCTCTAGTTGCAACATCTAGATCTATGGAATCTACGATTTTAAGGAAGTCCTTAAGATGTTGATTTGGATCTTCGGAACGAAGTCCATGGAATGCACATCCGCTTTGCACCAACCGGATGGTGTCGGATCGCAAGGGGGTCACATTGGCTCCGGTGAGCTCAATGGTGTTTTGGTAGCCTTGGTGGCTAGGTCGGGAATACTCTCCTAAGGTTCGGGGCCTAAGAGGTTCTAGTGGTGGGTTTTGTTGTGGTGGGATGACAGGTTCAAAGATGTTCCCATCGTCCATGATGTCGGGTGGTGAAGGGTTACGAACAAACACACAAAGAAATAAGATAGACTAAAGAGAACCTAAAAATAAAAATAAAATCTTACTAGAACGGAATATAGCAAGTATACCTAATAAAAAGAAATTCTAACCTAGACAATAACTATTCCCCGGGCTGCGGCACCAAAAACTTGATGCGTGGGGTTTGCACGAGGCTTTACCTCTCAAGGGATCTTGAGAAGCTTACAACCCCCACCAGGCAGTGTACCTGATCGATGTAGTATAGTATAATGACAAGTACCGGGGGATTGATCGTTCAGCTAGGAATAGTGTCGCTAGGATTAGAAAACCTAAAGATTAAGTCTAGAGATGATGGATGATTCTTTTTGTATTTTTATATTTTTAAGAAAGCAAATTAAAATCTCGGGTTTGAAGGATTTGGGCGGAATTAGTTGCTAGTCAACTAATCCAATACTAAGATGCAATCAAAATAAAATACTAAAAATGAAATTAAACTATATTATACTAAGGTTGTGAGCAATATGTGGAGAAATGTGTTTACTTAGATTTCACTACTCCCTAGATATCTTTCACACGTTAATTACTTGTTATAGTTGCGTGGATGACAGATTGTATTCCTTAATACCATTCATGGGGTGGCGTACTTAACTCCCCAATCCTATGAGTGCCTACTTCACCCCTATGACGAGCCGGCTAAGAAGCTCCTAACATGGGATCATTAGAATCTACTCATGCATTAAATACAACCAATAAAACCTAGTACACATCGGTTCATGTTTCCTAAGACATTCAAGCATGTTACCAATTGGAGATCTGCCAGTTTTCTTAAGCCTAACATTGAAATCATTCATCCAATACAACCATAAACAAGTAATCAACACATAATTAACATCTAGGTTTCATTAGATCTAAGCAAACACAAGATAGATCTAGCCTAGCATGGTGGAATCAAGACAAGCACAAGATATAGACAACCAACACATAGACATATTGATTGAATTAAAAGAATACTTATCTCAATAGCACATGTAAGGGTTCAATGGCTGAAAACCCTTGAAAAAGCTGTAAAATACGTATATGGTTCGGCCTTAGGGTTTCTCCAAACTTGTTCCTCTTAATGAATGAAAATTAGAAAACTATATATAGATATTAGGAGGTGACGACGTCAAGAACAAACTTGTGAAGTCGTCATCTCGCCGCCAAATAAATCTTCGGACTGCCTTGATCTACATCTGACGCCGTCATGTAATCCACTTTTGCAGGCCGTCACACATTTAACTCTTGACGCTCTACTTGTGACGCCTTCATGTTTCATCTGGGTCGTCATGGTTTTTACTCTTGACGCCGTCAGGAATGTCCTCTTGACGCCGTCATACACTATTCCCAGCATGGAAAATTAAGTCTTTGGCGTTTTCTTCTCTTTTATGCTCCAAAAACGTCCGAATTGCTTCCTTTTTCAGATTTCACTCCCAAAGTACCTAAAATCATAAAAGGAACGATTTAGGGAAATATTTGGTCAAATAAATTCAATTCCGGGATTAAATGACCCCCTAAAAGTGGTTCGCCTCATCAATTACCCTATTCTTCGAAACTGCAGTGGCAGCGTGTGGGCCAACATAGTCAAGCTTGGGAGTAAAGTTAAGGTAGAAGGTCAAGATTTTGGTTCTTTAATCCGGAGTACAGTTGGGAATGGTCAAACTACTCGTTTTTGGCTAGATCCATGTCTTTGTGAAGGCGCTTTGAAGGTGAAATATCCGAATTTGTTTCATCTAGAGAAAGAAAAATTCTGCAGTGTTTCGGACAGAATTTTGCAGGTTGGGGGGCTGAATGAGATGTCGTGGAATTGGAGAAAGCCGCCTACTTCAACAACATATATTCTGGAATTGACGGATTTGAGTAACGAACTTGCAGGTACTATTCTATCTGAAGTTGGAGACAAGTGGCATTGGCAGGGATCGAAGGATGCTTTTTCAGTGGCCGCTGTCAAAAAATGGTTGTCCGGAAGCAACACAGCCAACTCGGAATGCAGTTTCAAATGGTGCAAATGGTCGCCATTAAAATGCAACATATTCATGTCGAGGGCACTAATAGAAAGACTCCCGACAAAGACGGCTTTAGCTCGAAGGCATATTAGTATTACTGATATATCGTGTCCGCTGTGCTACGAAGCTGATGAATCTGCGTCACATATATTCACGGCTTGTGCAGCCTCGACAGGGATTTGGCAGGCTATATCGACATGGTGTGGAATTCCAAGTGTGTTCGCGTTTGAGACAAAAGATTTGATAGAGATTGCCAACAAGTGTAGGCGTACTCCTCTATACAAAGAGATTATCAAAGGTATTATGATTATTACATGTTGGCGAATATGGAAAGCTCGGAATGATTTAATTTTTAGAGGTGTAAGGACGAATGGAGTGAAGATTATAGCAGAAGTGAAGGCATATGGTTTTTTATGGTGCAAACATCGAAGTAAACGTAGTGTTTGTGATTGGGAGTCTTGGTGTAATTTAACTTTGATGTAATTTTGGTTGTGTGGCGGCTTGTTCTCTTCCTTGGAGACGAGTTGTGCCGGTCTTTAATGAAGTTTGCCTTTCAAAAAAAAAACTAAGTTCCAAAGTTGTGTGGGACCCACAAAGTGCATGATTGCCACGTGGATGTCAGCACACGTGGAATATAAGTCAAAATCTGTGAATGATAACAACGCGTAAACCTCTTTTTAATTACACACTGCGCAAAATCCATAAAAAGGTTATTCAATTCTCGAACTATAAATCACTTAAGCATTTCTATTAAAAGTTTTTAAAATATTAAGGTTACACGTTTTTTATATGTACATTTTACATATGATAATTACTACAAAAGTACAAAGCATGCATTTCTATTAATTAAATTCTTAAAAAAAAAAAACTAAATCTTCACATTTTCTATTTGTGTCAATGTTGCAAAAATCGTGAGTCGGTAGTGAGACAGTTGAAGGCCTTGTAGCGATTAATAACCGATTACAAGGCCGATTACCTTGTAATTGCCGATTAAAAGACCGATTACCTTGTAAAAATCAACAAGGTAAAAGGCCGTGCACCTTGTAATCGCTGATTACAAGGCCGATTTGACTGATTTTTGCAACATTTATTTGTATACTTTAGTTTTAAAATTTGGTAACATATAGAAGGTAACTCAATTATTTGAATCTACACATGACAATTAACATCATATTATTATTAATATAAATTATAGTTGTGTTAAACTTTAGCTTATATTATGGCTTTTAAAACTTATAATTTTTTTATTCCCGTCATAAACAACCATGACACCCCTTGCAATTTTCACCAAATTAATCTAAAAAAAAAAAAAGCAAAAAAAAAAAAAAAAAAAAAACAAACTGTATTTCATAAAAAAATATAATTTTACGAATTTAATAATGGCAAATTATACAAACGTGTAAAGAAGTTAGTGTTAATTATATTACTTAAAATATGTTACATTAACTATTTATTTTAATCTTTATCTTTAACTACTATAAAAGCACTTGGGACTTTCTATTAATAGGTGTCCTAAGAAATTTCGAAATTTAAGTTGGCCTCGATTCAATCAATAATATGATTCTTGGCTAAAGAAAAGTTTCGTGATCGACATGGACGCGTAACCCAACTTAGTCGGTCGGCTGTCTTACCTAAGATATTTAAAAAATGAATGATCGATTTGATGAAATTTGAAAATTTCTTTCTCATTATTCAGAACGGTGAAGCTTTCACACTTTTTATTTGTATACTTTAGTTTTGTAATTTTGTAACATATAATAAGTTAATGTAATTAATTGAATTTACTAATGACAATAATTAACATCATCTTGTTATTAAATATAAATTATAGTTGTGTAATTAAACTTCAGCTTATATTATTACTTATAAAACTTACAATTTTGTTACTCCCTCCATAAACAACCACGACGCCCCTTGCAATTTTCAACAAATTTATCCGCAAAAACAAAAACACTTAATTTTACTAAAATAATTTTTACGAATTAAATAATAGAAAATTATGCAAACATATAAAGTATTTAGTGTTAATTATAGTACTTAAAATAAGTTACACATATATTCTATCTTTAATCTCTATCCTTAACTACTATAAAGCACTTGAGACTTCTTAAGAAAATTAAGTTGGCCTCGATTTGATGAATAATGAGATTTTTGTCTAGAGAAAATTATGTGACATGGACGCCTAACTCAACTCGATTGGTGAGTTGGCCCATCTAAGAAATTCAATAACGATCGTCGATTTGATCAAATTTGAAAAAAGTCTTTCTTGCTATTCAGAATAGTGAAGCTTTCACACTCTCTATTTGTATGCTTTAGTTTTGAAATTTTGTACCATATAATAAGTTAATGCAATTAATTAAATTTACTATTGACAATAACTAACATCATATTGTTACTAAATACAAATTATAGTTGTGTAATTAAACTTTAGCTTATATTTTGACTTATAAAACTTGCAATTTTGTTACTCTCTCCATAAACAACCATGACGCCCGTTGCAATTTTCACCAAATTAATCCGCAAAAACAAAAAACTGTATTTTATGAAAGTATACTTTTACGAATTTAATAATAGCAAATTATGCAAACATGCAAAGTGATAAGTCTATGATATAAATCAATAAAGTATAATGTTAATATATGTATATATCTCTTAGTCATCTTACTTGATTTTTTGAACATTATAGGTTTTCATTTATTTATACAAATTCTTTTACTTATACTTCACATTTATGTGGGACAAATACAATGCAAAAATTTGTTGATAATAGTAAAAAGTTACGTAAAAGTAACTTTAGAAGATGTATAGTTGTACATTCCTTCATTAAGATGATACAAATACTTTTTAAATTCAATAATGTGGGTGAAAACATTTTATAAATTAAATATCATATTTTGTGATTGGGATGTGTAATTTGTTTGGCGTATAAAATGTAATTAAATTCATTACAACTTTTATCAACTACTAGCGAATATAAGCCGTGACCAACCACTTTGACTTTCTATCTTCATAATATTACTCACTACCGACTCAATATAGTCGCAATTCCGCACGGTATATTGCATGAAATATTTTACCATTGTTTAAAGGTACCTTAACCGAAACGTTTTGTCATATTTAAAATTATTTTTGTGAAAAACATAAAATTAAAAATATTGGTTGCTAAAAGTTTTAATTACATGATATCTACCACTGCAACACACGGGTACCTTCCGAAACAAATAAGTGGCAAACTAATCCCAACCTATATAATAGAGTGTTTTGGATTGATAACATGTCAAAAAAAATATTAGGTGGAGGAGAGAGAAAAGTCATGTAAGCAGCCATGCTGGTAGAAATTCTTTGACCTATTCTCGTTGCATTCAATACCTATTTATTATTTCCCCTAAAATAACTCCCTAACACATTTGGATCTAACCGACATTATTTTTTTGGATTTCACCTAAAATAAATCCGTAAAAAAATACGATATCATGATTTCATCATGCATAATCAAGTTTTTGTTATTTGATTCAGGCTATATCCGGCGATGTTTGTTATTTGGTATAACAATTAAACTCCAGCGACTATACAAAATTAGGGTTGCGATTTGGTTTATTATTTGAATATATTTCATGATTACCATAGAAAGTACCCTCTAGCTATAATGATTTTTTTTTTTAATTTTTAATTCTTATTATGCAGTTATATGTTTACCGCATCAATCTCCCCTTAATGTTTGCGATATTTGTAATGGTTGTGTGTCACGCAAAACATATGTCTGATTTACAGTGAATTATTTTTTTGTTCGATTTTATGTTTTAAATTAGGGTTTGAATCATTGACTATTAGTCAAAGTGTTTTTTTCATTGATTTGAAATTCAAAAGGTATGTATTTTTTGTAACAATAAACGCGTAACAAAAATTTCGGAATGCTGATATTGATTACCCACAATTACAGCAATGTTTTTAAAATTTTAAATGTGATATATCATTACCTCAATTATAGCATAATACTAACCAATGATGTATGTTAACCCTAATCCATTTGTATTTAAATGAAACACCCATTCATTTGCAAATCACAACAACTGCTTCTTTCTACACCACAAAAGGTTCATACCTTCAGCCTATTATTTTTGTTATTCAAATTCAAATTGAATTATGTTTATTGATTGTTAGTGATTATGATTATGAAATTATACAATATGTTTATGAAATTATATATTGCTAGTGATCATGATGATGAAGTGATATATTCCTATTTGTGTTTTGCAGTATACTAGATGTATGAAGTTTTCACCACTTTGTGCGATGTTGATCCTATGTCTGAGAGAATCAAAGTGAAAGCCAGATGTGTAAGCATATGCGTTCTCACGCTCCCGACAAACCTACGCCTATTTGGAGGTTTTTTATGTCAATTACGTGTTTTTCATTTTAATTCTGGTGACCATCATGTTAATGTTTTTTTATTTACAGTTATTAATGTTCTATGTTTGATGAAATGTCTATGAGGCCGAAAATGTAAATTTGATTATCTAATTTTGTGTTTTTTTGCAGAATCTTTACTAATGAAGTTACAGGATGATGGTTATGATGCATTAAACCAAACATATCTTTACCATCTCTTAAGTAGTTTCATCCGGTTGTTTTCCTTTTTGAATTATGATCATCTTCTTAATTTCTCAAGATTTATCATAATCTTACTATAAACTCCTAACTTTTAATAGGTGATTGAGGAATGGAAACTATGATAAAGCTCTTAACTTGGAAGCATATGTTAGCAAACTGTCCACGCCACATCCAAAGTAAGATTTTTTTAATCCGAGTTAGAAGTTACATGGACTTTAATCTCATTGCAGTAGCTTTATGAGTTGCTGACTTTACCACTCCTAATTGATATCGAGTAATACCATGAATTTAATCTTATTCAAAAACTATAAAGATTTGGGCCATGAAACTCTCCGAGTTTTAACTTCTATATGATTACTAATACTATGAATTTTTGGGGATTTTTCATGGATATATTGGTAGGTCGTGGAGGTGGATACTTTTTCGGTACAACGGCAGGTCGGTTTTCTGAGTAGTCTGTGTTTGTGTATTTTTCTTGTGGGCTTATACTAACTAATAAATTCTAGAAAAATTCGTGTGGGTTCTAAAGACATTGAAGTATCTCTATGAATTTTGTGAATTTTTGTTTTGAGTTTTGATATGAATCAAAAAGTAGTAAAGATGTGACCTGATTGTGTTTAAAAACTGATAAAAAGTTTAAAGGGCGAACTAAGGGTATAACTTAATCATAAGAGGTTAAATTGATTATAAGCTTTCCATAAATTGCATATTCAAAAAGTAACTAAGATACTTAAATACTTTTCATAACTCAAATTGATATGAAACATGATTAGTGTGTTAGAAGGATTAATCTGTAAATGTGTAAACTTGAGGAAATAAATGGTAACATGTGATAATTTCATTTTAAACCCTAAACTAAGTAATGACCAATTGTAAACCCTAAACTTGTCATACTTATATAACTAACCCTAAAACATATTAAACTATCATATTAAAACCTAATCTTACCTAATTATCATTTTGAACACTTAACTTATCCAAACGTTAATTATAATCATAAATGACTAATATTTTTGAATCAGGAAACTTACTAATTATAGGAAGTACTACATATGAAAACTTGCTAATTCGGGAAACCTGCATAAAATAGAAAGTTACTTAAAATGATTAAACTACTTAAAGAGGAAACTTACTATTTTTAGAAAGTTACTATTTTTTGAAAGCTGCTATAAAAGGAAAGTTACTATAAATGGAAAGCCGACTAAAATGAGAAATCTGATTTAAAATAAGTTATTAATAATAAGACGATCATGTATTCGTGTAGATTCGCTGAAGAAGGAGTTTTTTTCCGATCTTTATGGGTCTTTTATGTTGCACTTGCGGTCTAAGGTACATATATTCTGACCTTTCCAGGAAAGGTTTCTCATGATTCTCTTTTCTTTTGCTATCTTTCATTCTGATTAGGGTTCCCTATGCCATTGCTATGAATCCCTTCTGTTTTCTGAACCTATTCTGTGATGAACCTTTATTATATCTGAACCTTTTGAGATGAACTTTTTGATTTGGACTTTCTAATTTGGACCTTATGATATGAACCCTCTGATATGTATTTCTATTTTGGACTATTATGATGACTTATGATCTGTGTCATTTTATAACATTCTGTCTGACATACTCTAGTTTGACACCCGAGCCATTTCACTAGGCATGGGGGTTCCATGTCCGTGTCAGTGATGCACCTCTGACATGACTCTAGGGCAGTAGAGTGATGTTCTGCCACTTCCCTTTGGTTGGTTGTGCATATATGTTTATTATATGTTTGGGTAGGGGAGAATGGATGCATCATAGATCAGTTATCTGTTATTATTTGGTGATTGATGATGGGTACATGCATGTCCTTCGCAACTCTGGCAGGTCTCCCCTACATATGTTGCCTTATGTGTGATTATGATTATGTTATGATATATGTTTTTGGGCTCGCGGTAGATGACTAACCTTTACCTTTATCTCTTACTTCTATTCTCATTTACTTTGATTATATTTCAGATATTCCCTTTTACATCATATTCTTTATTCATTTCCGTTTCATATTACTTTGTTGTTATATCTGTTCACTGAGCTTTTGAAGCTCAGCCGCAGTTCTTTTCCTGCGACAGGTTTTAGTAGAAAGCTGGGTTTTGGGTGGTGAGTACTTGGACTTAGAAGACTACACTTTGATAGTTATTCTGGATTTAGAGATTTCTAGAAGAGATGTACATTTTCAAACTTAGTATTTTAATTGTTGTTCTTTTGTAACCTTTTATTTTTAGTTTTTCTTTTGTAATCTTTGAGATTCATTTTTATTACTTAAGATGAATGCTTGTGTTTACTTTGATATGTCACCATAACGTAATACTCCTACCTTTATCGCGTTGGGGTGTTACAATTATGGTCTCAGGGCCCAGGCTGCGACTTGTAGTACATTAAACATTGACCTGTGAAGTTTGGACCATTAAGTTTCCACTCTAGGAGCTCATAAGACAACCTTTGAGAATTTGCTTTAAGATCTCCCTATAGGAACCTAAGTTATTACCGGTGAGGAATGGGTAGACTAGGATATCTATGTAAGTAGTATTGCTTCCGCATCACTATGATGCGTGCCTCTGCCTTTAGTTATTCCTTATAAGAACATTTGTTTCAGAAGTTAGAAGTTTTGCAACTTAAGTTTTGTAACCAAGTAAGTTTTAGTGTCTCAAGATCTACATGGATACCTTACACCATTTAAGTTTTACTCTCTGATTTTGATCCCCCTTTCTGACCATTCCGAAGGTTTTTAAACCAAAATGTGTTTGATACATTCTGTGAATTTATTACTTATGCTGGATATAAAATGTATCATCTGATACTCTGCATAATCCATTACTAATCCTGTGAGAACTCTGGTAATTATTAACGACAAATATAAGAAGATTTGTTCTCTCCCCTTGAATGATGAACCTTGTCTTCCAATCAGTTCCTTTGGAAGGATATGATGTTAATACTTTTCCGTATGGATTTGTTAACTGAGCATGATGATGCTGATAACTGATATTCCATAAGTCTCACGTTTGACAACCATACGATGTTCGTATTACCGACGATGCACATTTTACCTATCACCCGTGTTAAGGAACTAAACGGGATTCCAACACCTTGAAATGTTCGCTTATCTATCTTAATACTTTTGGTGAACCGTGTACTTGACTCTGATATATGAACTGTCAGTCTGGTTTGACGACTGTATTCGTGCTACGAACCTGTTTACTTTTGATATATCTGATCTTGAAGCTTTTTGGGTTTTGGATTGGATGACTCTTCATAAAGCTACCATAGACTACCGTATCTGATATGTGACCATTAGCAATCTGCCCCTACTTTTGTTATGATGGCTCTCACCACTTAAATCTGTAAGATTAATGCTACTATGCAAACCCTGACTCCAATCTCAATTGATTGTCAAGTATTCTCCTGACACCTATTAGTATCCACCCGTGGGAAGTTCTGGCATTGGAAGTATTTTGTTGTACGAAAATTTTTCGGTGATCATTGTTGAACCTCTTGGCATTCCCGCCTACTTGGGAAGTAGAGTTGGCATTGAACTGATCTCAATTGATGAACCCAATTCCAAAGCTCATTACCTCATAGTGCCATAGAAGTTGAGAAATTGAAGGAACTAATGGAATATGATTTTGTTCACCCTAGTGTTTCTCTTGGTATGCTCCTCTTAGTTTATGAAGAAGAAGAGGGAAGTATGCGGTGGTGTTTACCTTAAAACCTGGAGCTGTGCTAGAAGACCTGTCGAAGATACGCAGTCTTGTTTCTCTATTCATTTTAGTTGTACTAAGATGGATTGGTAGCAGAAGCAGACTTGCAGATGGAAGGAGGCACAGTGATCGTGTCAGAGACTCACACTACTACACCATAATTTCAAGAAGAGGTGCCGAAGGATGGAGGGACCAGACTTAAGTTTATAAATCCTTTCCATCGTATGATCAGGTGGACAAGCATAGACTGACTACTCGGACTTGGAAGAAATTTTGAAAGTTTGTATTTGAATGGACGAATTTTGAAGCAAACATTTATGTCTGACTGAGTTGATTTCTGTAAAAGATGGAGTAATCAATGATGTATTTCAATTCTGCTTAACCAACTTAAGTTTTCATTACCTGATGATAAGATCCCTTAAATGATTTAGGTTCTCTGTTAGTAATTCTGTTCTTTGTTCATTCTGTGTATGTTGGATGATGGTTTTGTTATGAGAACTTTGACGAATTATGGAAGACCTGATGCTTTTGACGACGTGCTTCATTTGATGATACTTACTAGGTTCCGTTACGTTATTTATACGATCTATTTCTCTAATTTTGAATCCGTAGTGATGATTTGATTCGGGCGAGCCCTAGGAGGTAGAAGGACTGTTAGGTGGTTAAGATAAGTTGCTTATTTCACGACTTGAGATAAAGTATGGTCATCATAAGGGCATATTTATATGATGATAGTATTATGACGCCTGGCCAACGTGATAATACTCACATCATATAACGTGCACTTATTGTGATCATATGATATTTTGAGAAGTACCTTAGAAGCTTAAAATTTTCTGATATCTGATTGAGATTATCTGCGTTTAGTGAGACTTTAGGTTCATTCTACATTAGCGTTTAATCTGCCTTCATCGTTATACGACTTGAGACGTTGGACATTTGACATGCATTTGTTGACCTCTGTGCTTCTGATAAGAATCCTAGGTTCTGCTGTAAAGATTTCTGCCGTTTGATGTATCAAACAATCTGATTCTGTCGGTATGAATTCAATCTGTTACTATGGAATAGTACACCTATGTTTTGCTACAAGTACGTGTTACATACATTGAATCTGTTTCATTATGATCTGCTATGAGTTAAGATGTGAGATTTTGGATTTTGAGGAACAAGATCTGTTTGTTTATGAGAATACCATTGAAAGGTTATATTGAAGATGAGACTTTTTGAGAATCGGAAGAGTTAAACATAAATATCACCCTCATGTTGCTACAATTCGATACGCTCTCATCTGATTTGTTTATTTCTATTCCATAGATGAAATATCTATCAAATCCTATATCTTCCTTGTGTCTCTTTTGAGGGGATACGATTATCATCTGTTACGTTTGGTATATTATTCCTTTGATTTGGAATTAGTACGATATGTCTTTTCTGAGGAAACCGAAACTATTTTTGATCAACAAGATAGAGTCATGAGAAACCAAGTTTCATTTCTTTGCATAATTTGATACGTCTCCGTTTCATTGCATTTCAATTTCGTGGATGAAATTTTCTTTTAGAGGGGAAGAGTTGTAAAACCCTAAAATCTCGAATACCTAAATTACGTATAATTTTAAAATATTTTTTCTAAATACGTTATAAATAATTAAACGCGAATATAATTTAAACGAGTGAACTAAATCCATAAAACTTTAACGACACATAATTTTAGGAATCTTTGAATATTTTAGAACTCCAAAATAATTTTGTAACAAAAATTAAATACAAGGGAACCATTCACGCTACGCGAATATTCGTTTTGTGCCCTAATTCTTTTGTTACGCAACCAAATTCAACATAACCCAACCCATTAGCCCAAGAATCTTAGCCATGATCTCCTTAGGACTAGCCCATTTGAAAATCACCACAAAAATAAGAGGGGAGGACCGGTTTTGCTTTTGTCTCACATAAACAGTACGCACCACATTTTTTTAAAAAACCCTAGCCCTAAAAATTCTCTACAAGTGACGGAATTTATTTTCTTGGAGCTCTCCATTTGGTTTCTAAGTAATCAAGAAGGTGACAAGGTGTACTAAAGGTCTTTGGTTCGTGGCTTGTGTGCATGGAAGGGTGCTTTGGTTCGATTTGGTGTTGGTTTGTTTTGTTAGCCGAAAACTAGGGTTTGTTGTGGTTCCGTTCTTTTGTTCCTTGTTCTCTCAAATTCGTCCAAGGTATCAACCTCATTCTTGTTTGTGTTAATCTTCATTATGTTGTATGTTTGTTCATTGTTACCATCCTTTGAATCGGCCTAATATTCATAAGAAACAAATCGGTATAAAAATTCACATGAAATCATAAACGGATCATATAAAATCATGAATACTAAACGTGTATGTCTTTTTGAATAATCCATGAAATCATTTGATTCTTGTCTCTAGTTGAATATTAATGTCTTGAATAAATTTTTCATGAACCATTTGAAATGAATCGGCCCAAAAAGGTGTTAAACATGTTATATGATGGCTTAATGTATTCTGAAATTAAAGACAGCTTATATACCTGAATATGTGAATGTGATAGGTCATGATATATAATGATTTAATTCAGTTTATTTTGATGAAAACTTAGTTTTATGTCTTAGTTAAGTTTTCCAATTGGTTAGGAGTGATTTCATGTTGTTTTGGTCGGGTTTTTTATTTTTGTCTGATTAAGTGTTGAAGCTGAAATTCGTAAGTCTGAAATCAGTCCACTTTGCTGATTTTTCATTCAAAAAGTATTAAGAGTTGGGCCATGAACCTCTCCAGTATTTAACTTCTATATGAATAGTAATATCATGAATTGTTGGGGATTTTTCCTGGATGTATTGGTAGGTCTAGGAGGCGGATACTTTTTGGGTACAATTGAAGGTCGGTTTTCTCAGTAGTCTGAGTTTGTGTATTTTTCGTGTGGGGTTATATTAACTAATAAATTCTGGAAACATTTGTGTGGGTTCTAAAGACATTGAAGTATCTCTGTGAATTTTTGTTTCAGTTCTGATATGAATAAAAAATTCGTAAATATGTGACCTGATTGTGTTTAAAAGCTGATAAAAAGTTTAAAAGGATAACTAAGGGTATAACTTAATCATAAGAGGTGAAATTGATTATAAGCTATAACTCTTCCATAAGTTGGACATTCAAGAAGTAACTAAGATAATACTTTTCACAACTCGAATTGATATGAAACATGATTAGTGTGTTAGAAAGATTAATCTGTGAACATGTAAACTTGAGGAATTAAATGGTAACATGTGATAATTTCATTTTAAACCCTAAACTAAGTAATGACCAATTGTAAACCCCAAACTTGTCATACTTATATAACTAACCCTAAAACATATTAAACTATCATATTAAAACCTAATCTTACATAATTATCATTTTGAACACTTAACTTATCCAAACGTTAATTATATTCATGAATGACTAATATTTTTGAATCAGGAAACTTACTAATTATAGGAAGTACTAAATATGGAAACTTGCTAATTCGGGAAACCTACCTAAAATAGAAAGTTACTTAAAATGGTTAAACTACTTAAAGAGGAAATTTACTATTTTTAGAAAGTTACTATTGTTTGAAAGCTGCTATAAAATGAAAGTTACTATAAATGGAAAGCCAACTAAAATGAGAAATCTGATTTAAAATAAGTTGTTAATAATAAGACGATCATGTATTCGTGTAGATTTGCTGAAGAAGGAGTTTGATTCCGATCTTTATGTTTCGGTCATGTTTGCACTTGCGGTATAAGGTACAGATATTCTGACCTTTTCAGTAAAGGTCTCTCATGATTCTCTTTTCTTTTGCTATCTTTCATTCTGATTAGGGTTCCCTATGCCAATGCTATGAATCCCTTCTTTTTTTTGAAAAGATTCTGTGATGAACCTTTATTATATCTAAACCTTCTGATATGAAATTTTTGATTTGGACTTTCTGATTTGGACTTTCTGATTTGGACCTTATAATATGAACCCTCTGATATGTATTTATGTTTTGGACTATTATTATAACTTATGATCTGTGTCATTTTATGACATTCTGGCTGACCTACTCTAGTTTGACACCCGAGCCATTTCACTAGGCATGGGGGTTCCATGTCCATGTCAGTGATGCACCTCTGACATGACTCTAGGGCAGTAGAGTGATGTTTTGCCACGTCCCTTTCGTTGGTTGTGCATATATGTTTATTATATGTTTGGGTAAGGGCGTATGGATGCATCCTTGATCTGTTATCTATTATATGTTATCTGTTATTATCTAGTGATTGATGTTGCGTACATGCACGTCCTTCACAACTCTGGTAGGTCTCCCCTACATATGTTGCCTTATGTGTGATTATGATTATGTTATGATATATGTTTCTGGGCTCGTGATAGATGACTAACCTTTACCTTTATCTCTTACTTCTGTTCTCATTTACTTTGATTATAGATATTCCCTTTTACACCATATTCTATATTCATTTCCGTTTCATATTTCTTTGTTGTTATATCTGTTAACTGTGCTTTTGAAGCTTAGCCACATTTCTTTTCCTGTAGCAGGTTTTAGTAGGAAGCTTGGTTATGGGTGGTAAGTACTTGGACTTAGAAGACTACACTTTGATAGCTATTCTGGATTTAGAGATGACTAGAAGAGATGTACATTTTCAAACTTAGTATTTTAATTCTTGTTCCTTTGTAACCTTGTATTTTCAGTTTTTCTTTTGTAACCTTTGAGATTCATTTGTATTACTTAAGATGCATACTTGTGTTTGCTTTGATATATCACCATAACGTAATACTCCAACCTTTATCGGGTTGGGGTGTTATAATTTTGCTCTTTCATGTCCTTGTAGGCACGCTCATATGACAATTTGTCATACTTGCATTCCTCAGTTTTTCGACCAAGTTGTTTAAAATAGGACAAGTTTTCTTTTTCAAGCTTTATGAGAGCAATTTCATATTTTGAAACAATTTCAGAGGTCTCAGCTGGTTGTTTTTCACAGTCTTTAACAGAATAGGTTTGTAAAATAATAGACAAAATATCGGTAGACATAATTTCTTTGAAGAGAGAATCATTTAGGTTTTCCAAAAGTTTGATGTTTTCAAGATTTGAATTAGCTTCTTTTACCAGGGATTTGTGGTCCTTGACAAAGTCAGCTGTTTCTTTCAAAAAGCTTGTTCAAAATGAATTACTCGAGCATTAATGGCGTTGATTTGAGGAGCAAATTCACTTTCAAGAATCTTTTTCAGCTGAAGCTGAACCGTTGAATTCCAGTTGTTTTCCGTCAGTCTCATTTTAGATTCTAAAAGTGTTTGAAGTTGCCCAATTCTTGTTTTAAGATCATCAAGAAATCTTCTAGAGTCACTTGTATTAAAAGTTTTGTTTAAAGATATCTGTTCCATTTTTGAAAGAGATTTAGAAGCAATTAATGGTTTAGAAACTAGTTTTGAGATGCCTCGGTTTTTGGAAAACTCCGATGTTTGTTTTTGTGGAACAAAAGTAATTCCAGAAAGTTTATTTAGTTTGTTGTAATCAATTGATTTCTGGTCTGGATTCTATTGTTTCATTTTAGTTTGACTCTCTTCAGCAAGTTCTATCGTTTCCACTTAATCACGAACAATAGGAGGATCATGTTTGGTGTAAATAACATTTCCATTGTACAAAACATTCTGTTCTTTCTGAGCCTTCTTGAGATTACAAGGAGTTTTGTTACCTAGAGCCTGTTTTTGTTTTGTATGGTAAATTGGATCAGTTTGATTAGTAATCATATGAATTGTTTAACTCGAATGACCCGTTTTAACCAACAAATTTTCTAGTTTTGCGATCATATGTTCTGACTCTATAATTTCATCCAAAAGTTTATCTTCTTTCTTTGCAAAGTCCTTTTTCAACTCATCCCGTTCTTTTTCAAGATTGGTATAAGCTGATTTTTGTTTTGACAGTTCGTTTGTTAAATCTGAAATTTCCTGTTTTAAAGAGTTGATGGTTTTTGTTGAACTAATTTGAAGATTATCAAATTTGTTTTGCAATTCCCTATCTTTAACAAGTAACTTCTTATAACTAATTTCAAATTCTGACTCGCGTTTTATATCAATCTGAAAACTTTTTTCATTTTCCTTGTATCTCTTAAGCTCAGCGGTCAATTTCTCATTTGCGACCTTAGTTTCGCGATTGACCTTTTTCACTTTCTCAATCTCAATGCTACAATTATTCAGTAATGATTCAAATAAGGCACGTATTTCATCATCATTAGCACCATTTTGTGCAACTTGAACTCCATTAGTATCCATATCTGGAGTTTCATAATTAACATTGTTATTAACTTGCACCCCCAAATATGTATCATAATTTGGTTCAGGAGGCACATAATGTGGCTTCTCATGAGCAAACAGATTAGCATCATTACTATAATTTGGTATCTCATGGAGTGTATCTGAATCATAAGTAGGAGGAATATCATAATCACTTCTTGATGTTATTGCCTGCTGAATTGCCATTAAGATGTAGTTTCCATTGGGATCTGCTGAATTCTCATTAACCGTTGTTGTAACCATGAAGTCGTATTCCTTAGTAGTCAACAATATTCCCGATTCTTTTTTATTGGCTAACATCAACATGTACTGGATCTTTTGTACCTTTGTCATTGCATTGACATTGTAATCTCTACCAATTTCACTACTTTGAATTTCAGATGTAGGTTTCTGAATAGAAGTCATAAAACAATCATTTCCGTTATGATTAACCATATTCTGATTCACAATCTGATCCATTTGATTTCTAGCATATGGCATCTGATTCCCCATCTGATCCATCTGATTCCTCACACAGCATTTTCAGGTTCATCTGACTTAGACTCACATGATTCATCAACATTTTGTGCCTTTTCTATCAATGGTGGTCACTTCATATGCTCGACGAATGTAAATTGAAATCTCAGGTCAAGTTATCTTACGTAATCTGGTAGCTCATTTTCTTCAACATCTTATTTAGTATCTGTTGGGAATTATATTGACAGTTACCACGGCTTGTATGGAACTTACAACTGCTGAAGAATGCACTAGCAGTGGAAACTCATTACCACTGCTAGTACATATAATTACCACTGCTGCAAGATAACTGTTAGGAAATTTGTTTGGATAATTATAGAATAGATCTTGTGTATATCTTATTCTATTTGTTTATATGTATCTTGTAGAAGAGGACTCCTTGTGCTATAAAAGGAGGTCCTAGGTTATGATACGATAGATGTTTTTTTAGAGCTTCAAGTTGTAAAACCTAGTGATACAAAAGATCACTCGTATTATTATTATTATTATTAATATTGGAGCTAAGAGTTTGATTTACTTATTGTTCTCATTCACATATAATTACTTTACTCACAAATAATCTTCTAAGTATTAGCAAGTAGATTCCGCATACTTGTTAGTATAACTCAAATTATCAATCTAACACATATCAAGGTGTTTAGATCCATCAAGTGGTGTTAGAGCTAGGCTTTGATACTTTGATTTAGAAGATCCGAAGTTTACTCACAAGATTCAATGGAGACAGAGACCAGTCAGTCCAACATTGCTGCAAAGCTTCCTAAGCTTAAGTTGAATGACTATGAGATGTGGAGGCTAATGATCGAACAATTCTTTATGGTGCAAGACTATGCACTTTGGGAGATCATTATGTTTGGTGATTCCTTTAAACTTGGTACTACCATAGAAAGTATTGATGGCAAGGAAGTACATAAGCAAAACACTGGACCAGTCACATCTGATGAAAGACTTAAAAGGAAGAATGATTTGAAGGCCAGAGGTTTATTGCTGATGACCCTTCCTAGGGATCAAGTTTTGGCTTTCAGCAAATACAAGACTGCAAAGACTTTATTTGAGGAGATCTGCAATGTTTTTGGTGGTAATGATTCCACCAAAAAGACACAGAAGACCTTGTTGAAACAGACTTATGAAAACTTTGGTTCAACAAGTAATGAATCAATTGACAGCATCTTCACAAGACTTCAAAAGATTGTTACACAACTCACAGTGTTTGGAATTGAGGTGGAAAGGGAAGACCTCATTTAAAGTTCTTAAGAAGTTTACCCTCTGAGATTAGTACAAATGTTACTGTGTGGGAAGACAAGCCAGATCTGGAGACTATGAAGCTTAATGATTTGTACAATAACTTTAAAGTTATTGAACAAAGGTTGAAGAAGGCTGGCAAACTAAGTTCAGGATCAAAGAACTTAGCACTTATATCATCATCTGTTGATGATAGCTCAGATGAAGAAAGTGATAGTGATGATGATGATGCTAACATTACTGTTTCCACTGGTAGTGGAAGTGTTACCACTGCTAGATCAAAAAGGCAGGTTGCAGGTCTTGGAGATTCTACTTTTTATACCTTTCTTTCAAGTCAAATGAATGGTTCAATTCTGACTCATGAAGACTTGGATCAAATTGATGAGGATGATATGGAAGAGATGGACATTAAATGGCAAGTTGCATTGCTAAGCTTAAAGGCAAAGAAGTTTTGGAAGAAGACTGGTAGGAAGATCATCATTAATGGCAATGAAACTGTAGGTTTTGATAAGAAGAAGGTGGAGTGCTACAATTGTCATAAGAAGGGGCACTTTGCCAGAGAATGCAGGAAACCAAAGAAGCCTGATAACAGGTCAACTTGGTATAAGCAGGACAAGAAGAAAGAGCCTACAGCTGAAGAAACAAAGGTGCTTTTGGCCATTGATGGAGTGAGCTATGATTGGAGCTATATGGCTGAGGATGAAGAAGATGGTTCAGAGTCTGCAATGCTTGCTACTGAGCTTGCACTTATGGCTTTTTCTGACTCTGAGGTACAAATTAATAATGCTTGTTCTAAAACTTGTAAGACTTTAAAAGATTATGAGAAACTTAAAGAGCAATATGATGAGCAATTGTTAGAGTTAAATCAAACAAATTATAACCTAGCAAATCATAAAAGAGGTCTTGCTATTTTAGAAGCACAATTAGAGCACTATAGAGCCAATGAATCTAAGTACAATGATGATATTGCTGTTTTAAAAAGAGACTTAGATTATAAGATAGCTGTGAATCAGGCTCTTAGAGAAGAGTTAGAGAAGGTTAAGAAGGCCAATGAAAACATACAGATAACTTGCAATACATTAGATCATCAGTCTTAGTGTATTGACAAAATTTGGGAGGCCCAAGTAGTAAATAAAGCCAAATCAGGAGTAGGTTACAAAACTTTTCCACCACCCCTAAGAGGTGTTCCATCACCTCCTGGTATTGACTTAGCACATACAGGGTTAGATGAGTTTCAGGAACCAACCATGACTTATGGCCCAAAATTTGTCAAAGCTGTTGCTTGTGAAAAGGCTAAGATTGAGGTTGATTCATTTGAAAGTGCTAGTGACTCATCTCTTAAAGATGAAAATATGAATTTTGAGTCTAAAACTAGTGTTCCTGAGAAGGTTAATGTGGATGTTAAAAAGGTTATTCCTGAAGTTGTTAAGGTTGAAAAAGAGAAGCCTAGAAACCAAGCTAATTACACTAGGCCTACTACTAAATATGCTGAGATGTACAGAAGTAGGTCATCAACTCCTAGAGGCAACAAAAGGAGTTGGAATCATGTTAAAACTCAACAGTTTGGTAGTGATTTTGAGTTTAACAACAAAGCTTGTCATAAATGTGGTAGTTTTGAACACCTTCATTATAATTGCAACTATCACAGATGTGTGACAAGAAGCATAGAGTTCTATTCACAGATGATGAATGCTATATCCTCTCCAAGGATTATAAGCTACCTGAAGAAAAAGATATTTTGCTTAAAATCCCTAGAAAAGGCAATCTGTATAGCATAGACATGAAGAACATAGTGGCTAAAGATGATGGTACTTGCTTGCTTGCAAAAGCCACTTTGGATGAATCCATGCTTTGGCACAGAAGCCTTGATCATGTTAACTTCAAGACCATTAACAAGATTGTGAAAGATGGTCTAGTCAGAGGTCTACCTGAGAAGAGATTTGAGAATGACCAAACATGTGCTGCCTATCTCAAAGGCAAGCAACATAGGGCTTCTTGCAAGACCAAGGCATACAATTCTATTGATCATCCACTCTACATGCTGCATATGAACTTGTTTGGTCCTACTTCTGTGAGCCGCATAAATTTGAAGAAGTATTGTCTTGTTGTAACTGATGATTTCAGTAGATTTACATGGGTTTTCTTTCTTAGAACCAAGGATGAAACCACTCGCATCCTTAAGACATTCATTACTGAAGTTGAAAATCAAGTTGATAAGAAGATCAAGATCATCAGATGTGACAATGGGATAGAGTTCAAGAATAAAGTTATGGATGATTTCTGTAGAGACAAAGGTATTAAAAGAGAATTTAATGTTGCAAGAACACCTCAACAGAATGGTGTTGCTGAGAGGAGAAACAGGACACTAATTGAGGCTGCTAGAAGCATGTTAGCTGATTCCAAGCTACCAGTGACTTTTTGGGCTGAGGCAGTTAACACTGCTTGTTATATTCAGAACAGGGTTTTGGTGGTGAAGACTAAGAAAAAGACACCTTATGAGCTATTCAGAGGAAGAACCCCAACTTTGGATTTTATGAAGCCATTTAGATGTCATGTCACAATTCTCAATACCATTGATCATCTGGGAAAGTTTGAAGAAAAGTCAGATGAAGGCTTCTTTGTTGGATATTCTATGGTTAGCAAGGCTTTTAGAGTCTACAACTTGAGAACAAAGAAGATTGAAGAAAATTTGCATGTTGAGTTCCTTGAAAATAAACTTAACACTGCAGGTGTAGGTCCTGAATGGCTTTTTGATCTTCAAGCTTTATCAAATACTATGAACTACATACATGTTGCTTCAGGCATTGGTGATAACAATTTTGAAGATTCAGAAGAGTTTGTAGATGAAGATGAAACTTGCAAAGATGATGAAGATGAAAAAGATCAAATTTTTAAGCCACTTTGGGATTTTGTTGATAATGAAGATTCACAACCTTCAAAAAATTCTGGAAAGGAAGGTGATGCAAATGTTGTGAGTTTTGATGCCTTGAATGAAGACATTCCTGAAAGCAGTGGAAATTCTATTTCCACTGCTACATCAAATGTTTCCACTGAGGCACCAAATGTGGAACATTCTACTCAGGAAACACCTTGTGATGATGTAGAGATCACTAACATGCCTACAACTTATGATATTTCCACTACATCACAATCATCAATGCACAAAGTGCATCCACTTGAGAATGTTATTGGAGAATTACAGTCAGGTGTGAAGACAAGAAAGCAGACAAAGACAAATGATGTTCATGGGTTCATTAGTGAAGTTTATGAGTCCAAGAATCACACAAACAAGAATGAGTGTTTATTCTTCTGTTTTCTATCACAAGTGGAGCCTAAAAATGTTTATAAAGCCTTAACTGAATCCAGCTGGGTAGAAGCAATGCAAGAGGAATTGCTACAATTCAAGCTTCAAAAGGTATGGGTTCTTTGTGATTTACCTGATGGAATGAAGGTTATTGGCACAAAGTGGGTCTTCAGGAACAAGAAAGATGAAAGAGGTATTGTTGTAAGAAATAAAGCAAGACTAGTTGCTCAAGGGTATACTCAGGAGGAAGGTATTGATTATGAAGAAGTGTTTGCTCCTGTTGCAAGGCTTGAGGCTACCAGACTATTTCTAGCCTATGCATCCTTTATGGGCTTTACTGTTTATCAAATGGATGTCAAGAGTGCATTTCTATATGGAACTATAGATGAGGATATGTATGTCTTACAACCTCCAGGCTTTGAAGATCCTAAGTATTCCAATAAATTTTACAAAGTGGTCAAGGCTCTTTATGGCTTACATCAAGCTCCAAGGAAATGGTATGAAACCTTAGCTACTTATTTAATGAATAATGGATTTCATAGAGGGAAAATAGATCAAACTTTGTTCATCAAGAAAGTTAAAAGTGATATTCTACTAGTACAAGTATATGTAGATGATATCATTTTTGGTTCTACTAAACAAGAGATGTGCAAAGATTTTGAAAAGTTGATGAATGATGAGTTTCAAATGAGTTCTATAGGAGAACTTACTTTCTTTTTGGGACTTCAAGTGCAACAAAGCAAAGATGGCATCTTTATCAGTCAAGACAAATATGTGACTGAGATACTAAGGAAGTTGATGAGGCAAAAAATGATCCGTTTTTAGGGGGTCATTTAAGCCCGAATCCGAATTTATTTGATCAAATATTGCCCTAAATCGTTCCTTTTGTGATTTTAGGTACTTGGAGAGTGAATTCTGGAAAAGAAGCCATTTTGGACGTTTTTGGAGCATAAAAGTGAAGAAAACGGCAAAGTCTCAATTTTCCATGCTGGGAACAGTAGGTGACGGCGTCAAGAGTAATTTCCTGACGGCGTCAAACCTCAATAATAAAATCCGAGAGTTCATGAAGGCGTCAAGAGTTTTCCTGACGGCGTCAAAACCCCAAGAATTAAAATCCGTAGTTGATGACGGCGTCACACACAGGGCGTCAAGAGTAATTTGTGTGACGGCCTAGGCCTTGACGGCGTCAGAAGTAGATCAAGGCCGTCCGAGGAAGTATTTGGCGGCGAGATGACGGCGTCACACCTTTGTTTTTGACGCCGTCATCCCTATTTTCCTATATATAGTTTTCTGGTTTTTCACATTTAAAGAGATAAGTTTTGGGAGAAACCCTAAAGACGATTTTGGTGTAACTTTACAGGTTTTTCAAGGGTTCCAACCCCTTGATACCTTGCATGATTAATAAAGATAAGTGTTCTTCTAATTCAATCAATATGTCTATGTGTTGGTTGTCTATATCTTGTTCTTGTCTTAATTCTATCATGCTAGGCTAGATCTCTTTTGTGTTTGCTTAGATCTAATGAAACCTATATATTGATTATGTGTTGATTACTTGTTTATTCTTGTCTTGGATGAATGATTTATATGTTAGGCTTAAGAAAACTGGCAGATCTCCAAATGGTAACATGCTTGAACGTCTTAAGAAACATGAACCGAGGCGTACTAGGTCTTTATTGGTTGTATTTAATGCATGAGCCACTGTTTACAATCCCTATAGTTGTGCTGGGCATGGTGTAGGAGGAGATAAGAGCTCATAGAATTGGGGAGTTATGTATGCCACCCCATGAATGGTATTAAGGAATACGATCCGTCATCCATGCAATTATAACAAGTAATTAACGTGTAAAAGATATCTAGGGAGTAGTGAAATCTAAGTAAACACATTTTCTCCAATTACTGCTCACAACTTTAGTATAATTTAGCTTATTTTCATTTTTAGTATTTTATTTTGATTGCATCTTAGTTTTGGGTTAGTTGAATAGCAACTAATTCCGCCCACTCTTTCAAACCCCGAGATTTTATTTGCTTTCTAAAAAATATAAAAACACAAAAATAATCATCCCTCACCTTTAGAACTAGTATTTAGGCTTTCTAATCCTAGCGACACTATTCCTAAGCTGAACGATCAATCCCCCGGTACTTGTCACTATACTATACTACAACGATCAGGTACACTGCCTGGTGGGGGTTGTAAGCTTCTCGAGATCCCTCGAGAGGTAAAGCCTGTTGCGATTCCCACGCATCAAGTTTTTGGCGCCGCAGCCCAGGGAATAGTTATTGTCTAGGTTAGAATTTCTTTTTATTAGGTCTACTTGCTAGATTCCTTTCTAGTAAGATTTTGTTTTTATTTTTAGGTCTTCCTTAGTGTATCTCATTTCTTCGTGCCTTTGTTCGTAACTCTTTACCATCCGACATCATGGAAGGTGGTAACATCTTTGAACCCATCATCCCACCACAACAAAACCCACCGCTAGAACCCCTTAGGCTCCGAACCTTAGGAGAGTATTCCCGACCTAGCCACCAAGGCTACCGAAACACCATTGAGCTCACCGGAGCCAATGTGACCCCCTTGCGATCCGACACCATCCGGTTGGTGCAAAGCGGATGTGCATTCCATGGACTTCGTTCCGAAGATCCAAACCAACATCTTAAGGACTTTCTCAAAATCGTAGATTCCATAGACCTAGATGTTGAAACTAGAGAGACTACCCGTTTACGCCTATTCCAATTCTCTCTACGGGATCAAGCTACTCAATGGCTTGAGCGTTTACCCGCGGGATCCATCACCACATGGGATGATCTCACCACTCGTTTCCTTGCTCAATTTTTCCCACCGGGGAGAACTACTAAGCTTAGGAATGACATCTTGATGTTCCAACAACATCAAAATGAATCTCTTTATGAAGCATGGACTCGTTTCAAGGACTTACTCCAAAAAGTCCCTCATCATGGCATAGATCTTTGGCTCCAAGTCCAAATCTTTTATGACCATATCGACATCTCCACGAGGCAAGCCATTGACCAATCGGCCGGTGGTAAGCTACGTGATCTTAGTGCGGAACAATCATGGGAACTCATAGAAGATCTTGCTCTCTATGACAATGAAAGTTGGAACGATCCCCGTGACTTGAACAAAACGGTCAAGGCAATATCTTTGCCTTCGAACAACTCTAGCACTCCCGACCGTAGGATCATGGAACTTGAGGACCAAGTCAAGTTTCTCATGAAATCTTACGATGCTCCTAAGCCTTCAAGCCAAGTGAACAAAATCACTTCTTCATGCGAATTATGTAGTGGTCCCCATGACACTCGTGATTGTGTGGAACTCCCCGGAACAGCTTTTGCGGACTACGCATCCACGCGTACCGACGAAGCGGGAGATAAGTGGTACACTTTCAAGCCTGAGCCAAACACTTACGGTGATTCATACAACCCCTCATGGAAAAATCACCCAAACCTTAGGTGGAAACAAAATCAACCCAATTCTTCCAATCCGCCTAACCGTTACCAACCAAACGGTCCACCATCCAACCGTACTTTCAACAACAATTCTTCTAACAACTATGGTAGTACCAACAATCTTGAAGGATTAATGTTAAAGTTCATGGCATCTCAAGAAGCCCGCATAGTTAGGTTTGAAACCGAATTCAACCAACAACAAACGGAGATGACCAACAAGATTGACAACTTGTTGAAAGCCCTCAACAACCAAGCGTTAATCACACCTAGGAAGGACACTAGGGACACCAATAGTGGAATCCAAATTAAGGACCCCTCATCATCCAAACATGTCCACTTTGTCAATGTTGTCACCATTAAGCCGATAGATAAGGAGATATAGGAGAGTGACAAGGATGAAGTTAGAGTAAAAGCCGATAGTAAGGATGAGAGTAGGGAAATTGAGGTTAATAAGGATGAGGAATTAGAGGATGTAGAACCTATAGAAGAATACTTTGATAAGTTGCCTACCGAAGAAGAACGGGAATACCATAAGGAATTATTCGATAGTCCCAAGAGAACATATATCTTTGGCAACCCCCTTATCAAAATGGGAGACCCCTCAAACATTAACATCCCATGCAATATCGGGCACATGCATATATGGAAAGCTTACATCGACCTTAGATCCCCCATGAACATCATGACTAGGACTTATTACAATTGGGTGATGAAGAAGCAACTCAATTTTAGGATGATGCCCGGTAAGAATCTGATGAGTAATTTTGCAGGAAAAGTGAAGGGATTACATGTGATTATAGGGAATCTTACCTATGAAATCGATTTTATGATAGTAGAAGACATTCGTCCGGTGATAGATGCTTGCCTAAGTCAAATAGTATTCGGAAAACCATTTGTTGAGGCCACTAGGATGAGTTATGATCCGACTTTAGGGATAGTTAGATTCAAGAAAGAGAATGATGAGGTTGCTTATCAAATGCCCTACAAGATCGAACAATACCGCCTTCTCTCTAATTTCGAAAAAGAACACAAGCAAGCGGCTTATTATAGGAATGAGGAGGATAGACGTAGAGGAGTAGAGTATGTAAAGAATAAAATGCTTGGTTTCTACAAAGAATGCTTACAACTAGGTCCGGAGTACAAAACTGGTTTAGAAGACGACCTAGAGAGTGGAACCAATGATGGAGTCACGTAGTAACCCATGACCTTGAGTCTAGCTACAAGACTCGTAAATAAAGAAAAGCGCTTCTTGGGAGGCAACCCATGTTTTGTGTGATTTTATTTGTTTGTTTGTTATCTGCTTCCGTATGCATGCTTAGTTTTTATTGTTGGTTGATCATGTTTCTCAATGAAAATGTGGAAATACTTTACTTTGTTGTTTTGGCTTAGTCTTAACTCCACCTAAAAGTATTTTTGCAAAAGATAAGTGTAAGGGGAAACCCCAAATATGTTTTTAAGAAACAAGCCGATCATGATTCTCCACAATATTAAATGAACATGTATATTCGTATTTGTTAGAGTCAAATGCTTGTATTGAGTCATAATGAAGTTTTGCAGGATTTTCCAGGAAGTAGGACCAAGTTTTTCCAAGAAATTTTCCGGAAACTTAACATAAGAATTTCTGCAGGTCCATTCTGACGGCGTCAGAGGTTTACTCTTGACGGCGTCAAGAGTTAAAATCTGGAAATTTTACCGGTTTTGTTTTTCTAACGGAGTCTTATGGTTTTTTGTGAATTATTAAGTTTTATAATCTCTAGGAAATCTGCAAACTTCATTCCACAAGCATTATATCTTACTTTGTTTTCTAGGATTTAGTAACTTATATAGGATGCCGCCGATTTTACGCGAGGTTGTCTTGTCTATTTTTGTCAGGATTTACATGTTATGTTCGACAAGGAGATGATTTATATTCTGGAAGGGAAGCTTTGATTGTTCATTTTCTTGGAGGAAGATCTAATCTGGCCAACCTATAATCCATACCGAGCGAATCAGGGGAGTATTTGATTTCATTCTTTTTACTTTTTCACTTTTACATTCTTTACTTGAACATTGGGGACAATGTTCATCTTAAGTGTAAGGGGAGGGTAAAAAGATGATACCTTACATATGCACTTTCGCTTGAGTTTGTTTTGTTTGATAGTAGATGTGTAATAAAACTATGAGAAATACTTGTTAGTGTAATTTTAGCGCCAAATTTAAAATTTTTTACAACATTTAGGAGTGAAACTTTAGCCATAGCAAGCGTCTCATGGATAGGAGATTGTATGACTAGCACATAACCGTATATTCAAAAAAATTTTCCACCCAAATATGTGAGGTTCGCCTTTAGATTTGATAGGAAAAGCATTCATTATTAGTTCTTATGAGTGTACCGGTAGCATTTAGATTCTAGAACTTGCGTTAGTGATGCATTCCGAGACCGCTAATGAGACTACATTCGTGTGGTAGGATTTACTACATGATAAGAGGCATTAGGATCACCCTTGTGTTAAACCCGTATCATAATTACTTGACCATCTAAGTCATACTACTTGACTAGTTAAGTCAACTAATTTTTCCCACACCCTTAGCGTTGTACTCATTTTTAGTACACGAAACCCCTAGTACACCCCTCCGAGCCTATCTTTTCGTTTCTAACTTTAAGCATTTTACTTAAAGGAAGAATTTGTTACACCCCACTTAAATGTACACCCAAATCGCCTTAGCCTCCCGTGTATGCGCTCATTTTTAGTGCATTATTGTTATTTGTTAAACCCTAAGTTAACTTTCTAATTGATTACATGGTTGCTAATTCGAGTCATATCCTTGTACATATTGTTTTGGGACGATTGGGACTCATGGGTAAGTACTTATTTTATGGAGTAATGGGGAAGAACATCACTTATTACCCCCATATGTACGATAATTTTAAAAGTGCTCCAAGTGTTTTAATTTTCTTAATTCGAGCCATTAGATTAGTTTAATGTAAAGTATGTAAAGATTCAAGTGTAAGGGGAATTCTCATCCCCTATGATGTATTATTTTGGATGGTAGGGTAAGAGTGTATGCAAAACAAAAAAAATAAAAATAAAAAAAAATAAAAAAGAGAAAAAAACATACGGACTACCATCCCGTTTCATTCTATGTTCATTTTATGTTTTTGTTATTTTTCATTTATTAGCTTAAGTCGAGTCTAGTCTTGGCTTAGCAACGCCACATTGTACATGTAATTAACCAAGATTGTTAACTCGCCACCAGTAAAACTTCCTTTATCCAACAAAACCGTGTAATTCATATCCCTATACCTAACGTTACAACCCTTTAAAAGACCTCTTTGATAGTTTATCCTAGGTGCTTACGCCATGTGGTGGAGGTTTGATCCTTTCCCAAGCCTATGGTAATCTATTTTTCTATGACAGGTAGTGAGAGATATCTTCCGTTTCCATATTGTAATTTACACTTTATTACACCCGAGAGATGTGAGTATCTAAACACTATTTGTGAGGTGCTTGTATATGACCTCCGTGCTTGTCTTTGGTCTTTAGTGGAAGGATTATTTGTTGTAATTACTTTTATATTAGTGTTAAATGACCCCTAACTTGTCTTTTGAGTAGAATAAAAGCGCATTTGCTTGAGGACAATCAAATCTCAAGTGTAAGGGTATATGATGAGGTGAAAAATGATCCGTTTTTAGGGGGTCATTTAAGCCCGAATCCGAATTTATTTGATCAAATATTGCCCTAAATCGTTCCTTTTGTGATTTTAGGTACTTGGAGAGTGAATTCTGGTAAAGAAGCCATTTTGGACGTTTTTGGAGCATAAAAGTGAAGAAAACGGCAAAGTCTCAATTTTCCATGCTGGGAACAGTAGGTGACGGCGTCAAGAGTAATTTCCTGATGGCGTCAAACCTCAATAATAAAATCCGATAGTTCATGAAGGCGTCAAGAGTTTTCCTGACGGCGTCAAAACCCCAAGAATTAAAATCCGTAGTTGATGACGGCGTCACACACAGGGCGTCAAGAGTAATTTGTGTGATGGCCTAGGCCTTGACGGCGTCAGAAGTAGATCAAGGCCGTCCGAGGAAGTATTTGGCGGCGAGATGATGGCTTCACACCTTTGTTCTTGACGTCGTCATCCCTATTTTCCTATATATAGTTTTCTAGTTTTTCACATTTAAAGAGAGAAGTTTTGGGAGAAACCCTAAAGACGATTTTGGTGTAACTTTACAGGTTTTTCAAGGGTTCCAACCCCTTGATACCTTGCATGATTAATAAAGATAAGTGTTCTTCTAATTCAATCAATATGTCTATGTGTTGGTTGTCTATATCTTGTTCTTGTCTTAATTCTATCATGCTAGGCTAGATCTCTTTTGTGTTTGCTTAGATCTAATGAAACCTAGATATTGATTATGTGTTGATTACTTGTTTATTCTTGTCTTGGATGAATGATTTATATGTTAGGCTTAAGAAAACTGGCAGATCTCCAAATGGTAACATGCTTGAACATCTTAAGAAACATGAACCGAGGCGTACTAGGTCTTTATTGGTTGTATTTAATGCATGAGCCACTGTTTACAATCCCTATAGTTGTGCTGGGCATGGTGTAGGAGGAGATAAGAGCTCATAGAATTGGGGAGTTATGTATGCCACCCCATGAATGGTATTAAGGAATTCGATCCATCATCCATGCAATTATAACAAGTAATTAACGTGTAAAAGATATCTAGGGAGTAGTGAAATCTAAGTAAACACATTTTCTCCAATTACTGCTCACAACTTTAGTATAATTTAGCTTATTTTCATTTTTAGTATTTTATTTTGATTGCATCTTAGTTTTGGGTTAGTTGAATAGCAACTAATTCCGCCCACTCTTTCAAACCCCGAGATTTTATTTGCTTTCTAAAAAATATAAAAACACAAAAATAATCATCCCTCACCTTTAGAACTAGTATTTAGGCTTTCTAATCCTAGCGACACTATTCCTAAGCTGAACGATCAATCCCCCGGTACTTGTCACTATACTATACTACAACGATCAGGTACACTGCCTGGTGGGGGTTGTAAGCTTCTCGAGATCCCTCGAGAGGTAAAGCCTGTTGCGATTCCCACGCATCAGAAGTTCAACTATACTGATGCAAAGTCTTCAAATACTCCTGCTGATAAGACTACTCATCTACTCTAGAAGAATGCTAGTGGAGCAGAAGTGGATGTGCACACTTATAGATCAATGATTGGTTCTTTGATGTATCTTACTTCATCAAGACCAGATATCATGTTTGCTGTGTGTGCTTGTACAAGATTTCAAGTTAATCCTAAAACATCTCACTTGACTGCTATGGAGAACATTTCTAAATATTTGAAGACATATCCTAATCTAGGATTATGGTATCCAAGAGATTCCCCTATGGAGCTAGTCACATATTCAGATAGTGACTATGCTGGTGCTAGTTTGGATAGAAGATCAACTACTGGTGGATGTCAATTTCTTGGATGTAGACTGGTGTCATGGCAATGCAAGAAACAGACAATGGTGGCTACTTCAACTACTGAAGCAGAGTATGTAGCTGCTGCAAGCTGTTGTGCTCAGGTCTTATGGCTACAAAATCAATTGTTGGACTATGGGTACAATTTCATGAACACCATTATATATATATAGACAATAGTAGTACCATATGCATTATTAAAAATCCTGTGCAACACACTAAAACTAAACATATTGAAATTAGACATTATTTTATTAGAGATTGTTTTGAGAAAAAGCTTATTCAAGTTGTCAAAATTCACACTGACGACAACTATGCTGATTTGTTAACAAAAGGGCTTGATGTGGGTAGATGTCAGTACTTGGTAACAGGTATTGGAATGTTAAACCCATAAATCTTTGATGTCTAATAATTTTTCAATGTTGCAGGATAGTTTTTAGGTACTAATATTGTTTGTATATGTTTGTGTGGTTTTCTACTAACTTGTATGCAGAGGAACGTAAGCACAGTGAAAACCATGGTACATACAGTGGAAAGATTTGCTCTCTCAGTGATAACAGAAAAAGATCAAAGTACTTCCATTCATTCATTCCAGAGATACAGAGTACATCAGATCAGAGACAAATACTAAAACCACATCACAAAACACAAAAGTTTCACAACCTAATGCCCTACACTCCCTACTCACTACTCCATGGGCTTCTTTCCTTTGCCTTTATAGTCCTGCTTGGCCTTAGAAGATGTCTTTCTCTTGTTATCAAAAGAGAGCTGCTTTCTTGGACAAGCAAGACCCAACACTTGTTTTGGAGGTATGAGGAGTCTTGTAGGCTTTGCTGGTGCAGGCCACTTCATGTTGACTATGGCTGACTCCAGGGCTGTGGTAAGGGCTTTTGGAAGCTCCTTGGACAGGGTGTAAGAGGGATCATTATCATCATCTGAAGAAGAGCTTGAATAGAATTCCAAAGATGGAGCAAGAGAGACCTTCTTGTTGTTTGAGGTGGAAGCACTTGGAGGAAAATATCCATTCCATCCAGATGATTGTTCTTCAGAATCAGAACAATAGCTAATTTCTTCATCAGATGCGGCATCAGATGAGATATAGATTAAAGGAAACCAACTCATGATGATGTTCAGGGTTTGTGATATTGAAGATTTGTTTTGATGAAGACTTATGTGTTTTAAGTCCCCTTTTATATGCAAAGTCAAGGCCATGGGTTAATTAATGAGAGTTATTTACTCTTATCTGCTTTAGTATGTTTGAGGAGTAAATTTGGATAATATCGGATTGACTTTGTTAAGATATTTTTGGTGAATAGTGATTTGGTCAAAGAGTTACTTTGGGTTAAATTATATTGGTTAAGTTTGGTGTTTACCACTGATGAAGAGTACAACCAATATTTGATGCATAATTGGAGTTATAAGGTGTGTATCTCAGACACACAACAAATGGTTTTTGATTCACCATGTCTAATCAACTAGTCCAGAGCAAACGGCTACTGGTAAAGACTTATCAAATCCGTTTATGGTTGATAGTTTACCAAAAACTATATGGTTATCAACTCACCATATTCCAAGTGATGAAGAGTTGGCTAGTCCATAGCAAACGGCTGATGGTAAAGACATATCAAATCCGTTAATAGCTGATACTTTGCTAAAAACTATGATTAGAGCAGCTGATTTCACTTGTTTTATTTACCACTGCTCTTTGAAATTTTGTGATATTCTACCACTGCTAGTTCACAGTTATCACTGCAAGAGTAATTTTTACCGCTGGTGAACTAGCCGTTACAACTGATGTGTCAGTAATCTTATTTTTAACTAGCCGTTGTAAAATAACCGTGTTTCCTTCTTAATAGGGTAAATCTTTTGTGAACTATCTACTTACCAATTTTAATTTATTCTTTTACTAAAGATAAATTCATTCTAAAGATAATTCACATTCTGTTTTATTCTAAAAACCCTATTAGTATATATTCATTCTCATACGGCTTAATTCTTATTCACGATTACTAACACTTTTATATCTCTCTCACAAAATTATGGCGATTCTAAACTTTGCTGAGGAGCACAACCAAGTGGCCTACTTACAAAAGTCAAACGAGAAGAGTGGCCCTGTTTTTCATGAGATTGTGGATTTTCTCAATACCACCCATATAAGGTATGATTTAACTATCAATCCCACAATCTATGTTTCTCATATCAAACAATTCTGGAACACTGTGGAGTCCATAACTCTTGAACATGGAAACACACAAGAACCTGTGGAAGCTCTTAGAGCCACAGTGGATGGGGTAACAATTGATGTTACTGAGTTATCCTTGAGGAGAATTCTCCAATTGGATGATCTAAATGGTATTATCACTTTACCTAATTCCGATATTCATACACATATTTCCTCAATGGGGTATGATACATCTGACAAAAAGGTTACTTTCAAGAAAGGATGTTTTTGTCCCCATTGGAGATTTTTCATGCATACTCTTTTACATTGTCTAAGTCCTAAACAAACTTCTTATGAACAATTCAGTTCAACCATGGCTTATGCTTTAGTTTGCTTAGCTACTGACAGGACTTTCAACTTTTCAAAGTTTCTTTTTAATAATATGAAAGGCAATGTAAAGAGTTCATATAAATTTTTGATGTATCCAAGGTTTGTGCAAGCAGTGCTAAATGATTTTCCACTGCAAACCCACAAAAGAGACTATCAATCCCCTTGCCTTAAGCAAAAAGTTATTCAAAATATGGCTAAGGCTTCAGCACTTTGGAATGGGGAGGTTAGACCACTTTTTCCTGAAATGCTTTCAAAGATTTCTCATGTACAGGGTGAAGATGCAACAATCCCAGTTGTATCCCAACACACACCCACAATTGTTGTTCCCACTATTCAACATACCCCTGCTGTCACACATACTTATGAGAGGAGGCAAAAACAGCCAACTCCTCCCATCTCAACATTGCTTGCTTCTGAGCCTTTTGGTGTAGGAACAAGTAGTGGTGGTTTTAGGCTTCAATCTAGTCCAACTAGAGAAGAGCCTGAATCCATGCCCTATGATTCACTTCTCCCAACAAGTAACACAGTTGGAAGTGTTGAGGGCAGTGTGCCACCTAGTGAATTGATGGAACTTTGTACAACTTTAGTCAAACATGTTAAAGCTCTGGAGAAAGATTTGGCACAAATAAAGAAAACTCATGCCACAGAGCTTGATCATTTGAAGGCAGAGATTAAGAATCTACAAGAAGAGGTTAAGGATTTAAAGAAGCAAAGGTCTGCCAAAATTGTTGTTACATCTTCATCTTCACCTCAAGATGCTGCTTCAGATAACTTTAGTAAGGATCTGGGAGATTCTTCCAAACAGGGGAGGAAAACAGATGCTGAAACTAAGGGGAGGAAGATTGACTTTGAATTTGGAGATGATTATGGTTTTGATGCTGATTTTCAGTATGGTACTAAAGATTTGAAGAATACTGAAACAGTTGGAGATGTTGGAGATCCTCAAAATCTTCCCACTGTTGAGCTTTTGGTTACCACTGATAGTCAAAAAGTTACCACTGTTAGTGAAAAGGTTACCACTGCAGAAGAAGAAGCTACAAGAAAAAGAGCAGAGAAAGGTAAGGGTATTATGACTAGTGCAGATCAAGTACAACCAAGAAAGATTTCAAGAAGGGAACAAGCTCAGATCAATTATGATGCTGAACTCTCAAGAAAATTAAAGGAAGATGATCTTGCAAAAAAGAAAAGACAAGATGAGGAAGAAGTTGCAAGTTTTATGCAGGCTAAGAGATTGAATAAGTTGGAAACAGTGATTGAAGAACCAATTTCCATTGTTCCACCAACAGTGTTAAAAGAGAAACCTCCAATGTTCACTTATGTGCCTATTGAAGAAGAGATTGAGTTTATGATTGCAAATGATCCAAAGATTAGGAAGAAGGCAGTTGAACTCATTGTTGATACAACTTTAACTGAAGATCAAAGGTCTGCTCAACTAAAAGATTTCAATCAGATGAAGAATCAACAGGCCCTTGATGATATTATTGGCAAAGTAAGAAAAGGTCAAAAGAAGTCAAGACAACCTACAAAGGCACAAATTATTGCTGAGATGAAGACCTATTGCTGTCATGTTGGCAATTGGAAGATGACACATTTTAAAGGAATGTCACATGATCAGATTGAAGGAATTTACTTCAGGGTTAAAAGGCAAGATAGTAATTTCATTCCTATAGATAAAGAACCTGAAGTTATGAAGACAAAAAGGTCAGGTGTGAGTCTTGAATCCAAAGATGCTAAGAAATTAAAGACTCAGAAGTTATCTCAAGCAATGGAAGGTGTCAGCAAGTCAACTGAAGAACAAGTTACAAATATGGTGTTTATTGAAACTGATGTGCTGAATGTAGAACCTTTACAAGCAAGACATCTAGTAGTTGATTGGGAAATTTATTCTGATGATTTTGGTGTAGCATGGAAGATTATCAGAAGTGGAAATGTCACAAGTATTTGCAGAGATTTTGAAGATATTGTTAGATCTTGTGATAGAGAAGATCTGGATACCTTGCGGAGGATTATACAAGATCAGTTCAAGAAAGATGAACTTGTTGATGTCAAAGCTAAAGAGTTATGGGTTCACTTCAGAAGATTATATGAACCTGATCCTAGTGACAGATATTGGAGATTTGAAGCACATGGTCTAAATACTTTGTGGAAATTCTATGATTCAAGTGTTGTACAGCATGTATCTACACAAGCTGGTGTTGATGTGTTTATGCTGGCTGAGAAGGAATATCCATTGAGAGCAGGTGTTCTCACTGTCATGATATTTGTTAAGCTCAGATGTTGGGAAAGAAATGAAATCATAGATGATCTGCTACAGAGGATTTATGATCAAAGTGTGAAGGCTGACAAGGAGTTGAGAAAAAGAAGATAAGTGTTTGGAAGAATTCCCATATCCTCATGGATGCTGACAATTTGAAGAAACTTATTGATTTATCCAGTAATCATAAGTTTAGGGGAGGATTGTTGGGAATTATATTGACAGTTACCACGGCGTGTATGGAACTTACAACTGCTGAAGAATGCACTAGCAGTGGAAACTCATTACCACTGCTAGTACATATAATTACCACTGCTGCAGGATAACTGTTAGGAAATTTGTTTGGATAATTATAGAAGAGATCTTGTGTATATCTTATTCTATTAGTTTATATGTATCTTGTAGAAGAGGACTCCTTGTGCTATAAAAGGAGGTCCTAGGTTATGATACGATAGATGTTTTTTTAGAGCTTCAAGTTGTAAAACCTAGTGATACAAAAGATCACTCGTATTATTATTATTAATAATATTGGAGCTAAGAGTTTGATTTACTTATTGTTCTCATTCACATACAATTACTTTACTCATAAATAATCTTCTAAGTATTAGCAAGTAGATTCCGCATACTTGTTAGTATAACTCAAAGTATCAATCTAACACATATCAAGGTGTTTAGATCCATCAGTATCAGTTAACGGCTTTTCAGTCTCATTCAATATTTGCTCAGTCTCAGTCATCGCCTTCTCAGTCTTAAAATATGGAGCAAAGAAATGAACAAGAGATTCCATGTCCATTGATGGAAAGATTTTTTTGAGGAAAGACATTGATGAAGGTGTGTATGATAAAGTTGTTCTCGGATCGTTCCAACAAAGTAGGAGTGGTGTTTGGTGAAGGTTAAGTTCAGTTGTTGAAGTGAAATTTTGGTCTTAAAACTTTGAAGGTTCAACTATGATGACTTTGGTCCAATTCCGGTGACATTGATCCAATTCCGATGAGTTTGGTTCAATTCCAATGTCTTTGGTTTAATTCCCGTGACTTTGGTTGAATTCCCGTGAATCCAATTTAGATAAACCCAATTTAGATAAACCCAATTTAGATAAATCTAATTTAGATAGATCCAATTTAGATAAACCCAATTTAGATAGATCCAATTTAGATAAACCCAATTAATTAGATAGATCCAATTTAGATAAACCTAATTTAGATAGATCCATTTTAGATAAATCCAATTTAGATAAATCCAATTTAGATAGTATCTATCTAATTTGTACAAATTAGAAGAGTTTCCTTAGTCGAAGTATTCCACAAACTTATACAAGCATGGGAAGTACTGATTAATCCAATTCCCGTGAGTCCAATTCCCGTGAGACCAATTCCTGTGAAATTGATGCGTGGGAATCGCAACAGGCTTTACCTCTCGAGGGATCTCGAGAAGCTTACAACCCCCACCAGGCAGTGTACCTGATCGTTGTAGTACAGTATAGTGACAAGTACCGGGGGATTGATCGTTCAGCTTAGGAATAGTGTCGCTAGGATTAGAAAGCCTAATTACTAGTTCTAAAGGTGAGGGATGATTATTTTTGTGTTTTTATATTTTTATGAAAGCAAGTAAAATCTCGGGTTTTGAAAGAGTGGGCGGAATTAGTTGCTATTCAACTAACCCAAAACTAAGATGCAATCAAAATAAAATACTAAAAATGAAAGTAAACTAATTTATACTAAGGTTGTGAGCAGTAATTGGAGAAAATGTGTTTACTTAGATTTCACTACTCCCTAGATATCTTTTACACGTTAATTACTTGTTATAATTGCATGGATGACGGATCGTATTCCTTAATACCATTCATGGGGTGGCATACATAACTCCCCAATTCTATGAGCTCTTATCTCCTCCTACACCATGCCCAGCACAACTATAGGGATTGTAAACAGTGGCTCATGCATTAAATACAACCAATAAAGACCTAGTACGCCTCGGTTCATGTTTCTTAAGACGTTCAAGCATGTTACCATTTGGAGATCTGCCAGTTTTCTTAAGCCTAACATATAAATCATTCATCCACAACAAGAATAAACAAGTAATCAACACATAATCAATATCTAGGTTTCATTAGATCTAAGCAAACACAAAAGAGATCTAGCCTAGCATAATGGAATTGAGACAAGAACAAGATATAGACAACCAACACATAGACATATTGATTGAATTAGAAGAACAATTATCTCAATTACAATGCAAGGTATAAAGGGTTTGGAACCCTTGAAAAACCTGTAAAAGTTGCACCATAATCGTCTTTAGGGTTTCTCCAAAACTTCTCTTTTTTTTATGTGAAAAACTAGAAAACTATATATAGGAAAATAGGGATGACGGCGTCAAGACAAACAATGTGACGCCGTCACCTCGCCGCCAAATACTTCCTCGGACGGCCTTGATCTACATCTGACGCCGTCAAGGCCTAGGCCGTCACACAAATTACTCTTGACGCCCTGTGTGTGACGCCGTCATCAACTACGGATTTTAATTCTTGGCGTTTTGACGCCGTCAGGAAAACTCTTGACGCCTTCATGAACTACGGATTTTAATTCTTGAGGTTTGACGCCGTCAGGGCATTACTCTTGAGGCCGTCACCTACTGTTCCCAGCATGGAAAATTGAGACTCTGCCGTTTTCTTCACTTTTGTGCTCCAAAAACGTTCAAAATGGCTTCTTTTCCAGAATTTACTCTCCAAGTACCTAAAATCACAAAAGGAACGATTTAGGGCAATATTTGATCAAATAAATTCGGATTCGGGCTTAAATGACCCCCTAAAAACGGATCATTTTTCGCCTCATCATATACCTTTACACTTGAGATTTGCTTGTCCTCAAGCAAATGCGCTTTTATTCTACTCAAAAGACAAGTTAGGGGTCATTTAACACTAATATAAAAGTAATTACAACAAATAATCGTTCCACTAAAGACCAAAGACAAGCACGGAGGTCATACACAAGCACCTCACAAATAGTGTTTAGATACTCACATCTCTCGGGTGTAATAAAGTGTAAATTACAATATGGAAACGGAAGATATCTCTCACTACCTGTCATAGCAAAATAGATTACCATAGGCTTGGGAAAGGATCAAACCTCCACCACATGGCGTAAGCACCTAGGATAAACTATCAAAGAGGTCTTTTAAAGGGTTGTAACGTTAGGTATAGGGATATGAATTACACGGTTTTGTTGGATAAAGGAAGTTTTACTGGTGGCGAGTTAACAATCTTAGTTAATTACATGTACAATATGGCGTTGCTAAGCCAAGACTAGACTCAACTTAAGCTAATAAATGAAAAATAACAAAAACATAGAATGAAACGGGATGGTAGTCCGTATGTTTTTTCTCTTTTTCTTTTTCTATTTTTTTTTTCTTTTTCTCTTGTTTTTTCGATTTTTTTTTTTTTTCTGCATACACTCTTACCCTACTATCCAAAATAATACATCATAGGGGATGGAAATTCCCCTTACACTTTCATTTTTACATACTTTACGTTAAACTAATCTAATGACTCGAATTAAGAAAATCAAAACACTTTTTTTTTTGGTAAAAGGGATTTTTCACCCTGGTAAAATTTATTACACCAAAAACATTGAAGTACATTGAAAATCAAAACACTTGGAGCACTTTTAAGATTAACGTACATATGGGGGTAATAAATGATGTTCTTCCCCATTACTCCATAAAATAAGTACTTACCCATGAGTCCCAATCGTCCCAAAACAATATGTACAAGGATATGACTCGACTTAGCAACCATGTAATCAATTAGAAAGTTAACTTAGGGTTTAACAAATAACAATAATGCACTAAAAATGAGCGCATACACGGAAGGCTAAGGCGATTTGGTTGTACATTTAAGTGGGGTGTAACAAATTCTTCCTTTAAGTAAAATGCTTAAAGTTAGAAACGAAAAGATAGGCTCGGAGGGGTGTACTAGGGGTTTCGTGTACTAAAAATGAGTACAACGCTAAGGGTGTGGGAAAAATTAGTTGACTTAACTACCCAAGTAATATGACTTAAATGGTCAAGTAATTATGATACGGGTTTAACACAAGGGTAATCATAATGCCTCTTATCATGTAGTAAATCCTACCACACGAATGTAGTCTCACTAGCGGTCTCGGGATGCATCACTAACGCAAGTTCTAGAATCTAAATGCTACCGGTACACTCATAAGCACTAATAATGAATGCTTTTCCTATCAAATCTAAAGGCGAACCTCACATTTTTTGGTGGAAAATTTTTCTGAATATACGGTTATGTGCTAGTCATACAATCTCCTATCCATGAGACGCTTGCTATGGCTAAAGTTTCACTCCTAAATGTTGTAAAAAAATTTAAATTTGGCGCTAAAATTGCACTAACAAGTATTTCTCATAGTTTTATTACACATCTACCATTAAACAAAACAAACTCAAGCGAAAGTGCATATGTAAGGTATCATCTTTTTACCCTCCCCTTACACTTAAGATGAACATTGTCCCCAATGTTCAAGTAAAGAATGTAAAAGTGAAAAAGTAAAGAGAATGAAATCAAATACTCCCCTGATTCGCTCGGTATGGATTATAGGTTGGCCAGATTAGATCTTCCTCCAAGAAAATGAACAATCAAAGCTTCCCTTCCAGAATATAAATCATCTCCTTGTCGAACATAACATGTAAATCCTGACAAAATAGACAAGACAACCTCGCGTAAAATCGGCGGCATCCTATATAAGTTACTAAATCCTAGAAAACAAAGTAAGATATAATGCTTGTGGAATGAAGTTTGCAGATCTCCTGGAGATTATAAAACTTAATAATTCACAAAAACCATAAGACTCCGTTAGAAAAATAAAACCGGTAAAATTTCCAGATTTTAACTCCTGACGCCGTCAAGAGTAAACCTCTGACGCCGTCAGAATGGACCTGCAGAAATTCTTATGTTAAGTTTCCGGAAAATTTCTGGAAAAACTTGGTCCTACTTCCTGGAAAATCCTGCAAAACTTCATTATGACTCAATACAAGCATTTGACTCTAACAGATACGAATATACATGCTCATTTATTATTGTGGAGAATCATGATCGGTTTGTTTCTTAAAAACATATTTGGGGTTTCCCCTTACACTTATCTTTTGCAAAAATACTTCTAGGTGGAGTTAAGACTAGGCTAAACAACAAAGTAAAGTATTTCCACTTTTTAATTGAGAAACATGATCAACCAACAATAAAAACTAAACATGCATACGGAAGCAAATAACAATCAAACAAATTAAATCACACAAAACATGGGTTGCCTCCCAAGAAGCGCTTTTCTTTATTTACGAGTCTTGTAGCTAGACTCAAGGTCATGGGTTACTACGTGATTCCATCATTGGTTCCACTCTCTAGGTCGTCTTCTAAACCAGTTTTGTATTTCGGACCTAGTTGCAAGCACTCTTTGTAGAAACCAAGCATCCTATTTCTAACATACTCTACTCCTCTACGTCTATCCTCCTCATTCCTATAATAAGCCGCTTGCTTGTGTTCTTTTTCGAAATTAGAGATAAGGCGGTATTGTTCAATCTTGTGGGGCATTTGATAGGAATTGAGACAAGAACAAGATATAGACAACTCCCCAATTGCATGGATGACGGATCGTATTCCTTAATACCATTCATGGGGTGGCATACATAACTCCCCAATTCTATGAGCTCTTATCTCCTCCTACACCATGCCCAGCACAACTATAGGGATTGTAAACAGTGGCTCATGCATTAAATACAACCAATAAAGACCTAGTACGCCTCGGTTCATGTTTCTTAAGACGTTCAAGCATGTTACCATTTGGAGATCTGCCAGTTTTCTTAAGCCTAACATATAAATCATTCATCCACAACAAGAATAAACAAGTAATCAACACATAATCAATATCTAGGTTTCATTAGATCTAAGCAAACACAAAAGAGATCTAGCCTAGCATAATGGAATTGAGACAAGAACAAGATATAGACAACCAACACATAGACATATTGATTGAATTAGAAGAACACTTATCTCAATTACAATGCAAGGTATCAAGGGTTTGGAACCCTTGAAAAACCTGTAAAAGTTGCACCAAAATCGTCTTTAGGGTTTCTCCAAAACTTCTCTTTTTTTTATGTGAAAAACTAGAAAACTATATATAGGAAAATAGGGATGACGGCGTCAAGACAAACAATGTGACACCGTCACCTCGCCGCCAAATACTTCCTCGGACGGCCTTGATCTACTTCTGACGCCGTCAAGGCCTAGGCCATCACACAAGTTACTCTTGACGCCCTGTGTGTGACGCCGTCATCAACTACGGATTTTAATTCTTGGGGTTTTGACGCCGTCAGGAAAACTCTTGACGCCTTCATGAACTACGGATTTTAATTCTTGAGGTTTGACGCCGTCAGGGCATTACTCTTGACGCCGTCACCTACTGTTCCCAGCATGGAAAATTGAGACTTTGCCGTTTTCTTCACTTTTGTGCTCCAAAAACGACCAAAATGGCTTCTTTTCCAGAATTCACTCTCCAAGTACCTAAAATCACAAAAGGAACGATTTAGGGGAATATTTGATCAAATAAATTCGGATTCGGACTTAAATGAACCCCTAAAAACGGATCATTTTTCGCCTCATCAGAAATCAATTCCCGTGAGTCCAATTCCCGTGAGACCAATTCCCGTGAAATCAATTCCCGTGAGTCCAATTCCCTTGAGACCAATTCTCAGAAACCAATCCCCATGAGTCCAATTCCTGTGAGACCAATTACTGGAAACCAATTCCTGGAAACCAATTCCTGGAAACCCTTAAACGCGCAATTCCCGGAAACCCTTAAAAGTGCAATTCCCGAAAACCCTCAAAAGTGCAATTCCCGGAGATGGATAGATTTTTTAGAGCTCAATATTATGACTAAAGACAAACTTCTAAACAATTTCTTTCGACCAAAAACCTTCAAAAACACTTAAGTAACAATAAAGTTTCGACCTTTAATGTTTAGAACGAATTTGAGGAATTTCGATAAGTAGCCAAAACTTTCTAAATCGATACAAAACAAGTTTTTAACGTTTTTGATGCGATTTTTTTTGCGAAAACTCACTAATAAATAGTAGAATTATAAGAAAGACAACAACTTTAACCTAGCTTAAATCCATAATATTCATAGCTTAAATCGTTGAGTTATCAAAATCAGAAAATGAGTGATTTCCTCATTAATTCAAAAATACTCCGTTGGTTTGCCCTTCACCGGGTCAACACCAAAAATAGTAGTTTGTTTGACCTAATCGGGTCAACACCAAAATAGTTTGTTCGTTTACCAATTATTAGTAGTTTTTCCTGCTATATAGTGAGCACAATCTCGGGGTTTGGTAAAACAGTGGGCTACAGCATTGTACGCCCCAAACATCAGTCATTGTAGTATTGTATCATGACTACAGTACTACCGTTCTATTGATCTAAGCTCATGACACTCAACGATTAACAGGCATCAAAATTATCCATAATAATGATGTAAAAATAGTGGCCCTCAAGATAGGTATTTACCAGTAACCTATGAAATCAAATAGCGTGCATTTGGTGGCTTTCCTCTAGTGACCAAATGGGGATTGTCAATCCCTAATAGATCTATCCACAACTACTTACGCTCACCCTTTGGGTGATTAAGGTGCATGAACGAGGGACTTTTGGTAATAGGTACTTAGGCAATAGAAATCAAGTATAGCATATCGTCGAACAGTCACTTGTAATCATGTCTATAGCAGGTACTTCCTTATGAGATATAAAAATGTGTAAACCAGTAAAGTTTATATGAAATACAATCATGTATTTAGTTAATGAATACTTGTAAAAGTAAAAACAGTAGTTAAGCATGTATCTCCTCTAAAAACGTTTATAAATCATTGTAAAACAAGTAAGAGTAGGGGCTATGACTCACCTTAGTAGTACGGTAGACAAAGTATAAGTAATGTCATAAGTGAAGACGGAACTGACTTCAAGAGATAACCTGAATGATATGGAAGTCCGAGATAAGTTCTACTTATCGAGAATCATGATTCGAATAGTGTTAGATGACAAAATGATTTCTTGTGTCAGAGGTGGCTTGCGTGGCAAAACGCTTAATAGTTCAAGAGCAAGTTATATAGTATATAACTTGTCTTTATGTATAAGTATCGTTTATTATTTTATATTTCTCGTCTTGAATTTATAATATGTATCGAAAGTTGGTGAATGATAAATTATAGTAACTTTCAAGTTTACGCCTGGTTAAGTGAACCGATGAGTTTTATTGTAGGAATAATCATTTCTTAACGTGTGTTCAAGTTATCCGATAATAACGTCAAGTTATATAATTTACGTTATAAATTTTATATATATATATATATATATATATATATATATATATATATATATATATATATATATATATATACTAGAAGGGTACCCGCGCGTTGCAGCGGCGGGTACCCTGAAATTAAATTTTTCGGTGAACTATGCATTTTAGTTTATTATGTTTTTTTGATAATAACTTTACGGATATCAAGAATTTCATTTAGCCTGAGCTCGTTTGGGCTCGAGCCCTTTGGGCCCGTTTGGCCTGCACCCGTTCGGGCTCAAGCCCATTTGGCCCATTACCCGTTTGGGCTTGAATAATGTGCTTTATTATTTGTATTAGTGACATTTAATGCTGGAATTGTGTTTAATTTGGTTGTACAATATGCTTGATAATTTGTATTTCTTATGTAAGGGGTGTTTTAATAACTGTATTAATTGTATTTATTAACCAATTAATTAATTTATTACATTAAATAGCATTAATGTTTTTTTTAATGTGTGCATTAAAGTGGTGTACACTATGCTTCTTGTCTTGTAAGTCTGAAAATTATGTGCATTAAAGTGGTGTACACTATGCTTCTTTTCTTGTAAGTCTTAAAAAATTACAAGCATGTATGCATCTTTCCTATTAAAGAAATGTTTTTGGTCTTAAACATTTTAAGACTTCTAAATATAGATGTCCTAAATACATTATAAGGTAGTATATATATATATATATATATATATATATATATATATATATATATATATATATATATATATATATATATATATATATATATATTCAGAAATATATAGTTATTCACAATTATTATTTCATTATCGCCTCAAAATGTAGGTCTCGTTATATAGTCATGATGATGTCGTCATTTTTATATTTATCATTTTTGTTAGGTTTCGAGGTGTGAAAATATATAAAGTATATATTTATTAAATTTGTGATATATAATATATTAGGACCAATATATATAGCTCATTGTTTACTTCAATGTTGTTGCTAAGTAAAATAAGTGTTAACCATATTTATTTACACGAAAGGTGGTAGAATACCGTAAGTTTATTAGCTTATAAAAGTTTCTAGAAAGTCAAGTGAATTAAAGTTGGAGGTTTCAATTGTACATTTTATATAAGTTAGTATAAGCTTTTAAAAAGTCTTTTAAGAAAATAATAAGTGGTGCAAGTTGAAGGGTTGGAACTGCCATAGCACAAAGGTTGTGAAAATAACAAAAATAGCAAAAGTGGCCTTGCCTAGGCTCGAACTCAAGACATCTTGCTCAGCAACCTAGCGCCATACCCAACTGAGCCAAAGGCCTTTTTGTGTTAAAGTTTACCGTTTGATATTTTTAAAGGGTCTTGCTACTGTATTATATTTGCCAAAGTTTTCCTTACTCATATGTTGTTGTACATATATAGTGTATATGTATGCGTAAAGTATGTATATGCATGGGGCTTCATTTTTAGTTTCCACCAACTTGGTACATGTTTAACAACACAGTGGGTCGAATATCTTTTTTGCTTAAAACTTCATATGAACTCGTGATACTCAAGTTTAAACACCACCTTATAATTTACTTTTGTATATTTTATAGACAGTTAGTAAGTTAATACGTATACTTTTCCAAAAACGAGCCAACTTAAGTTTTACATATCCTTTTACGTTTTCAGTTGTCTTTCATTTGGGAAGTTCCAAAATGAGTTGCTAATAACAAAGTTATGTTTAGGATTTGTTTAGAGTTTGTCGAGTGAGGAAACCCAAATATTCGTTAGTTTTATTAAGTAGCCACACAAGAACTTTAGTACAATGATACGTTATATTATTAATTACATATTATTGCGCCACTTCATGCATAGCCACACAAGAATTTGAGGTTGCCACTCTTATATTAAAATGTTGTACGAGGATACGAAATAACAAGAGGAAGCCAAATCAGGTTGCATATATGGAATGTGATGTGAAATACATATGTAGTAATTTAAGAACTCAAAGAAACAAAACGTTAGAGGACTTGAGTCTTACAGTGGGATCGATGGAGTGTGTGTCGAGTGAGATAAGAGGAAAACCATGAATCATGAGTAAAGCTTCAATGCACCTAGGCTTGACTTGAACTTCTTGTTCTCTTCCCCTCCTTCTCGTTCAACAGGAACAAAAGTGAAATGTTTGATGTGTTTGTGAGTGAACTATCAATGCATGGTTTCTTCTTCTTCTTTTCACGATAGGAACAACAAGAGTAACATTTTATGTTTAAGTTTGGTTTAGTGACAGTTGAGATGTGGAAAGGTGATGGTGTAAAGCTTGGTTAAAGGCTCCACTATGAATCAAGGTTAGTCCCTAGTTTCCAAAACCTTGGTTCGACAGAAACAAAGGGAAAGAAATGGCTTGCTTGAAGGTTCAACCATGAACCTAGTCCTTCTCCTAGTCGACTATAGAACGTGTGAAACCCAAGGAATTATTGACCAAAGTTCTTGTATAAACCATAGTGAGGAAAGATTTAGAAAGTATGTGATAAGTTTGTGTACATGAATCTGATCGATTGTATGCCCTTTATATATTCAAGCTTGTGCTTGGACAAGTGGTGAAATGGAGCAGAGATCATGAGAGTTTTGGAGGGTGATATCAAGATAAGATCAAGAGATGGAGCGATGGATTGAAATGAATGCATGTCACCTCTCACCATGCCCAATCGAGACCCTTGATGTGTGAGATTATTCCTGACAGCTGACATACATTTCGTGATGATTGGGGAGCAAGGGTGGTCGGTGTAAGGGTTTGTACATGGGTTACTTAGGTTGTATTTGAGGTAGTAGTATTCATGTTTGAGTCCAGGTCGTATTTTATAGATAAAAGCCTGGAATTGCGTTTTTGGTTCAGAATCTCGCGAATCTAGACGTAAAACATTATTTCGGACAACTTTCGTGTTTTACACTTTACGTGGTTCAGACCAGAAGAGCCTTAAAATTGGGTTTTAAATTCGTTACAGAAAAGGTTGCATGTTCGCCTCTTTTTATGAACAATTGAGCTTCAACACAAGGCGAAGGGGTAAGATGTTGTGGCTGAATGTTCCTGACATTCCTAAGCGATTGGAGAGCAAGGGAGGCTGGTAGAAAGCTTATGACACGTTTCACCATTCTTATTCCAAGTGATATTTCAAGGTTTATTTGGGTCGTTTCTGGGGCAGTAAATGAGTAGGGGAGGTCATAAAGTTTATCATTCTTGATTTTTAGTTAGGTGGGCAATGAAGTGGTAACATAAAATGGCCATGTTGTGTGTCAAATTTAAGAAGTATGAAGGTGGTTTTGGGTGCCTTGGTCGCGATTGGAACAGAAAGAAAAGAAAAGATATAAGGGTCGTTTGGACTGGGTTTGTGGCCTAATGAACTGCTCGTGTGGAATAAACCCAAAACAAGTGAAAGAGAAATAGATAAGGTCCGTTTGGAGTGCAGGTCCAAAGAAAATAAATTGAAAGATTAAGAGTCCGTTTTGGTTCACGTTTTAACATAACAAATGGTAACAATGATTGACATATATGTGAGGTACGAGGGGAAGTCAAATGAGCATGGTACTAATACGATGAGTAGTTGTTAGTTATTTGGAACCTATACAAAGTAATTCGCTTGGCAAAATATATTCTTTAAGTTGTTTGGACTTGAATAGTGATGGTTAATGTGTATATTAAATATAAGCGTTTTTAGTTATTCGCGATATTTAGATTTTTAAATATAAATGTGAGTATCGTTTCAAAGTGGATGGTAAAAATGTTGTGATTGTTAATAAATAAATAAAATTGTCATGGGTAAAAATTGTTATCTTTATGTTATAATAACGTGTTAATCGTAGGAAAATTTACGGGATGTTATATATTTAATGTGGTAATATTTAACGTGCTATTATACAAAACATTATTAAACACAAATATACCAAACATTATACATATACAATACATTATTATACATGCATACTATTTTCTATTTAAAAAAAAAAAAAAAAAAAAAAAAAAAAAAAAAAAAAGGAAAAAGACAAAAAAAACACAAAAGTACCCTATGTTATATAGGGAGGGCGTGGATATCACATGCCATCAAGAATTAATTGCACAAAAGCCTAGCATGTCAAATTGTCAAGTTGTACCACTGTTAATTAAAAGGGTAAAGTGCAAAAATGGTCCTTCACGTTCCACAAATTTGCAAAAACGGGACCGAGACAAAAAGTAGCGCAAAAAAGCCACCCACGTTCCAGATTTTTGCAAAATCGCCACTGAGAGCCCTTTTCCGTGCAACCCTACCTCTTGCCGCCAAATCTTTACCAGTGCAATTTCCGATACAACCCTACCTCTTTAACTTCAGATATACCCCTTTTCACAAATATACCCCTTTAACTTCAGATACAACCCTACCTCTTGCCGCCAAATCTTTACCAGTGCAATTTCTGCTTTAATTTCCCTCCTGTTTTGTGAGTTTTGTTTTTTTTTTATTCTTTTTATTTGTTAAAGGAGTATTTGTTGTTAATGTTATGGACTTACAATTGTAGGTGGTCAGATGGGAAATGTGAAAGTAGTAGAGGTAGATAATGAAACAGAGGAACAGAGTGGCGGGAGTGATTCAGAGGATTTGGACTATAATCCAAATGATGATGAAGTGTTTGATGACGATGATCAGGTAAATGAAGATGTTCCCGTAAGTAAGTCTGATTTGCTATGCCATAAAGCTTGTGAAATTCAATCAGGTATACCTGTTATTACCAAACATTATGCACTGATTAGAGAGTATGCCAAAGAGTTGGTTAATCAAAATCCAGGCACTACTGTTAGGATTGATGTACAGCTAGAACCAAATCCAGCTAGTTCAACAAGAACTTTTAAAAGGGTGTATGTGTGTTTGGGAGCTATGAAACAAGGTTTCAAAGCTTGTGGCAGAGAATTCTTAGGAATAGATGGATTCTCCATGTCAGGTCCTTTTCCAGGTCAATTACTAACAGCAGTTGGGATTGATGCAAACAATGGGATTTATCCAGTAGCATATGTTGTAGTTGATGCACTAAATAAGGCAACTTGGTGTTGGTTTTTGAAACTACTAGGAGAGGATCATGGGATAGAAACCAATTGCAAGTTCACTTTCATATCTGATAGGCAAAAGGTGCACATTTCTATTGTATAATTAATCATGTGTTTTATGCACAATGAGAACATGTAAAGTTTTAACACCATCCATAACCTTACCTGTTCACAGAGATTGATACAAGCTGTTGCTAGTGTGTTTCCAAATGCTACACACAGGTTTTGTGTTAAGCATATTCATGAGGAAATGAAGTCACATTTGAAAGGAGGTGTTTACAAGGACATGCTTTGGAAGGCTGCAAGAGCCACAACTGTTGTTGAATTCAACAAAGAGATGGATCATCTGAAGAATAACAATGCTGCAGCTTATGATTGGTTGCTGAAGATTCCAGCTGAACAATGGAGCCGATCACATTTTTCAGGTAATTCATTAAGTGGCAGTGGAAAAAAGCATACTGATAATTGATCATATATTAATACATAATGTGTGATTTGTTCAACAGGCAAAGCCCTATGTGGCCTACTCTTAAACAACATATGTGAGGTGTTCTGTAGCCAGCTAAATGATGTGAGAGATAAATCCATCATCGTTTGTCTTGAATATATAAGGGAGTACTTGGTGAAGAGGATTGTGGTAGTTCAGCAAATAATAGAAAGGAGTGTTGGACAATGATGTGTGGGAATCGCAACAGGGTTTACCTCTCGAGGGATCTCGAGAAGCTTACAACCCCCACCAGGCAGTGTACCTGATCGTTGTAGTATAGTATAGTGACAAGTACCGGGGGATTGATCGTTCAGCTTAGGAATAGTGTCGCTAGGATTAGAAAGCCTAAATACTAGTTCTAAAGGTGAGGGATGATTATTTTTGTATTTTTATAATTTTTAGAAAGCAAGTTAAAATCTCGGGTTTTTGAAGAGTGGGCGGAATTAGTTGCTATTCAACTAACCCAATACTAAGATGCAATCAAAATAAAATACTAGAAATGAAAATAAGCTAATTTATACTAAGGTTGTGAGCAGTAATTGGAGAAAATGTGTTTACTTAGATTTCATTACTCCCTAGATATCTTTTACACGTTAATTACTTGTTATAATTGCATGGATGACGGATCGTATTCCTTAATACCATTCATGGGGTGGCACACATAACTCCCCAATTCTATGAGCTCTTATCTCCTCCTACACCATGCCCAGCATTAAATACAACCAATAAAGACCTAGTGCGCGTTGGTTCATGTTTCTTAAGACGTTCAAGCATGTTACCAATTGGAGATCTGCCAGTTTTCTTAAGCCTAACATATAAATCATTCATCCAAGACAAGAATAAACAAGTAATCAACACATAATCAATATCTAGGTTTCATTAGATCTAAGCAAACACAAAAGAGATCTAGCCTAGCATGATAGAATTAAGACAAGAACATGATATAGACAACCAACATATAGACATATTGATTGAATTAGAAGAACACTTATCTTGATTAATCATGCAAGGTATCAAGGGGTTGGAACCCTTGAAAAACCTGTAAAGTTACACCAAAATCGTACTTAGGGTTTCTCCCAAAACTTCTCTTTTTAATGTGAAAAATTAGAAAACTATATATAGAAAAATAGGTTTGACGGCGTCAAGAGTAATCATGTGACGCCGTCACCTCGCCGCCAAAACATTCCTTGGACTGCCTAGATCTACTTCTGACGCCGTCAAGAGGTATACACTTCCAGGCCGTCATGACTCTTTTACTCTTGACGCCCTTCCTACGTGACGCCGTCAAAACTCTTCTGGGTCGTCATGGAAATTCATGAAATTTGCTCTTGACACCGTCAAGGATTTGCTCTTGACGCCGTCACCTACTGTTCCCAGCATGGAAAATTAAGACTTTGGCGTTTTCTTCACTTTTATGCTCCAAAAACGTCCGAATTGCTTCCTTTTCCAGATTTCACTCCCAAAGTACCTAAAATCACAAAAGGAACGATTTAGGGCAATATTTGATCAAATAAATTCGGATTCGGGCTTAAATGACCCCCTAAAAACGGATCATTTTTCGTCTCATCATGTACCCTTACACTTGAGATTTGCTTGTCCTCAAGCAAATGCGCTTTTATTCTACTCAAAATACAAGTTAGGGGTCATTTAACACTAATATAAAAGTAATTACAACAAATAATCGTTCCACTAAAGACCAATAGACAAGCACGGAGGTCATACACAAGCACCTCACAAATAGTGTTTAGATACTCACATCTCTCGGGTGTAATAAAGTGTAAATTACAATATGGAAACGGAAGATATCTCTCACTACCTGTCATAGCAAAATAGATTACCATAGGCTTGGGAAAGGATCAAACCTCCACCACATGGCGTAAGCACCTAGGATAAACTATCAAAGAGGTCTTTTAAAGGGTTGTAACGTTAGGTGTAGGGATATGAAATACACGGTTTTTTTGGATAAAGGAAGTTTTACTGGTGGCGAGTTAACAATCTTAGTTAATTACATGTACAAGATGGCGTTGCTAAGCCAAGACTAGACTCGACTTAAGCTAATAAATGAAAAATAACAAAAACATAAAATAAACATAGAATGAAACGGGATGGTAGTCCGTATGTTTTTTCACTTTTTCCTTTTTCTATTTTTTTTCTTTTTCTTGATTTTTTTAATTTTTTTTTTTTTTTTTTTTTTTTTTTTTTTTTTTTTTTTTGCATACACTCTTACCCTACCATCCAAAATAATACATCATAGGGGATGAGAATTCCCCTTACACTTGAATCTTTACATACTTTACAATAAACTAAACTAATGACTCGAATTAAGAAAATCAAAACACTTGGAGCACTTTTAAGATTAACGTACATATGGGGGTAATAAATGATGTTCTTCCCCATTACTCCATAAATAAGTACTTACCCATGAGTCCCAATCGTCCCAAAACAATATGTACAAGGATATGACTCGACTTAGCAACCATGTAATCAATTAGAAAGTTAACTTAGGGTTTAACAAATAACAATAATGCACTAAAAATGAGCGCATACACGGAAGGCTAAGGCGATTTGGTTGTACATTTAAGTGAGGTGTAACAAATTCTTCCTTTAAGTAAAATGCTTAAAGTTAGAAACGAAAAGATAGGCTCGGAGGGGTGTACTAGGGGTATCGTGTACTAAAAATGAGTACAACGCAAAGGGTGTGGGAAAAATTAGTTGACTTAACTAGCCAAGTAATATGACTTAAATGGTCAAGTAATTATAATACGGGTTTAACACAAGGGTGATCCTAATGCCTCTTATCATGTAGTAAATCCTACCACACGAATGTAGTCTCACTAGCGGTCTCGGGATGCATCACTAACGCAAGTTCTAGAATCTAAATGCTACCGGAACACTCATAAGCACTAATAATAAATGCTTTTCCTATCAAATCTAAAGGCGAACCTCACATTTTTTGGTGGAAAATTTTTCTGAATATACGGTTATGTGCTAGTCATACAATCTCCTATCCATGAGACGCTTGCTATGGCTAAAGTTTCACTCTTAAATGTTGTAAAAAATTTTAAATTTGGCGCTAAAATTGCACTAACAAGTATTTCTCATAGTTTTATTACACATCTACCATCAAACAAAACAAACTCAAGCGAAAGTGCATATGTAAGGTATCATCTTTTTACCCTCCCCTTACACTTAAGATGAACATTGTCCCCAATGTTCAAGTAAAGAATGTAAAAGTGAAAAAGTAAAGAGAATGAAATCAAATACTCCCCTGATTCGCTCGGTATGGATAATAGGATGGCCAGGTTAAATCTTCCTCCAAGAAAATGAACAATCAAAGCTTCCCTTCCAGAATATAAATCATCTTCTTGTCATACATAACCTGTAAAACCTGACAAAATAGACAAGACAACCTCGCGTAAAATCGGCGGTATCCTATATAAGTTTCTAAATCCTAGAAAACAAGATAAGATATAATGCTTGTGGAATGAAGTTTGCAGATCTCCTGGAGATTATAAAACTTAATAATTCACAAAAACCATAAGACTCCGTTAGAAAAACAAAACCGGTAAAATTTCCAGATTTTAACTCCTGACGCCGTCAAGAGTAAACCCCTGACGCCGTCATAATGGACCTGCAGAAATTCTTATGTTAAGTTTCCGGAAAATTTCTGAAAAAAACTTGGTCCTACTTCCTGGAAAATCCTGCAAAACTTCATTATGACTCAATACAAGCATTTGACTCTAACAAATACGAATATACACGTTCATTTATTATTGTGGAGAATCATGATCGGTTTGTTTCTTAAAAACATATTTGGGGTTTCCCCTTACACTTATCTTTTGCAAAATACCTTTATATGCAATTAAGACGAAGTTAAAAACAAAATAAAGCATTTTCACAATTTACTTTGGAACATGAGCCACAAACAATAAAAATAAAACATGCATACGGAAACAAATAAAATCAAACAAACAAACAATCAAACAAATAAAAACACACAAAACATGGGTTGCCTCCCAAGAAGCGCTTTTCTTTATTTACGAGTCTTGTAGCTAGACTCAAGGTCATGGGTTAACGTGTATCGCTTATGCTCACATAACCAAGTGTGAGCCATCTAATAGTCGCCTCATCTTTCTTATAATCATCTCCTAACTCTAGACACCCGCGATAGTATCTTTTATTCTTTTCATGAGTATACTTAAGTCCTTTTCTCTTATCATTTTCACTCAACATTTCTATAGGCGGATACCTACTACACTTTTCCATGGAGAAGTCCTTGAACCTAGGGTGTGTGCGGGGCATTTGATAAACAAAATCTTCATCCCCATCCGAGAATGTAATTAACCCTTCTATGAGTTTTTCATCGAGGTTAGTCAACCGTTTGAAAGGTCTTCCAAACACAACTTGGGTCAATTTATCATCAATAAATTCTCCTAGATTCTCCATAACCATGAACTCAACAAGATAAACCAAACTTCCTACAAACACATGCAATGGTATTGCCCTAGCAATAAGGTTTTCTCCTTTGTGTTCTAACTCATCTACCATGATTTTATAATATTCATTGCGCGAGATTATGTTCATTGGGAGAGATGAGTTAAGATAGGCGTTAAGGTTTTTAAATCCGATTTTACAAGGAAATTGCATGTTGAATGAGCTATCACACTCAATCCTAGTTCTAGGGTCAACATACCTAAGAGGGTTTATTTCTTCTTCCATCCTATTCTCATTAATTACATCACCATCATCAAGATCCTCATCGGAGTCTGAATAGTAGAAAGGACTAGCCCTACGGTCATCATCATGATCAGACTCTTCTAACTCAGAATTATTATCAAAGTGGTGGTTGGGTGAGAGGTTAGGTGGGTTCTTATTTTCTGCTAAAGGAAGTGGGACGGGCATTTGGAAAATCCTACGACGAAAAATACGAATAACAGGAATCAAACGGTCAATGTTATTGTTATCCATCGAAACAATTTACGAACAAAGGCACAAAGAAATAAGATAGACTAAAGAAGACCTAAAAATAAAAATAAAATCTTACTAGAAAGGAATCTAGCAAGTAGACCTAATAAAAAGAAATTCTAACCTAGACAATAACTATTCCCCGGGCTGCGGCGCCAAAAACTTGATGCGTGGGAATCGCAACAGGATTTACCTATCGAGGGATCTCGAGAAGCTTACAACCCCCACCAGGCAGTGTACCTGATCGTTGTAGTATAATATAGTGACAAGTACCGGGGGATTGATCGTTCAGCTTAGGAATAGTGTCGCTAGGATTAGAAAGCCTAAATACTAGTTCTAAAGGTGAGGGATGATTATTTTTGTATTTTTATAATTTTTAGAAAGCAAGTTAAAATCTCGGGTTTTGAAAGAGTGGGCGGAATTAGTTGCTATTCAACTAACCCAATACTAAGATGCAATCAAAATAAAATACTAGAAATGAAAATAAGCTAATTTATACTAAGGTTGTGAGCAGTAATTGGAGAAAATGTGTTTACTTAGATTTCATTACTCCCTAGATATCTTTTACACGTTAATTACTTGTTATAATTGCATGGATGACGGATCGTATTCCTTAATACCATTCATGGGGTGGCACACATAACTCCCCAATGAGCTCTTATCTCCTCCTACACCATGCCCAGCACAACTATAGGGATTGTAAACAGTGGCTCATGCATTAAATACAACCAATAAAGACCTAGTGCGCGTTGGTTCATGTTTCTTAAGACGTTCAAGCATGTTACCAATTGGAGATCTGCCAGTTTTCTTAAGCCTAACATATAAATCATTCATCCAAGACAAGAATAAACAAGTAATCAACACATAATCAATATCTAGGTTTCATTAGATCTAAGCAAACACAAAAGAGATCTAGCCTAGCATGATAGAATTAAGACAAGAACATGATATAGACAACCAACACATAGACATATTGATTGAATTAGAAGAACACTTATCTTGATTAATCATGCAAGGTATTAAGGGGTTGGAACCCTTGAAAAACCTGTAAAGTTACACCAAAATCGTACTTAGGGTTTCTCCCAAAACTTCTCTTTTTAATGTGAAAAATTAGAAAACTATATATAGAAAAATAGGTTTGACGGCGTCAAGAGTAATCTTGTGACGCCGTCACCTCGCCGCCAAAACATTCCTCGGACTGCCTAGATCTACTTCTGACGCCGTCAAGAGTTATACACTTCCAGGCCGTCATGACTCTTTTACTCTTGACGCCCTTCCTACGTGACGTCGTCAAAACTCTTCTGGGTCGTCATGGAAATTCATGAAATTTGCTCTTGACGCCGTCACCTACTGTTCCCAGCATGGAAAATTAAGACTTTGGCGTTTTCTTCACTTTTATGCTCCAAAAACGTCCGAATTGCTTCCTTTTCCAGATTTCACTCCCAAAGTACCTAAAATCACAAAAGGAACGATTTAGGGCAATATTTGATCAAATAAATTCGGATTCGGGCTTAAATGACCCCCTAAAAACGGATCATTTTTCGTCTCATCAGATAACTTACTCCTACTGTGCAAGCCATGGTTGATAGAAACAAAAAAGAAGCTACTGATTGTGTTGTTGAATGGATTGCAGCTTCGTTATATAAAGTATCTGTGCCTAACGAGGATCATTGTGTTGCTAACTTGGATAGGAAGGAGTGTGGTTGTAGGATGTGGGAGCTGACTGGAATACCATGTAAACATGTTGTGGCTGCAATAAACTATATGAATGAGGATGGAAAAGGAGTTGTTGTGCCTGAAGAGTGGGTTCATGCTGCTTACAGCCTAGAAACATGGGCGCGTACGTACTCATTCAAGATCAATGGGTGTTCAAGCCGCAGATACTGGCCAAGAATTGAGTCTACAACAGTCATAGTACCACCCAATCACAGACCTCAGGTTGACAGGCCAACAAAAAAGATGAAGTCAAATGATGAGCATGCACTTCCAACTTCTTCATGTGTTACCCACTGATCTTTGAACAATATGTTAAACGTTATTGTGTGTTGGATTCTATATTTGTAATCTTTGTTTAACTTGATTGGCTTTAGAACAATATGTTTGAACCCATTGCAGTTGGACTTTCAAAAGTCAAACTTGCAAAAAATGTTTATGTTTCTGAATGTAATGGATTCTATATTCTATGCTTGTTTGCATTATGTTTCCACCCATTGCATTTAGACTTTCAAAAGTCAAACTGCAAATGTTGAATTGCATAAAGTCAACTTTGGTCCACACATGAAGACTACACACTACTTGGCAATCTTTTATAAGCCCTTTTATAGGCAAACACATGAAGGCTACTAAATACGCATCTCTTAAAACACACACTTGCAAAACACAACTCCCTATTTCCTTAACCATGAACAACTCTGAATGAGATATTAATCTAAGGGTTGTCTGTAACTCGTATGTGCTAACTGAAGTAATGCTTGGCCCTTACCACACCGAGATTCTTCAAGACTTGCAGCAGGCACAGGATTTGGAGTACAAGTCCAAAAAAATTATTGAAAGGGTCGAACGTAGGGGGGATGTGATTGGTAGACTTCGATGTTTAAGAACTGCAAGGAGCAATACAAAGAAGCTTAGGAGGCTACAAACAATTGATAAGCGTTGGGCGAATGCACTGTTGATGATGTCCAGGCAAGTCAAGGACAAGATGTTTAAGAAGATTGAGTTTGTTGTAAAGATGAAATATCCATGAGGGGGTTGGTTGTTTTGAGATTAGTGATGGTTAATGAATGTAATGGATCTCATGATCCAGATTTTGTATGAATAATGTCTTCACATATGTCTATACTTCGTTATTGTATTTGATAGGCATCAGAAACATAAACAAGAAGCTGACATTAATGAAACATTAAAACACAGACTAAACATAATGATTCACTTTGTGGTGTTATTTTTAATGAACTTTCTTGGCTTCTTTTTCCTCTTCTTCTTTGCTTCAGTTGATTGAGTTGCATCTGCAGCACCCCCTGCACTTATGTTTCTACTTGTAATACCCAAACCAATGACACCACCAGTTACTACCTTTGCCGTTGCACAACCTGCCTGTTCAAGTATCACAACTCTATGCCTCCAACACTTAACATCCCCACAACAGATGAAGCATCTTTCGTCCAACACCTCTATCTTTGCACCACCCCCTCCTGTTTTGTTGCCACTTGTGATACCGAGACCAATTACACAACCACTTACTTTCTCTACCTGTGTATTATTACGACTCATTTTCTGTCTCTTAAATTTTTGAGTTGCAGATTCTGCCATATGTATGTTTTTGATAAAGTTGGAAAGTAGACTTTACTATACTAGTTGGTTGGATAATTTACTGCATTTTTGTGTGGTAGGTCAAGGAGTATTAACTTGTTACTAGTGCTATTCAATAAACCAAGTGAATTTCACCCGTTTGACTTTCACCTGTTTGACTATCTAATGCTTTCTGCATAAGCTGCATAGGAAGTACCCATATATTTCAAAAATGAAACAGAAACATAAAGAAATGAAAATCGAAACACAAACATATCAGTAACATAAACATAAAAACTTTCATTCATCATAGGAATTCACAACCATTACAAATTTCCAACAGATATCTAAACAAACACTTGTTTAGTAGTTTGAACCGCTGCCCTCCGCATTACCCCTTTTCTTCTTTTTCTTCAATTCTTTTTCTTCCTTGTCCTTCTTCTCCTTTAGGTACTTGAACACCTTTTCAAGATTGGAAATCTTCTGTTCCAACTCATCAAACTTGGGTAAAACGGTATCCACAGGCTCTTGCTTCTCCTCCTCCTCCTCCTCCTCATCATCACTCAAAAGCGCTTCATAGTAGCTATCTTGTTTCCTCAGATGGGTCAGAATCTTAGTTCTTAACTCCTTAGGTATCTTCCTATAAGAACCATACTCATCAATTGGTTCTCCGCCAAATGCATCAAGAAGTAAATCATTTAGATAATAGGTTCTTAAAACCTTATCAAATTCCTCTTCCTCGGTACCAATGTAGATACTCTTCCCTTTTCCATTGTTTGCCATCGTCGGTTGTTTTGATCGTTGGGATTGTGTGTGTTATGGTTGAATAAGCGGGATAAACGTGGACTTTATAGTCCTATGCAATCGATTGGGTTGCCGAGTTGCACAAAAAAAGAGGGAAAGGTTAATCGCCAAGTGTGCCTCCAAAATTAAGTTTCGTAACTTTGCAAATTTGGTCATTGAAATAAAGTTGGGGTAGTCAAAGGCGGGAAGCGAGTGAAATGGCGATTATACCCTTGACTGACGGGAAAACTAACGGGAGTTAACGGAAAAGGGCTCTCAGTGGCGATTTTGCGAAAATCTGGAACGTGGGTGGCTTTTTTGCGCTACTTTTTGTCTCAGTCCCGTTTTTGCAAATTTGTGGAACGTTAAGGACCATTTTTGCACTTTACCCTAATTAAAATGACATAATATCACATTAAATATTGTATATTCATTAGAAGTAGTCAACATTGCCTTCCAACTAGCTATAAATTGCTACAAAACACGCACATAATACTGTAACACAAGTTAGCTCAGTCAATACAAAAGTTGCTAGAACGCATCAAAGACAAAAGCAAGGTTTTCAAGATCGGGATCCTACCTAGGATTATTTTCGTCTTTGCAAGATCGTGATCGTAAGATCAGATTGGGATCTTAAGATCCTACTATAATGTCATTTTCTAATAGTTTTTGTAATGTTATACAAATTTACAAATTATTATATATCATAAACACAAAATTATATGAATGTTTCATCGATATGTTGTTTTAAATTATGATTATGAAATGTTTAATAAGATTAACATGTTGTTTTTAAAATTCTACAAAAAATAATCCAGAAATTTACAGTTTTTTGGTTTGTTATCCGAGAAAAGTAGGATCGGATCGGATTAGATCTTAAGATCTTATGGTCAAGATCTAGATCCTATAAAATCTTAAGCTTTCAAAAATCCTATGTAACATCCGGATCGTTTTTGCTTTGCAATATCGTAAAGATCCTATGTAAGATCCGGATCGTTTTTGCTTTGCAATATCGTAAAATCGTAAGATCTTAAAATCAGGATCGAGATCCTGACAGCAAAAAAAAAAAAAAAAAAATCACCATCATGAACACTATTCTGTTAACAGGAATTTATAACTGATTACATTTCAAAAGCCTATTTATATGAAGTAAGACTTGGAACTCCTCGAAATACTACATCACCTAGAAATCCCAAGAACTTTCACAAAACTTAAATATCAGAAAAGAAAATCTTTTAACCAATTGAAATGAAAAAAAAATAAAAAATAAAATAAAATCACAACTTTAATATCGGAAAAGAAAATCTTTTAACCAATTGAAATGAACCAAAAAATAATAATAATAAAATAAATAAATAAAACTTTCACAAAACTTTAGTTTCGGAAAAGAAAATCTTTTAACCAATTGGAATGAACTAAAAAAAATCGCCATCAAAGACATCTTACCTAAAAATAATAATAATAATAATAATAATAATAATAATAATAATAATAATAATAATAATAAAAGAAAGGGTAAATTGCAAAAATGGTCCTTAACGTTTCACGAAATTACAAAAACGGGACCGAGACAAAAAGTAGCGCAAAAAAGACACCAACGTTCCACATTTTTGCAAAATCGCCACTGAGAGGCCTTTTCCGTTAGTTTCATCGTTAAGTGCCATGTCACCGAGGGTATTATCGTCATTTCGCTGCTTTAAGGTCCATGTGGCATATCACTATTGATTTAGGGACTAAATTTGCAAAGTTATTTTTATCTTTTATTTCACATCTACCACCACCACTCTCTACCACCACACAACCAACACCACCACCTTTTACCCTTCATCTTCATCTTCTCCGGTGACCAAACCCAGATTCCGGTCACTTTTTTCCTTTTCTTTTTCTTTTTTTTTTTATTATTATTATTCTTAATATTATAGAGAAGATGAAGATGAAGATGAAATGGCTGGAGGTTCATTCACAATCTCTAACGGTGGCGTCTATGGAAGTCTTCTAAGTTTACCCATCATAAATCCTCCTCAGGTATGATGATTGATAAACTTGTCTAAAATATCTTTTTTGTCAATTGGACAAAACCACAATCATATTGCTCATTTTTTAGGGGTCTTTCGCCCAAATGTGAATTTTAATTGATAAATGATAGCTTAGATTACACAAAATGTCTTTTTTCTCCTGATCAAATAAAGTATTCATATGAACAGATTATAGCTAAAAACTAATCTTAGACCAGTGGTATTTACAAACCTGTTTTTTAGGTAGCGACTACTTGCAGAGAATCAAACTTGATATCAAATTACTTTAGATTTGTTGTGTGCTGTTTAGAATACCTGGTAGAACGGAATAATAGAGGAATTTTATGGACCAAAAATCAGTGAGATTAAAACCATCAGTCACACAAACACAAAGTTTAGTGTTTGTGTGGTTGATATTCACCAGTAAGCTAAACTTCACACAAACTTTGGTTTGGTGTGATAAAAACCAAAATTTAAAATTTTAACACCAAATATTGTGTAAAACTAATCTTTACAGTTTACACTAAAATTCTTGATTATTATTCTATCCATCTTATTGTTTCAAATGTTAATTTATCTTTATTACTATAAATTTTAGTATATATTTATTTAATATTCCACATAAAAATGTTTATTTCAAATAAATCATGAGATTGTTGAGACCTAAACAATAAGTTATTTTGTCTATCCAAAATTATTATTTTAATTTATATTTATCAAATTGTTTAATCTAAGTAAGGTGATAAGTATAGATTAATTTATTAGTAAATATATTTGGTGTTATGTATGGTATAATTGTTTGAATTTCAATTTTTTGGGTGTAAATGCGTCCCGTGTTTCTTTACATTTGATGCGTGTAAAGTGTTCAAGTTGCTACTTATTGAATTTAGTGGCATATATGTACTTTCAGGTTGGACCTTTGTTTAATAACCTATCCAATGATAAAATTAAATCCTGTTACCCATATGAATAACCCGTCTTATATTTCCATTTATTTTGCAGTCGGCTATTCTTGGCATGCACTCAATAGTCAACAAACCAATGGTAGTTGGGGGTGAAATCATGGTCGGGCCTATGATGTACGTGGCCCTGACCTATGACCATAGGTTGATTGATGGTAGAGAGGCTGTGTTCTTCTTGAGGCGAAAAGTGACCGGAATCTAGGTTTGCTCACCGGAATCTGGGTTTGGTCACCGGAGAAGATGAAGATGAAGGGTAAAGGGTGGTGGTGTTGGTTGTGTGGTGGTGGTAGATGTGAAATAAAAGATAAAAATAACTTTGCAAATTTAGTCCCTGAATCAATAGTGATATGCCACGTGGACCTTAAAGCAGTGAAATGACGATAATACCCTCGGTGACATGGCACTTAACGATGAAACTAACTGAAAAGGCCTCTCGGTGGCGATTTTGCAAAAATGTGGAACGTTGGTGTCTTTTTTGCGTTACTTTTTGTCTCGGTCCCATTTTTGCAATTTCGTGGAACATTAAAGACCATTTTTGCAATTTACCCTAAAAGAAAAAAACTTTTTCTTTTGACACGACAAATATAGAATTTCCTAGTACATTCGTTTGGGACCAATGAAAGATGTAATTGAACTAAACGAGAGCCGCCAGTTAGTTGAAATACCAAAAATAAATTTTGAAAGCAAACAAGATAAGGTTCATATGATAGATATTCGTTTGGGATCAAATAAGAAAAATATTTGGTGTTTTACTCACGACTATTGAGAGTCTTCTCTAGAGGACAAGTTGATAACTAAAACTTAGCGTAACACAAGTTAGCTCAGTCAATGCAAAAATTGTTAGAACACATCAAAGACCAAAAAAAAAACAATCACCATCATCAACAACTGATTACATTTCAAAAGCCTATGTATATGAAGTTAGACTTGGAACTCCTCAAAATACTACATCGCCTAGAAATCCCAAATGAGAAATATGAAATTCCTTGTTATAATTTGGGCAGTATTTCAAACGTTTTGGTTTACATCTTCTGATACAAATTCCACAAGTGAATCCCACACCCTAATTAACTCTACCAACCTTGCTAAGCCAGGGTGTAACAGCACATGCGGTGACTTAATTGTTCCTTACCCTTTCGGTGTCGGCGACAACTCAAAGTGTTATCTAAATGAGGATTTTCGCATCTTCTGCAAAACTTCTGTAAAACCTCCAAAGGCCTCTATTAATGAATACAGTGAGAACTCGATCAAATTGATATCTGATTCCACCATTCGGGTTTCCAATCTATTGGCGAGCTGGTGCTATTATCCGAATGGCACAACATACAATGATATCGAAATCACAGTGAACTTAAATGAGTAGTGTGTGTACATCAGGGCTTATTACCAACTTGGATGCAATGTTATGTGAGTTATATTTTTATGATGCTCCTTGAACGACAACCATGTTTTTACACTTTTGAATCTACTTTATCCGCTGCGTGATGAAAGAGAGTTGTCGGTTCAGGAGGGAGCAGGAAAAAGAAAGAAAATGCTCACTAGTTAGGAGGGAGTAATAAGCTAACAAGACCGTTACTGTTGAAGTTCAGAGCTACAAGGATCTGTGCCGTCAGTGCCAAAGATCAAATACCGAGATCGTCGGAAGAGAGAACTTAAAGTCATCCTCAGTATCTAGACTACAGAGACTCTGCACTTCAACAACGTCAACATAGTTTATTATTATTGTAATCTACTTTGTTTATAGGTCTCATTGTAACCATTCACGTGTGACGATATCTTGGAGGGAGATTGTTAGCCTCGCTTATTTATAAAGATAACGTCACATATGTGAATTGGACTAGATATGTAGTTAGTTGTGCCCCCAGGGACTACTATTGTACAAGTAGGATTGACATATTGTAATGAGCCTATAAATACCCCTCATGACTCTCCATGAGGGGTGTGGGAAATTGTGTAACTTTCATTTATCATTAATAAAAACCCTTTTCTTCACCCTCTCTCTACTCTTTCTCACTCTAAACTAAACATGGATTTCATCTTTAATCATCAACCTTGACCTCCCGAACCACATAAAAATCAATACTTTCGGTCCTACATTACGTATATTGATTTATGTTATCAAGACATATACAAACCTTTTACAGTCAAAATACTCTTATTAGACAACCCCTTGAATTCGTCTTTGCATCTTTTCAAAGACACTATTATTAGGCTTTTTGTGTGACATGGTGATAGTACTTGGATCATGTTTTTAAGTGGAAAAGCATCTTTAAACACATAATAATGTACGTAAATATAATAATGCACATGGTTAAAGAAGCCAAAAGTGGTACCTAAAAAATTGAGGGATGGACACTGAATGGGAGATGAATATGCCTTCCCAGCCCATCATTAGCAAGCCAACCTGCAAATCAAATCAGCAAATCCCCAAATTAATGAAACCCTAATTTGAAAGAAAAATAAAAGTAAAAGAAGTTCTCAACTAAATCATCAATTAACAATAACTAAACCATAATAAAGCACTTACATATGAGCAAATCCTAACCGATCAAATAAAAGATGCCATAAAATTACTATTGTTGGTTCATTCTGGGTTTGTGATTTTTTTAATAAGGGTTAATGATCAGGGTAGTGAGAGATGAGTGTTTTGGGATGGTGTGTGTTTGTGTGTTTTTCTGTGGATGAAAATGGAGAAGAAATGTGAAGAAAGATTTTTAATTGGGAGTAAATATCTGTGAAAATGGATAAGAAAGAGTGGTTCAACAGTGAACCTGTACGATGAAAGGTGCTACCAAAGGGAAAATAACGGTGCTACAGTGGTCTAAACAGTTGAGTTACGGTTGCTACAGTGATCTGAACAGTACAATAACGGGACGGAAAGTGAACAGTACCATAAGATGTATTATTTAGCTTGCCAATGTTGCATTGACACGTGCCCCACTAACAAATAAGAACTAATAGGAAAGAGCCAACCCATTGTATCAATTGTTCTAATTTTATTTTTGGAACGGGCTTGTTTTTTAGAGGAACGTGCATCCCGCCTTATAGTTATATTGATAATGATAATAAGTGAACCCTAGCGATCGGCAATAAAAACGAACCCTAATCAGCTTTAGAAACCCTAATTACACACCTAGTATCAGTAACGATTACAGAAAAATGTTAATGATAGGATGATAACACGATCAGGATTAAGAAAATCTAAAAATGGATGTTTGGTAATCGGTAGTCGCCACAATCGCTTTAGGTTTATATTTAGCGAAACTCATTTTAGTATTATTTTTTTGGGTAAAGGGATTTTTTCAGGTAAAAAATAAAGAAAAATGCCCCCATACAAGATCGCCATTTTAATATGGGAAATGATTTAGATGTATCGTGTCTAATCCATTCATTGTTTAACACATGGATTCCATAATTTTTCTCTCCTAAAACTTACTATTAATCTTGACAAGTGTTTTGTGATATTTATTAAGCATAAAATTAGGCATGCCAATTAGGCATGTGGCATGCCAATACATACTCTCTTAATATTTGACATCTTTGGTTTGGTAGTTATTATGTTATTTATGGCCCCACTTGACAATTTCCTAATTACTAATTTACTATTCATTCGGTTGATTACTCCATAGTAAGAGTTGAAATATAGTTTATTTTAGTTGACAAATTACAAGAATAATAAGATAATGTTATGTTAGAATACCAAGTCTACCATCATATTCAATATAAATAACATTGGTCAGAACTCCAAACATGCATTCATACGTAAAATAATAATAATAATAATAATAAAACAAAAAATACAACTTGTTAGAATACCAAGTCTACCATCATATTCAACATATATTTTAAGGACAATTTGCGGCGCTCTTTTTCTATATGGACAAGTTGCGGCACACCTTTATACTACATGTTAATTCACAAAAAAAAGTGTGGGGTAGCTTTTATATATATATATATATATATATATATATATATATATATATATATATATATATATGGGGCGGTGATACTCCCACTATTTTTTTTTATTCATGTACAACAATTGTGCATTACAGACAGTGGGTTATATAACTTGTGTAAAATGATATTTGAATAAAAAATTATAATGAGAGTATCAACTCTTATATATATATATATATGAACTCCTCCAAATACTACATCACCTAGAAATCCCAAATGACAGACATGAAATTGGTTGTTCTAATTTGGGCAGTATTTCAAATGTTTACTTTTACAGCTTCTGATACAAATTCCACCACTACTGAATCCTACACCCTCATTAACTCTACCATCCTTGCTAAGCCAGGGTGCAACAGCACATGCGGTGACTTAATTGTTCCTTACCCTTTCGGTGTCGGCAACAACTCAAAGTGTTATCTAAATGAGGATTTTCGCATCTTCTGCAACACTTCTGTAAAACCTCCAAAGGCCTCTATTAATGAATACAGTAACAACTCGATCAAATTGATATCTGATTCCACCATCCGGGTTTCCAATCTATTGGCGAGCAGGTGCTATTATCCGAATGGCACAACATACAATGATATCCAAATCACAGTGAACTTAACTGGGAAGCCGTACTCGTTCTCGGAAGTAAACAAGTTTACAGTTATCGGTTGCTATGATTCTTCCTGGTTGAGAACCTCAACCATAAGTAAAAAATCTTTGGACGAGTGGACAGGTTGTATGGTATATTGTTCACTAGAAGATGAGTTTGTAGGTGAAAAGTGTACAGGAAATGGTTGTTGTCAAACATCCATACCCAACGACTTAAACTTTTATAGAACTAGGATCTATTCCTTGCTGGATTCAACCGATAACAGGTCGTTGAATACTTGTTCATACTCCTTTGTTGGTGACGAGAATGTATTCAAGTTTAAGGGTCGTAATGATTTACTCGTAAATGATACTACTAATTTCAAAAAGAGGATCGAGGATAGTGTGCCGATAGTGCTTGAATGGGCTATTGGTAATCGGAGTTGTTCTGAAGCCAAAGCAACAGATGGTTATGCCTGCTATTCAAATAGCAAATGTGTTAACTCTACAAGGAAAAGTGGTGGGTACCGTTGCGTATGTGACGAAGGCTACGAAGGAAATCCATATCTTCCTCTTGGCTGCCAAGGTATAGTCTAAGTTAATTACATGTTTCCTTACAAAATACCCTCAACTGCAATATAACTAATGTATATTTTATTTTATAAATTTTCAAGCGAAGATGTTAACTTTGTTTAATTTCAAACTACATATGAAAAATTAAACATAGGGTTGCTCATACACTCAAGTAGGAGTATATCCTAGGTGGATTTAAATTCATAGAAAACAAATAATTTTCATGAAATATCTAAAAGGTTTGTTACAGGCATAATAATAGTAAATTATTTACTGATGATATGACCTTGTTCATGTTTTAATGTATATACAAGATGGATTTTGAATCATATATAATTTGTATAATAACATACACCACACCAGAGGTTATCTTAGCTGGTTCAATAATGATTCAACCATCCTGATCAATTTAAAAAGTTATGTATAACTTTAAATTATCAATAAAATACTATCTTGCCTTTACACAAATATTTTCAACTAATAGCATCCAAAATAGTCTAAGACTTTAATGACTTGAACAATTTAATACATATTGCTTATCAAGTCTTTGTATAAAGCTTTTCAAAAAGCTATTGATGTGATATAAAAACACACTTCTAAAAGGCTTTTTAGATTAGGAAATACTTTTGCCAATTTGACTCATTGTTGCGGGTGCTCTAACTAGGTATCAAGCTATTCTTTCCCTTTAAACAACTCTTCCTCAAACATAAAAATATTTTTTCTAAATTGTATGAACAGTACGGGGTAGTGTTACATAATTACACAAAATAATTGAAATATTTTTTCCATCTTAACTTTATTAAAGCTTTCAATTTGTGCACTTTTTTAAATATGAATATTTACATTACTAGACATCAACGAGTGTGACGACAAAAGCAATTGTTACGGGCATTGCAAGAATACAGAAGGGAGTTACGATTGCACATGTTGGCCAGGATACATTGGTAATGCTAAAACACCAGATGGATGTCGGCTTGATGCTAAAGGTTCAAAATTTCCAGTGACGATATTCACATTAGGTAACTATTTATTTAATCAAATAACCATATGTTAAATTTTAATTGGTTAAAGAGATTCAATATGGAGACTATTACACAATACCATAAATTTTACCAAACTGGTTGATCTTTATATGACCCGACCATATTTTTTGACTTCCCGTACCTAGCTAACTACCATTAATTGAATAAATTTTACAATTATTTTTCATATAGCTCTGGTGTTTGGCTCACTAGCAATACTATGTGGAGTGACCGGAATTTTGTTTGGGATAAGAAAGAGGAAACTAAACAAGCTACGAGAAAAGTTCTTTGAGCAAAATGGTGGTGTCTTTCTGAAACAAAAGCTTAATGCACCAGGGACTAGCGAGGCAATGATTATGTTTACCACCAACCAGCTTCGAAAAGCAACTCACAATTATTCTGAGGAGCGAATTATTGGACGAGGTGGTTATGGTGTAGTGTATAAGGGAATTTTGCCGGATAAACGTGTTGTTGCAATAAAGAAGTCTAAATTAGTGGATGAAACCCAATCAGAACAATTTATCAATGAAGTTTTCATCCTTACACAAGTCATCCATCGAAATGTGGTAAAGCTTTTAGGTTGTTGTTTGGAGGAGGAGGTACCGGTATTAGTTTATGAGTTCATTTCTAATAACACGCTTTAATACCACATTCATCAAAGACCAGGAGGAATGAGTTGGTTATCATGGGAGAATCGGTTGAGAGTTGCTTCTGAAGCCGCAGGTGCGCTTGGATACCTACATTCACAAGCCATTATGCCTATCATACATAGAGATGTAAAGTCCACCAATATATTGCTAGATGAAAACTATACCACAAAAATTTCAGATTTTGGTGCTTCAAGGTTAGTCCCGTTAGATCATGATCAAGTTACTACTCTTGTTCAAGGCACTCTAGGGTACCTTGATCCTGAGTACTTCCACACAAGCCAGCTAACCGACAAGAGTGACGTATATAGCTTTGGAGTTGTCCTTGCGGAACTCATAACCGGGCAAAAACCGCTTTGTGCAGATAGATCGAATGAAGATAAGAATTTAGCAACGTATTTTGTCAGGGCGATGAATGAAACCCGCCTATTTGAAATTGTTGAACCTAGAGTTCTACGTGAAGGAACTCTTGAGCAGTTACGAGTAGTAGGTGACTTGGTAAGGAGATGCCTTAATGTACATGGCAATGATAGACCTACAATGAAAGAGGTAGCAATGGAGTTAGAGGGATTAAAGAAGCTCAAAACTCATCCATGGAGTCAACAACAAATAAATGAGGAAACTAGAAGCTTGATCCTAGAAGTTGAGCAATCTGATCTTTACGAGGTACCATTAATTCCATATGGTACTAATGAATGGGAATCTTACTCAGGTAGTAGTACTAAAATGACGTTTCAAGAAAGCAAACCGCGCTGAAGTTTCCTCGGATGCTTGTTCTAGTTACGAATTTGTGAGAAACAACTATCCGTAATTTTTCCCCATACATTGTTAATTAATGTTTTAACTGTGTTTTCTATTTAGTGCTTAAAGTTTGTTTATTTCTGTATATATATTTCATGTCTTCTAAAGTGGCTTGTGACTAGATTGAGTGGATTCATCCTGTACCCTTGTAACAATTCGATTGTCCACATAAGTACACCAAAATCCTACTTTGTCATTCTTACAAGACACTAATTACAATAACCAAACGTCCCATAAGGATATTATAAATTTGAAAAGTCGTGCGGTTCTTCTGTTCCAGATGCGATACCCGCAGTTCCGGAGCGAACCAAAACCGAAAATCGCAATTTGCAATATCTAAGACCGATAGCTTATATTATCAACCACAAATCAGTGAGTGGGCCTTCTCAGGAGAGTTATCTTGGGAAGTTAGCTTATATTTCAAACATAGGCATTGTTTTGTCAGGTTTTTTTTTTTTTTTTTTTTTTTTTTTTTTTTTTTAACACTTTCGTTACTTTCATGGATAACTTTTAATGAACTATTTATTGACATAATGCACGGATTTGCACAGTTTTTGCAAGCTCCTCAATATGATGTTAGGCGCATAGTTGAAAGACGATTTGCTTAGTTTTGCAAGCTCCTCAAAATGGTGCTAGGCGTATAGTCGAAGGACGATTTCCATAGTTTTCGTAGCTCCTTAAAATGATGCTAGCTGTATAGGCGATGGACGATTTTCATGATTTTTGCAAGCCCCTCAAAATAATGCTAGGCATATAGCCAGAAGGAAGATTTTCGCGATTTCTGCCAGCTCCTTAAAATGATGCTAGGCATATACCCGAAGGACGATTTTCACAGTTTTTGCAAGCTCCACAAAATAATGCTAGGCATATAGCCGAAGGACGATTTCCACAGTTTTTGCAAGCTTCTCAAAATGCTTCTAAGCGTATAGCCAAAGCCCGAAGGATTGGATTTGAGTCCTTTATTTTTCAAGTGCATTCAAAGAAGCTTTATCACATGGTTTGTTGCAAAACAAATCCACATGCATCTATAAGTATGTAAACATAAGAACATATATTACGTAAAAAGATAGTTTCGGTGACAAAAGATGCATATTCTAGCTGAATCTTGCAAGATTCAATCTTTCAATTCCATAAAATGAATGAATTTAGAATCTCCCAACTCTCTATACGCTGGCGATAATGACGATTTTATATTAACGTCCACACCAATCATGATCGATCTATAATTGTTCCTGTTTTCTATTGGCCTACCTTATAGTGGGTCGGAGGTTATCAATTCAATTTATTGTTTCATTCTTGGTCGGTGTTGTCTTGTTCCTATTTAATTGATTCTTGTGTCTTGCTCTTATTTATTGTTGACTAGTGGTTTGGACGCATTATAATTAATTCTCAATCATTGAAACATCATGTAATTCGTTTGGACTTTAAGGATCTTTTAAACCCTAATTTGTTTAGGGTTTTTTCTGCGTAATAAGGAGCTTTGACGTTTTTGAGTTGCTTCTGGTTTAGATTGTTAGTTTTTGCATATGAAGAGCGGATTCATGGGTGCGGGAGGGAGTGGTAACGAGAATAAGGGAGGGAATAATAGTTTGGCTGATATGGGGCTGATATGGAGAGTAGTTTTTTGGGTGCGAATGGGAGTGGTAATGCGAAAAAGGATGAGGAAAATGCTGATTTGTTGAAAAATGTTACTGTGAGGAAACATAAGAAGTCTCGACTTAAGGGTGTTACAGGTGTGGCGACGCACTCTACACTTGACTCATCATCTCCTCCTGTTCAGGTTGATAATATTCGTGAAGGGTATGTGGAGCCGGTTCCACATGCTGCAAATGAGGTAACTAATACGGAAACTTTAATCAATATGAAGCATGACAATATTGTTGCTCTATTTGGTGTCTCGCTTAGTACACTAGAGGACATTAATGAGTTCACTTTGAGTTGTGAGGCTGGTAAATGTCTGGTATAGGCTGAATTAGATAGTAATGCTCGCACAATGATTACGGATGCTCTTGAAGTTTTGTGGAATGCTTGTATGGCTGAAGTTAAAGCTAAATCTACGACTCCAAAACCTACTGATGAGTCTCCTATTATCCATGATGTGGACATCAATACTAATGGTACATCTTATGTTGGAGCTGCAGGTTTGAGGTATGCTCAACCTATTATTGATACTTCGTTTCGTCCACCGGTTGCTGAACACGTTTTTGAAGGTGTTAACATATCTATCCCCGCAAAGTGGTTGAAAAGGTTAGTAGACGTTCTGAACACACATTGTATGTTTATTTTATTGGAAATAGGATGGCGTTTCCAGTTGTTGAATATTATGCTAGGAATAACGGGGAGAAACATGGGTTGAAAAGGATTATGATGAATTCCAAAGGTTTATTTTTCTTTAAATTTGATACATTAGCTGGATTAGAAGCTGTTTTGGAAGGTGGTCCGTGGATGATACGCAAATTTCCAATAATCCTTAAGAAATGGTCTATGGATACTTGTCTGCATAAGGAAGAATTAACTCGTATTCCGGTATAGGTTAAATTGCATGATGTTCCTCTTCAAGTGTTTGAAGAGGATGGTATTAGTTTGATTGCTATGTTTATTGGAAAACCTATTATGCTTAATTCTTATACGAGCTCTATGTGTAAGGATTCGTGAGGAAGAAGTAGCCTTGCTAGGTGTCTTATTGAGATCAACTTTGAAGCTGATCTTGTAGATGTTGTTACTATTGGTTTTCCTTCACATTCTGGGGAGGGTTTTACTAAAGCTACTATCTGTGTAGAGTATGAATGGAGACTTCCCAGGTGTAATGTATGCATGATTTTTGGTCACATTCATGATCAATGTCCTAAAAACGTGGTGAGTCCTACTATTGTTTCTAGTCCACATGTTGTTAATCCAAGTGTGGTGCTGGATAAAGACGGTTTCCAAATGGCAGGTAAAAATAAGAAGAAGGGTAAAACCAAGTCTACTAATTGTAATCGGTTTGTTAGTCCATCGGTTAAACAGAATATCAAATATGTCCCCAAAGGCGTCAACGAATGATCCTAAGAAGGGTAATACTTCTATGGGTAAAGCTTCTAATTCGTCGTCTACTGGCACTACCTCAAATGAAGGTAATATTACTACATCTAATCCGTATGTTGCATTGGTGATGGATGAAAGAAGATGATTAACGTGCCGAAAATGTGTATGATGAATCGGCTAACTTATTTAATAATCCACATACCGGTGAAACTTCTTCTTTCACGGTAGCTGCTGGTTAGCTTGTTTCAGCTGAGTTTGTCTTAGGTGCATCTTTTGTTCCTATAGTTGTAAGTGCTTATAGCATGTCATAAGCACTAGTTTTAGATGTTTATCAAGCTGTTTAGCCTGAGGTACATATGGTATCTCGGCCATATTCCATTTGTACTTAAATATTTTCGGTTTAATATTATTTACCGGGTAACCCTTTACCCAAAATAAAATGAATGAATTTACATTGTACTTGTAATTTTGGGTCTTTAAATTTGGGCTTTATAAACACTAGGCAGTATCATTCAATATAATTTTACTTATTGGGCTTGTAGATTATCACTTTGTGACATTAAAACTTTGGATATGATAATTATACGTGTTGAACATTTATCCGCCCGAAGAAAATATAATTTTCTGTTCGGTCTGGATCTTAAAACATGCATCTCTTAGCTAGGCTATCATTAAAACTAGGGCTGAGCAAAGGTCCGGAACCGACCCGAACCGACGAGAACCGACCCGAACCGAGAACCGATTTTAGAAAAAACATGAACCGAAACCGAACCGAATCGGTTCGGTTCGGTTCGGTTTTGTGTCGGTTCGGTCGGTTCGGTCCGGTTTACATGCTATGTGTGTCTGTTTGGTCGGTTTTGAGTCGAACCGAACCGAACCGACCCGACCCGAAAACCGACAACCGGTAATACGTAGAACCAAAACCGAACCGAAAATGGTCGGTTCGGTTCGGTTCGGTCCGGTTCGGCTCGGTTCGATCGGTTTTCTGCTCAGCCCTAATTAAAACAATACGAATCCACTAAAATACGTGGTCAAACCAGATTAGATCGACTTTGATTAGACCATGCCAAACATGGTTTAAAAGATGACACATTTTTAGTTTAATATTTTTCGACATGCTAGTACCACGTTTGTTTAATTTTCTAGACGTCATAGGCGCCATCGCCATTTGAATGGCGCCGAGTTTGAGTGTGTGTTTTTCTTCTTTTTCTTTAGTACTACCTCCGTCCCATATTAAATGTCCAATTTGAATTTTCAAAGTCTTGTTTTATCAACTTTGACCATAAATATTTTTATATATGATATATATAATATATGATGCAAAATATATGAATGAATTGAGTTTTAAATGTACTTTTCATTGACATAATTTTTATCAAGTATCATATAATACAAACAAAAATATTTAAGGTCAAAGTTAAAGAAAAAAGACTCGAAAAGTCAAAACTGGACATTTGATAAGGGACGGAGGGAGTATAAAGTAATATTTTTGTGGTGCATTATGGGAATGTTATTGGAGAGAGATTTTTTTTTTTTAAAAATATACGAATGTTATGGGATAAAAGCTAACGTGTTGTCGCTTATAACTCACGCCTATGGCTCACTGCACCTACAGCTGCTGAGTTGCTATATATAGTTAGAGGCATGAAAAATGGATGACCATTAAAAAAAAAAAAAAAAAAAAAAAAAAAAAAAAAATAAGGTAAACACTGTTTATGCTATCCATATTTAAACCTCACATGCCTTACCTACACTTCCAATTTTCTATCACCACCTAGAGCTCTATAAAAAGTTAACAATTGTTATGTCTGTTCAATATTTCAATTTCTTTCTATCAATTTTCATTGAATATTACACTTTAGTATTACCATTTCACTGCATTTCTTTCATAAAGTAATAGCTTACTAACATTTCAATTTATTTCAACCTACTTTCATTAATTTCTAGCTGGGACTTTCAGAATCATTGAAAATATCTTGAATTCTTGAAATGTATCAAGGTCTAACACCATTTGAAAGTTGTTGATGACATTTGGTTTTCGTGTAAATATTTAGGAAATTTTTAGATTGGAGCTTAGGCACTTTTAACTACCCGAATAGTTTACAGTTAAACTAATTAAGTAAAAAAAATTAATTAATTAAGGTTGATGACTACTTTTCACCGGAGATTAACGTAAAAATTGTAGCTATAAAAATATTACTCTAAAAATGAATCTACGGTATGATTCAACTTAACACCACAATATTTAGGAACTAAGCTAAAGTTGAGAAGAATTTTTTAACAAGTAAATCCATTTGATGTTGTATACTTGCATCTGATTGGTTAAATTATTCGAAATTTCAATAGGAATAAGGAGGGATTGTTGCAAATATTATTAACAAACTAGCTTATGAGCTATATCAATAATGAATAAAGTGAGTTGATTAGGGGTGACTCAGTACCCACTAGTCACCCTACTAGCTCCGCCCCTCAATGTTACATTAGGCCATTTCCTAATCCAAACTTGGGCTCGTTGTGGGGGGCAGAAATATTTCACAATGAGAATAGGCTTTCCTCATTCCTTAATAGAACTTAACCATTTTTTATTTTTTATTTAAGATGTAGTACTGATGTAATAGATTCTTATATAACATTTACTTTGAACAAAGACGTACTTGTCTTATATATGTGGTGGGTCAAATAATTGAGTTAGAAGATGGAACGCATATATGAAGATCCTCATACACATGATAGTATGAATGTATGATACATTGCATACACAAAAAACTTTATTATTTACATCCTAAACCATATTTGATGATCCTCCAAACACCATTAATGCGTTAGCGCGCTCCGCTCCAACCAACCCTGTTGTATATTGTTTTCGCTGTATTTCACTGTTTCGCCCATGAGCAAATGACACGGCTATGTCGTATTTGATTAAAAATAGACTATCAGTATTTAAAATTGTGAGTAAAATGAATGTATGGTACAAGTATTCATAACAAAAGTAGCCAAAATTTAAGAAGAGCATAAGAGATGATGCTTTTTGGTCTCTATAAATCACATGCTACTAAAAATACATGACCGATTTAATAAAAAAAAATACATGTACCCAACTTATACCCAATTTTAATTTAAAGTACTCCACTTTTTTTTCCCTAATTTAATGTACTCAACTTTTTTTTAGTTGCAATGTTAGACGATTTATAAGTTACCAGGTCACCACCACTATACTTCATCTTCTCCGACCAAATTCCGACTAGCCCCACCCTCTCCCCCTTGGCTCCGCCCCTGCTTATCAGAGTTGTGATAATGAAACCATGACAAACTTGTAAAATAATCAACCATAATTCAACATGGCTGAGCTAAAATATTTTGAAAACTCCGCATAATTTGACGAGGATTAACGGGTTTACACTTTACACCACCAACCACACCAAGGTTGATGTACAAAATTGCAGAGGCTGTGATCACTTTGGAACATGTTACAGGTTAGGAGTTCAAAACTACTTTTAAATATGTAGAATATTTGCATAGTTGCATAGCTAACGAAATAGTTGTATTTTGCTTTTCCAGTGACATGTGACAAAGGTAGTATGAAATAGTTTATTATGACACTCCGGGACACAAGTTAGAAAAACCCATGTTATAATGAGGTTCGAAGTTTATATAATATACCATGGCGGTGTTTGATATAATTCAAGGAAGGGGTCTTAGTGTGTTACTTGTTATAAGTTATAATTGCTTAGGATTAAACAAGTGACTTAAAAAAAAAAAAAAAAAAAAAAAAAAAAAAAAAAAAAAAACTACCGGAAGTTGGCCGAAATTTGGTCGGAGAAGATGAAGCATTATGTAACCTATCAATCGTCTAACATCGCAAATAAAAAATAAGTTATTAGTGAAAGATGATATATAGGATAATATTGTTTTATGATCATTACATATAAAGTGAGAAGATACATATAGTGATTACACATAAGCTATTTTGGGTAAATTGCTAATCACCCACTAATCAAGCTAATGATCACTTGCTAATTACATTTAATATATAGCTAATGGTCTAACACTCCCCCGCAGTTCGAGCGGCGAAATCGCAAAAGCTTGGACTGGAGATTAAAAGCTAATAAACAATAAATTAAAGTAAATAAATAATTATTGATGAAGACATTCGACAGCAAGCGGAAGCACATCTTCAAGCAGCAGCAGACATAAACACGAAACAAAACAGGATAAACCAAAGTATCCGAACAAAACAGGATAAACCAAAGTATCCTGACTAAATGGGATAAACCAAAGTATCCTGACCTGGGATAACCCAAAGTATCCCATACAACTAAAACTAACGGGATAACCCAAAGTATCCCCTACAACTAAAACAAAGAAAATTACAACTAATACTCATGCACTAACATCAAAATAAAAAATAAGAAAACGAAAGTTGGTTCTAAAACTTCAACCCCCAAAGAACCTTCCGAACAAACGGGGCGTGTTTTTCTCTAGAAAAACATAAAGATCCACTATTTATTTATTTTTTTTGTTTTTTTGTTTGTTTTTTTTTTTTTTCCTTTTTTTTTTGTTTTTTGTTTTTTTTTTTTTTTTCAAGTACTTTGGTTCGAAGATAGCAGAAGAGAAAGACACAAACAAAAAGGGTGTTATCCCTTTTGTGCAATTCATTTCGAAGGACCAACAGTGTGAATCCACAAGAAATATAAGAATACCCTATTAATTTTAATTGTTTTAGGAAGGCATTTATTTGGTGGAGACAAGAGGGCCACGGCAAAAGGGTATAATACCCATTCGGTTTTAACAGTAGAGAAAGAAAAGGAAGCATTTTTTTTTTGTTTGGTTCGAGACAAATGAAAGAAGAGGGACATGTTGAATGGAGCAGCGGTAGAAGGAGAAACATTAGAAGAAACGATGAAGATAGGGATATTCGTGCTCCGGACCGCCGGCCGAAGCCGACGGCCGGAAAACTTAGAGTGGCGGCTGTTTGTTTTAGGCTTTTAGGGAGAGGACCGGATATTTTAGGCTCGTGATACCATGAAAGATGATATATAGGATAATATTGTTTTATGATCATTACATATAAAGTGAGAAGATACATATAGTGATTACACATAAGCTATTTTGGGTAAATTGCTAATCACCCACTAATCAAGCTAATCACTTGCTAATTACATTTAATATATAGCTAATGGTCTAACAATTAGGTACATTAAATTGGGGGAAAAAAGTAATGGATATAAGTTGGGTACATTTTTGTGCGATTTGCCAACAAATAAATAAAGGAGCAATATTCATAAGGTTTTAAGACACGATCACATGACAACTCATGCAATGAGGTGGCAATATCTGACATGACACGAACTTGACATGAAACTGACACGAAAATAAACATGTTCACATATAGTCTAAATAGGATTGTAATCTATAACTTAAGGCCGGGTTTGTGTCGATCTCCATATGTTTTTTTCGTTAGATAAACAATAAGCATAAGCTTTGCTGTTCAAAAAATAATAATAATAATAAATTAATTTAAAAAAAAAAAAAAAAAAAAAAAAAAAAAAAAAAAAAACAATGAGCACAAGCACAACTCATTTGCATCGACGGATAGTATAAGGTAGCAGACAATGTATATATGAGCATAAGCACGTCTCATTTGAAAACCATCAACAGATCATTTTATTAAATGAGGAAACTAAAAAGAAACAAGACAAATTGATGGCATATGTCTATGATCAGAGGAAAAAGACAGGGAATCCGAATTGGCCTCGTGCATCACTGAAGCAACACCTCCACCGAATTTATTATCCGTATACAAGTTGATTCGAGTGTTCAAACAAACATGTTAATTGATTTGTTATCGCTCTTTTAAGACCACCGGCCAATGCCATGCTCCCCTTGCTTACATTGACACCAACAGAGTTGAGTATTGAACACCAGATCAGACCAAACACACCTAGTTGCATCAAAACTATAAGTGGCATGGGTCACGGATCTAGACGGTTTAGGTCTAAACGGGTTCCGGTCGATGTGGGTCATATAGGAACACTGGTTTATGTACATTACGTAGTAAAAGTAATGGTACAAAATATCACTAAATGTAAAAGAAACATTTAAGCCTTTAGATAAGTTCACAAGGATTGCCACCTTGTCAAATTCAATGGACAAGATGATAACATCTCACAACAAACACAAATATAATGTCAAATTCACTCGTTTCTGCATCAGTTATGGCTTCTAGCCCGTTAGGTACATTTAATGCCTCATAACTCATTCAACCACCTTTTGCATTTATCTTTATAGTTTGTCTATTTAACAAGCTCATGTAAGGATACATTTATTTGAAAATTGCCAACACAAGTATAACAACCTACCTTCTGCTATAGTGGTAATGGTGGTGATGACAGTCGTTGGCACTGGCAGGGAGAATAAAGCATTCGAGCCGAGCAACACCAGGGAAGACATCAAGGAAGATCGTATTGTAACTCTTTAAAATTATTTTTAAAGAGCATGCAATTCGATCTCCCTTGATGTCTTCCATGGTTTTGCTTGACTCAGATGACTAGTTAATGTTGGCTCGTGCGTTGGGGATATTATAATTTTGGCTCTTATTCGGGCATTATGAAGTTCTTTTGTGCATACAAATTATATTTGTTATACACGTGTAGACTGTCATAAACTTTTTTAATATATATTATGCTTTTAATGTGTCCTTTTTGGTTTCAAGACCTTGCTGACCCGAAACCTGGTACAAGCACGGGTACCACAAAACGTCGTAAAACTGAGGGTAAAGTCTTATCACCGTAAGGATGATGATCTTCGCTATATTGATCAAGAAACAAAAGTATCCCACCGTAAGGCATTGTTTTGTCCATTTGTTTTTAACACTTTTGTTACTTTCATTGATAACTTTTAATGAACTATTTATTGACATACTGCACAGATTCACACAGTTCTTGCAATTAAGCTCCTCAAAATTATGCTGAAGGACGATTTCCATAGTTTTTGCAAGCTACTTAAAATGATGCTTGAAGGATGACTTCCACAGTTTTTGCAAGCTCTACAAAATGATGCTAGGCGTATAGCCGAAGGACGACTTCCACAGTTTTTGTAAGCTGCTCAAAATGATGCTAGGCATATAGCCAAAGGACAATTTTCACAGTTTTTGCAAACTCCTCAAAATGATTCTAGACGTATAGCCGTTTAGAAACCAATATAAAACTGAAAATTGTATTGATAAATAATAATGCAGAACATGAAAATACAGGATATTAAATAGACTAAAAATAAGAGAGCCCTAGAAGATAAACGAGCCTAAACAAGTAGGTCTAGCCAATATGCCTTATTAGCTAACATCCTCTCCCAAACTCACAATGCCACATTGAGAGTTTGACAAGAAAACTCCTAATAAAAACAAAACCAACGATAAAGGCAGGCAGGCAGGCAGACAGATCCGAACAGAGGTAGACGAATAGAAGATTTTGGCACACAAATGCAGACAGAGCAAATTCAGGCGGACAGATGCAGATTCGGACAGAGATATTTAGATTCAGATTTCATATTCATATTCATATTCATATTCATATTCATATTCATATTCATATTCATATTCATATTCAGACAAAACCAGGCGGAACCACGTGTGAAATCACTCAAATGCCTATGCCATATCCAGTCAGACTTCATGTTTGTTGCTTGCGATGATGTTTACAAACATTTATCAAGTGAACTTGTCATAGCATGATTCTGGAAAGATAAGTATTTCTGAAATTGCTCAATCATAGAAGGGTCCAAAGATGAGGCAGCAACACCATTATTAAGGTGAGATGGTTGCTTCGGTGGTAGACAAACCTGTTGCTGTTGTGATGCTTTAGGTATCAATGGACAGTCGGATTTCTAAAGATCGTTTTGTTTTTAATACGCACACTCATTGATAGCAGATTTCCAATGACCCTTTTGTATGACATTCGAAGACCTCTGTGAAGCTGCAAAAACAGGCAAACCTTGTTGTGTAACTATCTTCTGATCATCCAAAGACTTTAGACGAATCTCCTCTGCAAGCAAATCACTAACTACCGAATCAACAGAGGGTAAAGGATCACAATGAAGAATCAAACCCGCAATCCTTCAAAATCATGACGCAATGCCACAAGGAACTGAACCAAACGCTGTGACTCTCTCAGTTTCATATTCATATTCATATTCATATTCATATCACTACTACAAAAAAGTTCATAGACACCGGTTAGTATAGCCTATAGAGACAGGTTATATAACCACTCTCTGAAGGGGGGTATCTCTATGACTGAAACATATAGAAACTGGTTCCTCAACCAGTCTCTAATAGAAGCATCAAAACCGGTTTTGTGGTAAGAGAGTGTCTCTATTATAAAGTAAAGAAACCAACAATGATCAAAGAACCGGTCTTGCTGAGATGTTCTATGGTAATATATATATATATATATATATATATATATATATATATATATATATATATATATATATATATATATATATATATATATATATAATAAATAAATAAAATCCTAGAATTTCTATTTTTTCTATAAATTGCAGAATACGCAGCATAATCAAAGTGTAAAGTTTCACTTGAAGCTAATGTCACCAATTACAACCATGTTTTCTATCATAGCACTTCTTCTCTACTAAAGAAACATAAAATCTAACACATAATTCACCAGCTAAAAATATATTGCATTTTCAAGCATACTTCTATCCAATACTAGTGATATTCCGGTATCAAGCCCTCTTATTTATAACACCAGTTCTCGCTGTAATGCTTTGTCTTCCTTTTCAATTTTAGCAACACCACAGCCTATCTTTTTTATGATGGTTTCCATCCAGATCATCCAAGTGTGCAAACTGGCTGAGTAGTACCTCAATCTAAATAAAACCTACCTGCTTATCAAACAAAAACAAGTTTTAGTTAACATTTTACATTTAAATAGCCTAATATTATAGATATATAAAAGAGACAAAGTCACAAAACATCCAAAATAACAAGTGAACATTCAACTGATCTTGTGGCGACTCTTTTGCATTCATAATTCACACACATAAGCAGCCAAATATAACGTCTCATTGACCAATTAGCAAATACAACTCATGAATGACAAGAATGCATCTCTATAATGAGCTTATTTTCATAGTGAGATTGCTTATTTAAAGTATAGTAGTTGTTTGAGATTGCTTATTGAAACTACTTATCCCTTTATTAGTAGTTCCAACAACCAATCCCGAACAGCCCTTAATAGTCAATCAAAGCAATCACAAGTAGCCTTTTAAGTAGTTAACTCAATAAGCAATCCTAAATAACCCTATAAGCAATTAACTTAATAAGAAATCCCATATAACCCAATAAGAAGTTAATTCAATAATCAATCCCCTATGGCCATTATGAATCATGTCTTTCATTTATATATAAATTCACTCAACAAAAAAGATACATTAATAAGTAAACATGTCTAGTTCAATTATTATTGAAGTGGTGTTAAAACCATCGTTGCAACTAGGGGTGTTAATCGGGTCGGGTTGGTCGGGTTCGGGTCAATTCAGGTCGGGTCAAAGTCAGGTCGACACTAAAAATAACATACCCGAACCCGACCCTACTTGAACTCGAGTTAGTCGGGTTCGGGTCAAAGCGGGTCGGGTTAAATCGGGTTGTGTTAAATCGGGTCAGGTCAAGTCGGGTTCGGGTATGTACCGTTTTTAAAATAATATAATTTGATTTTTTTAACTTAATGGTTAAAATCTTAAGCAACTAAAATATTATATTTAAGGTGGGAGGTCATGCACTTTAATGTGACTATAAGTTTGGTCGTATGGTCATATATAGTACTTAAGGGATAAGAAAAAACCTGCAATTAACTACTTTGCTAATCTTTTTACAAAAGAGTCTAGGTTATGGCTTTCATTTGAGTAGATATATAAATATAACATATGCTTTGATTGGATAACTGATCATATAATTTGTGTTTTCCAGTTCTTATTTCATGTTCTTATTTTCTTTGTTTAGGTATAGTGCTAAATATAATCTCTAGTTCTCAAGTTGGGTTTTCATTTGATATAAACTTTTGATGCTAGTCACAAGAATGTCTAATATAAAAGTATTGTCAATAATGTAAAGACGAAAATTGCTTCGCACACGCAGTGGATATATGATATAATCGTCACAAACTCAATAAATCCACTCCATCATAAAAAAAAAAAAAAAAAAAAAAAAAAAATTGGTGTTAAGTTTCAAAAAATTATACTTTATAACTAAATACCAAAGTCTACGACCTACTACATTGAACATTTAACTTGGGCATTTAGGCAAAATTTATATGAAAAAAAAAAAAAAAAAAAAAAAAAAACTCGGGTTAGTCGGGTTGACCCAAACCCGAATAGGCAAAATATTTGAACCCGATACGCAACCCTATTGCATATTCGGGTTAATCGGGTTGACCGGATTGACCCGATTTGGATTTCGAACCCGATTAACCCGACCCAATTACGCTTACTCGGGTTTGGGTCGGGTCCGGGTCTAGTCGGGATTTTTGACACCCCTAGTTGCAACATATCATTAGAACAATTACAAATCCATTATGAAGTGAGTATTACGAACACCTGCCCATCATCTATAGCATTAACAACGTGTGAATTTCTTTCAATTACCACATTAAGCCCCTAAAATTTTATCATCAAGTAGCAAATTACCAAATTCATCCCAACTTAACTCAAACTTGTTAAAACTAATTTCTTTCAATCACCACATTAATGACTCGAGCTCATTTAGATACACTAACAGACCATCACACCCTCACGACTGGATGTTTCATATATATGCCACCTAGAATAAGAAGTGCATTGTTAAAGGGATTACTTAAACACAGGTAGCAGTAGCCATAGTACCAAATTATGCTAAACCTTCGACAACATAAAGGTTATATAAACTTTTCAATTTTTAACTACAACGTTGAATATAACACAACCAAACACCCATATACACCCTATCAATTATATTTACACAATTGAATATGATTTACCTTAGCCATTGTCCACCCAAATAAGATCCAAGAAGCCTTAAATCAAAAAACAATAGTGTTAACTTTAACTATTTTAGAAGCAAATATATGCCAATTCAATGTCAACATTAGAAAAGAAGATTCGTTACCTCTTTGCTATATGAAATAATGATTGTCCTTGCTATTCTCCTTAACGGAACCCTTTATTATACCTCATCTACCACGATTCAACATTGAATAAATAAACCTTGTAACAAGGGCGGAGCCAAGAAACTAGGAAAGAAAATATAAGCTACCTTAGAGTCTTAGACATATACGAAAACTGAAATACAATTAATAAAATCCATTCACGAGTGTCCCAACAAGTTTTTGCTGCTCGAAAGACCTATAATTTCTATACTACGGGGGTGTTTGTTTAGGCTTATATGTGGCTTATGAGCTTATATGTGTTTCAGCTTATATTTCATAAGCTCTAATTTTCCGGCTTATTTTGAGACTTGGGGGCTTATATAAGTTTATTATGATATGATAAATTATATGTCTCAAAATAAGCTGAAAATTTGAGGCTTATAAAATATAAGCCGAATTCAAATAAGCTCATAAGCCCACATATAAACTTAAACAAACACCCCCTACTAACTGCATATATTTTAATACCAGAAACAAACAATAAGATGCTAATTGATCTCCCATTCAATATAATGCAAAAAAAAAACGTTCATATGTTGGTGTTGTTTCATAGAACTTCTTGACTGTCATCTCATGAAACAAAATGCAAATTTATCTTAACTTTTGTCGATTAATTGGCGACGAATACTAAATATTACTGTAACATATATCACTAAATCCACATTAAACAATGGCATTCCATATATGGCAAACTAAATTTACTCAAATAACAAAATAATCTTTATATAACAAATTAAAGCATCACTTTTTTTTTCAATTTATACTACAATAAACTAACAAAAATTCACTAAGAATGCATATCTGAACTTTATAAGCAAGTAATAATAACAATTAGAAGTAAAATAAAAAGTGTAAAGTGGTTACCCACAAAGATTAAAAAAATTTATAGTAATTCAACCAAAATGATATTCAAACCGTAAACCTTTTTTGGTGAATGATTTTGTGTTTCCAAAGGTTTCAATGATTTTATGGATGTTAGGGTGCTAAACTAGTGGTGGAATTTTAAGGATTCATTGGATAATCCCATAGTTTAATGGATTTTGGTGGGTTCTTTTCTTGTTCTTCACAGTAGCAAAGAAGGGTGTTTGCGAAAAGTGAATTGGGGCTTTGGTTGTAAAGCCGAGTAATACCTAAAAAAATAAATAAATAATGAATTTTTGTTTTGGCGAAAAAGTGAAATTTTTGGCGGTGGTTCAAATGAAAATGAAAAAAAAAGTAGAGGGGAAACAAAAAAAAAAAAAGGTGGATCATTGGCGAAACTGGTCTTCTTAAAAAAAACCAATGTCTTTAACTATGTATACAAACCGTTTTCTTCAATATGACCGGTTTTTTTGTACTTTGCATTATAGAGACTAGTGATTTTCTCAAAAACCAATCTTATGTAGCCTATGCCCCCTAATTTTTCACCATATAAATCGGTTATTTTATAACCGGTCTTTATTAAAGGGTGTTTATAGCATTTTCTGTAGTAGTGATTCTTATTCATATTCATATTCATATTCATATTCATATTCAGACAAAACCAGGCGGAACCACGTGTGAAATCACTCAAATGCCTATGCCATATCCGGTCAGACTTCATGTTTGTTGCTTGCGATGACGTTTACAAACATTTATCAAGTGAACTTGTCATAGCATGATTCTGGAAAGATAAGTATTTCTGAAATTGCTCAGTCATAGAAGGGTCCAAAGATGAGGCAGCAACACCATTATTAAGGTGAGATGGTTGCTTCGTTGGTAGACAAACCTACTGCTGTTGTGATGCTTTAGGTATCAATGGACAGTCGGATTTCCAATGACCGTTTTGTTTTCAATACGCACACTCATTGATAGCAGATTTCCAATGACCCTTTTGTATGACATTCGAAGACCTCTTTGAAGCTGCAAAAACAAGCAAACCTTGTTGTGTAACTATCTTCTGATCATCCAGAGATTTTAGACGAATCTCCTCTGCAAGCAATTCACTAACTACCAAATCAACTGAGGGTAAAGGATCACGATGAAGAATCAAACCCGCAATCCTTCAAAATTATGACGCAATGCCATAAGGAACTGAACCAAACGCTGTGACTCTCTCCATTTATGTAAGGATCAAAACTGCTAAGTGATGCAGGTTCTGTTAACGCCAACTGGTCCCATAAGGCTGACATAGATGAATAAAATTCTTGAATACTTGTATCATTCTGCTGAAGTGCATGAATATCTGTCTCAAGTTGATATTGTTTAGCAAAGTTAGATGGCGTAACAGAATTGTTAATCCAAATTATAATTTTAGAATTATCAACCTCCCAAGTTTCGAATAACACAGCATAATTATCTAATTTGTTATCGGTTGGCATTTTCTTAACCCCGGTAACATAACCCCACATCGATTTGCCACGGAGAAATTTTTTCATAACGTAACTCCAATACGTATAATTCTTACCATCTAATTGAACACTAATGGATTGCAACGAATCATCCTTAAAAGCGGCCATGGTAACAAAGCTAACTTGCCAACAATAAACAATACACAGATCCCAAAATAAATAAACTTACGTTGACAAAATTTAACTAACAAATTCGAACAGTTTGCTCCGTACGAATCTCAAATGTGACCAATCTCAAACAAACTCAGATTTAATGTGCACCGGCCCACTAACTAATGTTGCCAATATCCAATCAAGTGCAAGCAAAACAATTCAATTTGCACAATATAGGACAACATAAATGCAATAAAGTGACGGCAACAATTCGACTTACGTAATTCAAATGGACGATACCGAACGAGAGACAAGAAACGGAACCATCATGGCTCTTGATATCATGTAGAAACAAATGTAAAAATGAAATTGTATTGATAAAATACAGGATATTAAATAGACTAAAAATAAAAGAGCCCTAGAAGATAAACGGGCATAAACAAGTGGGTCTGGCCAATATGCCTTATTAGCAAACAAGCCAAAGGACGATTTTCATAGTTTTTGCAAGCTCCTTAAAATAATGCTAGACTTATAACAAGAGGATTTGAGTCCTTTATTTTTGAAGTGTATGCAAAGAAGCTTTTTCACATGGTCCGTTGTAAACATGAGAATATATATTGCGTAAAAAGATGGTTCTAGCGACAAAAGAAGCATATTCTAGCATAACCTAGCAAGATTCAATCAATCAATTTCATTATATCCATGAAATATTGAAATGAATGAATTTACGTTACACTAGTAATTTTGGGCCTTTAGAAGCATATTCTAGCATAACCTAGCAAGATTCAATCAATCAATTTCATCATATCCATGAAATATTGAAATGAATGAATTTACATTACACTAGTAATTTTGGGCTTTTAAATTCAGGCTTTATACACCAACCTATAAGGTCCATAAATAAGTTTCTCTTACTGGGCCTGTACATTATCAGTTGAAGAAAGTCCAATAAGCTAACGAGCATATACGTATTTAAGAAACTTTACCTATTTTCGAACTATATACATAAATTTACTAAAGTATATATATATATATATATATATATATATTACATATACTTCTTCCCATTATAATAAATACTAAACGTACTAATATAGATCGATCAACATCGTATTGAACTTCTAATCGTAATTATAATCATGAATCGATCAATTCTAACTGCAGTATCTGGAACATACGAGAGTCCAAGACAACTGTAATAATGACGTTGAGTACAATCATAGCGCGTCTGAAACATTCACGAAAAACTTCGAGTTTACATGAGATAAGTTGATAGATGGTGACACTAACGACGTTTCGAAATTATGAAGAAGTAAATTACAACTTTGCATATCCCTAACTTTCATGTTAATCATAGTTGTCATAATTTATTGTTTTACGTAACTCTAGTCGACAATATGTACTTTCATTTCCACCATCTTAGCCATCAAAAACTATTTCATGAAAGGTAAGCAATAATTTTCTTAGTTTATGATTTTCGATTTGGGTGACGTACTGATTTCCACTTTAGATTATTTACTCTTACAAATAGCAACGAAACTAGGATTAAATAACATGGGCAAATGTTTTAAAAAAGTATCATACTTGTGATCATTTATTTTTACTTTTAGTAAACAAATTTGTTTGCTTATATGGGTACTTTTATTTCAAATTCGGCCTTTTGAAGTATTTTATGACTATTTCAAAAAAAAAAAAAAAAAAAAGTATTTTATGACATTTATCTAATAGGAATTTTATTTTTTCGAAAAGTAAAAATGTCTCAAAGTACATTAAAAATGACTGAATTTGAAAGAAAAATAGCTTTATAATAATAATAAAAAAAAAATGTTCGCAACCTAAGAAAACAAATTGTGTCAAGTATTGTACTTTTTTAAAAATATTTGCCCATTAAAGAAAGCTGTCCGGACAACTTTTCTTCAACTGTAAAATTGAGAGGACTGTAACAAATTTTACTGACACCGCATGACCACTAATTCCGCCATAGTTTAGTGACACAACATTTCCCTTCACTCTCTTTCACCTTTCATCTGTAACGATAACCATTTCACTCACTTTTCATTAAAATACCACTTTATACAAAGATACTTCACAAAATACCGTTCTCACACTCACAAATCAAATAATTTATAATAAAAATTAACCCACTTGACACAAATGCCAAGAGGTGACCATTTTTTGCCTTGATCACGACTCACGCGCGACTACAAGTGAGGTAGTGACACTGGGGTTTTGGTGTAAGTGGTCACACCCATTACCTTTAGTCTCATGACAGTTTATTTTTCGCTGAATGGATTACCCATTTTATCCTAAAATTATTATCATTCTTTTAAGATGACCAAAAATAATTACTCCGTATTTATTTTTTATTTTAACTAACTAGAAGAGAGTTTAGCTAGTGATGAAGATATTTGGTTGTAGGGTGTTCACGGATCGGATAATATCCACAATAACCGAAAACCAAAACCGAACAGAACTCAAAAAAATCGACCCGAATTCGTAATCGAACTGAATTAGTCAAAACGAACCGAACCGAACTAAATTTGGTTATCGGTTTGGATATGAGTTTGGCAATGAAAACCGAAAATGTCACACCTCGCCAAGGCGGAAACGCGAGGGTGTAAATTCATGGATATCATCACAACACATGATGTCTATATATAGAATAACTACATGCAATAAAAATGGCAAAGTATAGACACAAAGTGTCATAACAATACCCGAAAAATAACAACATGATAAACTCCAAACGCAGAGATAAACCACTTCCAATGCAACTAAGGTCTCGTCTAATCACTTCCTTCTATCGAAACCTTAGAATGCTCACCTGAAAATGATGCTTAAAATGTCAACATAATGTTGGTGAGATTCATAGGTTTAGACACACTTACACTCACAAGGCAACCATTTCACTGTGATTATAAAACATAGTTGGACAAATAAATATAGTTACCATACAAGCTACATGTATCCATAAACCAATCATCACACAAAAAGGCAACCATCGGGCCGGAACATGACCCCCGCTCCAAAACACATCATTAATTGGGTCGCATGCGCGAGCAACAGGATAAGCATCCTCCCAATTGGAAAATCACACAGCATCAATTAGGTCGCTAACCTAATCGGAATCACATATCACACAGCATCAATTAGGTTGCTAACCTAATCGGAATCACATATCACACAGCATCAATTAGGTCGCTAACCTAATCGGAATCACACTTTCATGTACCACATAGCATTATTACGATAACATTATAAGTCCAAGCTTTTAAACCACTCATAATCACAGTAACTCAAATCATTTAAGACAAGCATCATTCTCATCCCAAGTTTAAAAACAAAGTAAAATATGAGACTATGAACTCACCTTAAACTCCGCAGCTTCCACAAAAACAATTCACAATCTATAGCACATAAAAATAATCCACATCACACAAGGTCAAGCTAAAAGCTACAACCCATATAATACACATATGATGGATGTCTAATACTCATATGACCCACCATGGATCTCCTAGACACCATACTAACCACCACCATAACTTAATACTCACTAAATCCCTTGCACTCTTAAAATCGGAAAACGCAGAATTTTTAGGTACATTCACCCACATGAAATCACAACAAATAAAGCTCAACAACTCACACCAAAAATTTACCATGGTCTCTCATAAGCATAGAAGCTAATCCCAGAAGGCCATGGACCAGTAACATACACAAATACTCAAAAGAAAATCAAACTTGTCAACTACTCAAATTCGGATCTGAACGCACACCAAAAAGTTTTGATCAACACAAAATACTTCCACAAGTTTTTATCGCGAATCCTTTTCGTGGTAGTCTAGTATAACCTAATACTTAACTATTCCAGAAAGCCTAGTCAAAATACCACTTTTACAACCACAAACCACCCTCAAACTTTTACCCAAAAACTGTCCCGGTTTGACAGCTTTGACACCTTAACAAAGAAAAATCAAAAGACCAACTTCCCGACCTTGAAATCAATCGTGGTTGGACTTTTTGGAAAGCTCTTTCCTTAAACTTCAATTTAGACCTAAAATTCGTGATCTAACTCCTCACCATCTATTAAGTACACTCACATCTTTACAGTCATTATTTTCTGTCCAAACCCTAACTCAATAACTAGCATGTTTCATGCTCAATTCCCTTCACCAATCATCATAATATAATCATTAATTGATCCCAACATGTTTTAATTAATCAATTTACAGAAGTTTACAAACCCTAGATCCATCATAATTAGTATTACATGAATCTATTTAATAATTACACAATTAAGTGAATACAAGTATCAAAAATTATACCTTCTTCTTGATTTTAGCTCCAACAATAAAACCCTAAATTTTTCTCATTCCCTTGCCACTTTGAATCGACCAAGAACTCCCAAAAAACGTTTTTGGGGTGTTGGGGTTTGTTTATATATTATTTATGGATAATCCTTATCATTAGGTGTTGTAATTAGACTCAAATTTGGTTTCATTTTCCCCTTTTTTTTCCCTAGCCGATTTTTTTATACCATATATATATATATATATATATATATATATATATATATATATATATATATATATATATATATATATATATATATATATTATATTATATTTTTTTTAAATTAATTTATCACACTCCAAACCTCATACTTTTCATATTTTATAAACTCCCAAAACAAAACCTAACGTCTTTCGCGATAAACCTTAACTTTTACGACAACCGGAAAAATTATCACTTTCAAAACAAAGTTTCCAAAAATAGAATTCCACACTCTTTTGAAACATAACTCATTAAAACAAACTCCTCGTAACCCGCTAACGCTCAAACACTTGAACGAAGACTCGTTACGCAAAAATTCAAAAACACCAAAACTACACAAGTCATTTCTACACCACAAAGGTGATCAAAATAAACTTTCCCAAATTCCAAACTTTCCAAATCACAATAAAACCATTTACGCAATGGGATTTAGTGCTAATACTCACCTATATCACTTCAAACACCTAAGACACACCAAACAAACGTCAACCGAGTCAAGACTATCAGTCAAACTGACCTGCTAAAACCACGGTTGTTACATCATCCCCCACTTAGGGAAATCGCATCCCGAGATTTCAACTACTCGTCTCACCAAAAGCATCAGCAAAAGAAAATTTATGGGTATTTAAGCGGAAAAATACCACTCTATAAAATCAAAGAGAAAGAATCTCAAAAATGTGAACCGACTAAATACTCGAATTCACACGATAGAAAAACATTCCGACACTCCAACGATACTCGAAAAATAGATACACTCCCGATCAATAACAACAACAATCCAAAGGACTTCTCATAGGTAGGTACGATACTCTCGAACCAAATGAAAATCCAAATGGTAACCGCAAGGAACACTACATATAATGGATACACACAACACAAACATTAATTACTTCTGATCCTCACGCTCCCAAGTAAACTCAGGACCACGCTTACAATCCCAACATACCTTTACCAACGCTATCTCACCACACTTCAAACCCTTAACATCTCGATCCATAATCTCAACAGGTTTCTCGACAAAACGAAGAGTCTTGTCAACCTTAATCTCATCTAACGGCACATACAGACTAGTATCCATCAAACACTTTTCAAACTAAATACATGAAACGTATCATGCACTCTACTTAACTCCTCAGGCAAATTCAACCGCTATGTCTCAAATCCAATCCTTTCCGTAAATCTCAAATGGTCCTACGTATCTCGGTGCTAGCTTGCCTTTCTTACCGAAACGCACAACACCCTTCCTAGGAGATACTTTTATCCTCATAATATCACCAACACCAAACTCTAAGGGCTTACGGCAATAATCCGCATAACTCTTTTGGCGATCTCTTGCTGCCTTAAATCTCTCTCTTAAATCTGAAAACCTTATTCGTAGTCTCTTGTTCTAGTTTAGGACCAATTAGTTGACTTGTTCCAACCTTTGCCCACAGAACAGATGACCTACATTACCTTCCATACAACTTTTCACACGACACATACTCTATACTAGAATGGTAATTGTTGATATAGGAGAACTCAGCTAAGGGTAAATGCATACCTCAGCTCCCTCCAAACTCAAACACACCCATGCTCTTAATTCACCATCAAATGCCTGATTTGTACGCTCACTTAGTTCACTCATTAGAGAATGATAAGTCATACTCATCTACTTACGCGTTCTCAAGACTCTATAACACGTTTACCACTATCGTGAAGTAAATATTTCATCATGTTTCTTGATGATCAACGCGACACCCCATGGCTTTTTCCCAACTCACCGAGCGAAAAAGTCTCGCCTACTCCTCCATACATCTCTTGCTAAGGTAATAATACGTCTTATCCATTCTCGGATGTATCAAATACCTTGCATGATTGATGTCCTTACGCTTCCTCTCAATGAAACCAATAGCTGGTCCGCAAAGTACATTCCTCCATCTTCGTTCCTTTCCATTTACTGGTCTAAACCAAGTAATCATTCTTCTTACATGTTCTCATCTTTGAACCTCTCTCTCTAGGTTGTCAGTATCATCCTCTTAACTCCGAACTGAATTATCATAATCATTGCTCACAAACATCCAAGTTTCACTCGTTCACTCCCGCTCAGCGCTTTTTCCACGATGTCCGCCCTTCCTTGACGGTGGCGAATCAGACAATCGTAGTCACTGAGAAATTCCACACCCAACTTCTCTTCAACATATATTAACCTCTTGTCAAATATATGCTAAAGATTCTTATGATCCGTGTAGATAACACTTCCTGCTCCATACAAATCTCATCTCCAAGTTCTATTTCCCAACTTTAAACCATGTATCACACAGTTCCTCTTATGGATCTTCCACCTCCGCGATGCCTACGCAATCTATAGAAAAATAGAAATGAATTGCCAATGGTACCTGCCATTCCTAAGGACAATCGTCTCTCAGATGGTGTCTTAGGTACTTTTCACCACTTTTATCTTACTTCACGAACACTCGCTATCGTTGACCACCTTCCTGCAGAACGTACATCTTAAAGCTACACCTCTCACTTGAATAACTTGGCAAACACCCTCTTCTTCTTCAACGAACAAATTGATAATCAAAACGACAATCTATCGTAAGTAAATGACGCGAACCATGAAACCGGTCGAACTAAAACGTATATCAATGAACTCAAAAGGGGTACGAATTACTGACTAGCGAAGTAACAAACATAAAAATGAAAGCTAGAAAACACAATGAGAAATTTTCCCCCAATAAAAATAAACATGGATAAAATGTTCATGAACACCCATACAAAGAAAATATAAAATACACGTACCCATAAAACGTCCACAAGCGTACCTCAACGAAAGAAACACTCGATGAACCAAATACATAACAAGTTTGGTAAATGAGAACCATAGCCAGTTCTTATTCCCGTACTCGACCTTCCCAAAAACAAATGAACACCGTTTTTTTTTTCACAAGACATATCTTAAACTTATACATTTTTTTATAAAATATATATATAAACCATTTTATGTAGACATCAACATAACCATTTTTTTTTCCACACTTCATTTTCACCATAAAATAATAGTTTCCAACAAATGACCTTAAAATACCCAAAAAGAATTTTAAAATACCATAAGGACTTTAACACAACCTCTTTTATTGGATACGAAAAACACAGAAGAATCATATAATCAAAATAATCATCAAACGAATCTCATACCAGTGAACACTCACGCAAATACATTGCAAACAAAACGATGAACATACAGACTCCTTTGTACAACGATCAAACCAAAATCATAGAAAAAAAACACTGATACTAACAGCTCACAAAATTCAATTGGTGTGCGTAATTGAGGGATAAAATATCCACACCAACTCGTCACGAACCAACAATACTTGAAGAATAGTATAACATTCATCCGAGGAATGAATGTATGGAATAACCAAAGAAACGAACGAATATCCAACAAAAACGAATTCGATTTCCCAACACCAATCACGACGTCAAATAGAAAGAATATGGCATATGTACCATCATGGTACGAATAGGAATGCCAACAAAAAAAATTAGGTATACAAACAGAGCGTCTAGCAAACAAATCAACTTAAATACCACAACATAAGTACCCACCGATAATTGAGGTATCAACATATGATAGGTAGGATGGAATCTCACCACCTACACACCCCAACATATAACGACTGCCCTAACGGTTAAGAGAATACTTCTCTAATCATACAACCATCACCAACATGACATCACATACCATCTAACACAAAATATAACAACAAACATCAATCAATGCGATAATGGTCACAAGTCCACGTGTGTGATACCCTTATAATTATGTTCGCGGCCATTGTTATAAGCCTATTCCACACGCATACTTACTTCCAAAACCTCACATCTCAATGATAACGCACATATACCACATAACACCTAATACACCATGCAATCCATGCTATCATACTTGCAAGTCCACTTGTGTCGTGACGCATGTATAATTATGTTGGCCACCATAATTATCTATGCCCCCTTTCACAAGTATACTCCCTCCTATGACAATACATCATGCAAACAATCAAGCAAACAAAACAAAAGACGTCGCAAACAATTATCTCACGTGGAACAATTCCAATGATCATGTAAACTCTATAATCAAAATTACTTGGATAAGGTCGATCCAATATCAAAGAGTAGTCACGCTCCAACATGGCTTCAGACGGCAAAAGACTATATACAAATTCCAAAACAAAACACAAAACAAAAGACGTCGCACACCGGCTCAAACTCCATTCTCGTACTTATCTCCCCACTCAGATCAATTCAACTTACTACTCGCTGTGGATTCTAAATCCGAATCCACACCATTCCATCCTAACTCCCTTTCATCTTTACTCTACCACCCATTCATGTTTCCTACATGTTGAGATAGTCGACAACATGCAAAACCATCTCTATTCTTTTCTTCCGATTCCGTATGATTCACAAGTGAATACAAATCACGAGGTTTAGACTAAACCACCTCTCCTTCCTATGTGAAGTGAGGACACTACCAAGGGTATTTGGTAATGGCTCCATCTCCAGAAGTCATCGTGGTTCCAAACCTCTCCACTTCTTCTCCACCAACGTTTTCCATAAACGTCCTCTCCTTGTCCGAACATGGATACATGCTATCGAGAACTCGAATTCTGCGGTTAATCCGCTTCATCCTACCACTTCTCTTGCATCCGATTGCGACAACGGCAGTCCAACAAAGCATCTTACGCGCGGAAGACGATATAATAAAGTCGATATATACAATACTATGTATAGGGGATAGAATAGACGTCTGAAACTCAATAAAACATCTCATAAATATAGGAAATTAGACGTATAAAATACTATACTTACACATAGATCCTAAATGCAACTATATGAAGGATTCCTAGGTTATAGTCTAGGTTCAACCACATACTTCTCTATAACCAAGGCTCTGATACCAATCTGTCACACCTCGCCAAGGCGGAAACGCGAGGGTGTAACTTCATGGATATCATCACAACACATGGTGTCTATATAGAGAATAACTACATGCAATAAAAATGGCAAAGTATAGACACAAAGTGTCATAACAATACCCGAAAAATAACAACATGATAAACTTCAAACGCACAGATAAACCACTTCCAATGTAACTAAGGACTCGTCTAATTACTTCCTTCTATCGAAGCCTTAGAATGCTCACCTGAAAATGATGCTTAAAACGTCAACATAATGTTGGTGAGATTCATAGGTTTAGACACACTTACACTCACAAGGCAACGAGTTCACTGTGATTATAAAACATAGCTGGACAAATAAATATAGTTACCATACAAGCACATGTATCCATAAACCAATCATCACACAAAAAGGCAACCATCGGGCCAGAACGTGACCCCCGCTCCAAAACACATCATCAATTGGGTCGCATGCGCGAGCAACAGGATAAGCATCCTCCCAATTGGAAAATCACACAGCATCAATTAGGTCGCTAACCTAATCGAAATCACATATCACACAGCATCAATTAGGTCGCTAACCTAATCGAAATCACATATCACACAACATCAATTAGGTCGCTAACCTAATCGGAATCACATTTTCATGTACCACATAGCATTATTACGATAACATTATAAGTGCAAGCTTTTAAACCACACATAATCACAGTAACTCAAATCATTTAAGACAAGCATCATTCCCATCCCAAGTTTAAAAACAAAGTAAAATATGGGACTATGAACTCACCTTAAACTCTACAGCTTCCACAAAAACAATTCACAATCTAAAGCACACAAAAAGAATCCACATTACACAAGGTCAAGCTAAAAGCTACAACCCATGTAATACACATATGATGGATCTCTAAGACTCATATGACCCACCATGGATCTCCTAGACATCATACTAACCACCACCATAACTTAATACTCACTAAATCCCTTGCACTCTTAAAATCAGAAAAAGCAGAATTTTTGGGTACATTCACCCACATGAAATCACAAAAAATAAAGCTCAACAACTCACACCAAAAATTTACCATGGTCTCTCATAAGCATTGAAGCTAATCTCAGAAGGCCATGGACCAATAACATACACAAATACTCAAATGAAAGTCAAACTTGTCAACTACTCAAATTCGGATCTGAACGCACACCAAAAAGTTTTGATCAACACAAAATACTTCCACAAGTTTTTATCGCTAATCCTTTTCGTGGTAGTCTAGTAAAACCTAATACTTAACTATTCCAAAAAGCCTAGTCAAAATACCACTCTTACAACCACAAACCACCCTCAAACTTTTACCCAAAATATGTTCCGATTTGACAGCTTTGACACCTTAACAAAGAAAAATCAAAAGACCAACTTCCCGACCTTGAAATCAATCGTGGCTGGACTTTTTGGAAAGCTCTTTCATTAAAATTCAATTTAGACCTAAAATTCGTGATCTAATTCCTCACCATCTGTTAATTACACTCACATCTTTACAGCCATAGTTTTCTGTCCAAACCCTAACTCAATAACTAGAATGTTTTACGCTCAATTTCCTTCACCAATCATTAACATTAATTGATCCCAACATGTTTTAATTAATTAATTTACAGAAGTTTACAAACCCTAGATCCATCATAATTAGTATTACATGAATCTATTTAATAATTACACAATTAAGTGAATACAAGTATCGAAAATTATACCTTGTTCTTGATTTTAGCTCCAGCAATGAAACCCTAAAATTTTCTCCTTCCCTTGCCCCTTTGAAACGACGAAGAACTCCCAAAAAAACGTTTGTGAGGTGTTGGGGTTTGTTTATATATTATTTATGGATAATCCTTATCATTAGGTGTTGTAATTAGACTCAAATTTGGTTTCCTTTCCCCCTTTTTTTTCCCTAGCCGATTTTTTTATACCATATATATGTTTTTTATATTTTTTTTATTAAATTAATTTATCACACTCCAAACCTCATACTTTTCATATTTTATAAACTCCCAAAACAAAACCTAACGTCTTTCGCGATAAACCTTAACTTTTACGACAACCGGAAAAATTATCATTTTCAAAACAAAGTTTCCAAAAATAGAATTCCACACTCTTTTGAAACATAACTCATAAAAATAAACTCCTCGTAACCCGCTAACGCTCAAACACTTGAACGAAGACTCGTTACGCAAAAATACAAAAACACCAAAACTACACAAGTCATTTCTACACCACAAAGGTGATCAAAATGAACTTTCCCAAATTCCAAACTTTCCAAATCACAATAAAACCATTTACGCAAAGGGATTTAGTGCTAGAACTCACCTATATCACTTCAAACACCTAAGACACACCAAACAAACGTCAACCGAGTCAAGACTATCAGTCAAACTGACCTGCTAAAACCACGGTTGTTACAGAAAATATATAAATATAAGTATTTTTTATGTATTTATATATAAAAATAATCACTAAAAGTCTTTTTTAGTATAAATATAACATTATTTAAGCTTGAAAAAAAATTGTTTTAAAAATATATATAATTAAATGAAAAATAATTAAAATTATGTAATTCGGGTTATTCGGTTCGGTTTTCGATCATAAGGGGTTCGGTTTTCGGTTCGGATCGGTTTTCGGTTTGACCCAGAAAAAAATTAATCAAACAAAGCGAACCGAATAAACCGAATAACCCGATAACCGAACCGATGAACACTCTGATTTGGTTGGACCAAGAATGAATAGTAGCCTTGCATTTTATGTGTGAAAAAATAATTCTAGACTGTAGTAAAACTCTTTAAAATAAATAATTTAGAGTAAATTGCATAAATCGTCGTTAAAGTTTGGCGAATTTGCATGTTTCGTCCTAAATATTTCAAAACTGCAAATACCATTCCTGTGGCAAACCTTTGGAGCAAGGTTTTCAAGATTGGGATCCTACTCAGGATCATTTTCGTTGTTGAAAGATCGAAATCGTAAGATCGGACCAGAGATCCTAAGATCCTACGATAATGTCATTTTTTAATAGTATTTGTAATATTTTTCAAATCTACAAATTATTATATGTCATAAACACAAAATTATATGAGTGTTTCATGTAAATGTTGCCCTAAATTATGAATATGAAATGTTTAAGAAGATTCACATATTGTTTCTTAAATTCTATTAAAACATAATCCATAACTTTGTAGTTTTATAGTTTGCGGTTCGAGAAAAATAAGATCGGATCGAATTAGATCTTAAGATCCTATGGTCAAAATCGGGATCCTATAAGATCTTAAGCTTATTAAGATCCTACATAAGACCCGGATCGCTTTTGCTTTGTAGTATCGTAAAATCGTAAGATCCTAATATCAGGATCGGGATATTAACATCTATGCTTTGGAGCATATATCGTCCTTAAAGTTTGATGAATTTGCATGTTTCTTCCCTAAAGTTTCGCGACTTTTCTCCCACCAGGGACGATACAAGCCCCAAAGGTTTGTCGCAGGGACGGTCTTTGCAGTTTCAAAATTTTTAAGACGAAACATGCAAATAACCTGATATATCATATCGTGCTTTGTAAGAATAAATTGTGTGATTATATGTTATTTATTTTGATAAGTATGAAACAATTAACATGTTGACACCAAATATTAAAGACTCATAAAAATATGAATTTAATGACACCAACAATCTATTAGGGTTGAGCATCAGGTCCATCCCGACCCGACAAGATCTCGACCCAGCCCGATCCCGACTATTGGGGCAATCATAAACCGATTACCGAACCGATATTAGTCGGTTCGGTTTTGACGATTTCGGTCTCTTTTGGTCGCTTTTCTCGGTTTTTTGCACGAACCGTCTCAACCCGTCCCGACCCGATACCGAAAAATACTAAAACCCAGAACCGACAACCAACCCGAAGGGTGTCAGATCGGTATCGGGATTGTCAGTTTTGATCGGTTGTCGGTCGGCGGTCGGGATTGCTCAGCCCTACAATCTATAAGCATTTCACAGGTTTTTCACACAACCAGTTTCCTCAAATTTTATTCAATATTCTAGAAAAAAGCTAGAACTAGGGGTGAGGGGGGGGGGGGGGGGGGGGGGGGAGGGGTTGGAGGAAAGGTTTTGTCGGCCTATAATTTTTTGTCTATTATATTAAGGACATTTTACAGTGCTCTTTTTTTATATGGCCGTGATTGGCTTTTGTGTTCTTGTTGTTGTTATTACACTCTTAGAACTTTTTATGACATGCATCAGCTATGTTTTACCCATACTACATGTTAATTCACTAGAAAGGTGTGCAATCTGACGTCGTATGTTGAGGTAACTCGTTCACCAGTAAGGAATTGCAACAGAAATTCCAAACATATATATGCCTATAGTACGTGATCACGCACTGCAAGTCTGCAAGTCCTATCAGATATTTCATACTAAAAAGTATTCTGCAATTTCCTATTTATTATTAAAAAGAAAAAAGAAAAAAAATCACCGTCATGAATACTATTCTTTTAACAGGAATTTAAAACTGATTACATTTCAAAAGCATGTTTCGTAGCCAATATATATATGAAGTTAGACTTGGAACTCCTCAAGTCCTCAAAATACTACGTCACCTAGAAATCCCAAATGACAGACATGAAATTCGTTGTTATAATCTGGGCAGTATTTCAAATGTTTTTGTTTACTACTTCTAATACAAAATCCCACATCATCATTAACTCTGCCAACCTTGCTAAGCCAGGGTGCAACAACCAATGTGGGGACTTAGTTGTTCCTTACCCTTTCGGTATCGGAGACAACTCAGTGTGTTATATCAATAAGCTAACTTTGGTCAACTAGTTACTATTTTATAGATGATTCACTTACATGACATTCATGTCGAGAAGTAGATGAAAAAATTGTTAACAGCGAACTGTCCATCGAAGTTTCCATTGCATTATTTGCTCTCTCCCAAATATAGTTATTGAGTAAATGTCTTTTTCTCTAAGATAATACAAAATCTTGTTGCGTAGCGTGTATAGACGAATTTATACTGAGAACTCCTCGAACTACTACCTAGTATTTTGCAACGGCAGTAAAATCTAATTTGGAATAATTATCTTTAGTATAAATACAATAACTTTTTCACCAAAAAGTATACATAATCCAGGCTAGTGACTGCCCAGTGTTAGCCACTTGCTTATCATCTTGTATTATACATACTATGTTTATCTTTATTTGGAAGATGATCTTCTGTAACTTCAATAGGCCTTTCTCACAGTAGCACTATTTATATTACTTGAAGATCTTTTTGCTGTTATCACAACCACAAGAAATTTCATGGTTTATATTCATTTGGGAGTTGGGACCAAAGAGAAAATTCTTTGGTGTTATTTCCACGAAATTTCGAGGTCTTCTATACAGGATAAGGTTTACCAAGGTATTCCATACAATCAAACCCCAAAGTCTTTGAACCATAACAAAAAAAGCGGCTCAGAGCCTCAGACAATTCAAAATAAAACGCCATCAAAGACCCGAAATAGAAGATATTTTTCATCAACGCATCTACTTATTCTGGAAACATGAAAATACGACCAAGTTAAAATGAAGGCAAAATTCCAAAAATGCCCCGGTCTCAATCTAAAGACATCACAAATTGCACTCGGCGACGATTTTACTCATAAATGCCCTGGGCGACGGGCGACGGGCAACCCAAACTTTTTTGACCAAAATACCCGTATTTTATTTTTTTACATACGTTTATACATTTTTTCTCCAAAAATACACCGTATTTCAAAAAAAAATTTCCCAAAATACCCCGTATGCGAATCATTTCCCAATCATTGTTTCAAAATCATTTCCCAATCATTGTTTGGACATGTGTCGCACAAATGTTCAGTTGCTCCTTTTGAAGGTCGCCCAAGGTCATTTCGAGTTTTTTCTTCTTTTTTTTCACATACATCATGTCTCCCCCACACTTCTTATAAACATACGCCACAAAAATACAAATCATAAAGATGATCAATATTTTGGACTATTCTATAATTAGAAAGACTTAAAAATTCAGACTTTTACTTACTAATTATGGAAACAACCACCCTTAAAAATCACCCCAACAATTTATAACTACTTCAACAACCACCTCTAACAATTGATAACCACCTCAACAACCACCCCCAACAATTTATAACCACCTCAACAACCACTTTCCACCACCCTACCTCCCTCCTCTTCACCCCAACAATCCGCCCGCACGATCCTTTCTAGTAATTGTATAAGGTTTTTTGGTGCACGAGTTTTGGCTGTAGTCGTGAAATTATGACATCGGTGGCTTCCTACTTTGAAAATAAAGGAGATTTTCATTGAATTTTCAGTGTGTTAGTTATAAATGGATTGCATACAACTATACATTCTTTCTGCTTCGTATCAATACATAGTTACACTAATATAGATCATTTGAACTTTCTTGATGTAGAACGAAAGAGATTGCTGATTAACCAAAGGATGTCGCATATACATAAGAAAAAGGCAGCGGAAATTGAAACGGAGTCGTGCTGCAGATTATTAAAATTGGTTATCGTCTTACGAATTAAGGTGTTTGGAAACCTACTCTCGAAACACAAAGCCAAAGACACGTATAATGTCGTCGGTCATAGTTTGCTATACCTGCTATCTTAAAATTTGTTTAAACTTCGTTTTACGTAAACTGACTCTCAATTTACATACGGTTTCAGGTCATTGCAAGGGTCGGAAGCTAAATCAAAAGCATACTATGTATGTGCAAAAGTAAAAATGAGCAATTCTGGGTTTCTTAACTTTATGTTATACACAAGCATTATTACCTGACGTTAGAAATTGTTGCTTAATTAGTTTTGTTAATCATCATAATATTGTTGTAATGCGTTGACTATCTTATATTTTCTCAAACTCAGTACCAACGTTCTGTAGATGTAACCATGAGTCTTTATGTAAAGTTTAATGATTTCGCATATGTGGTTGTACAAGCAGCTTCTTACTGTGAGCGACTTTAAAACAAAAACCTGCCGCAACGCGGCGGGTGCCTTCTACTTGTATATTTTAAAACACAACGTCGGTGCCTAATTCTATATTACAAAAAATCTTAGCCCAGTAGTTGCCATTCGAAGCGAGGCTACGTCAATTTTTGGCCCAGTTCTTTGTCCAGCCCATTTCTTTGTTCGGTTCATTTTTTCTTTTCTTTCTTTTTTCGATTATTGACCTTCCTGATTCTTCTATCTTACACACATTCAAGATAAAATATACTCATAATATTTATGCAACTATCACCTAATGAAAAGAATGTTTTGGTAATTTACACAACCATGTCAGGTTAGACATTTTTAAATGTTATTAATTTTGTTCACAAAACAATCCGTTCAAATCTAATAAAAAAAAAAGTACATAAAAATATATATGAAAAAACAATATTGCAACAAAAACACCACATCCCCATTATTAACGTATAAAACATATGGAAAAATGCAACAATATATTTTTAGAAAATGCCAAAATATTTGTTGACCCGCGCTCCGTGGGGTTGCTTCCACCTCGTTAATTAATAAAGAAGGAAAAGCAACTTGGATTGCTATTGGATGACGAGGAATATGTGGGCCGGTTGCATAGCAATGATTATACTCCTTCTTAGGGCTGAGCACCGCAGGTTCAAAACCGAACCGGACCGACAAAACCGACCGAACCGACAAAAACCGAACCGGACCGACGGCCCGTCGGTTCGGTTTCGGTTCCGATTTTTCATGAATTTCGGTTTCGGGTCGGTTCGGTTCGGTCCGGTTCGGCCCAAAACTGACAAAAACATGCCAAAAAACACATGGGCCGACAAACGCGAACCGAACCGAACCGAACCGACGGCCCGTCAGTTCGGTTTCGGTTCCGGTTTTTCATGAATTTCGGTTTTCGGTTTTTTCGGTTCGGGTCGGTTCCGACCCGATGCTCGACCCTACTCCTTCTGTCTCAAAATTATTGTAAAGAGACACGAATCATAAAGTTTAATAAAAGTAGGACCCCTATAAATCTCAACCACTCAAATAAAATATTCTTCCACTAAAATTTTTTATTTATTTTTTATTTTATTTTTATTTTTATTTTTTTACATAAAATGGAAACTAGACAATTATTTTGAGGCATCCCAAAATAAAAATGTGGACAATTATTTCGATACGGAGGGAGTAATATTTTATTTTTTATTTGATGGTTTAGAGTCAAAGTTGTTGTTGGGAATTTACTGTTGATGCAAAGAAAGATAGTTTGACGGTAATTAGGGGTATTGAAATTAATATTAGAGTTGGTATTGATATAGGTGTTGAATTGGAAATTTTTTGGGATCCGCCCGGTTTTTCTTTGATTTCACACATGGTTTTGTATCTGGTTTTGTCTGAATCTTCATCTGTTCATCTGAATCTGCTATGTTTGCATTTGTGCACCTGAATCTTCTCTCCGTCTACCTCTATTCGGATATGTCTGCCCGCCTTTATCGTTGGTTTAGTTTGGATTGCGTGTTTAGTTTTCACTGAGTTTGAGCTCTGGGACACTTTGAAGCTGTGTGTTTAGTTTTCAGTTTTAGTTTATTTTCTATTTGATAAACTCTCAATGTTTACCGTTACAACATTACGAGTCTTAGAGGGGGTGTTAGCTAATAAGGCCTATAGGTCCAGCACACTTGTTTAGGCCCATTTGCACTTAGGGTTTTGGTTTTTTAGTCTATTTAATATTTTGTAATTTTCATTAATCTGATCATACTAGATTTTTAGTATTTCATTGATTTCTTGAGTAGGTCAATACCAAACATAAAAAACGTAACATCATCATTAAATATGATCGAGAACCCCTAGCTACAAATCTAGCAAACATTCGTCTTAACAAATATATAAGTATAACTATGTTCATGCCCTTCCAACTAGAAGTCACAATGCATATTTTAAATAAATATATAATATGTGGTAATTAACTTCATTGATTTTAATGATTTCATGACTTCGACCCTAATTATGTTGTTAATACTAGGGGTGTTCATCGGTTCGGTTATCGGTTTATTCGGTTCGGGTTGTTCGGTTAAAAAATTTTTTTGGGTCATAACCGAAAACCGAACCGAACCGAAAATATATATAACCGAACCGAACCGAGAACCGAACCGAAGTTCGGTTCGGTTATGGGTCAAAACCGAAAACTGAACTTTTTACTTAAATTACACTATTTATATTTTTTTTGAATTTAATTATATATATTTTTGGCAAAAAAAATATTTCAAACATAAAAAAGTGTTTTTTTATATTAGTATAAAATTTTAATGGATATTTTTTATATTTAAAATAATATAAATATATAAAAAATATATATATTTATATAAATTCGGTTTTCGGTTCAAATAGCTAAACCCATATCCAAACCGAAAACCGAATTTTTAATTCGGTTCGGTTCGGTTTTAACAAGTTCGGTTCGGTTTTATTTCGGTTCGGTTCGGTTCGGTTTTCGGTTTATTCGGTTAATTAACCGAACCGTGAACACCCCTAGTGAATACTAATGAATCATTCTTGTCAATCTTGTTTATATATTCGATCCTGGAAAATATCGAACCTGTGAAATACGAACACGGTATCAAAGCCGAAGGTTGCAAGAGATTAGAAGTTTGATTCAAGTTTTTATAAAAAAGATCAAAAGACTTAGAAGGGAAGACACACCAAGAACGTTGGAGGAAGATAATGCACGATCAGAACTAACGAAAGTTGTAAAATAGCAACAGACTTCAATCCACTCTTGAAGAAGAGGAATACATTATCGATTAAAGGAAACTTTTGTGGGCAGCGGCAAGTTTTGATAAGTTTTGATAACCGACACAAAAGGAAGAAAACGTTGACACCAAACGTATTGGTGGGAGAAAACTTGTTGAGGATTGCTCTTGAACACAACACAAATTGGAAAACCATTGCAAAGTTACAAGGTCTAACAAACAAAGAAGAAGAGGCAGTGAAGAACTGTTATAGAAAGTTCATTGATTTGATAGTGGTGTACCATGAGACTGCAAAAGTGCCTTGGGATGAAAAGCCAAAAGAAGTGGGAGAGTGCAGCAAGTTTGCAGAAGAAAGAGACCCACAAGGCCAGAAGGATAATGCAGAGAAAGATGAATCACATGAGGAAGGAATGAACAAGTTTGGTGTTAGACAAGATGCACAAGAAGGCGCAAAGAAGAGCATGGAGACTCGAAGAACAAGACTTAAACAATTAGGGGGAAATGTTACACTTTTAATTGTATCAGTCTTGTAGGACATTTGTAATAATACAAAGCCAAAGAGCTGTTTGTGTTAGTTTAGATAGTTAGTAACCGAATAGCGGTTAAGTTAGTTAGTTAGTTAAATTGGTTAGTTAGTTATTCGGTTGTGTGGCAGTTATGTCGGTTACAAACAGAATGGATGTGTTGTTTGGGTCATACCCATTCGAACAGGCACAAGTCAAAGGGACACACCCTTTCATACACTATAAATAGGAGTCATATGTAAACGTTTAATGTGTGTCTCATCAGACAATGTAACCATGATTATGTTGTTAATACTAATGAATCATTCTTGTCAATCTTGTTTATATATTCGATCCTAGAAAATATGGAACCTGTGAAATATGAACAGTTACACAACTCCTAAAAGAAATAAAAACCATATAAACAAGTATCTATGTCACCAGGCTTTGATCCACTTCCTATTAGCATTCTCCTCTCGTGGTATTTCTCCTTTCTCTGAGACAATATTGTGAGAGGAGAAGGCATATAGGTTGCAGACTAAGTGACACAAATAAATGATTTTATTGTTTTTACTAGCACTTTGGAGGTGTGTTGCATCTACGTGAGAGCTTTTTACAAGAAGCATAGGTTTCTTAGCAATGTTCTTTGTAGAAGTCTCAGACTCAGGCATATCCAATGTCCTTGTTGTGATTGATTGGGTAAATTGGACATGATTGAAATTGCTCGCAGGCTACTGAATGCGAAAAGAACAGTGAGTGCCATGATGCAGATGGTGGCGGATATCATTGTTGTTTCAACCAAGGTTACGAGGATAATCGTTATCTTGATCTAGGCTGCCAAGGTCAGTTTCTCTTTTTACAAGTTTACTTTTATAATGACAAATAGATTATATGCTCCCACTACTCTACACTTTTAATGCATATTTTCTTTATGAACGGTCCAGATTTGAATTAAACAATAAATTAGTTTTGTAATCTAAAAAGAGATAACAACGCAGCTTGTTAATTTTTTTTATGAATGTTGTTTACATAAGAATTAGTTTTGTAATCTAAAAAAGCTAACATCGCAGCTTGTTGCTTGTTTGTCTTTCACTTCTTTGTAAAAAAGAAAAAAATAATAAAAATAATAATAACTGAGAAAAAATAAAAAAGAGTTAACTCTTTATAGGGTTGGTTGTAGTAAAAATGCCCATAAGAGTTGGTGATCTTTAACTTCTATGCCAATTATTTGAAATAACTCTGTATCAAGAATTAATTGCACAAAAGGCAAACATGTCAAGTTGTCAAGTGGTGCCACTATTAATTAAAATGACATAATATCACATTAAATATTGTATATTCATTAGAGAGTAAATTACACTGTTCGTACTTGTGATTTGCGTTGAGTGGCATCGTTAGTCTTTTGAAAAAAAAAAACTGCACCGTTCCTCTTTATCGGGCAAACGTTTGGCGTCATTAGTCCCTGCCCAACTAACGCTTGTTAACGGTGGTTTTTTTATGTTTTTCATCTGTTTTTTTTCTTCATTTTCATCAGTTTTTTACGTTTTTCTCCGTTTTTTACGTTTTCATCCGATTTTTTTCGTTTTCGTCTGCTTTTTTTTTACGTTTTTGTCCATTTTTTTTTCATTTCCGTATGTTTTTTACGTTTTCGTTCATTTTTTTACATTTCCATCTGTTTTTTTTTTGTCTGTTTTTTTACGTTTTCGTTCATTTTTTTACATTTTCGCCTATTCTTTTACGTTTTTGCGTTTTGTTCTAACGTTTTCATACGTTTTCATTCATTTTTACATTTTCATACGTTTTTATCCATTTTTATCCGTTTTTATACGTTTTATACGTTTTCACAACATGGGTATATCAAATAATAACAAAAAAACATCACATTTCAAAAAATAGAAAGAATAATTATAGGTTATTAGCATCAAACTTCAACAACTAGTCCTTTGACTTAAAAAAAATAAAATTAAAATAAAATAAAGTAAAACTCATTTTAAAATATGGGTATGCTAAATTACAACCAATAAACATTAAATTTCTAAAAATAGAAAGAACAATTACAGGGTATTAGCATCAACATTCAATACCCATGTTGTGAATACGTATAAAAACGGACAAAAACGTAAAAAAATAGACGAAGACGAAAAAAAACGAATGAAAACATAAAAAATGGAGGAAAACGTAAAAAAAAACAGACGAAAATGAAAAAAACGGGTAAAAACGTAAAAAATGGAAAAAAATGTAAAAATACAGACGAAAACAAAAAAATAACGGATGAAAACGTAAAAAATGGAGGAAAACGTAAAAATATAGACGAACCCGAAAAAAAAACGGTTAAGAATGGATAAAAACGTAAAAAAAAATGGACGAAAGCGTATGAAAACGTTAGAACAACGGAAAAAAAACGTAAAAAAAACGGACGTAAACGTAAAAAAATAGACAAAAACGAAAAAAAAAACAGACGAAAACGTAAAGAAAACAGGCGAAAACGAAAAAAATTGATGAAAGCGTAAAAAATGGAGGAAAATGTAAAAAAAGAGACAAAAACGAAAAAAAACCGTAAAAGAACAGATGAAAAATTAAAACGGAACTTACGAACGTGTTAAAAAAATTGCACCGTTCGTCCTTTTGGTTTAGGAAATGACTAGTATACCCTCATGGGATTTTAGGTGTAATAGCACTGAACAAGCGTTTATGGGGGATGAACTAACGACGCCAAACGTTTGCCCGTTAACGACGAATGGTGCAGTTTTTTTGGTTAAGGGACTAACGACGCCAGTCAACGCAAACCTCAAAGACGAACGGTGTAATTTACTCTTCATTAGAAGTAGTCATCATTGCCTTCCAGCTAGCTATAAATTGCTACAAAACACGCACATAATACTGTAACACAAGTTAGCTCAGTCAATACAAAAGTAGCTAGAACGCATCAAAGACCAAAAAAGAACAATCACCATCATGAATAGTATTCTGTTAACAGGAATTTAAAACGATTACATTTTAATTCTAGAAGATAAAATGAATAAGTTATTCAGTAAATATCATTTTTCTTTCTAAAATATTATATGAAGTTGTTAGACTTGGAACTCCTCAAAAGTACTACATCACCTAGAAATCCCAAATGAAAGATATGAAATTCGTTGTTCTAATTTGGGCAGTATTTCAAATGCTTTCGTTTACAACTTCTGATACAAATTCCACCACTGCATCCGACACCCTCATTAAATCTACCAAGGAAGCCTTTGAACTAATAAGTTGTAGGCTCTGAATTGGTCAATTAAGAAGCAATCAAACAGCCTAGTCTCTGAAGCGTGTCTTGTGGCCTATATAAAGTTAGTCTGAGAACCCCTTAACAACTACAGCACTCGGGAACTATAAATTCACAAAAAAGAAGCCATGAAATTCTTTGTCCTGATGTGTGCAGTATTTCAAATATTTTCGTTTACAGCTTCTGATACAAATTCCAACACTACTGAATCCTACACCCTCATTAACTCTACCAACCTTGCTAAGCCAGGCTGCGAAAGTCGATGCGGGGACTTAATTGTTCCCTACCCTTTCGGTATCGGGGACAACTCAGAGTGTTATATAAATGATGGATTTCGCATCTACTGCGACACTTTACTAAAGGCCACTATTGATGAAGGCGGCTACAACTCGATCAAATTGATATCTGATTCCAACCTCCGGCTTTCCAATAAATTGTCGAGCAGGTGCTATGATGCGAATGGCAGAATATACAATGATTTCAAAATCACAGTGAACTTAACTGGGAAGCCGTACTCGTTCTCGGAAGTAAACAAGTTTACAGTTATTGGTTGCTATGATTCTTCTTGGTTGGAAACCTCAACCGAAAGGGACCTGTGGACAGGTTGTATGGTATATTGTTCACTACTAGATGAGTTTGTAGGTGACGAGTGTGGAGGAAATGGTTGTTGTCAATCACCCATACCCAACGACTTAATCTCTTATAGCACTAGTATCTATTCCTTGCTGGATAAACCCGATAATAGGTCATTCAGTACTTGTACATACTCCTTTGTTGGTGAGGAGAATGTATTCAAGTTTAAGGGTCGTAATGATTTAAGTGATACTAATTTCAAAAAGAGGATCGAGGATAATGTGCCGATTGTGCTTGAATGGGCTATTGGTAATCAGAGTTGTTCTGAAGCCAAAGCAACATATGGTTATGCCTGCCATTCAAATAGCAAATGTGTTAGCTCTACAAGGAAAACTCGTGGGTACCGTTGCGAATGTAAAGAAGGCTACAAAGGAAATCCATATCTGGATCCTGGCTGCCAAGGTATAGTCTAAGTTAATTACATGTGTCCTTAAATTATCATTTTTCCAAACACTTCTAAAAGTCTTGTTAGATTAGGAAAAGCTTTTGCCAATTTGACCCATTGCGGGTGCTCTAACTAGGTATCAAGCTATTCTTTCCCTTTAAAGAGCTCTTCCTCAAACATAAAAATATTTTTTCGAAATTGTATGAACAGTACGGGGAAGTGTTACATAATTATACAAAACAATTGAAATACTTTTTCTATCGTAACTTTATTAAAGCTTTCAATTTGTGCACTTTTTTATATATGAATATTTACATTGATAGACATCAACGAGTGCGACGACAAAAGCAATTGTTACGGGCATTGCAATAATACAGAAGGGAGTTACGATTGCACATGTTGGCCAGGATACATTGGTAATGCTAAAACACCAGATGGATGTCGGCTTGATGCTAAAGGTTCAAAATTTCCAGTGACGATATTCACATTAGGTAACTATTTATATAATCAAATAACCATATGTCCATATGGAGTAATTGGTTAAAGATTCAATATGGCAAGTGCATGAACTCATTATGGAGACTATTACACAATACCATAAATTTTACCAAACTGGTTGATCTTTATATGACCCGACCATATTATTTTGACTTCCCGTACCTAGCTAACTACCATTAATTGAATAAATTTTTCAATTATTTTTCATATAGCTCTGGTGTTTGGCTCACTAGCAATACTATGTGGAGTGACCGGAATTTTGTTTGGGATAAGAAAGAGGAAACTAAACAAGCTACGAGAAAAGTTCTTTGTGCAAAATGGTGGTGTCTTTCTGAAACAAAAGCTTAATGCACCAGGGACTGGCGAGGCAATGATTATGTTTACCACTGACCAGCTTCGAAAAGCAACTCACAATTATTCTGAGGAGCGAATTATTGGACGAGGTGGTTATGGTGTAGTGTATATGGGAATTTTGCCGGATAAACGTGTTGTTGCAATAAAGAAGTCTAAATTAGTGGATGAAACCCAATCAGAACAATTTATCAATGAAGTTTTCATCCTTACACAAGTCATCCATCGAAATGTGGTAAAGCTTTTAGGTTGTTGTTTGGAGGAGGAGGTACCGGTATTAGTTTATGAGTTCATTTCCAATAACACGCTTTACTACCACATACATCAAAGACCAGGACGAATGAGTTGGTTATCATGGGAGAATCGGTTGAGAGTTGCTTCTGAAGCCGCAGGTGCGCTTGGATACCTTCATTCACAAGCCATTATGCCTATCATACATAGAGATGTAAAGTCCACCAATATATTGCTAGATGAAAACTATACCACAAAAATTTCAGATTTTGGTGCTTCAAGGTTAGTCCCGTTAGATCATGATCAAGTTACTACTCTTGTTCAAGGCACTCTAGGGTACCTTGATCCTGAGTACTTCCACACAAGCCAGCTAACCGACAAGAGTGACGTATATAGCTTTGGAGTTGTCCTTGCGGAACTCATAACCGGGCAAAAACCGCTTTGTGCAGATAGATCGAATGAAGATAAGAATTTAGCAACGTATTTTGTCAAGGCGATGAATGAAAACCGCCTATTTGAAATTGTTGAACCTAGAGTTCTACGTGAAGGAACTCTTGAGCAGTTACGAGTAGTTGGTGACTTGGTAAGGAGATGCCTTAATGTACATGGCAATGATAGACCTACAATGAAAGAGGTAGCAATGGAGTTAGAGGGGTTAAAGAAGCTCAAAACTCATCCATGGAGTCAACAACAAATAAATGAGGAAACTAGAAGCTTGATCCTAGAAGTTGAGCAATCTGATCTTTACGAGGTACCATTAATCCCATATAGTACTAATGAATGGGAATCTTACTCAGGTAGTAGTACTAAAATGACGTTTCAAGAAAGCAAACCGCGCTGAAGTTTCCTCGGGTGCCTAGTTACGAATTTGTGAGAAACAACTATCCGTAATTTCCCCACACATTGTTAATTAATGTTTTAACAGTGTTTTCTATTTAGTGCTTAAAGTTTGTTTATTTTTGTATATATATTTCATGTCTTCTAAAGTGGCTTGTGACTAGATTGAGTGGATTTATCATGTCTTACATATATATTACCATGTCTTCTAAAGTGGCTTGTGACTAGATTGAGTGGATTCATCCTGTACCCTTGTAACAATTTGATTGTCCACATAAGTACACCAAAATCCTACTTTGTCATTCTTACAAGACACTCATTACAATAACCAATAAATAGGTAATCGTGAACATAAAAAACTAAACGTCCCATAAGGATCCTATATATTTGAAAAGTCGTGCGGTTCTTCTGTTCCAAAACCGATACCCGCGGTTCTGGAGCGAACCAAACCGAAAATGGCAATTTTCAATATCTAAGACCGATAGCTTATATTATCAATGATAAATCAGTGAGTGGGCCTTCTCAGGAGAGTTATCTTAGGAAGTTAGCTTATATATCAAACATAAGCACTGTTTTGTCCATTTGTTTTTTTTAACACTTTCGTTACTTTCATGGATAACTTTTAATGAACTATTTATTGACATAATGCACGGATTTGCACAGTTTTTGCAAGCTCCTCAATATGATGTTAGGCGCATAGTCGAAAGATGATTTGCTCAGTTTTGCAAGCTCCTCAAAATGATGCTAGGCGTATAGTCGAAGGACGATTTCCACAGTTTTCGTACCTCCTCAAAATGATGCTAGGCTTATAGGCGAAGGACAATTTTCACGATTTTTGCAAGCCCCTCAAAATGATGCTAGGCATATATAGCCAGAAGGACGATTTTCACGATTTCTGCAAGCTCCATAAAATGATGCTAGGCATATACCCGAAGGACGATTTTCACAGTTTTTGCAAGCTCCTCAAAATAATGCTAGGCATATAGCCGAAGGACGATTTCCACAGTTTTTGCAAGCTTCTCAAAATGTTTCTAAGCGTATAGCCAAAGCTCGAAGGATTGGATTTGAGTCCTTTATTTTTCAAGTGCATGCAAAGAAGCTTTATCACATGGTTTGTTGCAAAACAAATCCACATGCATCTATAAGTATTTAAACATAAGAACATATATTACGTAAAAAGATAGTTTCGGTGACAAAAGATGCATATCCTAGCTGAATCTTGCAAGATTCAATCTTTCAATTCCATAAAATGAATGAATTTACATTGTACTTGTAATTTTGGGTCTTTAAATTTGGGCTTTATAAACACTAGGCTGTATCGTTCAATATAATTTTACTAACTGGGCTTGTATATTATCGCTTTGCGACATTAAAACCTTGGATATGATAATTATGCATGTTGAACATTTATCCGCCCAAAGAAAATATAATTTTTTGTTCGGTCAAACAAGATTAGATCGACGTTGATTAGACCATGCCAAACATGGTTTAAAAGATGACACATTTTTAGTTCAATATTTTTCGACATGTTAGTACCACATTTGTTTAATTTTATAGACGTAATAGGCACCATCGCCATTTGAATGGCGACGAGTTTGTGTGTGTTTTTCTTCTTTTTCTTTAGTATAAAGTAATATTTTTGTGGTGTGTTATGGGAATGTTATTGGAGAGAGATTTATTTATTTATTTATTTATTTAATATACGAATGTTATAGGATAAAAGCTTATGTGTCGTCGCTTATAACTCACGCCTATGGCTCACTGCACCTACAGCTGCTGTGGTGCTATGTATAGTTAGAGGCTTGGAAAAAGGATGACTCTAAACTTAAAATAATAATAATAATAATAATAATAATAATAATAATAATAATAATAATAATAATAATAATAATTAAAAAAAAATAAAAAAATTAACACGGTTTATGCTATCCATATTTAAACCTCACATGCCTTACCTACACTTCCATTTTACTATCACCACCTAGAGCTCTATAAAAAGTTAACAATTGTTATGTCTGTTTAATATTTCAATTTCTTTCCACCGATTTTCATTGAATATTACACTTTAGTAGTACGTTTATCAGAAAATACCATTTCACTACATTTCTTTCATAAAGTAAACAACTTACTAACATTTCATTTTATTTCAACCCACTTTCATTAATTTCTAGCTGGGACTTTCAGAATCATTGAAAATATCTTGAATTCTTTGAATGTATCAAGGTCTGACACCATTTGAAAGTTGTTGATGACATTTGGTTTTCGTGTAAATATTTAGGAAATTTTTAGATTGGAGCTTAGGCACTTTTACCCAAATATTATAGAGTTAAACTGATTAAGTAAAAAAATTAATTAAGGTTGATGACTACTTTTCACCGGAGATTAGCCTTACATTAGGCCATTTCCTAATCAAAAGCATGGGCTCGTTAATAAGCTTCCCTCATTCCTTAATAGAACTTAACCATTTTTTATTTATTTAAGTTGTAGTGATGTAATAAATTCTTAGATAACATTTACTTTGAACAAAGACGTACTTGTCTTATATATATGGTGGGTCAAATAATTGAGTTAGAAGATGGAACGCATATATGAAGATCCTCATTCCTCATACACATGATAGTATGAATGTATGATACATTGAATGCACAAAGAAACTTTTTATTTACATCCTAAACCATATTTGATGATCCTCCAAACACCATTAACGCGTTAGCTCCGCTCCAACCAACCCTGTTGTACCCAACTTAATAAAACAAATCATACCCAACTTATACCCAATTTTAATATGAGGTACTCCACTTTTTTATAAGTTATAATTGCTTAGGATTAAACAAGTGAAATAAAAAAAATGAGATTAAAAGAAAAAACTACCGAAAGTTGGCCGAAATTTGGTCGGAGAAGAAGAAGTATGGTGGTGGTAACCTTGTAACCTATAAATCGTCTAATATTGCAAATAAAAAAGAAGTTGGGTACATTAAATTTTGGGAAAAAAAAAGTAGAGTACCTTAGATTGAAATTTGGTATAAGTTGGGTACATTTTTGTGCGATTTGCCCAACAAATAAATAAAGGAGCTATATTCATAAGGTTTTAATGTTAGCGTATGATATGTAGCATGGGCTTATAGGCCTTATTTATACTTATATGTATTGGCCCATTGTGTATTATATATACACAATTCATTGTAACTTTATCAGAAATACAACACTTTACATGGTATCAGAGGGTTTCACCGATCCTCTAAACCTAAAGCCAAAAACAGCCGCCTTCTACATCTCATCACAGTCGATTTAATAGTCGACTAAAAACCCTAACACAACCACTGCCGCTTATTCACTACAACATACATCAACCAGATCCTAAATACCACTACCATGACAAACTCACACACGCCTCCTGCAGCCCCAGCCTTGACACTTGTTGAAAAACTTTATGCCGTCCACAACATAACCAATCTCGTACCTGTTAAGCTTGACCTTGATGAGCTCAACTACTCATCATGGTGCTATTTTTTCAAGATTCACTGTAACAACTTCAATGTTTAGACACACATTGAACCAAAAACAACACAAGCTGCCTCTACCTCCACGCCACCAACAGAGGAGTGGCTCACCGCTGACTCCATTGTGAAATCATGGATCATACTCACGCTATCACCTTCTCTTCAAAAACGGTTTATTAAAATAAACCCTACAACAGTCCTTGATGCTTGGGAACGGGTCGAAACACTCTTTCAAGACAATAAGCGCACACGTACAGTTGCTTTAAAAGGTGAACTACGTATGCTTCGCATGGGTGAACAAAGTGCCGATGAGTACTTTTCCTAAATTGACTCTCTCGTTACCTTGCTAAGTGATCTTGGATCAGATGTTAGTGAGGATGACGTTGTCACCTATGCCATTAACGGCTTGAGTGACAAATACGGTAGTCTTGCTCAAATAATAGCCCATAAAGATCCCTTTCCTAACCTAGCAACCATGCGCTCAATGGTTACCACCGAGGAGATGAGACTTCGGTCTAAATCGTCTACACAGCCATCCAATATGACAGCTAGTGCTCCTCAAGTGCTACTTACCACTTCAAGTGTGCCGAATCGTGACAATCGTGATCATGCCAACCGTGACAATCGTACCAGCCGTGATCATGACAACCGTAATACGACCCGCACCGAAGTGTGCCGGAACTTTGGACGAGGCTTCTGTCGTTGGGGTGTCGATTGCAGATTCCTTCATGACTCCTCTCGAAACACTGGTACTTCACGAAACACTAGTGATATGCGTACTACTGCCCCTTCACAAAACATGCATAATGGACTTGGTAATAATGGTCTTGATCTAGCAGCCCAGCAACAACTTTTGACCATGTTACAGGCCGAAAACAACTTATTAGCACAATATGGCATAAATAATTCACTGGTCCAGCGACATTCCACACTCAACTCTCTACTGGGCTCACGGCCCACTGCTCCACCTGGATTTCAGTTAGCCCAACAGACCTCTAATGGCTTTACTCCACAACAACATGCTTTGTTTGCTTCCACTGTTTAGGGTTCGAGTAATCCGTCCACTCCTCAAGGCCAGGAAACATTTATACCACAAGCCTTCAATGCCATGACACTTCAGGATCCCGCCAATGCAAATTGGAATATGGACACCAGTGCGTCCTCTCACCTTAACTCTTCTACTACTAATTTAAGTACTGTTTTTAATTCATGCATGTATCCATCTGTCTTTGTTGGTGACGGGAAATCTATTCCCGTCACAAACATGGGCCATAGCACTCTTCGCACTCCACACAGAACACTCCATCTAAACAATGTTCTTATTACACCTAATATTGTCAAAAACTTAATTTCGGTCAGAAAATTTGTTCGGGATAATAAATGTACTATCGAATTTGATGAGTTTGGTTTTTCTGTGAAGGATTTCTGGACCCGTCAAATTCTACTTCGATGTGACAGCACGGGTGATCTCTATCCTGTCACCTCTCCATCTTATCCTCAAGCTTTTTTGGTCAGTCAGCATACGTGGCATCAGCGACTTGGTCACCCGGGAAGTGAAGTGTTACGTAATTTGGTTTCTAGTAATTTAATATCATGTAATAAGACTAAGTCTCCTGTGCTTTGTCATGCATGCCAGCTTGGCAAGCACGTGCGACTTCCTTTCTCGCTTTCTGAAACTATTGTTGAGTCTCCATTTGACATTGTTTATTCGGATATGTGGACTTCTCCACTCTCGAGTGTTTCGGGCATTAAATATTATGTTTTGTTTTTTGATCATTATTCTCATTATTTGTGGGTGTATCCTTTATGCAATAAGTCAGATGCGTTGTCTAAATTTATTCATTTCCGTGCTTTTGTTAAAAATCAGTTTAAGTGTGATATTAAATCTTTGCAATGTGACCATGGAGGTGAATTTGACAACAATGCTCTTCACCAATTATTTGCCAACAATGGCATTACCATTCGTTTCTCTTGTCCAAAAACATCACAACAAAATGGCAAATCTGAACGCATGATACGCACAATCAATAACCTCATTCGCACCCTTTTATTTCAAGCACACCTACCACCCACCTTTTGGGTTGAGGCACTTCATATGGCTGCTCACCTTTTGAACATTCTACCTGTAACACCCCCAATTCATGGTTGCAGCGGAATTCGAACTGGGTGTTACTTGACGGCACAATAGTCACAATAATAGAAAACGAACTCCAATTGAGTCGTTTTAAAAGATTTATCATTCAAATTGTATAAATATCAGAGATTTACAAAATGAGGTCCCAAATGGTTCCATGTTTACAATGTATAATAAATGTGTTTTTGAATGATAATAAAATTTATAGCCCTCTTGAGTATCCGTGCGCTTCCGTGCCATCCTTGATCGTCATGAACCTGAAATACATGCTTGAGAGGTCAACACAAAGGTTGAGTGATATTCATAAAGTTTGTTTAATGTTTGAACACAATGTGTTGGTAGTTAAATCGTTTGAACACAATAATCGTAGTGTTTGTAGTTAAATCGCTTGAACACAATATGTTGGTAGTGTGAGCTATAGACTCACACCAATATTTGGAAAACAATGATGGGCTACGTTGTTATATGCCCGGAAAGGTTATTATACACTAAGCTTATGACACCATAACGTTAACGTGTACCAATATCGATCGGCAGATTTATCCCGGTAGGTACTTTGCTAACATACCTAAATCTCAAATATTAATGCATTTGTTTGAACTTAGTCAATACAAATGGGATTCGTCAATCCCAATAGGCCTATTCACAATATTTGCGCTCACTATTGCTAGTGATTAAATGGTTCATAATAAGGGATCTCGGTTTAGCAAGGTTGTTACTTAGTGATAATAAAACATAGTCGAATAGCATACAGTAGAAAGCATTGTGTTCGAGTAGAAAATAATAGCATGTATTCCCCCAAGGGTTTGTAAAACAATTAAGTAATGGAAAATGGGGCTATGAACTCACCTTAAGTAAGATAGCAAGTAATGAATGTAACGGTTGTATCGTGAAGGTTTCTACGAGCAACCTATAATCGAATGTTGCGACTTAGGTTCGGAGTAAAGAATATGAAGTAGTGCCTATATATATATCTTGCATTTAGTCCATGATGTGGTATGATGTATAATGTAAGTCTTTGAAAGAAAAGATTCATGAAACATGTATGTTTTGTATATCGTTTACTACCGTTCGGGCCGACATAATTCAGAAGTCATGTTAGTAAGCGTTCGAGGAGCCAGGACACTTTAACTCGTAAATCCACAACTCAACTCGACGGCTTACATAATGAACTCCTCACATGAGGCTCCCTACTATTGTAGTAGTTGATGAAATATATAGATATAAGTTTTGATCCGAAAGGTTACATGTCCGATATTTGAATAAACTTAGGAAAGTTTATTTGTACATGAAGATTGTTATTAGGGATAATTTCATAAGTCTTGAATGACCATTTTCTCTTGGTAATATCTCATGGTTTCCTTTTAAGTGAAGTAGATCCAAATTGCTTGTTCATGTTATCGCCTAATTCATTGTTTCATGTTTACGCCTATGTAAGTTGTTATGGTCATTTCGTCATAGCCTAGCCATGACCTTTGGTCCTTGTTCCAAGGTCATGAGACACAACCTTGGCCCTAGCCATGGTGGTGGTCTTGATTATTGGTCATAAGACCTCTTGTTCCTTTTAAAGTATAACCATAATCTAGTGACTTATATATATGTAAATAGCTGTTAAGAAATTTAGAAATATCTTACTCAGAAAGTGTTTTCAAGTCTCGAGCTTCTTTGTTCCTGAAGGAAAACGTGATTCCGGACAACTTTCGTGTTTTAACTTTTTCATGAAACGGACCAGAAATGCCTCTTTTTGCGTGTTTTAGGTTTCTGTAACAGAAAGTTTTGGCAGCTTTGCCGCAAAGTTTTGGTAATTTCAAATCGTCATAACTTTTGACTCGTATACTCGTTTTAGGTGGTTCAAATTGCTACGGTTTCCTTGTTAGGTCCTCTACTACAATATGTAATAATCCAATATCATATTTTTACCATTTTAATCAGGTCTTTCCAAGAAAATCACTAGTTTACTTGTTTTAATAACTTGTTTTAACAATTAATAACAATAACTTGTTTTGCTCACTTTTATACATCATGGACATAACTACAAGACATAATATAGCAAGAATAACATGTAAATAACATGAACATGATTATTTAACAAGAATCAAGTTAGGGTTTGGCTTACAACTTGTGGAGAAACTAACTAGAACCAAGATCAAGACCAAGAACCACTACTTAATCTTCCAAAAATTTTCCAACCATAGCCAAGCTTCCATATCAAAAACCCTATCTTATAATCCCTTGATAAACACTAATTTATCACAAAAACAAGCCTTAGTAAAAATCTTCACTAAGAACACTTGGAAATTTGATGAGTTTTTGTGGTGTTTTATGGTGATTTTATGGTTGAAAGGTGTTAAGGATCAACTAGGAACTATGCCTTGAACTTGTGATGGATTGAATAAGCAAGATCAATGATCAAATTGGTGTATTTTTAAGATGTGGGTCGTTGGTATTGAGAGGGAAAGGAAGAGAAGGCTTAAATAAGGTCTTGAGGAGGTTACATGTATGACTAGTCAACCCTTGGTGACCAAGTTCTACACATGTAATGATCTAAGACCATCAAGCTTGAGATCAAGCCACACAAGGCTGAATTCCCCCCCCCCCTAGGTTGGTTCCTAAACTTGGGGGACAAGGTGTGGACTTTGCTTGGTATTATCCTAAGTATTAGGAAGAGTTTTGACTCCGGGAAATGACAACCGTAAATGATTAGGCCTCAAAACGTAAAACCGGGTATCGTAAAATTATGGAATTTGAAAGTATTGTTAAACATGTCCATATAGTCCATAATAAAATATAAAATGAGTGGTAGGTTCTATCGGGTGCTAAAACCCTGCTAAAAACTGGAAACACGGGTCTAAAACGCGTAATTCGTAAAATGTACGAATATTGCGTAAAATTGAGAAAAGTAAAATGTTACTTTTCTAATAGGTTATAAATGATTTAAAATGACTTATAATGTCTAGACTGGGCTCAGTCTAGTGTCGGTTGGTGTTAAATGTCTTTTAGACATCAAACCGTAAGCCTAAAAATCAAGGAATGACTTATAAAATCAAGGAATGATTTTTGGTCAAAGGAGGAGGGAAAATTATGTTGACTTTTTCTAATAATTTTGAAAACTCAAAATGTCTTAGAAACTCGTTTTGTGGTCTAACGGTTAATCGCCCATTCGGTTAAGCGTGCTCATGTGAGATTAGTACCGACATGGGTGACCTGCTGGGAAGTCTTTGGTCATGTTTTTCTCAGTCACGATTAATTCTCAAATAAATCATGAGTGTGTCAAACATTTTTCTGATGCGGGGTCACTTAACGCGGTCGAGTTTCATTGTACGTAGAATTTCTGAATGACGTTTTACCCTAAAACGTGTAATTCCTTAATAACTTTCACGAAAATGATCTGACGAATGTCAAACATTTAATTTGCCATGGAAATGATTTATCACTCGAGAATATCAAATAAAAATCAACTTTCAGGAAAGTTTCGGGAAAAATGAATAGTAAAAGTGAATAGTGAAATTTTCCGGAAATGGTAATTAACCTGAAATTGCGAATTGTTACAGTCTCTACCCCTTACGGGGAACTTCGTCCCGAAGTTCTTTGTGTGTCATATGTTGGAGTGGTGTCGATGAAAAGGTGTGGTTACTTATGAGGACTAAATTCTGGGATTACTAGTGATGCAGTTTGATTTGTCATTTCAGTATATGGTGTGTCAATAGAGATTGATAACATGGTTGAATATCAGTAGAGATCCATATAATAGTCGAATATCAAAGAAATTTGATGTAGCAGTCGATTATTAATAGAAATTGATATAGTAGTTGTACAGAAATTGATATAGTTAAATATCAAAATGGAAATTGATATAGTTGTCAAGTATCAATAGCAATTGATATAACAGTTGAACAACAATAGCAATTTACATAGGAATCCAATAAATGGAAATTGATATAGTAGTGGAATATCAATGGAAATTGGGATAGTAGTCGCAATCATAGTCTAGTAGGTAATCGGTTATTGTACCTAGTGTTTATGTCATGGTTTGAAGCGATGTCGGTGAAAAGATAGGATTTCTTGTGGCGAATATAATGTAGGTATCATGCCATACCCGAGCAATGTAATGTAGGTATCATGCCATACCCGAGCCATGTAATGTAGGTATCAAGCCATACCCGAGCAATGTAATGTAGGTTGACTTCATACTTATGTTATTTCGGATACAAATAAGCCCACTTGTTTATAATTCTTTATTTACATAGAGAGGCATCCCAAACAATGTAAATAGAGGAATATAAACTTATGGTTCGGTGATTTACAATTTCTTTATTTAAATGAAAAGGCATCCCAATCCATTCAAATAATTACAAATCATCCTACTTAAGAATTCCCAACACAACATTCATACTTAGCCGGAGAGTTACAAGGTAGTGTATTATAAGATGATATTGGCGTTCCAAAAGTACAAGATGAATATTCAATCTTGTAAAGCTGATAAGGGTGCTTGTGGTGTAACTAAGGATGATTTGAGCTTTAAAAGTGCATCAAGATCTGTTAATGAGCTTGTGGTTCCAACGGTTGTGAAGATAATGTTATGATATGTTGATGAACAAAAGTGTGTAGTGTATGCTTAACATTAATACTCTTAGGTATAGATGTTGAGTTTGTTTTGAAAATCTTAAGAGATTTTAAAAGTTTATGATGGAATGGTATCCTAAACAGGATGGTACTTCTACAGGATGAAGAGAATAATTGATAACTATCCCAGGATAGTAGTTCGGATTATCTCATAAATGAAAACTTTCAAGAATGAATTTAGATCATACAAATAAGGTGTTAAGATTTTGCTGAGTGGTAAGACACTATCGTGTCTCTAGATTGTTTTAATGTATTCTGGTGGTTTATCGTGTTCATGTAGGAAATCAACCTAAACATAACCCTAGTACAACTACTCTCAGTATTTGAAAATTTTAAGTCGAATATAGTTAGTCAGACTATATTCCACTGTCCCTAGGTTAAATATAGGTGACTAGTCTATATTTAGCCAAGGTTCGATAAAATTTTCAAATACCTAAACTAGGTATACTTTTGATATGTCCGTTGCTTTCGGGAAACTGTCCACTAAACAAAGGCGATGTCAAACCCTTAAGTTGCAAGTCCCGTCCATACAAGACTTGTAACGTATGTTTTCATATTCCATTGCATAGAAGGTAGTAAGGGTAGATACGTATGGAAAGGAAGTTTTAAGTAGTTCTAAAATAGAACATACTTGGCCAGGTTCACGAACTTTTAATAATGAAGGTTTCATAAGAAAACTTTGATGAATGTAGAGAAAGTTCAGCTTTTGTCGATGATAGATTAGTTTGTCCTTTAGAAATCTCATATTTCTTGTTTGGAAATCGTTAGATTGTGATGGGTTTTTGATATCATAAGAAATGATATTGATGATGTGATGGAATAATTCTAGAGACCATTTGCACAAAACACAATGTCTCGGAAGTAGGTTAGACCATTGTGCAATTCACAGTGTCTGGGAAGTAGGTTAGGCCATTGTGTGACTCAAAACATTTGAGAAATGATTAAGACCATTGTATCATACAATGTCTTGGAAAATGAATGAGACCATTGTAATCAGTTACAATGTCTTGGAAAATGAATGAGACCATTGTATCTCACAATGTCTTGAAAAATGAATGAGACCATTGTATCTCACAATGTCTTGGAAATTGAATGAGACCATTGTATCTCACAATGTCTTGGAAAATGAATGAGACCATTGTATCTCACAATGTCTTGGAAAATGAATGAGACCATTGTAATCAGTTACAATGTCTTGGACATATAATGTTGAAGTAGGAACATGATTGGGAGAGTGTGGCTGTGCCGAAAGGCCTTAGAATAGGCATACACAGATATGTTTAGTCCATTGTTTAGATAAATGATTGAAAATAAACCGAGTTTATATATCAATATACTAATATGTTCATGTAGCATAAAATGCCTAGTGTGTATATATCAATATACTTATATGTGTTCATGTAGCATAAAATGCCTAGTGTGTATATATCAATATACTTATATGTGTTCATGTAGCATAAAATGCCTAGTGTGTATATATCAATATACTTATATGTGTTCATGTAGCATAAAATGCTTAGTGTGTATATATCAATATACTTATATGTGTTCATGTAGCATAAAATGCTTAGTGTGTATATATCAATATACTTATATGTGTTCATGTAGCATAAAATGCTTAGTGTGTATATATCAATATACTTATATGTTTGTGAAGCATAACATGCTTACAAAGTCCATAATCGTCTGGAGGATGGAAGACACGGAGAGCGGAAGGCTATAAAATGTTTTTGTTTGTGATTGTAGTTATAGTTTAGGTCTCACTTAGACCCGTTTCTCTATAACCATGGCTCTGGTACCAATCTGTAACACCCCCAATTCATGGTTGCAGCGGAATTCGAACTGGGTGTTACTTGACGGCACAATAGTCACAATAATAGAAAACGAACTCCAATTGAGTCGTTTTAAAAGATTTATCATTCAAATTGTATAAATATCAGAGATTTACAAAATGAGGTCCCAAATGGTTCCATGTTTACAATGTATAATAAATGTGTTTTTGAATGATAATAAAATTTATAGCCCTCTTGAGTATCCGTGCGCTTCCGTGCCATCCTTGATCGTCATGAACCTGAAATACATGCTTGAGAGGTCAACACAAAGGTTGAGTGATATTCATAGAGTTTGTTTAATGTTTGAACACAATGTGTTGGTAGTTAAATCGTTTGAACACAATAATCGTAGTGTTTGTAGTTAAATCGCTTGAACACAATATGTTGGTAGTGTGAGCTATAGACTCACACCAATATTTGGAAAACAATGATGGGCTACGTTGTTATATGCCCGGAAAGGTTATTATACACTAAGCTTATGACACCATAACGTTAACGTGTACCAATATCGATCGGCAGATTTATCCCGGTAGGTACTTTGCTAACATACCTAAATCTCAAATATTAATGCATTTGTTTGAACTTAGTCAATACAAATGGGATTCGTCAATCCCAATAGGCCTATTCACAATATTTGCGCTCACTATTGCTAGTGATTAAATGGTTCATAATAAGGGATCTCGGTTTAGCAAGGTTGTTACTTAGTGATAATAAAACATAGTCGAATAGCATACAGTAGAAAGCATTGTGTTCGAGTAGAAAATAATAGCATGTATTCCCCCAAGGGTTTGTAAAACAATTAAGTAATGGAAAATGGGGCTATGAACTCACCTTAAGTAAGATAGCAAGTAATGAATGTAACGGTTGTATCGTGAAGGTTTCTACGAGCAACCTATAATCGAATGTTGCGACTTAGGTTCGGAGTAAAGAATATGAAGTAGTGCCTATATATATATCTTGCATTTAGTCCATGATGTGGTATGATGTATAATGTAAGTCTTTGAAAGAAAAGATTCATGAAACATGTATGTTTTGTATATCGTTTACTACCGTTCGGGCCGACATAATTCAGAAGTCATGTTAGTAAGCGTTCGAGGAGCCAGGACACTTTAACTCGTAAATCCACAACTCAACTCGACGGCTTACATAATGAACTCCTCACATGAGGCTCCCTACTATTGTAGTAGTTGATGAAATATATAGATATAAGTTTTGATCCGAAAGGTTACATGTCCGATATTTGAATAAACTTAGGAAAGTTTATTTGTACATGAAGATTGTTATTAGGGATAATTTCATAAGTCTTGAATGACCATTTTCTCTTGGTAATATCTCATGGTTTCCTTTTAAGTGAAGTAGATCCAAATTGCTTGTTCATGTTATCGCCTAATTCATTGTTTCATGTTTACGCCTATGTAAGTTGTTATGGTCATTTCGTCATAGCCTAGCCATGACCTTTGGTCCTTGTTCCAAGGTCATGAGACACAACCTTGGCCCTAGCCATGGTGGTGGTCTTGATTATTGGTCATAAGACCTCTTGTTCCTTTTAAAGTATAACCATAATCTAGTGACTTATATATATGTAAATAGCTGTTAAGAAATTTAGAAATATCTTACTCAGAAAGTGTTTTCAAGGCTCGAGCTTCTTTGTTCCTGAAGGAAAACGTGATTCCGGACAACTTTCGTGTTTTAACTTTTTCATGAAACGGACCAGAAATGCCTCTTTTTGCGTGTTTTAGGTTTCTGTAACAGAAAGTTTTGGCAGCTTTGCCGCAAAGTTTTGGTAATTTCAAATCGTCATAACTTTTGACTCGTATACTCGTTTTAGGTGGTTCAAATTGCTACGGTTTCCTTGTTAGGTCCTCTACTACAATATGTAATAATCCAATATCATATTTTTACCATTTTAATCAGGTCTTTCCAAGAAAATCACTAGTTTACTTGTTTTAATAACTTGTTTTAACAATTAATAACAATAACTTGTTTTGCTCACTTTTATACATCATGGACATAACTACAAGACATAATATAGCAAGAATAACATGTAAATAACATGAACATGATTATTTAACAAGAATCAAGTTAGGGTTTGGCTTACAACTTGTGGAGAAACTAACTAGAACCAAGATCAAGACCAAGAACCACTACTTAATCTTCCAAAAATTTTCCAACCATAGCCAAGCTTCCATATCAAAAACCCTATCTTATAATCCCTTGATAAACACTAATTTATCACAAAAACAAGCCTTAGTAAAAATCTTCACTAAGAACACTTGGAAATTTGATGAGTTTTTGTGGTGTTTTATGGTGATTTTATGGTTGAAAGGTGTTAAGGATCAACTAGGAACTATGCCTTGAACTTGTGATGGATTGAATAAGCAAGATCAATGATCAAATTGGTGTATTTTTAAGATGTGGGTCGTTGGTATTGAGAGGGAAAGGAAGAGAAGGCTTAAATAAGGTCTTGAGGAGGTTACATGTATGACTAGTCAACCCTTGGTGACCAAGTTCTACACATGTAATGATCTAAGACCATCAAGCTTGAGATCAAGCCACACAAGGCTGAATTCCCCCCCCTAGGTTGGTTCCTAAACTTGGGGGACAAGGTGTGGACTTTGCTTGGTATTATCCTAAGTATTAGGAAGAGTTTTGACTCCGGGAAATGACAACCGTAAATGATTAGGCCTCAAAACGTAAAACCGGGTATCGTAAAATTATGGAATTTGAAAGTATTGTTAAACATGTCCATATAGTCCATAATAAAATATAAAATGAGTGGTAGGTTCTATCGGGTGCTAAAACCCTGCTAAAAACTGGAAACACGGGTCTAAAACGCGTAATTCGTAAAATGTACGAATATTGCGTAAAATTGAGAAAAGTAAAATGTTACTTTTCTAATAGGTTATAAATGATTTAAAATGACTTATAATGTCTAGACTGGGCTCAGTCTAGTGTCGGTTGGTGTTAAATGTCTTTTAGACATCAAACCGTAAGCCTAAAAATCAAGGAATGACTTATAAAATCAAGGAATGATTTTTGGTCAAAGGAGGAGGGAAAATTATGTTGACTTTTTCTAATAATTTTGAAAACTCAAAATGTCTTAGAAACTCGTTTTGTGGTCTAACGGTTAATCGCCCATTCGGTTAAGCGTGCTCATGTGAGATTAGTACCGACATGGGTGACCTGCTGGGAAGTCTTTGGTCATGTTTTTCTCAGTCACGATTAATTCTCAAATAAATCATGAGTGTGTCAAACATTTTTCTGATGCGGGGTCACTTAACGCGGTCGAGTTTCATTGTACGTAGAATTTCTGAATGACGTTTTACCCTAAAACGTGTAATTCCTTAATAACTTTCACGAAAATGATCTGACGAATGTCAAACATTTAATTTGCCATGGAAATGATTTATCACTCGAGAATATCAAATAAAAATCAACTTTCAGGAAAGTTTCGGGAAAAATGAATAGTAAAAGTGAATAGTGAAATTTTCCGGAAATGGTAATTAACCTGAAATTGCGAATTGTTACAGTCTCTACCCCTTACGGGGAACTTCGTCCCGAAGTTCTTTGTGTGTCATATGTTGGAGTGGTGTCGATGAAAAGGTGTGGTTACTTATGAGGACTAAATTCTGGGATTACTAGTGATGCAGTTTGATTTGTCATTTCAGTATATGGTGTGTCAATAGAGATTGATAACATGGTTGAATATCAGTAGAGATCCATATAATAGTCGAATATCAAAGAAATTTGATGTAGCAGTCGATTATTAATAGAAATTGATATAGTAGTTGTACAGAAATTGATATAGTTAAATATCAAAATGGAAATTGATATAGTTGTCAAGTATCAATAGCAATTGATATAACAGTTGAACAACAATAGCAATTTACATAGGAATCCAATAAATGGAAATTGATATAGTAGTGGAATATCAATGAAAATTGGGATAGTAGTCGCAATCATAGTCTAGTAGGTAATCGGTTATTGTACCTAGTGTTTATGTCATGGTTTGAAGCGATGTCGGTGAAAAGATAGGATTTCTTGTGGCGAATATAATGTAGGTATCATGCCATACCCGAGCAATGTAATGTAGGTATCATGCCATACCCGAGCCATGTAATGTAGGTATCAAGCCATACCCGAGCAATGTAATGTAGGTTGACTTCATACTTATGTTATTTCGGATACAAATAAGCCCACTTGTTTATAATTCTTTATTTACATAGAGAGGCATCCCAAACAATGTAAATAGAGGAATATAAACTTATGGTTCGGTGATTTACAATTTCTTTATTTAAATGAAAAGGCATCCCAATCCATTCAAATAATTACAAATCATCCTACTTAAGAATTCCCAACACAACATTCATACTTAGCCGGAGAGTTACAAGGTAGTGTATTATAAGATGATATTGGCGTTCCAAAAGTACAAGATGAATATTCAATCTTGTAAAGCTGATAAGGGTGCTTGTGGTGTAACTAAGGATGATTTGAGCTTTAAAAGTGCATCAAGATCTGTTAATGAGCTTGTGGTTCCAACGGTTGTGAAGATAATGTTATGATATGTTGATGAACAAAAGTGTGTAGTGTATGCTTAACATTAATACTCTTAGGTATAGATGTTGAGTTTGTTTTGAAAATCTTAAGAGATTTTAAAAGTTTATGATGGAATGGTATCCTAAACAGGATGGTACTTCTACAGGATGAAGAGAATAATTGATAACTATCCCAGGATAGTAGTTCGGATTATCTCATAAATGAAAACTTTCAAGAATGAATTTAGATCATACAAATAAGGTGTTAAGATTTTGCTGAGTGGTAAGACACTATCGTGTCTCTAGATTGTTTTAATGTATTCTGGTGGTTTATCGTGTTCATGTAGGAAATCAACCTAAACATAACCCTAGTACAACTACTCTCAGTATTTGAAAATTTTAAGTCGAATATAGTTAGTCAGACTATATTCCACTGTCCCTAGGTTAAATATAGGTGACTAGTCTATATTTAGCCAAGGTTCGATAAAATTTTCAAATACCTAAACTAGGTATACTTTTGATATGTCCGTTGCTTTCGGGAAACTGTCCACTAAACAAAGGCGATGTCAAACCCTTAAGTTGCAAGTCCCGTCCATACAAGACTTGTAACGTATGTTTTCATATTCCATTGCATAGAAGGTAGTAAGGGTAGATACGTATGGAAAGGAAGTTTTAAGTAGTTCTAAAATAGAACATACTTGGCCAGGTTCACGAACTTTTAATAATGAAGGTTTCATAAGAAAACTTTGATGAATGTAGAGAAAGTTCAGCTTTTGTCGATGATAGATTAGTTTGTCCTTTAGAAATCTCATATTTCTTGTTTGGAAATCGTTAGATTGTGATGGGTTTTTGATATCATAAGAAATGATATTGATGATGTGATGGAATAATTCTAGAGACCATTTGCACAAAACACAATGTCTCGGAAGTAGGTTAGACCATTGTGCAATTCACAGTGTCTGGGAAGTAGGTTAGGCCATTGTGTGACTCAAAACATTTGAGAAATGATTAAGACCATTGTATCATACAATGTCTTGGAAAATGAATGAGACCATTGTAATCAGTTACAATGTCTTGGAAAATGAATGAGACCATTGTATCTCACAATGTCTTGAAAAATGAATGAGACCATTGTATCTCACAATGTCTTGGAAATTGAATGAGACCATTGTATCTCACAATGTCTTGGAAAATGAATGAGACCATTGTATCTCACAATGTCTTGGAAAATGAATGAGACCATTGTAATCAGTTACAATGTCTTGGACATATAATGTTGAAGTAGGAACATGATTGGGAGAGTGTGGCTGTGCCGAAAGGCCTTAGAATAGGCATACACAGATATGTTTAGTCCATTGTTTAGATAAATGATTGAAAATAAACCGAGTTTATATATCAATATACTAATATGTTCATGTAGCATAAAATGCCTAGTGTGTATATATCAATATACTTATATGTGTTCATGTAGCATAAAATGCCTAGTGTGTATATATCAATATACTTATATGTGTTCATGTAGCATAAAATGCCTAGTGTGTATATATCAATATACTTATATGTGTTCATGTAGCATAAAATGCTTAGTGTGTATATATCAATATACTTATATGTGTTCATGTAGCATAAAATGCTTAGTGTGTATATATCAATATACTTATATGTTTGTGAAGCATAACATGCTTACAAAGTCCATAATCGTCTGGAGGATGGAAGACACGGAGAGCGGAAGGCTATAAAATGTTTTTGTTTGTGATTGTAGTTATAGTTTAGGTCTCACTTAGACCCGTTTCTCTATAACCATGGCTCTGGTACCAATCTGTAACACCCCCAATTCATGGTTGCAGCGGAATTCGAACTGGGTGTTACTTGACGGCACAATAGTCACAATAATAGAAAACGAACTCCAATTGAGTCGTTTTAAAAGATTTATCATTCAAATTGTATAAATATCAGAGATTTACAAAATGAGGTCCCAAATGGTTCCATGTTTACAATGTATAATAAATGTGTTTTTGAATGATAATAAAATTTATAGCCCTCTTGAGTATCCGTGCGCTTCCGTGCCATCCTTGATCGTCATGAACCTGAAATACATGCTTGAGAGGTCAACACAAAGGTTGAGTGATATTCATAGAGTTTGTTTAATGTTTGAACACAATGTGTTGGTAGTTAAATCGTTTGAACACAATAATCGTAGTGTTTGTAGTTAAATCGCTTGAACACAATATGTTGGTAGTGTGAGCTATAGACTCACACCAATATTTGGAAAACAATGATGGGCTACGTTGTTATATGCCCGGAAAGGTTATTATACACTAAGCTTATGACACCATAACGTTAACGTGTACCAATATCGATCGGCAGATTTATCCCGGTAGGTACTTTGCTAACATACCTAAATCTCAAATATTAATGCATTTGTTTGAACTTAGTCAATACAAATGGGATTCGTCAATCCCAATAGGCCTATTCACAATATTTGCGCTCACTATTGCTAGTGATTAAATGGTTCATAATAAGGGATCTCGGTTTAGCAAGGTTGTTACTTAGTGATAATAAAACATAGTCGAATAGCATACAGTAGAAAGCATTGTGTTCGAGTAGAAAATAATAGCATGTATTCCCCCAAGGGTTTGTAAAACAATTAAGTAATGGAAAATGGGGCTATGAACTCACCTTAAGTAAGATAGCAAGTAATGAATGTAACGGTTGTATCGTGAAGGTTTCTACAAGCAACCTATAATCGAATGTTGCGACTTAGGTTCGGAGTAAAGAATATGAAGTAGTGCCTATATATATATCTTGCATTTAGTCCATGATGTGGTATGATGTATAATGTAAGTCTTTGAAAGAAAAGATTCATGAAACATGTATGTTTTGTATATCGTTTACTACCGTTCGGGCCGACATAATTCAGAAGTCATGTTAGTAAGCGTTCGAGGAGCCAGGACACTTTAACTCGTAAATCCACAACTCAACTCGACGGCTTACATAATGAACTCCTCACATGAGGCTCCCTACTATTGTAGTAGTTGATGAAATATATAGATATAAGTTTTGATCCGAAAGGTTACATGTCCGATATTTGAATAAACTTAGGAAAGTTTATTTGTACATGAAGATTGTTATTAGGGATAATTTCATAAGTCTTGAATGACCATTTTCTCTTGGTAATATCTCATGGTTTCCTTTTAAGTGAAGTAGATCCAAATTGCTTGTTCATGTTATCGCCTAATTCATTGTTTCATGTTTACGCCTATGTAAGTTGTTATGGTCATTTCGTCATAGCCTAGCCATGACCTTTGGTCCTTGTTCCAAGGTCATGAGACACAACCTTGGCCCTAGCCATGGTGGTGGTCTTGATTATTGGTCATAAGACCTCTTGTTCCTTTTAAAGTATAACCATAATCTAGTGACTTATATATATGTAAATAGCTGTTAAGAAATTTAGAAATATCTTACTCAGAAAGTGTTTTCAAGGCTCGAGCTTCTTTATTCCTGAAGGAAAACGTGATTCCGGACAACTTTCGTGTTTTAACTTTTTCATGAAACGGACCAGAAATGCCTCTTTTTGCGTGTTTTAGGTTTCTGTAACAGAAAGTTTTGGCAGCTTTGCCGCAAAGTTTTGGTAATTTCAAATCGTCATAACTTTTGACTCGTATACTCGTTTTAGGTGGTTCAAATTGCTACGGTTTCCTTGTTAGGTCCTCTACTACAATATGTAATAATCCAATATCATATTTTTACCATTTTAATCAGGTCTTTCCAAGAAAATCACTAGTTTACTTGTTTTAATAACTTGTTTTAACAATTAATAACAATAACTTGTTTTGCTCACTTTTATACATCATGGACATAACTACAAGACATAATATAGCAAGAATAACATGTAAATAACATGAACATGATTATTTAACAAGAATCAAGTTAGGGTTTGGCTTACAACTTGTGGAGAAACTAACTAGAACCAAGATCAAGACCAAGAACCACTACTTAATCTTCCAAAAATTTTCCAACCATAGCCAAGCTTCCATATCAAAAACCCTATCTTATAATCCCTTGATAAACACTAATTTATCACAAAAACAAGCCTTAGTAAAAATCTTCACTAAGAACACTTGGAAATTTGATGAGTTTTTGTGGTGTTTTATGGTGATTTTATGGTTGAAAGGTGTTAAGGATCAACTAGGAACTATGCCTTGAACTTGTGATGGATTGAATAAGCAAGATCAATGATCAAATTGGTGTATTTTTAAGATGTGGGTCGTTGGTATTGAGAGGGAAAGGAAGAGAAGGCGTAAATAAGGTCTTGAGGAGGTTACATGTATGACTAGTCAACCCTTGGTGACCAAGTTCTACACATGTAATGATCTAAGACCATCAAGCTTGAGATCAAGCCACACAAGGCTGAATTCCCCCCCCCCTAGGTTGGTTCCTAAACTTGGGGGACAAGGTGTGGACTTTGCTTGGTATTATCCTAAGTATTAGGAAGAGTTTTGACTCCGGGAAATGACAACCGTAAATGATTAGGCCTCAAAACGTAAAACCGGGTATCGTAAAATTATGGAATTTGAAAGTATTGTTAAACATGTCCATATAGTCCATAATAAAATATAAAATGAGTGGTAGGTTCTATCGGGTGCTAAAACCCTGCTAAAAACTGGAAACACGGGTCTAAAACGCGTAATTCGTAAAATGTACGAATATTGCGTAAAATTGAGAAAAGTAAAATGTTACTTTTCTAATAGGTTATAAATGATTTAAAATGACTTATAATGTCTAGACTGGGCTCAGTCTAGTGTCGGTTGGTGTTAAATGTCTTTTAGACATCAAACCGTAAGCCTAAAAATCAAGGAATGACTTATAAAATCAAGGAATGATTTTTGGTCAAAGGAGGAGGGAAAATTATGTTGACTTTTTCTAATAATTTTGAAAACTCAAAATGTCTTAGAAACTCGTTTTGTGGTCTAACGGTTAATCGCCCATTCGGTTAAGCGTGCTCATGTGAGATTAGTACCGACATGGGTGACCTGCTAGGAAGTCTTTGGTCATGTTTTTCTCAGTCACGATTAATTCTCAAATAAATCATGAGTGTGTCAAACATTTTTCTGATGCGGGGTCACTTAACGCGGTCGAGTTTCATTGTACGTAGAATTTCTGAATGACGTTTTACCCTAAAACGTGTAATTCCTTAATAACTTTCACGAAAATGATCTGACGAATGTCAAACATTTAATTTGCCATGGAAATGATTTATCACTCGAGAATATCAAATAAAAATCAACTTTCAGGAAAGTTTCGGGAAAAATGAATAGTAAAAGTGAATAGTGAAATTTTCCGGAAATGGTAATTAACCTGAAATTGCGAATTGTTACACTACCCTCCACCGCTATTAACAACGAAATACCTCACACTATGCGGACCTTCGTGTCTTTGGTTGTCTTTGTTATCCACATATCCACACCAATCATAAACTTGAACCACGTGCCACCCCCTCCATATTCCTTGGGTATCCTACCAGTCATCGTGGTTATCGGTGCCTAGACTTAAACACGGATAAGATTATCTTATCTCGTCATGTTACGTTTGATGAGTCTGTCTTTCCCTATGGGTCTATGACTCCATGTACACCACCGCCATACACCTTCTTGGACTCCTCACCGAATCTCATTCAACAACACATATTAACTAAACCTACACCAGCCCCCGTCGTTACTCATCACACCCCCCCTCACTCACCAATATCGCCTCGTACCCATATGGCCCCGCAACCTCCTCAACCAAGCCCAACTCCCATGGCGCAACAATCCCCTCTTAATAACGGGGCTTCCTCAAGTCAACCCACCACAACATCTAGCCCAACCATGCCTACCCACGCATCATCCACAAATGCCCCACCTATTTCCAACCCAAATCCCCACTCAACTCACTCCATGGTCACTCGCTTCCGTGTTGGTTCCAATCGTCCTACTCAACGGTATACTTTACATGTGTCCACCACATCTCCTCTTCCAAAATCCTACCCTCAAGCGTTTCAGAACCCGAATTGGTATCGTGCTATGATTGATGAGTTTAATGCATTAATTAAAAATAATACTTGGATTGTAGTACCAAGACCACAGGATGTGAACGTTGTTCGTTCTTTATGGCTTTTTCGGCATAAATACAATGCCGATGGAAGTCTTAGTCGTTACAAGGCTCGCCTTGTTGCGAATGGCAGCACTCAGCTAGCAGGTGTTGATGTTGATGAGACTTTCAGCCCGGTGGTTAAACCGGCCATCATTCGTACTGTCCTTGGCCTTGCTATTTCTCGACATTGGCCTGTTCATCAGCTTGATGTCAAGAATGCATTTCTTCATGGCTTGTTATCTGAGACAGTTTATGTGCAGCAGCCTCCTGGTTTTCGGGATCCTAGGCATCCAGATCATGTTTGTCTTTTACAGAGATCACTTTATGGGCTCAAACAGGCTCCTCGGGCTTGGTTTCAGCGATTTGCATCTTATGCTACACGGGTTGGTTTTCAGCACAGTCGTTGTGACACATCACTTTTTATTTACAGACAGGGTGCCGATACTGCTTATTTACTTTTATATGTTGATGACATTGTTGTGACTGCATCTACTCTAGATTTTCTACAGCGTATCATTTCTTCTTTACATAAGGAGTTCTCTATGACAGATTTGGGACCGCTGAATTATTTTTTGGGTATATCGGTGACTCGTACTCCTTCTGGGATGTTTTTATCTCAACAGAAGTACGCATCTGAGGTACTTGAGCGTGCAGGTATGCTTACTTGTAATCCTTGTCGTACTCCTGTTGACACGGATTCCAAACTTTCTGCTGACGGTGTTGCTGTTTCTTACCCTACATTGTATCGTAGTCTTGCCGGAGCTCTTCAGTATTTGACATTTACACGCCCTGATATATCTTATGCGGTACAACAGGTTTGTCTCTATATGCATGATCCTCGAGAGCCTCATTTCTCTGCTCTCAAGCGCATCTTGCGCTATGTTCGTGGAACATTGTCTTATGGTTTACAGCTTTATTCTTCCACGACATCTTCTTTGGTTGCTTATTCGGATGCGGATTGGGCTGGTTGTCCCACTACACGACGGTCTACCTCTGGGTATTGTGTTTTTCTTGGCAACAATCTTCTCTCTTGGTCTTCAAAACGACAGGTTACTTTATCTCGATCTAGTACCGAGGCTGAGTATAGGGGTGTTGCTAATGCGGTTGCTGAAACCTGTTGGCTACGTAATCTTTTACGTGAGCTTCATACGCCATTATCTACAGCTACACTTGTTTATTGTGATAATGCCAGTGCGGTATATCTTTCTTCCAATCCCGTGCAACATCAGCGCACGAAACACATTGAGATTGATATTCACTTTGTTCGTGATTTGGTTGCCACTGGTCATATACGGGTTCTACATGTTCCATCTCGTTATCAGTATGCAGATATCTTTACCAAAGGATTACCCACGACCTTATTTGATGAATTTCGTTCCAGCTTGAGCGTTCGTTCCTCTCCCGCTCCAACTGCGGGGGGATGTTAGCGTATGATATGTAGCATGGGCTTATAGGCCTTATTTATACTTATATGTATTGGCCCATTGTGTATTATATATACACAATTCATTGTAACTTTATCAGAAATACAACACTTTACATTTAAGACACGATCATAAGACAACTCATGCAATGGGGTGGCAATTTCTGACATGACTTGAACTGGACCTTAAACTGACACGAAAATAAACACGTTCAGGTATAGTCTAAATAGGATTCGGATAGTGTTCGGGTCGACTGATCTAACACATTTATTAAAAATGTCGGGTTCAAGTTGGGGGTGGATTAAACGGGTCGACCAGCCAACCCGTTTAAGATTTCTTTAATAAATTAAAAATTATATGTATCTGATTATTTAGACGGGTTAAACTGGTGGACCCGCAAACCCGTTTAACATGTTTAACCCATGTAATGTGCCAACTTTTTTATATAAATGGGTTAATTGATCAACCCGAAACCTGTTTAACATATTGTACAACCTATTAAACCCGCAAAACCATATGGGTTAAATAGATCACATTCAGATTTTGTGTAAACAAGTTATCGTTAACAACGTTGACCCAATTATTTAAACAGGCCGTGTTCGAGTTAGGGTTTTCTGACCCACCAACACGTCAACCCGAACATGTTAACATGAACCTGACCCGGATTGCCACCGGTATCATGCATGAACTTCCTTGTCTACTGGTCATATCAGCCCCAACAACCAAGATATCAATGCTAAGAAGAAAATGTATAGTTATTGCATTAGAAGAAATATAGGTATGTTAACACTTTTATGGTCATATCCTAGTTTTCTTTTCTCCATCCCCAAAGCATCCATATAGATGTGCTCCTCCTGGCTCATGTTGATCAAAGTTGGAATAATTGGTTTTGTGCTCCATTTAGTCGATATTTTTTTAGCGATGATGATGCATGTTTGTTTTTCGACCACGGTTCCTCTGTTTAAAATAGTTGATGGTGCTCGTCTATCATCAAGGTATGGTTTGCTTTATAATTAACTCTTTCCTTCTTGAATATTGTATGGCGTTATAATGGTAATCTTTTATCACCATTCTTAAAAACTATATATAAAATAAAAAAATGAATAAAATGGTAATCTGGTATTGAAATATTTGCTTCTCGTTTTAGGGCTTATTCTTTTTCTTTCAGTTTCATGTAATTCATAAACAATGAAGCTTCTGCTAATCAATTAACTCGGAGTCGTTTGGTTTAACTGTGTTAATTGTTCTTGTTGTTCATCTCTGTTACTGATTCTCAAATCAATGGTATACGTTTTTGTAATGAAGTGAAATGCACTTCAACCGATATCAATATTTGAGGTGAGATGCACTTCAACTTCAACCGATATCAATATTCAAGGAGTTCTTGGTCCATGCACATCACTTGAGAAGGTTTATTCAGTGCTCTTATTGAATTTTTGACTCTACATATGTCATTCGGTCTAGTTGTCTGTTTCTTGTTTTTATTTGTCAGAACCATCGTTATGCATATTTTTTGACATGGCTAGGCAGAGCATAACCACAAACAATCCTGTTTATATTCAGTTTTTCGCTAGGTTTGGAGTTATTTGATTCGTTTAAAGCTTGATTATGACTTATGAGCCTATGTATTATATCGAATTTTCGACAACAATATTTTGCCGATATCTACATAGAACTGGCACTGTAAGGAGCGGGTCACCACACTCATAAGAAAATGCACCATCAGGCCTAACAGGATACAGGCAAGCGCTTTCTCTTCCCGTTTTTTTATAATTTTACATTTAAGCGTATTTATAATCGTTAAGCATTGGTAAAAGACAAGTTTGTCTTTGAATCTCTAGGATTTGGTGGGAGGCTTTGATCATGAGGCAGCTGCCATGGCCTTGGGATGACTAGTCTCTTATAAAATCAAGACAAATGTAAATTACTTCATTTTGAAGTATAGCAAAGTGGTCAAATTGTATGTAACTCACTTCTATTAGTTTAAAAGATGAATTAGTTTTGAGAAAAAAAAAAAAAAAAACCCTTATGTGAGCTGGTACTCTTTAACATCAATTTTGGGCAAAGGTAGCTCCGTTGTTAAAGTTGGTATCATCACATGTACATGACAACAATAAGATTTTCGTTCTTGATTCGTTTTTAAGTGCATTAATATTGTACAGATCTACTATTACTAAGTTGAGTATATATGGACGTAACATGTGGCCTCGGGTACTCTTTTTTCTAGTTAAAGTAAGTATTAAAATTTTCAACATGCTATCAATGAAAAATATGGCTTTTCAAACTGTAACACACGCCATTAGGCCTAACTATGTAGTTTTGGTATTTTTTTTGCATGTTTTTTGAAGTAGTATTTAGGTAGAAAGGCTTATGGAATGTGTTTACCAAGCTTTTTATTATTATCAAAGACGATTAAGTGAGTCGGCCTTCTCAGGAGAGTTGTCTTGGGAAGTTAGCTTATATTTCAAACATAGGTATTGTTTTGTCCATTTGGTTTTTTAAACTTTTGTTACTTTCATGGATAACTTTTAATGAACTATTTATTGACATACTGCAGGGATTTGCTCATTTTTTGCAAGCTCCTCAAAATGATGCTAGGCGTATAGCCGAAGGATTCACACACACTTTTTGAAACAAACCAAAAAACATTTTCTTCCTTATCAACGGTAATGCGACTAGTACTCATGATGTGTTGTTTAGCTTTAAAAAGGAAGATCACTGTTGTATAACTGTGGCGAATTTAGTTGTGATAATCCACCCTTCTTTAACATCATGGTGTAAATATGATACTTGAAATTTGTTTGGAACCAATATATTAGTAGAGTAATGATATATAAGTATCATCATAGTCAAGTAAAGCATTTGTCAGAAAGTATTGGCAAGAAGATTTATTCACACTACTCTCTTTGTAAGAGTCGTTAATTTGTTACACTTATTGAATGTTAGGTATGTATCTTATTCTCTTCTCAAACATGTCATATGAGTATGCATTTCATATTTAACAAGTCAAATTTGACATTTAGCCATGGGTTTGTAGTTAGGCATCTAATCACAGCAATATAGGACCAAATTTCTTAACCGGAAGTTACTACAAGTAGGGGTGTCAAACACTCAAACGGGTTATCAGGTCGGAATTAGAGACTTATCGGGTCGGTTCAATTGGGTATTTGAAACTTAAAACTTACCTGCAACCCGACCGTATAAGGTATCCGGTTGTTAGGTTGGGTCTATCAAGTTACATGCTAATCTTATCCCACAACAACATGCTAATCGGGTTTTGAACTTTGAGGCAGCAGGCATGTAGTTATTTGCCTCATGTATAGTTTATGAACAAGTTTGTTTTTTTGTTTTCAAAATAGAATATACATGGATAAGCACCCAACATTTATATGGTCCACAAGCTAATGCTAAGTTAAAGAAACAACAAACCTAAAAGGTGTGGCCTAGTGGCGGGGGTTTGGGATATACCTCCTCGTTATATCATAATAAGCTTCTATAAACTAACAAGTTTCATAATAAGCAAACAAAAATAATGATCTTATGTAACATAAGTCGAAATGGCGATTATCTCAATAAGTAGTTTTAAGAGGTGTTTGTCTAAGCTTATTTGATAGGCTTACGAAAACTGGCAAAATATTTTTCTAGGCTTGCTTATCCAATTGAGCTTATGAGCTTATAAAGTCCATAAGCTTAAGTGGACAAGCTCATAAGATCAAAAAAAGAGCAAGCTCCCAAACCCATCAAATAAGCTTAGACAAACAACCCTTTTGTTTTGATAAAAGATAGCACTCTGAAAAAGCATGTTCTTACCTGCTTATTCTAAAAAAAGCAGCAATCCGTACAGCTTTAGTTTTAGTGTGCTTAACTACTTATGCGATCCAACTAGTCATCATAGGGGCTTTAATGCCTGAACTCGTGATGGTAATCTATATCTTAAGGATGGGTTTGAATCAATCGCCATATGTTTTTTCGTTAGATAAACAATGAGCATAAGCACTACTCATTTGCATCAACGGATAGTAAAAGGTAGTGGACATACATGTGAAATATTTTCTCACGAATGTTTGTTTATCACTGCAAATGGTTGTGGCTCACGTAGGCTGTTTTATGAATCTGCTGTCAATATATATATATACATACATACATACATACATATATATATATATATATATATATATATATATATATATATATATATATATACATATATATATTTTACTTTTAGGTTGATGGTTAATTATTTTTTACTGTAATGTGATGAACAGGTTGTTGCAATGGAGGACTTGTATGCATTTGAAGATGAATAAACAGTTCCTCGTCCTTCAGTAAAGTACAAGACCATCAGCAGTATCATTTTATCAAAAGAAACGGGACAAATTGATGGCGTATGTCTATTAGCTGAGGAAAAAGGCAGGGAATCCAAATTGGCCTCATGCTCAACTGAAGCAACACCACCACAGAATGTGATATCAGTATACAAGTTGATTTGAGTGTTCAAACAAACATCTTAATTGATTTGTTATCCCTCTTTTAAGACCATCAACCAATGCCATGGTCCCCCTGCTTACATTGACACCAACATACCAAACAAACCCAGTTGCATCAAAACTATAAGTGGCATGGGTCATGGATCTAGAGTAAATGTAAAATGGCAAATGGCAAGATCCAAAGGTTTAGCTAAAGGAAACATTTAGCCTTTAGATAACTTCGCAAGGATTGCCACCTTGTCAAATTCAATGGACAAGATGAAAACACAACTATAACTGTCTCAGTTATGGCTTCACGCCCGTAGGTACATTTAGTGCCTCATAACTCATTACTACCTCCCCATCTACCTTCTTCAACCACCTTTTACATTTATCTTCATAGTTTTTCTATTTAAACATCTCATGTAAGGATGCATGTGCTTGAAAATTTCCAACACAAGCATAACAAGTTTCTGCTACGGTGGTAATGGTGGTAATGACAGTCATTGGTACTGGCCAGTGGTGGTCCAAAGTTTCTTCGGTCTTAAGCTCTAGTGAAGATCATATCACACATGCTCAAAACCATCTTTCATTTCGGCTTTTACTTTTCGACACAAGCAAACAAGTCTTTCTCATGTTATTGAAATATGTGTTCTTGGAAGTAAGGTAGTAACATGTGTCTTGCGATATGTGTTGGTGCACGTCGTCTGGGAGGTGGTAATGAGGGTGGTGGTCAGGGAGAATAACATCAAGGAAGACCGAATTTTATGCTCTTTAAAATTCTTTTTATTTCATATATTTTTCTAAGTTATTGAGTGGTTTGATAAAATGTGGGTCATCTTTGGCGTCACTTTCGGAACCATCAAACACAAATAGTAACCATCTAAGAACTTGTATTTGATTTAAGGAGATCTTAGTTTATACATGTGCTAGTTCGCTGATCATTAAACTTATAGACTACATTTATTATTTTTGGCGCCTAAGACTATTCTTACAGGTAGAAAATCTTGTCAAACTTGCTTGCTTATATCTATGAGGTATGAACTTTAAGTAGTACACTTGTTAACTTTGGCTCATTTGTTGGGGATCTTGTCAAACTTGCATCGCTTATATCCCTGAGGCTTAAAGTTCATACCTTAGAGATATAAGCGAGCAAGTTTGACAAGATCCAACACACGAGTCAAAATTAATTAGTGCATTGCTTAAAGTTCATACCTCAGAGATATAAGCGAGCAAGTTTGACAAGGATTTTGACTTGTAAGAATAAAGAATCTCATACGCCAAAAATAATAAACGTAGTTTATAAGTTTAATGATCAATGAACTAACACATGTATCAACTAAGATCTCCTTTAAATCAAATACAAGTTATGAAATAAAAAGGATTTTAAAGAGCATACAATTCTACCTTCCTTGACGTCTTCCATGGTTTTTCTTGGCTCAGATGGCAAGTTAATGTTGGCTCTTGCGTTGGGGATCTTTTAATTTTGGCTCTTATTCGGGCATTATTAACTTCTTTCGTGCATACAAATTATATTTGTTATACATGTGTAGACTGTCATAAACTTTTTTAATATATATTATGGTTTTAATGTGTCCGTTTTGATTTCAAGATCTTGCTGACCCGAAACATGGTACATGCACGGGTACCCCAAAATGTCGTAAAAGTGAGGGTAAAGTTGATCGAGGTCATTGACTCTACCAAAAATAACCTACTTTTAGAATAGGGTAAGTAAAGGATCGTATCCACGAGGAGTTTGTGGTTAACACTATGATTCTTATTCGATTAGACAAAAACAATAAATTCTTTTGATTAATGGAGATTGATTTTAACTACTAATTAAAACTAACAAAAAGTAAATATTTAAAACTACGAAATTGGAATTAAAACAAACAATTAAATTAAGAGTGTAAAACATATGAATTAAAAACACGATCACTTCCGGTTTCAGGTTTGATCATAATATATCTTATGTATCCGGTTTTAGGTTTGATCACAATATATCTTATGTAGTTGGCTTACTAGAGATTTCCGTTGCTCGAGTTTTCATAGAAAAAAATTAGTACTAATTTAATAATTAATTCTGGGCACCGAATATGTGTATCGGCACCAATCGTCTTATACATCACAAGGATCGATTCGGCACAACCGGGACAACCACAATATATTACCGTCTTACAACTAACTATTAAATTAATTTAATAACACCAAGATGGAAAACATGACATATGCATTAAGATCAAATCAACATCAAGGTATTCAAAACTCTAAAATCGTTCAAACAAATAAATCATTCAAAGTACCAAAGATCAAACCCTAGTCCCTGTTGTGATTGCTGGATGCTTAGCCGAGCATCTAGTTAATAAACACGATATTCGTTATCTTAAACAGATTCATGAATTATGATGCTTTCTTCCTTTGTATAACAACTATGCACACTCGCCAAGATCGAATTATATATATACTCCCTCCGTCCCACATTAAGTGTCCACTATGACTTTTTCAAGTCTTTTTTCTTCAACTTTGTCTTCAAATTTTTTTGTCCGTGTTATATAGTACTTGATGCAAGATATATGAATGGATTAAGTTTTTAGTTGTGTTTTCATTTGTATAATTTTCATTAAGTATTATATAACACAAATAAATATATTTAAGGTCAAAGTTAGTGAAAAAAGACTTAGAAAAGTCATAGTGGACACTTAATATGGGACGGAGGTAGTATATACTAAATGTGTCCCAACTACTTCGAATATATTGGCTCACTTTTGCTCCCTCGAAATGAATTGTGAATTAATAAAGGACGGCTTGTGTTTTGTATTTTTTTCGTCCTCCTCTCTGCTCTCCCTCTTCCGGTCAATTCAATAGAGAAGGAGATATCTAGTCAATGCTAAACATAGATGCCATACAACCAACCCTTCCCCTCCCCTCCTAGTCCAAGCCAAGACTAGCTTCCCCCTCAATTCATCAGTGATGCCGAAGGAAGGGCTCATCTCAACACCGCTTATAGTGCTTGGGTGAGAACGGAACCAAATTGAGGCTAACCCGGGCTCATCTCAACACCGCTTATAGTGCTTGGGTGAGAACGGAACCAAATTGAGGCTAACCCTCTCTCTATCCGTGGGCATAGACTGTGCTTATTGAGGTGAGGTAGCTTAGGATGATGAAAGCGTACCTTCTAACTTTCTTGATGGCTTGACTTCTTGACTTAGAGCTTGAACGTGGCAATCGTTGATGGAAAGAATATATATATGAATAGAACCTTAAAACCCCTTTTTTTTTTTTTTTTTTTTTTTTTTTTTTTTTTTTCTTTCTTTTGCATCACGCCAAGTAGAGTAATGATATATAAGTATCATCATAGTCAAGTAAAGCATTTGTCAGAAGCTACTCTATTTGTAATAGCTGACACACTTTTTGACTGAAATTTACTTCATTTAATGTATCTTCTATGCGGACTATTTTCTTATTAGCTTCAGTTTTATAACCAAAGTTTTAAGTGTATTGTAGTGTTATAAGTTACAAATAGGCTAATATGTGAAATGTATGGTACAGAAAAAGCATGGGATGATCAAATAGGCTAATATGTGAAATGTGTGTAGTGGTTATTCTGGGTAGGAGAAATGATCAAATAGCCATCGCAGCATTCTACCACCAATACGTATTGAGAGCAGGTGTAGTTATGGCTCTTGGATCATTCAGGAGCAACGCTTAAGCTATGATCTAGTTGTTTGAATGTCCATCCCTTTGGAAAAAATTATACAAATTTGTTTCTCTTAAATGCGTGAAATTCTTTGGTTTGCTTGGTTTTTAATGTGCCCAAAGGGTTTACTTTCAATACCTTGTTCAATCAAAACCATGCATCTATAAGACATAACATAGGTACTAGACCGACTTCGGATTACTATATATAATAGTTAGAAAATACAAAATTAGATCAGCAGTAACAATTTATAGTGAAACCAAGGAGATGCCGAGATTTATAGTGAAACCACAAGTAACAATTTACTCTACATGAAAATAGTTTTCTCGTACTACAACTGCTGTTGAGCTGCTATATATATGGTTATAAACACACGCACACAAAAAAAAGAAAAACACTTTTTGGTATCCAAATTCAAGAGTAAACTACATAAATCGTCCTTTTAGTTGTAGCAAAATTGCATGTTTCATCCTATAACGCAAAAAATTACACCAATGGTCCTAGTGGTTGTCCCAATTGGGTTGACCAGTCCTTTGACGTTTTAATCATCCAATTAGGCATTAAGTCCATTTGTACCGTTTGTCCTTAACGGCATCATATGCCAATGTTAATCCATTTAGCCAATGATTGGAGTAAATTTCATAAATTGTTCCTGAGGTTTGTCAGGTTTAACAAAAATGATCCCACGCAAGAATTTTTAACGGATCATCTCCCTGTGGTTTTCAAAAACTTCTGTAAAAAAACAATTTAAAAAAACGGGACAAAAAACCTGGTACGACTCAAAACCACAAGGAGAAGATCCATTAAAAATTCTTGCGAGGGACCATTTTCGTTAAACTCCACAAACCACAAGGATGATTTTTGAAATTAACTCCAATGATTGTTTGCTACGTTAGTAGTTTATACTAACGGTTGTTTCTAACCCCACCACCACCACTCGCTACCACCATTCACCACTACCACCACTTACTACCGCCCCAACCACCGCCCGCTACCAACAACCACCACCACCACCACAGTCACCCACCCCCACCACCGCTCGCCACCGCCACTAACCACCACCACCAACTACCACCCGCCACCACAACCACCATTACCGCCACCCTCCCCTACCTCCACCACCACTCGCCACCGTCACTCACAACCATCACTCGCCATCGCCACCACACACTACTGACACCAACCACCATCCGCCGCCACCACCCATCACATCCAACCACCACCAGTGCCACCCACCACCAACACCACTCGCCATAGATATATCTACTTAGTTAAAAGCTTAAAAGCTCATGAGAAATTACACCCATTTTCAAAAATGTTAAAAGCTTCTATACTAAATTTAACAAAAGTTAAAATATTTAGTGTTCTTCTAGTTTATTCAATATGACAAGTAAAGAAACATTGCGATCATCGAAGTCACGTACTATTACTTGCAATGTTGAGATTATTGAAAAGAATTGGTGAATTTATATTTTCTAACTTAATATAATGATATTAGGTGAATTTATTCAATATGACAAGTAAAGAAACATTGCGGTCATCGAAGTCACGTAATATTACTTGCAATGTTAAGATTATTGAAAAGAATTGGTGAATTTATATTTTCTAACTTAATATAATGATATTAGGTGTTGATTGCTTAGAATTATTGGAGAATTTGAGAAATTATTTGACTATCGTATTCAAATAAATACCTACTACCATTTAATAAATAATTAACTTTGAATGTATAAAGAACAAAAATGATATGATTATGACACTTAATAACTAGTCTACTGACATAAATAACATCTTTCTGTTTTGAGATAGAAAATATAAGCTACTATATTCTTCTACAAGTCTCTCGCACCCATGCACGTATGTATGTATAATTGTATAGTAGTATATATATGTACCGTACGTACATATATAGAGATCACATGCATGCATATGGTAGTGATCTTTATATAATGTATAAGCAAGCTAATGTAAGAAACAAATTGTCACTTATGCATACGTCGATCTCATCGTTTTGATGGTCATATACAACAACAACAATGCTTTTACACCACTTCTAAACCGGGCCTGATAATACCAAACCATGCGAACCCAATTAGAACCAAGCGGATAAAAATCCGGCCACAAGTAGGGTTCAATCAGATTGTAATGCGTTTGGAACTCTAGTTGTTTGATGTTTGTTGGATTTTTGTTGAAATCCAATGCATATATGCTTACAAGAAAATGTAAAGTTATTGTACTAGAAAAAAATGGGTATGTTATCACGTATTATTGATGTGACTCAACACAACAGAGTTGAGATCCCTCTAGACCCTTTATTCTACATAGACCCAATGAACTCATCCTAACCATCCATTCTATTTTAATCCAAAGGCTAGATCAAATATGACATTTACATATCAAGGGCAAAAAAGTCATACTACATATACAAAAAATAACACATCACTTTTATTTTTTCCACAAAAATTAGGGCAAAAAAACACACACACACAAACACACTCACGATTACACCTTCAAATCATTATAAATTATACTCCGATTTTACCTTCAAATCATCATCTTAGATCATCGATCGTTAAAAAAGGTTGATTTTCATCAAATTTAGATCCATTTAGCCATAAATAAAAAACGATTTGGTAAAAAAAATGGATGATAACCATTTAAACAAATTATAGCATGAGACACTTGTCAACATTTAAATGATGGGGAAAAGTCGTTCATGCCGCTCAAATCGTCTGAAGCATTTAGGGAAGTGTTTTTTTTTTTTTTTTTTTTTTTTTTTTTTTTTTTTTTTTTTCATCTAAAAAAGATACACTTTGGGTGCGACTGCCTAATATAGAGAATTGCCTCTTATAGAAAGCATGTCTTGTAGCCTATATAAAGTTAGTATGAGAACCCCTTAAAAAGCACACCACTCCGGAACCATAAATTCACAAAAGGAAGCCATGAAATTCCTTGTCCTGATGTGGGCAGTATTTCAAATGTTTTCGTTTACGGCTTCTGATACGAATTCTACCACTTTATGGTACACCTTCATTAACTCAACCAACCTTGTGAAGCCAGGCTGCGACAGCCGATGCGGGGACTTAATTGTTCCCTACCCTTTTGGGATCGGAGACAACTCAGAGTGTTATATAAATGATGGATTTCGCATCTACTGCAACACTTCACTAAACCCTCCAAAGGCCACTATTTATGAAGGCGGCTACAACTCAATCAAATTGATATCTGATTCCACCATCCGGCTTTCCAATGAATTGGCGAGCATTTGCTGTTCTCCAAATGACACAAAAAAGGATGTTGCACCCTGGATGAAGTTTGGTGTCAGGCCGTACAGCTTATCGAATGTTAACAAGTTCACAGTTATCGGTTGCGATGGTTCTGCTTTCCTGATCAAAGTCATAGAAGGAAAAAAGGCAGATTTTTCTACTGGTTGTATGATCTTTTGTTCAGTACTGCAGGATACTGTAGCCAGCGAATTTCCTGTAGCCGGCGAGTGTACAGGAAAAGGTTGTTGTCAATCACCCATAGCCCACGGCATAACCGATTACATAACTACCATGAGTAATTCAAGTTCATATGAAATTGCGGTCTGTAAAGGGCGGTTTAATCCTTGTACATACGCCTTTGTTGGTGAGGAGAATGTATTCAAGTTTAAGGGTATTGATGATTTAAATGATACTAATTTCAAAAAGAGGATCGAGGATACTGTGCCGATTGTGTTTGAATGGGCTATTGGTAATCAGAGTTGTTCTGAAGCCAAAACAACAGATGGTTATGCCTGCCAACCAAATAGCTTATGCGTTAACATAGAAAGTATTGGTGGGTACCGTTGCGAATGTAAAGAAGGCTATGAAGGAAATCCATATCTGTCACCTGGCTGCAAAGGTACAATCAATATTTTATTTTTGATTTTTATAAAAAGTGATAGAAAATGAAATTTAACTATAAGAGATATTCCTAAAAGTTTTTCAATATTCATAAAAATCTTCAGTTAACGCAATTTCGCTGGTGTGACAAAATTGTCCCGTACAATTGGTTAATTTTCTCCAAATTATATCTTAATTGTCACACAAAACATGTTTTCTTTTGTTACATAAAAAGTTGACATGTTAAAGGCAAGTCTAGATTACTTTAATATGGAACTCAAAGTGTACTTGTCCCAAAACATTTTTCCCACCTATTTGATTTCCCTTTTCTATTCAGACATCAACGAGTTTGCGAGACCAGAAAAGTGTTACTTTAATTTACCACCGTTTTCAAATTAAAAAACTTAAATATTGTGACACCTTCTGTGTGACACTAATAGGTCTATCAAAAACAATATTTTCCTTGTAGTGAAATTTAGTGTTATAGATTACGTATTTAGCTCTTTAGTGTTATAGATTACAATATGTCATATATATAATGATTCCCTAATTTTGTTATGTTGAAGATTAGCCGATCATTGGTTGTGTTCCTTTTTTGCTAGATATCAATGAGTGTGAACGAAGGGAGGATTTTCCATGCTATGGAACTTGTTATAATACTCCTGGGAATTACACATGCGAATGTAAGAAAGGGTATTCTGGTGATGGCAAGATTCCAAATGGTTGCAGACGTTCTACTGCTGGATATTCAAAATTTACAACAATCATATTTAGTTTAGGTAATTCTTTGATTAATGCATGTGTGAGCCACTGACCCGTAACCCGTTTTGCCTTTCTATCACAAATATATTGAACGAATACTGAGCACAAAATGATTAAGGAAAGATAAACGAGAATTAAATAAAAGGAAGACACGATCAATTGGAAGAATTTCTATTATGTTTTTTTTAACCTACAATACTTGTTTATAAATAAAATTCTTCTTTGCTTTTCAAAAATAAAAATAGTTAGTACCATTCAAAAAGTTAACATAAAATTCTTCTTATGAACAAGAATAATCTTTTCCACCATGGTTTGTTATGCTATATTGACACAAAAGTAGGTGCAAATTGTTTAATCTATGAGGAAAATATAAAACATTTGTTTGTGCAGGTGTTGTTTTGGGCACGGGGATACTAGTTTTATCAATTGGTGTGTACAAAATAATCCAAAAGAGGAAGGATAAGAGATGTAAAGAGAAATTCTTCAAAAGAAATGGTGGTTTGTTGTTACAGCAACAAATATCAAGTGGTGAACATGCAACTCAAACAACAAGAATGTTTACTGCAATAGAACTAGAAAAAGCAACCGACCAATACAATGGAAATAGAATATTAGGCCGAGGAGGCCAAGGAACGGTGTACAAAGGAATGTTACCAGATGGAAAGCTAGTAGCAGTAAAGAAATCCATGTTGGTAGATGAAAGTCAAGTCGAATCATTTATCAACGAGGAATTTTTACTCTCCCAAATTAGCCACAGAAATGTGGTGAAGTTGCTTGGATGTTGTCTAGAAACAGAAGTTCCAATTCTCGTTTATGAATTCGTGTCAAATGGAGATCTATGCCAATTCATACATGACGAGAATTATGAGTTTCCTACTTTTTGGAGTATACGACTACAAATTGCTACAGAAGTAGCAGGAGCTCTTGCCTATATGCATTCTGCAACCTCCGTTCCGATATATCATCGAGATATAAAATCTTCCAACATACTTTTGGATGAAAAATTCCGAGCGAAATTATCAGATTTTGGAATATCCAAGTCCGTGTTGGGTGATCAAACTCACTTGAGCACATTAGTCAAGGGGACTTTTGGCTACTTAGATCCCGAGTACTTTCAATCAAACCAATTCACTGAAAAAAGCGATGTTTATAGCTTTGGGATTGTTGTCCTTGAGCTTTTAACAGGGAAAAAGCCGATATATTCCGTAGGACCAGGGGAATCGAGAAGCTTGGCAACATTGATTCTATCAACCGATGAAAGGCTTCTTCTAGAAAATGTTGATAACCGAGTGTTGGATGGACCACAAGAGCAGCTTGTAGCAGTTGCTAAGCTTGCAAAAAGATGCCTGAATATGAACGGGAAGATGAGGCCAACGATGAAAGAAGTTGCAATAGAGTTGGAGGGAATAAGATCAAGTCACTAAATAAAATGAATCTACTACTGTTTATTTTGTATTAAGCTTGTAGAATAAGCCGGATTGGAGCTAGCTATATGTCTATGTGGATGACATTATTATGTTCTTAAGTTCTTAAGTTGGTCTTTTGTGATTTTTCATACTGAGTCTTTTTAATATATGTACCTGTATTTGTAACAATATGATGCGTGTGCACAATGATTCATTTCCGGGCCTTTTGCTCATTGTTCAAACTCAGCTAGTAATAACAATAATACTGTTAAACATTTATGGTTGAAATGAAAATAAAATGAAGAAGACCACAAGTAGAGAAGTGAAGTCAAATGGTTACATTAAAACTTAGACACTTTCATTTGTAATAACAATAAAAATCACAATCACAATAATTAGATACATTCATCTGTAATAACAATAACAATAACAATCACAATCACAATCACAATGAAAATATACGTAAAGAAGCATGTTTTAGCTCAACATAGCAAGATTCAATGTTTCAATTTCATTAATTTACATTATATTAATAATTTTGGGCCTTTAATTTTGAGCTTTATACACTAAGCTATAGGGTTCAATATAATTTTTCTTACTGAGGCTTGTTATCAGTTAAAGATAGCCCAACATGGCAACAAAGATTATACTCAAAGTCGCCAATGGATTTATTACTGTTTGCATTGGGTTTTTCTGCAAAAAAGATTATCGAGCTACAGACCGATTCTTAATTATCGTATCATATAGCTGTTTGCATTGCCGTAGTTGCAGGTACACCATGTAAATTTTCATACTAGAATCTCTACAAACGTTAGCTTTTCTTTAATGACTAAGTCTTGCTAGAAAACATCAGGATATTGAAGCAACCGATGAATGGTTAATAAGTGAAACATAACACAAACTAGAACATCATATAAAAGGATCATACAATTGGAACTATCATAACCAGGGGGAAATTCACGTTGATTTTTTAATAACTTTTCATATATAAATTCACTCAAATATGTATATTAAAGATATTTCTCTCATTAACATCAAATACTAAATGTACTAACATAGATCAATCAATGTCATATTGAACTTTTAAAAGTATTTCGCAATTAAGAATGAATAAATTTTAACTACCTTTTAACTATTGTGGTCTGTATCAAGTATAAATTTATAGTTATACAATGACTTATTAAGATTTGTCAAAGTTATTAAGCATTCCTTTAATGAGTTTTGTTTTTCTTTGTTTAGATAGTCAAGTATGGAGTAGGAAACTAAAAGCACGCGATAATTATAAACCATGGTCGCTATACGCGGTAACATGATAGTTGGGAAAGAAATGCAAATTAGGAAGTCAAAATATCTTTTCATTTGTTGCTATGCTGGTATAGACAAGCTATTGGATTATTGGAGGACAACTTGGTAGACTCATGATGGATAAACTTCCAACATGTAGTTTAAGAATCAACTTAACTACTTGTATAAATCATAAAAATAAATCCGGTCGTCGAATTGATATGTCAATTAACAGGGCCGTCCTATTGTTTTTGGAGGCCCTGTGCAACAACACGAAAAAATTTGCATATTTGTAAAATTAGTTAAAATTAGAAAGCAAGATATTGCTTTAGTTAAGTCTTCAAAAACATTAAAAACTTTAAAAAAAGAAAAAAAAAGTCAAACTTGTAACGTTATAAAATTTTGTTTGAAACAATTTTTGATAATAAATAAGATAATTTTATAAATACACAAACCTATTATACTAACCTTTAATAATTTTATCAACCTTGAGGGTTGAAATTTTCATATTTGTAAACCATTTTACACTAGTTTGAAAATAATAGTTACTCCATATAAATGAATAATGTCAAAACTAGATAAGTTAAAGGGTGTAATGCGAAAATAATTTAAAGTAGTCTTCTTCTTCGTTGTAACAGAGACCCACAACCTCTGTTATGTATCATATTGAAAATCACTTAAAACTAAAAGTTTTTCATCTGACTTTATGTATGGATCAAAATATATCACATTTCACAACACATATGAGTCAAATTTATGCTCGAACTCGAACTAAATGTACATACGTGTCGATAATCATGGTGCCCCTATAAAATTTGAGGCCCTGTGCAGTTGATCACCCAGCACATGCTCAAATCCGGCCATGTCAATTAAGATCGCCAATGTACAATATAATTTCGTCACTACGTAAACATTGATTGTAACACCCCCAAAATTTGATACAGCGGAAGACTCAACAAGCTTTCGGGGTGCTACGGGGATTGGTAACCAACACAAGACATAATAGAACGAGATAAAGTAAACATAATAAAAACGCAACCAAAACGGGGTTTTAAAGTTTACATTTATCCCAACATCATTCAGAGTCAGGCCCAAAATAAAATAACAGTAGGTCCATAATTCAATATCAGAGTTTAGAAAAATAGATCCATAAACCAGGAGCCTTAGCCGAGCCTTCCAATCCATGCATCCGTATCATCACTTAATTACCTGAGAAGACGTGCTAAAAGTCAGCTTTCGCTGGTGAGATCATAGGTTTAAATTCATCTAACAATATAGTGGACATATACGCAAAACGCTTGCTAGCTAGACTAAGGATTCGCTAAAAGCCTGCGGATACCCTCCGCTCCAACATAACACACGGATACCCTCCGTTCTAACATAGATATTCGGGCAACCCCCGCAATATCATAAATACTCGGATAACCTCCGAAGTATTAATAACCTATAGGTGCACACTATAGTATCCAAATAAGCCAACCTTGAATAGTACACACAAAACTATGTGACTAAAGTTGACAATTCACCAATAACCAAATAAGCCAACCTTGAATAGTACATACAAAAATGTGTGACTAAAGCTGACAATACATCCTAGTCCATACGCATAACAAGTTTTAGAATGAATATAGAAGCGATAATAGTCCACATAAAATAATTTGCACGTTTCTCACCCCAAATATTGAAAACATAGTTCAAGAGTAAAAAGTGGGGCTATGACTTACCTCAAGTCCAGAAAATAGCAAGAAGAAGTCGGTAGAAGTAAGATGTATAGTAACTCACAAGACGGCAACTACGGACTCGGCACGACCTAACAATATTAACTCGTTCAGAAATCATTTCCTCGAATTCAAAATATTCCCAAACTTGGACGTAATCCGTTTTATTTTCCGAAAATCCATTTCGTAATAGTTTGGTGTATTTACATTTGGTATCCATACGGGCGGTGGGTCGACACAAAACAAACCAAAAGGTCACACAAAAGAATAATAAAATAAACTATGGATCTAATATTAGCCCAATATATCATTTAAGTAAATCACCAAAGTTTATCAAATCCGTCGATTTGATAATCCTCATATTTATTTACGTAACATACCGTTCCAAGATTACACCCAATCCTAAAGCACATAGCACATAAATACTATACGGTATATATTGTAGTTTAATAAATTCCCTATATACATCGTCAAATTGGCCAGATTTCCCAATATATATATACGCAATTTATTACCCTTTACATATATCACAACCTATGGGCGTCGTAGGATACGATGCCCATTAATATATTCATTTCGTATAGCTAAATAACCCGGTTCAACCTTTCGGTTAAATAGTTATTTAGTTATAGAAAACGCTTATATTAATCGTCATATATCCGTGACAACACGAAAGTCACAAATAAAACTTACCTGAACTCGAGTGACCACGACTCCGCATAACTCGATAGGTTTACTCGTTATATATATAAAATGACATTTTATTTAATATTTAGTAATTGTCGAGAGTTTCTCATTTTATAACACATTTTTATAATAATACTTCCAATAATATTGTAGCCTAATATATATTTAGTCGTATTATTTATAATATGACTCGTGATTTTTATTATTATTAATATACACATTTATACAATTATATATCCGTTATTCACGTCTATATATTCATATAAACGTTTATATTACCAATAATTATTATTACGAGTTTTATTATTTATGTTTTAATTGTAAATAGTTATCGAGTCATACGAAATGGTCACATGTCCGAGTCATGACTCTCGGCTCATTGTCCAAGTCCAAAGTAGTAAGCAAATGTCATAAAAATCAATGCATCTCCGTCCAACACAATCCCAATCCACGTGCTACAACAATAGGGTCCGACTACGGCACCCGACTAACCTATCTCCGTCAATCTAAGTGACCGTCTCACAATCGGTCCCCAATAACACATTTCGTCAACACTTCTCAATATCAATATCCCATATCCAATGTCGAGACCAAACATGGTCTCGACCCACATGTATCGGCCAAGAAATCAAATAGACAACCAATCAATAATAAAACCAATATCAAACCAAGTAGACAACCAAGAAACAAAATAATCAAGGTCACGCTCGGGTTGGTTTACCAAGCCACACCCAAGCCTACACGACTCGACTGAGTCGCGGTAAATACCATGAGCCAAGAGAGGCTCGAACCAAGTACCAAGGGTCACAAAAATGGCTCCAAGGAGCACTCCAAAATACCCATTCGACCCAAAAGGGTCTCGGCAACAACAACAATAACACGGCTTCGAGCCGCGACTCCTTTGAGTCGAACCAAAAATACCAACGAGAGCTAGAATACCAAGAGCCAAACCACGGCATAAATAACAAGAAAACGAGCACTACGGCTCGAGTCAATATCCAAGCCGTGAGTCGTGGACTCACGGTTCGAACCAAACCCACGAATAACAACCCGGATACCAAACCATTTAATAAAATCGAGTTTCCAACAAAAACCCATAAGTATTATCCCCGTTTTTGGGTGAAAACCCATTCGAATCTAAACTCATCGTGACCAAAGGTCACGTTTTAATAAAAACGCGAGTTACACTCGCCTCACCTTCGATCAAATGAGCTCCAAATCATATAACACTTAGAAAATGATGATTGGTGGTGAGATATGGTGATGATTCGTGATGTAAAAAGGTGTAATAGGGCGCGTGTAGGGGCGGATCTAGGAGATTCAATGGTGGGGATCACGAAAATAGTGGTGGTTTGTAGTGGTGGTCGGCGGTGAAGTGGTGGTGGCCGGATAAACAGTCGGCGGCTAGGGTTGAGGGGGAAGGGATAAAATGAGAGAGAGAGAAGTGAGGGTGAGGGTGTTGTGTTGTGTGAGAAAAACCGGACCACAAGGGACCAATTTGTGGTTTACTCTTTTTTTTATTTTTTTTTTGTTAAATAATAATAATGATAATAATAATATTAATAATAATAATATTACTCGTTGTGTTGGGTGGGTAAAGTGGGTAAATGTAAAACATACGGCCCGTAACCCGAACTCATTTCAAACTTCATAAAACAAGTCATAAAATTTCCCGTTAGGTAAACCTAGTGCCGGAGTCAACGTAGTACCAGTGAGAAATTTAGAAACATACATCATCACATAAATTCCATAATGAATTATTAAGATAATTCACAAATTCCATAACAACATAAAATATAATTTTATCCAAAAAAAATTGTTCTTACAAGTTCGTTGCGAATAAAAATTCCAAATAAAAATTATAAATGAACTTTAACGTAATGCGGGTTTTTAAAATAGCTCCCTAAATTGCCGGTTGTCACATCCTCCCAGTCTCAGAAGAAACCCGTCCCGGGTTTCTCTCGGAACAATTCATCTATGAAGTGAAAAGCTTCGGATATCTCTTCCGGAACTCGTCCTCACGTTCCCACGTAAATTCTGGTCCGTGTCGGGAATTCCAACGAACCTTGATGAGCGGAATGCGACTTTGCTTGAGTCGTTTAACTTCACGATCTAAAATTTCAATTGGCTCTTCCACGAAATTCAATTTCTCATCAACACGAATATCCTTCATCGGAATAATAGGCATCTCATCAGAAAGACATTTCTTCAAGTTACTAACGTGGAACACGTCGTGAACTTTACTCAGTTCATGTGGTAATTCCAACCTATAAGCCACGGGCCCAATTCTTTCTAAGATAAGAAATGGTCCAATGTAGCGTGGGTTGAGTTTTCCACGTTTCCCGAAACGTATCACACCCTTCCAACGTGAGACTTTCAGCATCACTTTGTCTCCAACCTGGAAATCTAAGGGTTTACGTCTCTGACTGGCGTAACTTTTCTGCCTATCTCTGGCTGCTTGTAACCGATCACGAATTTGAGCTACTTTCTCTGTAGTTTCCAAGATAAGTTCAGGGCCTGTGAGTTGGCTATCTCCAACTTCTGCACAACCAAAAGGCGAACGAAATTTTCGACCATACAAAGCTTCAAATGGTGCATCTTTAAGACTTGTGTGGTAGCTATTATTATAGGAGAATTCCGCAAGGGGTAAATACTTCTCCCAGCCTTTACCAAAGTCTATGATACATGCACGAAGCATATCCTCTAAAGTCTGAATGGTCCTCTCACTTTGACCATCGGTTTGGGGATGATATACAGTACTCATATCAAGTCTCGTCCCCAAAGCCGTTTGAAGTGATCGCCACAAAGCTGACATAAAACGGCTATCGCGATCAGAAATAATCGATATCGGGACTCCATGACGAGAAATAATTTCCTTCACATACAACCTCGCAAGTTTATCCACACTATCATCTTCACTAATTGCTAGGAAATGAGCAGACTTTGTCAGACGATCCACAATTACCTAGATAGCGTCACAACCGCTAGCTGTCCTCGGTAATTTGGTAATGAAGTCCATTGTAATCCGCTCCCATTTCCATACTGGAAGTTCTGGTTGCGTCAGTAATCCTGGCGGTCTCTGATGTTCGGCTTTAACCTTAGAACATGTCAAGCACTTACTAACATACGATGCTATATTTGCCTTCATGTTTGGCCACCAGTATAACTTCTTAAGATCCTGGTACATCTTGTCAGACCCAGGATGAATAGAGTATCTTGACTTATGTGACTCATGCATAATTAACTCCCGAATTCCTCCATATAAAGGTCCAAATCCGATCTCCAAAACATAGTAATCCATCATAACGCTTAACAAATCCTTTCTCATTCTCAGCCATCCCAAATATATTCTCAGCAGATCGGTTTTCTGCTTTCAGCGCCTCCGTTTGAGCTTCAAGTATTTGAGACGGTAATGGCGATACGATAGTCATTCCTAATGACCTAACTCGTAATGGTGGTATTCTTTCCTTTCGACTAAGAGCATCAGCAACAACGTTTGCTTTACCAGGATGGTAGAGAATCTCGCAATCATAATCGCTTAGCAACTCAATCCAACGTCGCTGTCTCATGTTAAGCTCTTTTTGATTCAAAATGTGTTGCAGACTTTTGTGGTCAGTAAACACTACACACTTGGTTCCATACAAGTAATGTCTCCATATCCTTAAAGCAAAAACCATAGCACCTAACTCCAAATCATGGGTGGTGTAGTTTTTCTCATGCTTTTTGAGCTGTCGGGAAGCATAAGCTATCACTTTCTCTCGTTGCATCAACACCGCTCCTAAACCTTTATGTGAAGCGTCACAATAGACGACGAAATCCTCGTTACCTTCAGGTAACGCTAATATAGGAGCACTACACAACATTTTCTTAAGCAATTGAAATGCTTCCTCTTCTTTATCTCCCCATTCATACGTGACACTCTTTTGAGTCAATTTGGTTAATGGTTTAGCTATCTTTGAAAATCCCTCGATGAATCTTCGGTAATAACCTGCTAAACCTAAAAATTGACGAACTTCTGTTGGGGTCGTAGGTGCAGCCCAATCTTTTATTGCCTCAATCTTAGCGGGATCCACATGGACTCCTTGCCTATAAATTACATGACCTAAAAATTGTACCGTCGGAATCCAAAATTCGCATTTAGAAAACTTGGCATAGAGTTTCTCCTTCCTGAGCAATTCTAAGATAAGTCTTAGATGCTCCTCATGCTCCTTCTCACTCTTCGAATAAATCAGAATGTCATCGATGAACACAATCACAAACTTATCTAAGTAAGGCTTACACACCTAATTCATGAGATCCATGAATATCGCCGGTGCGTTAGTCAACCCAAACGGCATAACCTGAAACTCGTAATGCCCGTAACGGGTTCTGAAAGCCGTTTTCAGAATATCTTCTTCGCGAACTCGAAGTTGATGATATCCCGATCTCAAATCGATCTTCGAATACACACTCGATCCTTGGAGTTGATCGAACAAGTCATCGATCCTCGGTAACGGGTATCTATTCTTCACCGTTAACTTGTTCAGCTCTCGGTAATCGATACACATACGAAACGATCCATCCTTCTTCTTCACGAATAAGACTGGGGCTCCCCAAGATGAAGAACTTGGTCTTATGAATCCTTTTTCGGCTAACTCCGCCAATTGTTTTGACAACTCTTCTAGTTCGGTAGGTGCGAGACGATAAGGCGCTCGTGCTACAGGTGCAGCACCAGGTATCAACTCAATCTGAAACTCCACTTGTCTAGTCGGCGGGATTCCCGGAAAATCATCGGGAAACACATCAGGAAAATCACGAACTATAGGCACATCTCCAATGCACCTTTCCTTTTTCTTCGTCCCTCCTTTCTCAGAAATTTGAGCTAAGAAAAGGTAACATCCTTTCTCCATTAGCTTTGGTAACTTAGTGCAAGAAATGACTGCTAATCGGGATGGGCTCTCGAATCCTTCCGATCTCCTAATATATTTAGGATTTCCTTTCCGTAAGGTACACGCACGATCTTCTCGTCGCAAAGTATGTGAGCACGATACTTCGACAACCAATCCATACCAATGATGACATCAAAACTTCCTAACGTGACGGGTAGAAGATCTATGTTGAAAGGGTGGTTAAAGAAATTTAGCGTGCAACCGCGAATGATGGTATTAATCCTTTCTATATTCCCATTTGCTAACTCTATATCATATCCAATTCCTAAGGCCATCGGGGGTTTCTCTAGTAAGGGTGCAAACGTAGTGGACACAAAACTCCTATCGGCACTAGTATCAAATAGTATGGAAGCATAACGATTATTGAGAAGGAACGTACCAGTAACGACGTTCGGATCTTCTCCTCTCTCGTTCCCGAGTGCATACACTCTTCCCTGAGCAGCTCCAGCTTCCACACGTTGGTCCCCGTTATCTTGTCGTCCACGGTTTCCCCCAGCTCCACGGTTTCCATGATTGTACCCATTACCACCCGAGCCTTGATTTCCTCGGTTCCACGATTCTCTACACTCAATCCTATAGTGTACCTTCTTTCCACACCCATAACAAGTAACGTCTGCCTTATTTCTCATCTCAGGAGCAGCTTGAACCATAGCAAGAGGTCGAGCTCTACAATCGTTAGCTGTGTGTCCTTTCCTTGAGCAGTTCGGGCATTTCACACTACACCATCCAGTATGATGCTGGTGGCAATGACCACACTTCGGTGCATCACCGTTCTGGTTCTTCTTATCTCCATTCCCAATAGCATAAGCTTTAGCTTGTCTCTTGCTTCGGTGATCATTACCCTTAGAGTGCTGGTCTCTCTTTCTCTTTCCATTCTTCTCCTTATCAGCTCTTTCCAACTCCAACGAATCCATAAGTTGTTGAGCAATTGTGATTGCCTCATGGATGTTTGCAGGCCTAGCAGAAATCACATCATTCCTTGTAGCTACAGGCAACCCATCAGTATACCTTTCGATCTTTTGAGTCTCAGTTTTTACCATATCTGGGCAAAGCAAGGCCAACTCCTGGTAACGACGATTGTAAGTCGTCATATCATTACCTTTCACCTTGTGGTTCCAAAACTCAATCTCTAGCTTCTTAACCTCATTCCTTGGGCAATAAGTCTGAATCAGCAGAGACTTAAATTGCTCCCAAGTCATGGCATAAGCTACATCACTCCCAACGGAATTTCGGTAATTGTTCCACCAAGTTAAAGCTTCATCCTTGAAAGTAAAAGAAGCAAACTTTACCTTCGCATTCTCCGCACAACCACTGACATTGAACACTGACTCAGTCTTCTCAATCCATCTGACCAAGTAAACCACTCCTTCAGTTCCACCAAACTCAATGGGTCCACAAATCTTAAACTCCTTGTATTGACCTCCATTAGCACGAACAGGTGGAAAAGTTCCAGCAGAATTGTTGGAATGATTTGACTCAGCTAGTAGTTCAGCAACTATTTGCTCCACAAGTTGATTGATCATTGCTTGATCCACAGTAGGTGCATTAAGTGGAACATGATCATTGTCTCCCTGAACATCAACATTTTGATTCCTATTGTTGAGGTTAGTAGTGTCCAGGTTGTCAGGAGTAGGGGTTTCAACATTTCGAGTAGGTCGGCGTCCTCGACGACCGGGAGTAGTCACTGCAGGACCAGTTCTGGTAGCTCTAACAGGCTTTCGTCGTGGGGCCATTGATTTGAAACATCATACAAGTTCATGAGTCTCCAATAGAGCTTATCAATATGCTCAACAAAAGTAATTCAACGAAGCCAAGTCATGGAAAGAATAGCAACAATACACCACGTAACATCAATAAAGCGAATAGGGACTCAATTTCCATAATACCCAAAATCACATATTACCATATATTAATAATCATCAACCATACAATAGAGATCTAACATCGTTCCAACTACTGGAAAACACAAAACATACTAATCGTTCCAAACGAGACGAATACTGAACAAAATACATCAAAACATGATAACTAGCTTTTCTAGCCGAACACTCCTCGGGTAGAAAGCAACAAGACCACATAACCCAAGCAACTAGCCACGCTGCTGGCGGAGGCTCCTCAACTCCTGCCTCAAGCCATCAAGATCTCTCCACAAAGATCCTAGCTCCACGCTATGGGTGTCTCGGTCTCTCTTGAGGTCAGCCACCTCCTTCTCCAGCTCGGCATTCCTTTGCCATAGCTTGCGGTCGGCCCCTCGAGCAATAACAAAACCTCGCTGCAAACTATCGATATGCTTGTGAACCTCCATCAAAACTCTCCTCATCTCAGTAGTCCTGCCCACAACCACAGTCATATCAACTCTCTGATCCGTTATGAACTCTCCAATAACCCTCTCAAGTCGGTCAGATACTCATGTAACTCTCTCACCAAGCTCACTAATCTGAGCCCATAACCTGCCAATCTCACCTAACTCTACATGCTCAGCAGAAACCTCAGAAGATGCATCCGACTCATCGGGACTACCAGGTGGCAACTCAACCAAAAACGGATGATCAGGTGAATCAGGCTCAATCAGATGTATAGGTGAATCAGGCTCCTCAGCCTGAGCTGGTGGTGCTAACACATCATCATCATCAGGCATCTCATCCTCCTGAGGGTCATCCTCCTCCTCAGTGTCATCATCATCACCCTGCTCAACCTCCTGAGGGTCATCCTCCTTCTCAGGGTCATCAGCCTCATCCTCACCCTCGTACTCCTCCTCCTCCTCCTCGGAAGAGTACCTCATCAATCGTCGTCTCCTAATAATCTGTAAAGGTGATGGAGTAGGGCGTACCGACATGCGTGCCGTAGCTCGGTGGGCAAAGCGTGGGGCCACACGAGCCAAAGCCTGATGAAGAGTAAGCTGCCTCGATGTACCAGGGAGCCCTAGAGAAGATGAGGGTCCCTGCGTAGATGCAGCAGGTAGTTCTGAAGTAGAAGCTGTCTGCGGCACAGTAGCTGAAAGCATGGCAATCTGGTAAGGATCATCAGATGCCATAGTGAACTGTGCAGGTAAAACCGGTGCAGTAAGAATATCCTTGACAACATCAGGCATATGGGAGGCCATGGTCTGTGACAACGGCGTAGGGTAGGTGTAAGTGTTTCAAAACAACTAAATCACAACTCAAAATACCATACCAAAAATCCTCATCATGAAATTCAATCATATAATCTCAATAAAGAGTTTCAAATACCGCATTACCAAAACATTTATAAAACAATTAGACCATATAATTCCTCGAAACGCCATCTTATTACTAAATCCATAAACCTCAAATCATCTCAAGAAATCCCAAATCTAATAATCATCTCAAATATCTCATAATACCTCAAAATAATAGAAGATGCTTCGGCTTGGCGGGCTGGCGGGCAGTGGTCAAGGATCATTTTCTATAAATCCATAAACCAGGAGCCTTAGCCGAGCCTTCCAATCCATGCATCCGTATCATCACTTAATTACCTGAGAAGACGTGCTAAAAGTCAGCTTTCGCTGGTGAGATCATAGGTTTAAATTCATCTAACAATATAGTGGACATATACGCAAAACGCTTGCTAGCTAGACTAAGGATTCGCTAAAAGCCTGCGGATACCCTCCGCTCCAACATTACACACGGATACCCTCCGTTCTAACATAGATATTCGGGCAACCCCCGCAATATCATAAAAACTCGGATAACCTCCGAAGTATTAATAACCTATAGGTGCACACTATAGTATCCAAATAAGCCAAACTTGAATAGTACACACAAAACTATGTGACTAAAGTTGACAATTCACCAATAACCAAATAAGCCAACCTTGAATAGTACACACAAAAATGTGTGACTAAAGCTGACAATACATCCTAGTCCATACGCATAGCAAGTTTTAGAAAGAATATAGAAGCGATAATAGTCCACATAAAATAATTTGCACGTTTCTCACCCCAAATATTGAAAACATAGTTCAAGAGTAAAAAGTGGGGCTATAACTCACATCAAGTCCAGAAAATAACAAGAAGAAGTCGGTAGAAGTAAGATGTATAGTAACTCACAAGACGGCAACTACGGACTCGGCACGACCTAACAATATTAACTCGTTCAGAAATCATTTCCTCGAATTCAAAATATTCCCAAACTCGGACGTAATCCGTTTTATTTTCCGAAAATCCATTTCGTAATAGTTTGGTGTATTTACGTTTGGTATCCATACGGGCGGTGGTTCGACACAAAACAAACCAAAAGGTCACACAAAAGAATAATAAAATAAACTATGGATCTAATATTAGCCCAGTATATCATTTAAATAAATCACCAAAGTTTATCAAATCCGTCGATTTGATAATCCTCATATTTATTTACGTAACATACCGTTCCAAGATTACACCCAATCCTAAAGCACATAGCACATAAATACTATATGGTATATATTGTAGTTTAATAAATTCCCTATATACATCGTCAAATTGGCCAGATTTCCCGATATATATATACGCAATTTATTACCCTTTACATATACCACAACCTATGGGCGTCGTAGGATACGATGCCCATTAATATATTCATTTTGTATAGCTAAATAACCCGGTTCAACCATTCGGTTAAATAGTTATTTAGTTATAGAAAACGCTTATATTAATCGTCATATATCCGTGACAACACGAAAGTCACAAATAAAACTTACCTGAACTCGAGTGACCACGACTCCGCATAACTCGATAGGTTTACTCGTTATATATATAAAATGACATTTTATTTAATATTTAGTAATTGTCGAGAGTTTCTCGTTTTATAACACATTTTTATAATAATACTTCCAATAATATTACGCTACTCTCGTAGCATAATATATATTTAGTCGTATTATTTATAATATGACTCATGATTTTTATTATTATTAATATACGCATTTATACAATTATATATTTGTTATTCACGTCTATATATTCATATAAACGTTTATATTACCAATAATTATTATTACGAGTTTTATTATTTATGTTTTAATTGTAAATAGTTATCGAGTCATACGAAATGGTCACATGTCCGAGTCATGACTCTCGGCTCATTGTCCAAGTCCAAAGTAGTAAGCAAATGTCATAAAAATCAATGCATCTCCGTCCAACACAATCCCAATCCACGTGCTACAACAATAGGGTCCGACTACGGCACCCGACTAACCTATCTCCGTCAATCTAAGTGACCGTCTCACAATCGGTCCCCAATAACACATTTCGTCAACACTTCTCAATATCAATATCCCATATCCAATGTCGAGACCAAACATGGTCTCGACCCACATGTATCGGCCAAGAAATCAAATAGACAACCAATCAATAATAAAACCAATATCAAACCAAGTAGACAACCAAGAAACAAAATAATCAAGGTCACGCTCGGGTTGGTTTACCAAGCCACACCCAAGCCTACACGACTCGACTGAGTCGCGGTAAATACCACGAGCCAAGAGAGGCTCGAACCAAGTACCAAGGGTCACAAAAATGGCTCCAAGGAGCACTCCAAAATACCCATTCGACCCAAAAGGGTCTCGGCAACAACAACAATAACACGGCTTCGAGCCGCGACTCCTTTAAGTCGAACCAAAAATACCAACGAGAGCAAGAATACCAAGAGCCAAACCACGGCTCATAAATAACAAGAAAACGAGCACTACGGCTCGAGTCAATATCCAAGCCGTGAGTCGTGGACTCAAGGTTCGAACCAAACCCACGAATAACAACCCGGATACCAAACCATTTAATAAAATCGAGTTTCCAACAAAAACCCATAAGTATTATCCCCGTTTTTGGGTGAAAACCCATTCGAATCTAAACCCATCGTGACCAAAGGTCACGTTTTAATAAAAACGCGAGTTACACTCGCCCCACCTTCGATCAAATAAGCTCCAAATCGTATAACACTTCGAAAATGATGATTGGTGGTGAGATATGGTGATGATTCGTGATGTAAAAAGGTGTAATAGGGCGCGTGTAGGGGCGGATCTAGGAGATTCGATGGTGGGGATCACGAAAATAGTGGTGGTTTGTAGTGGTGGTCGGCGGTGAAGTGGTGGTGGCCGGATAAACAGTCGGTGGCTAGGGTTGAGGGGGAAGGGATAAAATGAGAGAGAGAGAAGTGAGGGTGAGGGTGTTGTGTTGTGTGAGAAAAACCGGACCACAAGGGACCAATTTGTGGTTTACTCTTTTTTTATTTTTTTATTTTTTTTGTTAAATAATAATAATGATAATAATAATATTAGTAATAATAATATTACTAGTTGTGTTGGGTGGGTAAAGTGGGTAAATGTAAAACATACGGCCCGTAACCCGAACTCATTTCAAACTTCAATATCTCCCGAAAAACATCTCGTAAATAATTAAATATCGTCGGACTCGTAAAACAAGTCATAAAATTTCCCGTTAGGTAAACCTAGTGCCGGAGTCAACGTAGTACCAGTGAGAAATTTAGAAACATACATCATCACGTAAATTCCATAATGAATTATTAAGATAATTCACAAATTCCATAACAACATAAAATATAATTTTATCCAAAAAAAATTGGTCTTACAAGTTCGTTGCGAATAAAAATTCCAAATAAAAATTATAAACGAACTTTAACGTAATGCGGGTTTTTAAAATAGCTCTCTAAATTGCCGGTTGTCACATTGACCCACGAACCTAAGAGGGTTACCTCATTCTCTAAGGTGGGAGAGATTGTTGTTTCAAATAGTGATGAGGACGAGGTTGTGAATACGTTTGATGAGTCCATGAACCTATTTGGGGGTGGTCATGATTGTGAAGATGATTATGATGACTATGCGGATCAGGGCTACGATCTTTCAGAAAATTTGGATGCTTTATATTACACGTATGGTATTAAGCTCCAAGGTCATGATAGAAAGTAATTTTGTTTTCATAGGAATCTAATGGTATCTTTTGAGCAGTGGTTTTTTCTTATTTAAATAATTGAAAGTATCTTCTTATGTAAGCTTTTCCGCCTATGTAACGGGCTGAGATATTGGATTCACCCATATCCTTTGTACTTAAACGTTTTTGGAGTAATATATTTACCGGATCTTTTGACCTTTTACCCAAAAATAAAATAAAATAAAATAAAATAAAATAAAATAAAATAGATCCATGAATTTCCTCATTTAAATTTCCTAACTTAAGTTTAGAGTCTTTGATAAATATACATGACCAACTTTACTATATATATCAGCACTTGAATCCAAAATCATGCTTCCATGACCCATATACAACATTTTGACTGAAATTTACTTCATTTGACGTATCTTTTATCATGACTATTTTCTTATTAACTTCAGTTTTATAACCAAAGTTTAAGTGTATTGTAATGTTATTATAAATTACCAAATAGCACAACTGGGGTGAAGCTTACTTGCAAGCTCAGTCCATCTTTTAGTTCTCACAAAGCTCATAGCAAATTAGCAATTGAATTTGACTATTTGAGGCTCTTTCTATTTTTCTGTAACCTATCTATTTGCTATTCGAACAATAAACTTTATAAACTAGTTGTATCGTACAAGCTAACTTAGGTCAACTAGTTACTATTTCATAGATAATTCACTTACATGACATTCATGTCGAGAACTAGATGAATTTTTTTAAAAAAGTGAACTGTCCATCGACGTTGTTAGTTTTATAGACGATAACATAATAGATATGTGTTAGGATCGAACTTGAGATCGCAGGATTGCACACTTTACGTATGAAGAGTAAATGAATAATTATTTATAAATGTTATATATATATATATATATATATATATATATATATATATATATATATATATATATATATATATATAAACACAAAACTAGTAACGACCGTTAGTATTTAACAGAAAAGGCTAACGACCGTTAGACGAAGATTAGGAAAGTTTTCTTTGTGAATAAATTGGAAGGCAAGAAAGTTCTAGAATCCCCTTGCGGGTCTAGGCCAATCGGAAAAGGAGGTAAACCCACCTCCTTTGTGACTTGAGCTCCAAGTTTTCTCACCTATAAATACAAACGCAAGATTCATTGTTCCATACAACTTGTACACACAATTCTTGGTGTTTTCTTTCTTTCTCTTGTCCCATAATCGATCCATACTAAACCCTTTTAAGGGATTCGATTTTCAAAGCTAAAACTAGTTTTGTGTTTTATATACTTGCATAAACTTTTACTTGAATTAGTACGTGTGTACAAGAACGCGATTCAAACACACTATTGTTTGATTCTTAGATTGAATTACAAAAGAGGTAAGGGGTAATTCTTATAATCCACATAAACCCTAATTAGGGTTCTTGAGTTGAAGATTTGCATTAATTGATTCTTGTTTGGGCTAGAATTACTACGGTATGTTTACTATTTATATTTGATTAATTAATTACATATTATATGATCTTGTTATAATTGCTCCCGCTATGCTTACTTGATATTATTGGTTTATTTATATGCATGTCATGATTATATAATTCCAACAGTAGCATCACGAGCCGTTATAATATGTAATTAATTATCCAAACGCATAAAAATTGAATCTTGATTTGTTTAATTACATGATTTTAGGGTTTTCATTTTCCTAACCCTAATTTTTTTTGGGTCGATTTACCCTTATTGACTTTTAGGGTTTTTTGGTTTTGATTTTTAATATGATTAGAAACACTAGGATGTCATATTTATGCATTTTAGTAAACGATCTTGGTGCAATATGTTAAATGTTAAGCATAATCCATGAAAAAGTGCATGTTTTGCATGGATTTTGTTGTGATATATGAATTAAATTGTTAAGTTATATCGAAACATGTAAATTTACTAATAGATGTCGAATTGTGGAAGACTCCAATATTAAATAATTAATTATGTGCTATGTGGTGTTTATTTAATTTTGGCTTACGCAATCGATTTGTCGATAAAATTGGCTCTTTTTCCATTGAAGAAGAAATCCCTAATTGAATAAATGCATTATACACCTAGACTTGATTATTAATAGGATTATTGAATTAAATTTGCATGTGGCTACATGTTTTATACATATTTAATTGTTATGTTATGTATATGTTTATTTAGTTGTGTTACTTTTTTTATTATGTATTACTTGTTTTTTGTTTATTATTTATGTGAGACATGTTTAAAAATGAAAAAGGGTAATTTTTGAATAGAAAAATAATATGGACTAAATAAATGGCGAAATTTGTTTTGGTTTTAAGTGTCAAATTTACAAGGTTTAGTTGATTGATGTTTTTGTACAATAGTGTGTGAAAGTCGGACCGAAAGTCGCCATACAATGTGCTTGTAGAGAAGGGTTCTTAAAGATCATGCTCCTACCGGTTCTCTACAACCGCTTGTGTGCTGATCTAAACTTACGTATATCACTATTTTACGTACACTGTTATTTTAAGGGTGAATTGACCACAATTCCCCAATGATTATCCGAAACACTAAGCTTTAGGGCTTATGCAAAAGTACGATATAAGTGGACGATAATTGATGGTAATTCTTTAATTGGTGAACCCGATACCTCAATTAAAACTTTCTTATTTTACTCATAGTGAATTGGTAAATAAAAATTGTTTTGTAAAACCAATGTTATGAAGTTGTATGCATGCTTCTTCATACATTATTTTGATTACACGTCAAAATTAATACCCTTATAAAATTAAGTCAAATGCCATCTAATTAAAAACACTTGAATTTGTAGTTTATGTCATGTGAGAGCTTGGCTAGATTGCAATGGAGATGTAAATTTCATAATTTCATTGCTAGCAGATCAAGTGATGTAATGGAATTATGAGATTGCAGTTTTTAAGTTAGACGACTTAAATTGAGTAGGAAGTGAGAACTTGGACTCAAGGCATTAAGATGAGGATCAAACATGCTTGCAATACAAAAGTTTTGTGATTGTAAATCCCATAAATATATGAATTGCAATATGATATTGGCAATTATTGTTCGACAATTACCTTGTTGGATACATTCATTACTAGCAGATGAACTGATGTAATTGAACGAGAAAAATTGACCGGCACAGAGAATTTCAATAATTGGTATCGTTCTCTCACGATTGTCTTGAGAGTGACTGATCAACTTGAAATCTTGAAGACGCCTTGTCCTGCTGAACCAAATGGTCCAACTGCAACTGATGTAGTTAAAGCCGCTTGGAAAGAAGTTTATAAGACACATATTGATGTGGCATGTTTAATGTTGAGGGCGATGACACTTGCTTTACAAAGGCAGTTTGAAAATTTCTTCTATGAACATGATTGATGAACTTAAGTAACTATATGAGAAACCATCAAATGTAGAGATTTACGATTTGATGGAGTCTCTACATGGTTGTAAGTAGGGTGATGGTGAACCTGTGAGTGCTCATGTATTGAAAATGAAAAATTTCATGGATCAATTACAAACACTTGGTAAACCCTATGACAACGATATGGATATGAACTTAATCAATAGATCCCTTAACAAGGAATTTAGTGGTTTTGTGAGGAACTTCAATATGCACTGCGTGGGGAAGCGAGTAAGTGAATTGCACGCACTGCTCATTGATTATGAAAAAGGTTTACCACCAAAGGCACCTACACCCCATATCCTTGCTATTCAAGGGGGTAGAATTAACAAGCCAAATGAGAACAAGAAGAAGGGTAAGGGTAAGGGTAAGGGTAAGGCTGATAAGAATAAGAAAGTTATGGCTTATCAACCTCCTCATCCTAAAAAGAACCCTCCTAAGAAGGATAATCCAAAGAAGTATCAAGGATGCCATTACTGCAAGGTGATGGGTCACTGGAAGAGGAGTTGTCTTCTTTATCAATGACTAGCAAACTAATAAGGTTAAGAAGACTAGGCACGTGGGCGCCAATACTTCAGGTAACTTATTTGTCACTGAATTATTTACTTTATCTCATAAAATAAATTCCTGGGTATATGATACTGGATGTGGTATTAACATATGTAATACACTGCAGGGGTTTAGAGAGGAAAGGAGACTATCTTATTGGGAGCAATTTCTACAAGTGGGCACTGGAGCACAAGCAGTAGTTGAAGCCATAGGAGTGTTTGATTTAGTTTTACCTTCTATAGTTAGAGGTGTTGTTTCCTTTTCATGTTTATTGGATCTTGGTTTTACTCATACTATTAATGGCAATGGAATTTGTGTTTCTTTAAATGGTGTATTTTATTTTAATGTTATTGCTATAAATGGTGTGTTTGAAATTGATATGAATGATTGTATGTCCAATAATAAGAATTCAATGTATAGCATAAGTAAGAGAATGAAGTATGACTTGAATTCTTCTTACCTTTGGCACTGTAGACTTGCCCATATAGGCAAGGCTCACATGCAAAAGCTGCAACAAGATGGGCTTTTGAAAAATATAAATGATGAGTCATTTGATAAGTGTGAGTCTTGTATATCTGGGAAGATGACTAAGAAACCTTTTCATAGCGATATGGAAAGAGCTTCAGATCTACTTGGTTTGATACATACTGATGTATGTGGACCACTTAGACACGTGTCAAGGAGAGGTGCTATTTACTTCTTAACTTTTACAGATGATTTCAGCAGATATGGTTATGTTTATTTTTTTTGGTAAAAGGGTTAATTCACCCCGGTAAAATTCATTACTCCAAAAAACGTTGAGGTACATAGGATAAGGGTGATATCCCTCACCTCAGTCCCTTAGGACACTTACAGACTCAAATATAAGAATGACACACCATTCCTATAACTTACAATAAAATGAACCTACCAATAATGACAAAAGTACATAAAATATGACAATACTACTCAAGAAAAGCACTTGAGCCTTCTAAATCACTATGGCGGTCCACCTTAACTTCCATGAAGAATTCACGTATAAACATCCATGCGATCTTCAACATATAATCCACAACATAGCAGAACTTGAACCAATCTTCCAACCAATCCGAGTGAAACACATGAAGACAATCAATGATCAAGTCACAATGCCAACTTCCATTACATACAACAGCATCAATCAACCGACCCAAGAAAGTATCACAAGCATGTCTTTGAAAGATGAGGCATGTTAAAAAACCAAGATCCTATTCTACTTCTAGCAATTACGATCAACATCAACTAATATAAGGTTTCAAGAAACCCAGCAACAGTATCACACATATGCAATAGTCTAGGGTTATGAACCCTAACAACTAGAAAGTTACGGTTTAGAAAGCCCTAACTCTCATCAACAGATCACCATCACTCTCTTAACCCACTTTCACGTTTAATCATCACAAACCAGAATAGAAACCACGACCACTAGATCGACAATCATGAACGAATGGATTGGTGAATCCAACTAGCATTACACAATAGATATAAATGAACGAACAGCAACACCAATCACCATAATGAGCTAATCAAAACCGAATGAAACAAAACTCTAATATAGAGAATCGTTCAGGAAAAACCCTTTATGTTTTAATTGCTCAGAACGACCCTATATATGATAATAACCGACTTAAGAATAAGAGGTACGATCCTACCAAGAAAACCAATTGGCGGTTAGAAAATAAAACATATAAGCTCAGATCCAAAACCCTAACTCAAAATGATTTAAGGTTTTGGAAATCGCCTAAAAGAAACCATCAATAGGGATATATGGAACTGTTGGGTCACTGAATTCCCCAATCTTCTTCTAACAAGGATTTGAACGTAAAATAACCTAAGTATAAACAAGTCACTGAGTGAACAGTAACTCAGTGAGTCATCTTCAGGATGCTTAGACCGAGCCTAAGAAGAAAGGTTCTCCATTCAGTGAGGCGGAACTCAGTGAAGTATGATCTAAGCCAAGAAGAAGGTGATGTGTTCAGTGAGGATGACAATAACTCACTGAACCCCATGACTCCTCAACAACTTCATGGTACTGAAGACTGATGACTTGAAGACTGAAGTTTTGGCGGGACTGGGCGGGAAAGTTTGATCTGTTTCACTAAAGTGCTTTATCACTTTAAGGTCAAACTTTCCTCAAATGGTTAAAACCAGGCTGTCATCAGAAAATTCCTTTTGGACTTAACCCAAAGAAGTTTCCCTTGCCAGAGAATAAAATCTATCAAGATTTTATTGAGGAACACTTAGGTCCATTGTATAATAGGGTAGTTCACATTTGTGTATAAATAGGTAGCATAAGAGAGGAGTAAAAGTTGACAAGTTTGTGCAATTAATGCAAAGCATTCACAAACCACTTTTACTCCTCCAAATAACAACATAACCCCTGAGATAGCTCAGTGGGTCCTGAAAGTTGTTACTCAACATTGATTGAGTTTAGTGAGGAGTCTATACCATACTTGTCGTTTTCAATCCCAAGTGTTATGCCGCAAACACTTGGGTACGATTCTTTTTGATTAACTTCTAATAAAGAATTAAACGTTGGAAAATATTGTCTCTTATATTTACGTTACTTTATTGTTAATCATTTTACACATCTTTGTTTAATGTCATAGAATTTGGTTACTTTAGCTTTGTAGTTATAGTTAACCAAGTAAAAGGGACCAACAAGTGGTATCAGAACCTCTGATTTGTAAAACTTAAACCTGTTTTCAAAACTTAAGAGTGTTCAAGTTTTTAAAATCAAGATCCCACTATGACTGACATAGATGTTCCCCAACTTGTCGACAAAAAGGGTGGAAGTTATTCAGCAAATGCCCCTCGACTTGAAGTTGGCAAATTTAATAAGTGGAAAAAGCGAATGCTTTGCTACTTAACTGGGATGGAACCATATTACATTAATTTAATTAATGATGGTCCATATGTCCCAACAACTGCCCAAGGTTTAATTAAACCTGAAGCTCAGTGGACCCCAGATGAAAGAGGGTGGTCAATCAAGACCAGCGCCTGAAAAGCATCATTATATCATGCCTTCCTGATGATATAATGGAATCAGTGATCAACTGTCCCACTGCCCAGCAGACATGGACTGACCTGGTTCACAGCTATGAAGGGCCTTCTGATACCAAAGAGAATAGAATCATGGACCTGAAGCTTGAATTCAATACCTTGAGGGCCAAGGATTCTGAAAGCCTCTCTGAGACTTATACTCGGTATAAGACCCTCCTTAATGAGCTGACCAATGATGGTGTTATACTGTCAAAACATGAGATCAATGTTGGTTTTGTCAATAGTCTCCGTGAGAAGTGGTTAAACTTCTCTCAGGGATTGAGAAATGCAAACCACATTCAGAACCTTGAGCTCCCTGCCATCTGTGGGAAGTTTGTCTATGAGGACAATCTTATCACCAGGAGATACCCTGGTAAAGCTCAGGAGACCAAAAAGGCCTTGACAATTTCACCCATATCAACTGCTTTCTATTCTAAAGGTGTTGTGCAGGATTTTCAGGATGGTTCTGATGATGAAGTTGACCAAAGAACCAGTGAGGAGTACCTGAATGATCTTCAAATTGAATTTCATAAAAGAGCACTCCTTGCTAATTCAAAAAGATTTTTTAAGAAAAACAAATTCCCTTCAAAAGCAAATGATAATACTGAATGTTTCAAATGTGGTAAAATGGGACATTTTGCTAAAGATTGTTTTTCAAAAACAACCTCAGAACCATCCTTCAAATTTTCAGGAAATAACTCTTTTTCAGGCCCCAACAAATTTCAACCAAAGATGCTTCAGTCTAGTCAGAGATTTGAAAAAGTCCCTCAAATTGACTTTCAAGCCAAGTATAGAAAGGCAAAAGCTAAACTTGCCCTTCTTGAATCATCCTCAACAGTCTCTCAGCCTCCTAAGGCTCCAAAGCCTTCTCAAGCCAAGAACAAAGGGCTTGTTGCTGAAACTTATGACTGGGATGAGGTTGAAGTGTCTTCTGATGATGATGAAGTTCACATCAGTGCCCTGATGGCTCTATCAGATGACAACAAGCTTGCTGTGGGGAAGAGTCATGCAAGAAATGGTGAATGGGTCAACATCACTATGAGGAAGGTAAATCTTTTACTTTCTATGGATGATGATGATGATTGGAAATCTTACTTAGATTATATTAATGTTGATCTTAAGTATGTTGAAGAGCAAAGACTGAACTTGTTTTCAAAATTTAACAAACTAAGTTTTGAATTAAATCATAGTAGAGATGAATTACTTGCTTTAAAACAAGCCAAGCTTGAAAGTGTTACACTTCAAATTCAAAACTCTGAACTAGTAAAACAAAATCAAGCTCTTTAGGAAGAACTTAAGAAAGAAAAGGAAACTATTTGGAAATGGACTCAGAAAAACCCCAAACTTTATGAAACACCGAGTCTCTTACCCAGCTCCAAAAAGACTGGTTTGGGTGATGATCAACTCACTGAAGTTTCTGGGGAGAGCAGCCATTCAACAACTTTTCTGTCAACAAACATACTCTCTAGCAAAGAACTTGCTCCTAAACCCAGTGATTGGATTGAAAGAAACAATCTTGATAGTAAAATGCCAAATTTTAATACTGGAAGAATCCTGAAGCCTGAAAGTCAGGCTATCAAGGAGCTGCTAGGAGTCACTGATGAACTTAGTCCTACTGAGTCCATCACTGAGTCTAAGTCTGATTCACCACTCCCTCCACTGAAACAACTTCAGGGAGCAGAACCCAATTCTGACCTTGCACCATTAGTCTATCAACCACATTCTCCTAAAGAGAAATCAGGGTTAGGAAGGACTATTCTGAAAAGACCTACTCCTGCACCCATTGAACAGCAAAAACCTTCAGTTACCACTGAAGTGAAGCTTGAAAGCACTGATTCAAAGGTTGATCAGCTTGCTGAACTTGTCAGGATGCTGAGTGAGAAAATTGAGTCTACTGAGAAAAACTCTAACTCAAAATCAACAAAGCCCTCAGTATCCTCAGGTTCTTCCAAACCAAAAACCACACCCAGACCCTTAGGGAGATGTGAGCTGTGCAATTATCCAAATCACAGCACTGATAAATGCTATAGAGTCCTGTTTTGTATGATATGCAAACAAGAGGACCACAGAACTTGTGATCACATTTCCCACACTGCCTCTTTAAAAGCAAGAGGTCTATACAAAAACTAAGGCTATCAGTATGCCACACCTTCCAAACAAAGACTGAAGGCCAAGCCTTTCTCACCATGTCCTCGCTGTAGTTTCAATGATCATCTTCTTGATGATTGTATGATGAAAGATTGCTGTGACATCTGTGGAGATCCCTCCCATGAAACCAGGGGACATGACAAAGTGATTCAGTCCAGAAGGAAAAACCAAACGAACACTTCTCAGTCACCTGAGGCATCAACCTCCACAAAATGTAAAACATATGGAAGCTCAGGTCACACAACTTCAGACCATGATTCACTAACTGAGTTCAAAAAGTCCCTGAGGACCAAGCCCACTAGAAAGTGGGTCAACAAGAAAAACTAACCCAGTTTACTGTTTGTGCAGAAACACATCAAGGATCCTACTTGGCATCTAGACAGTGGATGCTCCAGAAGTATGACTGGTGTGAAAAGTTTTCTGCACAAATATGTGGAAGAACCAGGACCCAAAGTAGTATTTGGTGATAACTCATCAGCTCCCACTGAAGGTTATGGTTCAGTAAACTGCAATGGTATAGTTTTTACAAGAATAGCTTATGTTAATGGTCTCAAGTACAACCTGATAAGTGTTTCCCAACTATGTGATGCCAAATACATAGTTCAGTTTGATGACAAGAGAGGGACCATCTTTAATGCCAATAAGGAAGTTGTGTTGATTTCCCCTAGAAGGGATGATGTATATGTCCTTGACATGTCATCCCTGACTCAGAATGGGACTTGTCTATTCTCAAAAGCAAGTGAGACAATCAACTGGCTATGGCATAGGAGACTCTCTCATCTCAACTTCAAGAACATCAACAACCTGGCCAAACAGAACAAAGTTCTGGGCCTTCCATCCCTGGTGTATACCAAAGACAAGCCTTGTTCTGCTTGTGAAAAAGGAAAACACCACAGGGCATCATTCAAAACCGAACAAACCTTTTCCATCAAAAGCTGCCTACATCTTCTTCATATGGACCTTTTTGGACCTGTCAGTCCAATGTCCATTCACCATGAGAAGTATACTTTGGTCATTGTGGATGAATACTCAAGATATACTTGGGTTTACTTCCTGACCAAGAAGAGTCAGGCAGCTGATACCATCATGTCATTTGTCAGGAACATTGAAAATCAAAATGATGTCAAAGTTAAATAGATCAGGACTGACAATAGCACTGAATTCAAAAACCATGACCTTGAGTGTTTTTGTGATGAGAAACGAATTTCTCAAAATTTCACTTCTCCCTATACTCCTGAACAAAATGGAGTAGATGAAAGGAGAAATAGAACACTCATTGAGGCAGCAAGAACAATGTTAAATGGCTCAGTCCTCTCAAAACATTTTTGGACTGAGGCAGTTAAAACAGCCTGCTACACTCAAAATAGGTCAATTATTGTGAAAAGGCATAACAAGACTCCTTATGAGATATTCAAAGGAAGGATTCCTGACATCAGCTACTTTCATGTATTTGGGTGTCCTGTGTTTATACATAATCACAAGGATCACTTGGGTAAATTTGATGCCAAAGCTGATGATGGATACTTCCTGGGATATTCCCTGGTTTCTAAAGCCTTCAGGGTGTTCAACACAAGGAGACAACAAACTGAGGAAACTTATCACATTACTGTTGATGAGAGCACTGAATCCATCAGGTTCTCAAATTCCTCAGTAGAAGAAATTGGTATTGATGACTCATCAAGTTATCCTCCTGATGAGTATCATCCTGAGAACAATCCCTCAACCCAATACCAAGCTGATGCTGACGTCTCCTATTACATCATCCCTCACAACATACCCCAACCACCTATCAGTGAGTTCATTGTAACTCAGCCTGTCTCAAATGAGACTGACACCATTGAACAAATTGTTCAGGAACCCTCAGAACAAATTGTTCCTACAGTAGTCACTGAACCACATAATGATGAGTTACCTCATGTTCCTGAGTCTGAACCTAATCAGGCTCCTTCAAGCTCAAATTCTTATCCCAAACCTCAGGATAGCTGGACTAGATCCAAAATCATTGAGCTTGTGAACATCATTGGTGAACCCACTGAAGGCATGCTCACAAGAAGCAAGGCTGCTAAACTCAAGGCTGCCACTGCCAACATATGTCTTTATGCTGACTATCTCTCAGAGATTGAGCCTAAAAATGTCAAAGAAGCCCTGACTTATGAAAGTTGGGTTCAGGCCATGAGAGATGAATTGGAACAATTTGACAGAAATGATGTCATGACCCTTGTTGAATGCCCCCAGGGTGTTCTAATCATTGGTATGAAATGGGTCTTTAAGAACAAGACTGATGAGAATGGCACAGTCATCAAAAACAAAGCAAGACTGGTTGCCAAAGGATATAATCAACAGGAAGGTATAGACTATGAGGAAACCTTTGCACCTGTTGCTAGAATGGAAGCCATCAGGATCTTCCTTGCCTATGCAACTTACATGAACTTTAAAGTTTACCAAATGGATGTTAAAAGTGCATTCCTGAATGGTAACATCAAAGAAGATGTTTATGTGCAACAGCCTCCTAGTTTCGAAAGTAGTGAATACCCCAACCATGTCTACAAGCTTAACAAAGCCCTTTGTGGATTGAAACAAGCACCCAGGGCATGGTATGAAACTCTTTCAGCCTTCCTGATCCAAAACAAGTTTGTCAGAGGAAAGATTGACAACACACTGTTCATCTACAGAACAAAGGATGATGTCATTCTTGTCCAAGTATATGTTGATGACATCATCTTTGGCTCAACAAGTTAGAAACTTTGCAAACAGTTTGAGAAACTAATGACCACAAAGTTTGAAATGAGCATGATGGGTGAACTCACATACTTTCTTGGACTCCAAATCAAACAAACTGAGAAAGGAATATCTATTTGCCAAGAAAAATACCTCAGGAACCTACTGAAGAAGTATGAGCTCACTGACTGCTCTTCAGTAAAAACTCCTATGGTTCCTCCAAACAACCTTGGCCCTGATCTCACTGGAAAATCAGTGAATCAAACCCAATACAGAGGAATGATCGGCTCCCTGATGTACTTACTTGCCTCAAGGCCTGATATCCAATTCTCAGTCTGCCTGTGTGCAAGATACCAGGCTGACCCTAAAGAATCACATCTCACTGCTGTTAAGAGAATCATCAGGTACCTGAAGGGTACTCCAAACCTTGGTTTGTATTACCCAAAATGTTCAGGATTTGATCTCAAAGGGTACACTGACTCTGACTATGCAGGATGTAACATGGATAGGAAAAGTACTTCAGGATCCTGCCAATTTCTTGGTGGTAAACTTGTGTGTTGGAGTACAAAGAAACAACAGTCAGTGGCCATGTCCTCAGCTGAAGCTGAATATATGGCTGCTGCAGGATGTTGTGCAAATGTACTATGGATGAAGAGCCAACTGAGTGACTATGGCATTCAGTATAAGATGGTACCTATCTTTTGTGATAATACAAGTGCCATAGCCATCTCAAACAATCCAGTACTTCATCAAAGAACCAAACACATTGACATCAGATACCACTTCATCAGGGACCACATCTCTAATGGAGAAATTGAACTACATTTCATCCCCACTGAATATCAGCTAGCTGATATCTTCACTAAACCTTTGGATGAACCCACTTTCACAAGATTGAAAGCTGAACTGGGCATGTTGGACATAGAATCAGGAAACTGATCAAAAGTGTTCCAACCTGATGTAAATTCTCTAAGTCCCTGATCACACCCTTCCTGAAAACTCTTTTTTTGAATGAAAATTCATTCAGGGGGCTCAGGATGAAAAATGGCATTGAATACCCCAACTAAATGCTCTAAGTATCTATTTAGTTAATGTCCCAGGTAGGTAACTGAATCCTATTAAATATAGGAATATATGTCACTTACACAACTGGCATCCACTCCTTGGGCCCCCACATCACTCTCACCAAACACCACTGAGCATTAAATGCTCCCTCACACAAAAAAATTGTGATGATTTTTTTTTCTCTGCAAAAGTGCATTATTTGCAGAGGTGCACAACTGTTCACCCACGATGTGAGAGAAAATAGGGTAATGGGAATCGTGATATTTAATGCGGATATCAAACCAACATTATTATGCCGTTTCGGTTAAATAAATTAAACCTTTGGTATCCGCAACATCACTACCCTAATTCCCACCCTATAAATACCCCCACAAAGAAGAACACACACACGCTTTTAAAAAAAATCTTAACAAAACTCTTGCAAAATCATTTCAAGAACTTTTGCTTTCAAAATCTATGTGTGCTTCTTCTTTATTCAAAAACCAGACCTTTTAAAACTAAAATGGCATCTTCTAAGGTCATAAAATATGCACCCAATGTGGAATTCCAAATGGAAAGCGTAGACCTCACCAAAAATAATGTAGTGGGGAACTTTGCCTACCCTGAAGGGTTCCCTGCTTACAGGGATGTGGTAAAGTTCCTACAAAACTATTTTCTCACCACCACATTCACAAAGACCCCCTCAGTAATCTATCATGACTATTTGAGGGAATTTTGGTGCTCAGCGGTGGTTGAAAACCCTGATGCGCCAAAGGAGGCCAAAATCAAGTTCTCAGTGAAGAATGGAACAAAGTCCCTTGTTCTTGACTACAAAACCTTTGTCAAAGCCACTGGCCTTGACTACACTGAGACTTTTGTTGCCCCACCTACTGAAGAGGAGGTTAAACAACTCTTCTTAGAACTAGGGCCTTATGATAAGAATCATCCTGATGTTGCTCCAGGGGCCCTACTGAACAAAGCCCCCATCATCAAAACATGGTTCCCTGCCCCTTGGAGGATCCTGATGACATTTGTTATTCAGGTCCTTGGGGGGAATAAGTCCTCAACTGAGCAACTGAACACTACTCAATCAATGATAGTGTACTGTCTCATTGAGGGTAAAAAGATTGACCTTGGAGAAATTATCTTCAGGGACCTCATAGGCAAATTGGGTGGGAAGTCTAGGCAAAAACACATGTCTTACCCTAGATTCATTTCCTGCGCCCTGAATGACCTACTAGGGTCTGAGTACTTCAAGCCTGACAGTGTCGGCTTTGAACCTGATGTCTTGCATAAGGCAAACTACTCACGTGACCCTAATGAGGTTACACCTGTCGCCCTGACCACATATATGCTAACTGCTATCCAGGGTGACAACATTGTTTCACCAATTCCCTCTCCCACCAAAAAGGGGAAGAGGAAGAAGGGACAGGGGTCCAGGAAGGTGGCTCAACCCAAGCCACTCGCCACTGAGACCTCTGCCCCTAAGCCTGAAAAAAGGGGGCAACAACAACAGACCCTGACTGCTGACACCCTCAGAATCATAAGCCAATCTTTGGCCCCAAAACAAAGGCCAACGGAGGGCACTGAGACATCACACTCAGTGTCCTCGGGCGAACCCATTCCCAAAGGCCCTGCTGGCATAAACAAGTCAGTAGGGTCGGAACCAACTAAACCTTCACATCCTGCTAAAGACTCTGGCAAATCACAACCAGAGTATCAGGGAGTAAGGGGTCCTATACCCTCGGTGGGGCAGCACTACTCTACTAAGAAGGGGACCCACAAACAATCACATCCTGCCAAAGGCTCGGGTAAATCACAACCCAAGCAACAGGGAGTTCTCGCCCCTAAATCTTCGACAGGCCAGCACAAGCCTGTTGGAATGGGGGGCATAACCACTCAAGTGCCTGATGAGGACATTCGCCAATCAAAGCTTTTGTCTGAGGGCACAACAACTCATCCCAAAGACTCAGAGGGAAACATACAACCCGCTGATAGGGACACAACAATCACGGCTCCTAGTGATGGTACTGAGAAACACCCATCAGTGCCTGAAGGGGTCACGAGGGACAAAGACTCAGAGGGAAACATGCCACCCGCTGATATGGAACTCACAACCAACCCCGAAGGTGCGCATAACTCGGGAACTGACCCTGAAGACCAGGTAGTTAAAACCCAACCTACCGGATTTGAGGGGTCAGGACCTGGCCAAAACAAAGGCGAGTCTTCTTATGAAGAGGAGCCGGCTAACCCTATTTTGCAGATTCAGTCCCTAGCTGAAGCTCAGGCTGTTTTTTACTCTGATGATGAATTCAATAGTGATGAGGAAGTCTTCAAGGCCGGAGATGATATTGAGCCTGAGGAGACAGTCCCTGAACCTATTCATCAGTCTCCTCAATCTTCAAACCATGACGATGCTAACACTCAGTCCGAGCCAGAGTCCTCAGGAGATGATCAGGCTCCTCTCACTGTGAAGACCTTCACCAAATTCATCAAAAAGATTACTAACATTTTGTACAGGGGGATAACTGATGAGGTCTTTGACATGCACACTGAACATGCGGTTCACTTTCACAATCTCAAAGATGCTGTCGAAGACTTCGATCAAGATATCAGGGAACAAAATTCCTCAGTCAATCATTCCCTGACACAGATGATCACTCGCCTGAACCAGTTTTTGATAACCCTCAACCAGCTGAATGTAGGGGTTCAGTCGGTTCAAGAATCAGTCAAGGATGATCCTGAACTCACCAGGAAGCTACTTCAGGCATCCGAGATGTATCAGGTAAACTCAGTGGCTCTCACTGAATTACTTGACTTGCTGAAGGGTTCTAATCTTCAGGGTCTCACCACCACTGTGGAGTCTCTCAAATCTTCCTTCATCAAAATGGAGGAATCAGTGACAGCTGAGTCCCAAAGGTCTACTTCTCTGGCATGGACCTTGGGCTCCAGGATGACAGCTCTTGAAAATGCACAGGCTGTACTTGACTCCAGGATGTCCATCATTCAGCAGGATACTCAGGAGATCAAGTCTATGATGACCGAAATTTTTCAAGCCTTCAAGGGTGCATCTACTTCTTCAGTACAGCCAACACTTGCCATCACTGACATTCAGGCAAATGTTGAGGGGGAGAATGCTACTGAAGCCCCTAATACTGTTGAACAAGAAGCTGGACAGCCCTCTCACACTGAGGGGGAGCATGTCACTGAAGCAACACCAATCACTGAAGTTCCACCACAGGAGGAACCAGTCTCCTCTTCTCTCGAACAGGACAGAGGCAAAAGTATTGCTACAACCTTTAGTCCTGAAAATGTTCTCAAGCCAGCCTCAACCATGGTCAGATTTGACCCTGATGCACCTATCAAGGTCCCGTTTGAAATCAATGGGGTAGTACATCTTCTCACTCATGAAGAAATTCAAGCTTACATGGAAAGGACTGAGACATTACTCAAGGTGGCTGACGAAGAGAGAACGAGCAAGCCTGCTATCATTAAGGTTGTTCATGAGGAAGCTGAAAAGATTGGTTTGAATACTGAGGCACTAGCAACTGTAAAAGTTGGTGCTATCTTTAAAAAGGCTCAGGAAGAAGAACTAAATGCTCTCAAAATGAAAAGGGAAAACAAGCTCAGGAAGGATGCTCAAATCAGAAAACACAGGATCAAAAAGTATACTTGGGTGATGAAAGAAAGGTTAAGACCTGAAACCATCACTGACGTTCAAATCCACAGAAACACCGATCATGCAATGGTCACCGTCTTCAGGGGACATGATAAAAGAATAATGGACATCCATAAGCCTTTCAAGTTTGCAGACTTTGGCATCACTGAGCTTGATGAGCTTCGATCAATCATTGCCAAAAAGAACAATGTTGTAGTACCTAAACTTCTCGAATCACTGAAGGATAGGTACGACAGACTAAGAGCAATGCCTGAGGCTCTTAACATTCCCTCACTTTTTCCTGATTCAGTAGAAGAGACTGCTCCATCTAAGGCTTCCAAGAGGAAAAGGAAGCAAATAGAATTGGAGCCTGAGATCAAGGTACCAGGGTTAGAGTGTGACAGGTCGATTCCTGAAGGGATCATATTCGTGAACAATGCGGTCCTTGAAGCTCCTGAAAGAGGCTTATGCTTTACTGATGAGTATGGAAGCCTGGCATTCCAAAGGTGGTCTGATATGGATAAGGCAGGAATCAAAGCTATGCTCATGTATCTCATATTGGCGTCCCCCATTCAGAGTGATGAGAACAAAAGATTCTGTCAGGACTTGGAAACAATGATCAATGAACATCCTGAAAGACACCTACTCAGATCGAAGAAAGCAAAGCTTGAAAACCTTGGATACCACCTGAACATCTGATCTGCAACAACTATTTTTTTTTATCTTTTTTTGTAATTTGTAGGACTTGTAATAACTATGAATAGGGGGAGATTGTTGGGTCACTGAATTCCCCAATCTTCTTCTAACAAGGATTTGAACGTAAAATAACCGAAGTATAAACAAGTCACTGAGTGAACAGTAACTCAGTGAGTCATCTTCAGGATGCTTAGACCGAGCCTAAGAAGAAAGGTTCTCCATTCAGTGAGGCGGAACTCAGTGAAGTGTGATCTAAGCCAAGAAGAAGGTGATGGGTTCAGTGAGAATAACAATAACTCACTGAACCCCATGACTCCTCAACAACTTCATGGTACTGAAGACTGATGACTTGAAGACTGAAGTTTTGGCGGGACTGGGCGGGAAAGTTTGATCTATTTCACTAAAGTGCTTTATCACTTTAAGGTCAAACTTTCCTCAAATGGTTAAAACCAGGCTGTCATCAGAAAGTGCCTTTTGGACTTAACCCAAAGAAGTTTCCCTTGCCAGAGAATAAAATCTATCAAGATTTTATTGAGGAACACTTAGGTCCATTGTATAATAGGGTAGTTCACATTTTTGTATAAATAGGTAGCATAAGAGAGGAGTAAAAGTTGACAAGTTTGTGCAATTAATGCAAAGCATTCACAAACCACTTTTACTCCTCCAAATAACAACATAACCCCTGAGATAGCTCAGTGGGTCCTGAAAGTTTTTACTCAACATTGATTGAGTTTAGTGAGGAGTCTATACCATACTTGTCGTTTTCAATCCCAAGTGTTATTCCGCAAACACTTGGGTACGATTCTTTTTGATTAACTTCTAATAAAGAATTAAACGTTGGAAAATATTGTCTCTTATATTTACGTTACTTTATCGTTAATCATTTTACACATCTTTGTTTAATGTCATAGAACTTGGTTACTTTAGCTTTGTAGTTATAGTTAACCAAGTAAAAGGGACCAACAGGAACAAGTAATACAGGATCGATTATATAAATAACCAATCAACCCATAACACAAGACCAATGGCAGACCCTCAAGAATAATCGACCCAAGAATATAAATCTTAAACCCTTGTTATTATAGAATTGAATTAATCAGACGATCAAAGCGATAGAATAATGAACAAGGAATAAGAATCAAGCATTAAAGAAGAGGAGTCAATCGATTGTTAAAGGTTAGGAGGGTCTGCCATGGCTGCCAAAAAAATGCCCACACAAGAGAGTTTTTTATGGTTTTCTTCCTTATGGTTATATATATTTACTTAAGCATAAACATGAGGTGTTTGAAACATTTAAAGTTTTTAAAACAGAAGTAGAGTTGAAATTGGGAAAGAAGATTAAAGCTCTTCGTTCTGATCGAGGTGGTGAATACCTTAGTCTAGATTTTAAAGATTTTTTAACTGAGAATGGAATTGTCCAGAATCTCACATCTCCATATACTCCACAACAAAATGGTGTATCTGAGAGAAGAAATCGTACATTGTTGGACATGGTTCGATCAATGTTTAATCTTACTAATCTTCCATTGTCATTTTGGGATTATGCTTTAGAATCAACTGTTCGTATTTTAAATATGGTTTCCACAAAGAAGCTTGATAAGACACATTATGAGATATGGAATGGAAAAGCTCCGAACTTGACATATTTAAAGGTCTGGGGTTGTGAGGCGTATGTTAAACGTGACTCAGCAGATAAACTCTAACAAAGATCTGTAAAGTGCATTTTTGTAGGATACCCAAAGGAAACAATGGGTTACTACTTTTACTACCCACCTTAGAACAAAGTGGTTGTTGCTAGGTATGGAGACTTTCTTAAAAAAGATCTTGTATCTCAAGAAGTCAGTGGGAGAATCTATGATTTAGAATATGAAAAAGATAATGCATTACCTTCAGAAAATACTAGCACACTTCCTGTAGAACCTGAAAGTCTGGGTCCTCCACCTGAAGTTGAAGTAGTTCCCATTCTCAGGTCTTCTAGACATGTGAAAGCTCCTGACCATCTATGTCTTAATGTAGACGTTGAGGAAACTATACTAGGGTATCTTAATGAACCTACTACTAGTTATAGAGATGCCATTAATAGTCCTGAAAAGGATCAATGGTTGGTTGCTATGAATGGGGAAATGCAATCCATGATAATGAAGTTTGGATTGAAGTAGACCTTCCTCCAAATGCCAAGGTAGTTGGGAGTAAGTGGCTCTTCAAGAAGAAAACTAACATGGATGGAAATGTACACACCTATAAGGCTCGTCTAGTTGCTAAAGGTTTTACTCAAACATTTTGGGATTGATTATGAGGAGACTTTTTCTCCTGTAGAAGACATAAGAGCTATTAGGATTCTTGTAGCTATAGCAGCGTACTATGACTATGAGATTTGACAAATGGATGTGAAAACCACTTTCTTAAATGGTCGTCTAGATGAAGACATCTATATGGCACAACCAGAAGGGTTTGAAAATCGAGAGTTTCTAAATCGTGTATGCAAACTTCAAAGATCCATTTATGGATTGAAGCAAGCATCACGACAATGGAACAAGAGATTTGATTATGAGATTAAAAAGTTTGGATTTACTCAGAATCCTGATGAGCCATGTGTATATCATAAAGCTAGTGGGAGTGATAATGTAATTTTCCTAATTTTATATGTTGATGACATATTGATTATGGGAAAAGACATTCCAAGTTTGCAAAAAGTTAAGGCATATTTTGGAAAGTGTTTTTCTATGAAAGATTTAGGAGAAGCTGCCTACATTCTGGGAATCAAGATTTATAGAGATAGACCAAGGCGGTTAATTGGATTAAGTCAAAGTGCTTACATAGACAAAATATTGAAAAGATTCAATATGAAAAATTCCAAGAAAGGAAATTTGCCAATGGAAGTAAAACATGGCTTATGTAATGAGTTATGTGCTTCAACACCTGTTGAGGTGGCTCGCATGAGTAAAGTTCCTTATGCTTTGGCAGTAGGATCTATTATGTATGCGGTAAACATTTGCTCAAAATATCACCAGTCAATTTCAGCAGAATTAAAGTGAAAAACATTGGATTGCTATTAAACATATTCTTAAGTATTTAAGAAATACAAAAGATATGTTTTTGGTATATGGTGGAGAACCAAATGCAGAACTTGGTGTTACAGGTTTCTGTGATGCGTCCTTGCAAAGTAACAAAGATGATGCGAAGTCTCAGACGGGTTAGAAACAAAATGGTTAATTAAGGAATGACCTAGATCCATATCCTTATTAACGTGGTATTAGAAACAAAAGGATAACAATAATGAGAAATCATTAAAAGGTTTTCCAGGAGCCTTACTCAAGTTATACTAGAGGCATCAGCATGTTTCAGATGCTAACTGATGTGATCACTCTATTATGATATGTCTAAGTGGACGATAACATAATAGATGTGTGTTAGGATCGAACTTGAGATCGTTGGATTGCACACTTTACGTATGAAGAGTAGATGAATAATTATTTATAAATGTTATATATATAATTATTAATAAACACAAAACTAATATCGACCATTAGTATTTAACGGAAAAGGCTAACGACTATTAGACGAAAATTAGGAAAGTTTTATTTGTGAATAAATTGGAAGGCAAGAAAGTTCTAGAATCCCCTTGGGGGTCTAGGCCGATCGGCAAAGGGGGTAAACCCACCTCCTTTGTGACTTGAGCTTCAAGTTTACTCACCTATAAATACAAACCCAATATTCATTGTTCCATACAACTTGTACACACAATTCTTGGTGTTTTCTTTCTTTCTCTTGTCTCATAATCGATCCATACTAAACCCTTTTAAGGGATTCAATTTTCAAAGCTAAAACTAGTTTTGTGTTTTATTTACTTGCATAAATGATAACGCTCAAATTGTACATGTTTTTAGGAGCGTTATTGTGGATTTTATGCATATATTTTGGTTACTTTTATGAACTTATGGTACTTAATGAAGTATAATTTGTATTTTAGGTTCATGGAAGCTCAAGTACTAGAAAATGAAGAAAAAGACGAAGAAATGATAAATAAACGAAGATTTATGCATATGTGAAGAATTCCTGACAAAAGAGAGTCTCTTGGAGTATATTCGAGAAGATTAAAGTCATGAAGTTGTCACTCCAAAGACTCAAGAATAAAGCACAAGAAGGAAAACGAGAAAAGAAATGAAGGAAAGAAGCTAAAACGAAGAATTATTGGAAGACTCGTTGTTCTCGACACACCTCCACCATTTTAACCATATCTTGAGCATACGGACTCCGTTTGACCTCCCGTTCGCGGCCACGGAAATCTAAGAGAAAGATCTACAACTTTGAAGCTTGTCATTTTCTGCCAAACGCAACCATCCGATCTGTAGAAGCCCGTAACCAAAACGGATGGAGCTGATTTTTTCATCCAACCGATCGGTTGGATTGATGACCGAACGGTTGGATTGGACCTGATGAACCAACCGATCGGTTGGATTGATGACCGAACGGTTGGATGCCTCGTTAACCTTTTCAAGAATTTATTCTACCCGATTCTAAGCCATTCTTTATGGTATTCTAGGTCCTTCTATTCACCTTGGAGGCCAAGTTGCTGCATTTAAGATCCTAGGCCTTGAGAGGAGTATAAATAGAGACCTTCACATGTATTTCTAATCATCCCTTACCATTTCTCTCTATCTCAACTTGAGAGAACATCTCTCCTACCACCAATACTCTCTTTCAATACCAAAATTCGTCCATAAAATCCCAGAAAACTTTGGAGGTCCAAGAAGTCATCATTTGGAGGTCAAAACATCAAGAAGTTATCACCAATACTTGAGGCATCATTACTTCATCATTTGTTATCTTATTTCAATCATTGTAAGACTTTTAATTATGATTTCTAATGTTCAAAATTCTGAATTTATGTTCATGTTTACTATGAGTGGCTAGTGCCATTGTGCACTTGCTTAGACGATGTTTATTATTTAATCGTTTGCTTATGATTATGATAACATGTTTTAATTCAATTTCAAGTTAATTCTAAAACCCAATTATGCTTAAGTTTCATAGTGAGATTTGTTGAATCAAGTTTAACTAGTTGATAATGATTTTATAGGTCGAAAGATTAATTGTTATTCAACTAGCTATAATCATTTGTCAATGAATGATAGTTTTCCACCAAAATTATACTTGGTTAAACAAAGAAACTAAAGTGTAATTGTAATGAGAATTCTTTTGTTAATCAAATCGGATTGATTGTTAAACGCCTAATTGGTCGAAAGTGTAGTAGTTTGCAATCAATTGTAACCTTTTTGTCTATGATCGGTTACCTTTTTTATTGACCATTTCTTAAGAGTATTTAATTAAACAAAGGATTATTTTTGTGTTTAAGATTGTTAACCCAATCTTATGAACCTTGAATTGATTGGTTAAACTTAATGCTTGTTTTTATAAACTAAGATCTTGGCAAAGGTTTAATTTGTAAGAACAATTGATTAGAACACCAACTAATCATCATATCCAACATGTTAAGAAGAGTTATCACAATCATGCTTATCAAGGATAGTACACTAGTCTAAGCAAGTGTAGTTTTTAATCTTATTGAATTCACATAATCATCATTTTCGTGTTACTTATTGCTTATATGGTATTTTGGATCGTGACAACCAATTACCACCCCTTTTATTGCTTATTGTTACATAGATTCTTCACAAATGAAAACACCCAAATCCTAGTGAACGACCTCAGCTTACCAACCAAAACTAACCACATACGAAAGGGTTATACTTGCCCGTGTGTTCTTAGCTTTATCCGGTAATTCGTGTTATAAATTTAAAACTAGTAGTCGCGAGACACATCAATAAAATTTTACTTGAATTAGTACGTGTGTACAAGAATGCGATTCAAACACACTATTGTTTGATTCTTGGATTGAATTACAAAAGAGGTAAGGGGTAATTCTTATAATCCACATAAACCCTAATTAGGGTTCTTGAGTTGAAGATTTGCATCAATTGATTCTTGTTCGGGCTATAATCACTACGGTATGTTTACTATTTATATTTGATTAATTAATTACATATTATAAGATCTTGTTATAATTGCTTCCGCTATGCTTACTTGATGTTATTGGTTTATTTATATGCATGTCATGATTATATAATTCGAAGACGTTTCCATTGCATTGGTTGCTCTTTCCCAAATATAGTTATTGAGTAAATGTCTTTTTTTATAAGATAATACAAAAGCTTGTTTCGTAGCGTGTATGGACGAATTTAGACCGAGAACTCCTCAAACTACTACCTAGTCTTTTGCAATGGCAGTAAAATATAATTTGGAATAATTATCTTTAGTATAAATACAATAACTTTTTCACCAAAAAGTATACATAATCCAGGCTAGTGACTGCCCGGTGTTAGCCTGTTGCTTATCATCTTGTATTCTACATACATATTATGTTTATCTTTTTTGGAAGATGATCTTCTGTAATTTCAATAGGTTTCTCTCACAGTACCACTATTTATATTAATTGAAGATCTTTTTGCTATTATCACTACAGAGGCCATCAATATAGCTAGATTGCAAAGCTTATTAAATTTGAAAGCAACCACAAGAAATTTCATGGTATATATTCATTTGGGAGTTGGGACCAAAGAGAAAATTCTTTGGCGTTATTTCCACGAAATTTCGAGGTCTTCTATATAGGACAAGGTTTATCAAAGTATTCCCTACAATCAAACCCCAAAGTCTTTGAACCGTAACAAAAGAGGCGGCTCAGACAATTCAAAATAAAGCGCCATCAAAGACCCGACATAGAAGATATTTTTCATCAATGCGTCTACTTATTCTAAAAACATGAATATACGACCAAGTTAAAATGAAATACAGAGTCACTGTTATGCGGTTTCGTAATGAAATGGAATCTATGGAAGTTGGCGTGCTTTCTCTTAAGTCTTAACTATCTAGGAGATTGCATTTCCTTGCAGCTATATAAATGGCTACAGAGACTAGATTGTATACAATATAGAAGTACAAAACATTACTTATAAGGGATTTGCTAATAGGTGCCAACCGGGCATTGTTTTAAGTATAAACATACGGAAAGTTTGAGTATATTAAATTAAAATCATATTTAATTATAGCAAATTTTATATTTATTTAATGTTCATTAAATGCATTTTTAATTGAAAAAGGAAATTTGAGTGTATTCATTTCATATTAATTGCGTGTATTTATAGTTTAAACTATGCCCACTCGGCACTCGTTAGCAAATCCCTACTTATAAAAAGGAGGTGAAAAACTTCTCATGTTTTAAAATTGCTGTATTAATTCACTTATATGTAACTACTAGAAATAAATAAGCTGATATATTATATCGTGCTTTGTAAGGATAAATTGTGTAATTATATATTATTTATTTCAATAAGTATGAAACAATTAACATATTGACACCAAATATTAAAAACTCATAAAAATATGAATTTATCGACACCAACAATCTATAAGCATTTCACAGGTTTTTCACACAACCAGTTTCCTCACTTCAACAAACGGTTACATAATGAGTCGTATATCATCACGTTTCATTAATACTAATTCTGGCTAAGTACCTTGGTGTTTCATGTTTTTTTCACACCGCAAAATTTTTTCACTAGGGGTGGTGGGTGGAGGAGATGTTTTGTCGGCTTATAATTTTTTGCCTATTATATTAAGGACAATTTACATGGCCGTGGTTGGCTTCTGTATTCATGTTGTTGTTATTACCCTCTAAGAAATTTTTAGGACACACATCATCTATGTTTTACCCATGCTGCAAGTCCTGTCACATATTTCATACTAAAAAGTATTCTACAACTTTTTCCTATTTATTTAATTTGGAGGAAAAAAAAAACACACACACACGAACTTTCACAAAACTCAGTCAAAACAAAAGTAGCTAGAAGCCTAGAACATATCAAAGATCGAAAAGAAAAACAATCACCGTCATGAATAGTATTCTGTTAACAGGAATTTAAAACTGATAACATTTCAAAAGCATGTTTCATAGCCTATAGTATATATGAAGTTAGACTTGGAACTACTCAAAATACTACATCACCTAGAAATCCCAAATGACAGACATGAAATTCGTTGTTCTAATTTGGGCAGTATTTCAAACGTTTTCGTTTACAACTTCTGATACAAATTCCACCACTGCATCCGACACCCTAATTAAATCTACCAACCTTGCTAAGCCAGGCTGCGAAAGTCGTTGCGGGGGTTTAATTGTTCCCTACCCTTTCGGTATCGGAGACAACTCAGAGTGTTATATAAATGAGGGATTTCGCATATACTGCAACACATCAGTAAACCCTCCAAAGGCCACTATTTATGAAGGCGACAACATCTTGATCAAATTGATATCTGATTCCACCATCCGGCTTTCCAATCAATTGGCGAGCAGGTGCTGTTCTCCAAATGGCAAAATATACAACAATGATGCAGAAATCCTGGTGAATTCTGATAACAGGCCGTACACCTTCTCAAAAGTTAACAAGTTCACAGTTATCGGTTTGGATAGTTTTGCTTTCCTGAATACACAGTTTTCGTTGAATTCTAGGGTTTTGCCGTCTACTGGTTGTATAGTGTTTTGTTCAACAGTGGAGGTTGTAGCCGGCGAGTGTACAGGAAATGGTTGTTGTCAATCGCCCGTACCCCACGGCATAACCAATTACAAAGCTCAGGTACGTAATTCACCTTTATTTCAAGGTAGGATCAGTACCGGTTGTACATACGCCTTTGTTGGTGAGGAGAATGCATTCAAGTTTAAGGGTCTTAATGATTTAAGGGATGAAAATTTTAAAAAGAGGGTAGAAGACACAGTGCCACTAGTGCTTGAATGGGCAATTGGTAATCGGAGTTGTTCTGTAGCCAAAGCAACAGATGGTTTTGCATGCCAATCAAATAGCAAATGTGTTGACTCTACAAGGGAAAGTGGTGGGTACCGTTGCATATGTGAGGAAGGCTATGAAGGAAATCCATATCTTCCTCCTGGCTGCCAAGGTACAATCCTCTGTTAATTTTCCAAAAAGTTTTTCAATATTCGTAAAAATCTTCTGTTAATTTTCTCAATTTTGCTGGCGTGACAAATTGTGTCGTATAATTGGTTAATTTTCTCCAAATTATTCCTTTTGTTACATGTAAAGTTGACTTGTTAATGTCAAGTCACTCTAGATTACTTTAACGTCAAGGGCCCGTTTGATTCAAAGTTGGGAAAAAGAAAGGAAAAAGAAAAGGGAAAAGGAATACAAAGAAACGAGTGGGGTGGGTAATCAATCCCTTAACCCCCAATTTACTCTATAATGGTTTATTACCCACTACGGAGTAATCAATCCCTTACCTTCCACTAACCAAGCACATTCTTTAATCATTAAAAAAAAGTACTTTTTTTTTCTTTAACCTTATTCCTAAATGTGGAGTCCTTATTGCGAAATAATTACGTCAAATGTCCTATACGAAGCTATTTATTTTGAAGCTATTTTAATTTTTTTTATAAAAAGTGGTGAAAATGAAATATAACGATAAGAGATATATTCCTTAAAGTTTTTCAATATTTGTAAAAATCTTCGATCGGTTATTATATCAATATGGTACTCGGAGTGTACTTTTCCCGAAACTCTTAATCTTTAAGTTACTAAAGTATTTGGATTTGTTTTGTTTTATCCCGTCTATTTGATTTCCCTTTTTTTCTTTCAGACATCAACGAGTGTGAGGGACCAGAAAAGTACCCTTGCCATGGTGTTTGCGTTAATACTCGTGGGAGTTTCAATTGCATGTGCCGCCTTGGATATAATGGCAATGCAAAAAAACCAAATGGTTGCAAACGTTCCGCAGGAGATTCAAAATTTACAGCAATCATATTTATTTTAGGTAACTCTTTGATTAATGCATGTGTGACCCAGTGACCCGTATAACTGGTTTTGCCTTTCGATCACAAATATATTGAACGAATACTTAGCACAAAATGATTAGGGAAAGATAAACGCGGATTAAATAAAAGGAAGACACGATCAATTGGAAGAATTTCTCTCATGTTAGCTTTTTCTTTTTTTTTTCTCAAATAAAATTCTTCTTTTCTTTTCAAAAATAAAAAAAGTTAATACCATTCAAAAAGTTAACATAAAATTCTTTTTATATTAATTTTTTTAAAACCTTAACTCAGCGTCACATCAGCTTTAACATCCTAACCTTAACTAAAAAAAAAACACCCCTTATCATAACTCAACATTTTGGGTCCTACTTTTATCATAATTAAACAAAAAAAACTCACTTAAAGCTTAACTCAGCACAAGGTGTGGAAGTTAAAGCTTAACTCACAAAAAAAAAAAAAAAAAAAAAAAAAAAAAACACCCCTTTAGGCAACGTTAAAGCTTTAACACATCACATTCAATTGGCCTTTAAAGAAGGGGCGGTGCGGTAAACGTGGAGGTGAAAATGCATTTTGTCTTTTGTGCGAATTTTCAACCAAGATTTGATACAATTTAAACAATTATTGTGGATTTTCAACCAAGATTCGGTACAACTTAAGCATGTAGCTTTTCTATTAAGTCTTTTTTATTTAAGCATGTAGTTTTTTTAATATGCATGCTACTCCATTAGTTTCTTAAGATTCCCAACACTCCATTAAAGTAACCCATGTTTGCATACAACTTTAAAAATAGAACCATTTATACCAAAAACTCAAAACTAGTACCAACAGTTTGCTCACATCTAGCATAACTTTTGGTAAACGTTTTTAAGCTCACAACTATCATATTCATTTAGGTAATTCTTTGATGCATATATGATGTATATGGTCACAAATATTTTGACACCAAATAATCTTTTCAGCATGATTTTTTACGCTATTGTATTCCTAAATACAATTAGTAAACTTTATATTACCTTTTACTTAAAACAAAAGCAGGTGCAGATTGTTTAAGTCTCCCATGTTCTATAATCTATGATGTAAATATAAAAAATTTGTTTGTCCAGGTGTTGTATTTGGCACTGGGATACTAGTTTTATCAATTGGTGCATACAAACTAATACAAAAGAGGAAGGATAAGAGACGCAAAGAGAAATTCTTCAAAAGAAACGGTGGTTTGTTGTTACAGCAACAAACATCAAATGGTGAACACGCAACTCACACAACAAGAATGTTTACTTCAGTAGAACTAGAAAAAGCAACTGACCAATACAATGGAAATAGAATATTAGGTCGAGGAAGCCAAGGAACAGTGTACAAAGGAATGTTACCAGATGGAAAAATAGTAGCAGTAAAGAAATCCATGTTGGTAGATGAAGGTCAAGTCGAATCATTTATCAACGAGGTATTTTTACTCTCCCAAATTAGCCACATAAATGTGGTGAAGTTGCTTGGATGTTGTCTAGAAACAGAAGTTCCAATTCTCGTTTATGAATTTGTATCAAATGGAGATCTATGCCAATTCATACATGACGAGAATTATGAGTTTCCGACTTTTTGGAGTATACGACTACAAATTGCTACAGAAGCAGCAGGCGCTCTTGCCTATATGCATTCTGGAACCTTTGTTCCTATATATCATCGGGACATTAAATCTTCTAACATACTTTTGGATGAAAAATTCCGAACGAAAATATCAGATTTTGGAATATCCAAGTCCGTCTTGGGTGATCAAACTCACTTGAGCACATTAGTCAAGGGCACTTTTGGCTACATAGATCCCGAGTACTTTCAATCAAACCAATTCACTGAAAAAAGTGATGTTTATAGCTTTGGGATTGTTGTACTTGAGCTTTTAACCGGGAAAAAGCCAATATATTCCATAGGACCAGGAGAATCGAGAAGCTTGGCAACATTGATTCTATCAACCGATGAAGGGCTTCTTCTTGAAAACTTTGATAATCGAGTGTTGGATGGACCAGAAGAGCAGCTTGTAGCAGTTGCTAAGCTTGCCAAAAGATGCTTGAATATGAACGGGAAGATGAGGCCAACGATGAAAGAAGTTGCAATAGAGTTGGAGGGAATAAGATCAAGTCACTAAATAAAATGAGTATACTGTTTATTTTTTACTAAGCTTGTAGAATAAGCTGGATTGGACCTAGCTATATGTTTATGTGAATGACATTATTTTGTTCTTAAGTTGGTCTTTTGTGATTTTTCATACTGAGTCTTTTTAATATATGTACCTGTGTTTGTAACTATATGATGCGTGTGCACAATGATTCATTTTCGAGTCTTTTGCTCATTGTTCAAACTCAGCTAGTAATAACAATAATACTGTTAAACATTTATGGTTGAAATGAAAATAAAATGAAAAAAGACAACAAGTAGAGAAGTGAAGTCAAATGGTTACAGTAAAACTTTGACACTTTCATTTGTAAATCACAATCACAATAAATAGACACTTTCAATTGTAATCACAATCATAATAACAATATTTTGCTATACGCACATGCTCTCCACGGATCTTTGAGTGAGCTGCTTTAGAGCATATTGTCATTGCTCAGAGTTCATGTGATGTAGCACTTCGTTCTACTCTGGAGCATATTCTCATTGCTTTTGGACCTGGATTTGATGATTGGCAATGGAGGCTCTCCACCTTACCATTTGCGTTTGGTGGGCTTGGTGTTTACTGTGCAGGTGATGTATTGAACTATGCATTCCTTGCGTCTAGACTCTAATCTGCTGACTAAAGGTCTCCGACATTCTGGTATTGTAACTTCTGGGCCTTCCGTTGATGACGCCTTGTATGCTTTTAATGCAAAAATGGAGATTGACCTTTTGAGTAACCAAAGTGAGATAACTGCCACCAAACTCATGAAGAAATTGGTAGATATATATTTCACATGTGTTACCCAAATGGCAAATGGCTAAATCTACTTTTTGCCTATCTACTCGACAGATGGCGTTATGGAGATCGCAAACAGAGGACTACACTTTAGAATGGATTAGGGTGGTTTCGATATTTGGGTTAGGATAGACTATGAATGCTAGGACTTACCGTTTTATATTATACTGTCGGCTAGGTGTTCCCCTATTTTATGTTCAGATGGCGTGCTCAGCTTGTTCCAGGGTCTTTACCGGGTATATATATTTATGGGGACCATGTTGTATCGTGCGCTGATATTATTGGTATAAAACATTGGCATAACGTAGTGAACGATACTCTTGTTGACATGTGTTCTAGGTAGGGGATTTCAGCTCGTAAAGAAGTTGACATCTGGCTTTGTGGAGAAAGGGATAAACCCTTACGTCTAGTTGATATGTTGCTCTACTCATGGGACGGAGGGCTTGATGTATGTGTCGATTAGACAGGGTCATCGCCCTTGACGCAAACTGGTATTGTTGATTTTGTGCTGGGTCATGCGGTGATTGAGGCCGCACAACGTAAACGCGTCAAGTATGAGGCTAAGTGTACGGATATTGGATATGAGTTTTTGAGATTCATCTGCTCAAAATTTGTCTAAGTGTTATACTATTATTGACTAGTAGATTCTGCTGCTAGTGTTATTATTCTGCTGCTAGACAATTCTGCTGCTCAAGATATTAAGATTCTGCTGCTAAGTATATTGATCGTGCTACTTAAGAGATAATATTATGTACGCATTTTGTAATTATAGAAAAGATATTATCTTGTGTAGAAAGCTATTGTAAACCGACTAGGACTCCTCAGTCCATAAAAGGAGGTTCCTAGGGTTAGAGTTAGATTCCTATCATTGTTAAGTCGATTCACTTCAAGATTGTAAACCCTAGAATTGTTGAGTGCTCGTATATTATTAATATATTGAAGTGTTGATTATTTATTCTGTTCTTCTTAAGTTAAACATTAATATTCCGCGTTATTGTTTAAGTTACAATCTAAGCCTGTTAGGAATACTAATATTCCTATAAAAGTCTCGGTCACCTAAATATTGTAATAGCATTAAGATAGCTCGTAGTTAGTTTATTATTTAGTTAGTTTTAGATTAAGTAACACCGTGGAAGAAGGACGGGTCTTTACCCACTGTATGCCTGATCTACAGCCCGGGTGTGGGCGTTTTTATCTTTTTTTGTAAGACACTATAAATACCCCTCTCCACATGTGGAGAGGGTTGGACCTTCTCATACTTATCAATCTAATCTTTTTTGTTTTTCTCTCAAGGTTCCAACTTTTCTTTCTTTCTCTTCCACTCTTCTAATCTAACGCCACACTACCACTTGTGCTACATGTTTGTGACTTAATTTAGTGTACTACAATTGGTAACAAGAGCCAAGGTTTAATCTTAGGGCCTTGGTGAATCATATTTGGTGTGGTGTTGTGTGGTTTTTGTGTTAGAAGTGTTCTTCTTGAAAACATCTTGGTTTGATCTACCTAGTGTTAGTTGACATGTTAGAGGTGTACTTTTATGATCATACGTATTTTTGTAGTTTGGATTATGTTTGGGTCGTTTTTCTTGTCTGCGGTTAGCTCTACTATTTTATTTCTTGGCTGCGGTTTGCTATTGGTTCCTGCGGTTTGCTAGTTAGCGATTACTGTTTTTGGTATAAGGACAAAACGCAAGGATAGTGACTATTTTGGACCTTTGTGAATTGCGACTTGCGCTTGCGGTTTGGTGGTTTGCTGTTAAGTGTTTGTGGTTTGATCCAGCGGTTTGCATTCTCTACGTTTACCTCACTTGCGTTTTACTCCCCTTGCGGTTTGCCAATTTTGCGGTTTGCTACTTATTGCGACTAACTTACCTGATCTTGCGTTTAACTCTCATTTGCGGTTATCTCAGAATTTCGGTTACCTGTATCTTGCGGTTTGCTTACCTTTTAGCGAGTGTCTCTAACTTATTGGCGAGTAACTAAGTGGTGAGATTTGTGTGATAGGTTAATCATTTTGCAATTCGTGAATTGTTGTAACTTAAGTCATATCGATTAATCTAATTGTGATCTGACGTTGTGAGTTAATCCTTACGACTTGACTAATCTCAATTGGATATATTGTAACTTGACTTGTCACAACTCGACACTTGGTGCAAACTGTGACTCATCCAGTATCTCTTCCTTAGTTTAACTTGCTGAGTATATCTTCCGGTTTCTTTTGTTGGCTTTAGTAAAATCCCTAGAAAGAATGATTTCTCGGTTTAAGTCACAAAAGTTGTAAAATCCCGTTTGAAGACTTTGAGATGGCAACTGTTTCGGATGACATTCAAGCTGTTGGGTCCGATACCCGACCTCCTATGCTAGACAGGACAGATTATGAATCGTGGGCAAAAAGAATCAGACTGTATTGCCTGGGTAAGGAAAATGGTGAGAACATTCTGCGTTCAATTGATGATGGTCCGATGCAGATGGGCACAACCAGAGATGTTATCTCCACGGCTGATGATGGAACCGACACATTTGGAATTGACAGACCTCGTACATTCAATGACCTCAGTGATGCTAAAAAGAAGCGTTATGATGCTGATATTCGAGCCTCTAACATTGTGATACAAGGTTTACCTAAAGATGTTTACAAGCTTATAAACTTCAACACTGAAGCTAAAGCTGTTTGGGACAATGTCAAAATGCTTCTGGCTGGATCGGAGTTGACCAAAGAAGACCGTGAGTCTCAGCTGTATGATGAGTTTGAGCATTTCAAAATGAATCTTGGTGAAAACATTACCGACTACTATGTCAGATTTCACAAGCTGGTTAATGACATGAGAATGATCAGAATGACAATGCCCAACATCCAACTCAACTCAAAGTTTGTGAACAACATGTCACCTGAGTGGGATCACTTTGTTACTGCAGTCAAGCTCAACAAAGGATTGAGAAATACGAACTATGAACATTTGTTTGCATACTTACAACAACATGAGAAGCATGCTGCATATGATCGTCAATTAAGAGAGAAGCTCAATCCAACTGCCACCAATGACTCACTTGCTTTCATGACTAGTATGTTGCCAACTACTCAACCTGTGTCATCAGTGGACCACTCATCTCTACAGTCACCTGCTACCATGAATACCCATCTTGACTTAGGGTATTCTCATACTGGCAAGATGATTGACAACCTTTCCAACCAAGTGTCTCTACTGGTTCAACATTTCAGAGCTGCACTCCCACCAACCAACAATCAACTCAGAGCCTCCTCAAATCCACGTAATCAGGCTATTGTGGAAGATGGAAGAGTAATGGTGCAGAACGTTCAGGGCAGACAAAATGTGAATCAAAGGAATGGTGCACGGGGTAACTTGCAGAACAGAGTTGGAAATGTGATTCAGGGACAAGGAAGGCAACCTAAATGTTACAACTGTGGGGGTTTAGGTCACATCGCCAGAAACTGCACTCAGCCAAAATGTCCTCAGAACTCAGATTACTTCAAGGACAAAATGTTGCTCATGCAAGCTCAAGAGAATGGTGTTATGCTAAATGAGGAAGAATTTTCGTTTATTGCTGGGGATAATAGAAATACATTTGATGATGATGTGGATGAACAACCTGTTCATGACTTAGCTCTTAATGATCCAAACATCTTCCAGGCTGTGGATTGTGATGCTTTCGACTCAGATGTTGATGACGAACCCACTGCTCAGACAATCTTCATGGCCAATCTATCATCTGTTGTCTCACCCTCACAACAATCTGGTCCCTCCAAATCATCCATCATATCTGAGGTACTGAAATTATATGATGAATGTGCAATTAATGATGAACAAAAGACCTTCAACAATCTACGACAAAATTGTGTTGTTGAATCAAATGAGGCTGAATTGGAGAACATTAATATTTTTCCAACTGAGCAACATTCGGACCACAACAGTGATTCTGACGTATCTTGTGGAATGTCTTCTATTGTATGTGATAATAATGTGATGCATGAACAAAAGATGTATAATGAAGTACAACAAACAAACGTTGCTGAATTAGATATTGCTAACATGGGAAATAACAATATCGTCCTATATGAACAATATGTAAAGCACAACGTCGATCCTGTTGTATCATGTAATATATCCTCTGTTGATGACAATGTGTGTGAATTTGATGAGTACTCTGCTGTTGCACATGATGAGACTCTTACCACTAGGATTAATATTCTTAAGGACCAAGTTAGGTGTTATGAACAACGTGCGAAATTTGAGATAACCAAACGTGAACAAAAAATGGATTGGCAAATGCATGCTTACATTACTGAACAAAACTTAAAGGAAATGACCTTTAAACAAGAGATTAAGTCTTTTCAAAAACAACTTGATCGTGCTGTTAAGGAAAAACAGGAAATTCAAGATAGTTTAAATCTTCAATAAATTGAATTTCAGGAAAAGGAAACTAAACTGTTAAATGAATTTTCCAACCTTAAGCAGTTTAAAAACAAACTTGAAAACAAGTTGTACATCCAAGGCCAAACCTGTCAAACAGCTCAAATGATGGAAAAGCACATTAAACTGCGGGATAAGCATAGTGATAAGGATTTAGGAATGCCTAAAACTAACTTCCTTAAGAGCGTTAGAGCCTCTCAACCTGCCCTCTATGATGCTAAGGTTATGCTTACACCCAATCATGACCCCCCAAATAGTTGGTCTGATAAAGAATTGGAGGATCTTGAATCTGCCAATAAAGAGAGATTTGATAATAAAATGAAGGATCCAAAGTGCACTAAACATCGAGTCATTGTTAAGCCCCATGATTATTATGAACAAAACTGAGTGACTGTTTTTGCACCTCAAACTAAGTTAACACCAGAACAGGTATTTTGGCCTTTAGACATTGAGAAAATGAAAGCTGAGGAAATTAAGGCCAAGACACCTCAAAAGTTAGCTGCCCAAACGGTGTATCCCTCCAATACACCAATACACTTAGTTTAGTTGTCACTTCCCACGCAATGTAAAACTCTTATTAGCATATATGTCCTTTGTCAAATGTTCATTGATATTGATAAAACATACAAAAAGAGAATCACACCAACGGGAATCACTGAGGGTGAACGGGGATTTGAGCTTACCAAAGAGTGTTACTTAACTGAAATTATCCCATTTTTTAAACTAGTCAAAGAACACTTTGAAGGTTTACGTCAGTCCCTTGATATTGAACTAAAAGAAATGAAAGAGGTTTTTAAAAATATGGAAAATAAGGGGAAAAAAATTGCCATAGATCTTTAGCATAGTGAGATAGCTAGAAAAAATATTCTTATCATGAATGACAATCTGATTGCTAAATGTATTTCTCAAGATGTGTTCTATACTGCTTCTGATTCTTCGATAAATGCTTGTCATTTTCATGAAATGTCTATTGCTTTGAATGATCTCCAAAATCGTGTTGTTGAGCTTGAGGGGGAGAATTTGAAACTGCATGAAAAAATTCAAAATGATGATCATGACAACATGGTCAAACAATTTTCTAAACTAGAAGTTGATAATCTTAACCTACAATTAAAATATCAACATTTAGAAGAAAGGGTTAAAAGATCAAAGGCAAAGGCATCTACTGATGTTTTTGAATTTGATACATATTTTGAATTGGCAAAAAGGGATGAAACAATTCAAGCTCACATTAACACGATTAGGAAATTGAGGACTCAAATTGCCCAAATAAAATCTCCTATGTATGATATGATCGACACCCATAAACCACAGTCTGTAGATTCTCAAAGTTTTCAACTTCAAAACATGATCAATAAACTCCAACATGAAAATGATTGTTTTCAAGCTGAAAATTCCAAAGTTAAACAACATTACAAAGAGTTATACGATTCAATTAAAATCACTCGTGATAAAACCAATGAAAAGATAACTTCTTTGCTAAATGAAATTGAGAATCTAAAGACCAAGGTGAAAGGGAAGATGCCGGTCGGTGCAAGTGACCATATCTATTCAAAGGTCTATGAATGTAAAAGTTATGCATGTGAGGCTGTGTTCATACCACTTCCACTTAAGAACAATTAGCTAGTCCATAGTGATTACCTTAGACATCTTAAGAACTGCCTTGACATGACCCGTGATACCATTGAAGAAGTTAGAATGGTGAGACCATCTGATAACGCCCTATCTGATATTTTCTTTCTCACCAAACGGTCACAAGAGTTGTTAGAATATGCCATTAGTACATGTCCCAAGATTCCCAACATGCGTGATAGAAATGAAACATCCTCATCTAGAAAGTTGAAAAAGCATGTTACCTTTGATATACCGTTGGCTAGTTCTGATCATAGCACATCACCACCTAGAAACCTAACAACTATGCAACATTCTAATGTTACCATCGTCAATTCTACAGGAGTAATCAATGTCACTAAAGCTAGCAGGTCAAAGCCTAAAGGCAATACAAGGAATGATTGGACTTCGCCTGCTAAGAGTGATCAAGGGAAGAAAGTAGAAGACCACATTAGGAACAATAAGATTGATTTGAGTGAAAAGAATCGTGTTGATTCTAGTATTTGCGTTAAGCGTACTGTAATTAATTCGAATTCTAATGCTACTTGTAAGACTTGTAATGGTTGTTTAATTTCTGGTAATCATGATGAACGTGTTATGTTATTGTTGAATTCTTCTTACAAATCCTCAATTAAGTTTGCTAAGACACACAAACTGGAAAACCATACTTGGAAAGCAACAGGAAAGGTTTTTACCAACGTAGGATATCAGTGGAAACCTTCTGGAAGAAAGCTCACTTTAGGAAGCCAGTGCCCATTGACAAATATGCCCAATCCTAAGTAGTTAGCGGTTAAGAAATGGAAAGCAACTGGTAGAAAATTCCTTTTAGTGACTCAATGCCTTAATAGTATGTCAATAGCACCCACTAGTATCGTTTCCCCTGAGAAAACCAACGTAAATACTAATCATGCCTCTCTTAAGTATCCATGTTTTTCAGTTATCTATATCTGTCTTGTTTCAAATGCAGGTCGTACAAATCGTCCTGTGGTATTTGGACTCAGGCTGCTAAAAACATATGACTGGGGATCGCTCTCGGCTCAGAAATTTCGTCAAAAAGTTTATCGGGACAGTTAGATTCAGAAACGACCACTATGGAGCCATTACGGGGTATGGTGATTATGTGTTTGGTGACAGTGTGATTTCTAGAGCTTACTATGTGGAAGGACTTGGGCACAATCTATTCTCTGTTGGACAATTTTGTGATGCCGATCTCGAAGTGGCCTTCAGAAAGCATACATGTTTTGTTAGAGAATTGGATGGATTTGATCTTCTTAAGGGAAGTCGTGGTACTAATTTATATACTATCTCTATCGAAGACATGATGCGGTCCTCTCCTATCTGTTTACTCTCTAAGGCCTCAAAGAGCAAATCATGGTTATGGCACCGACGTTTGAACCATTTGAACTTCGGCACCATTAATGAACTTTCTCTCAAAGATCTTGTTCGAGGCGTGCCCAGATTGAAGTATGAAAAAGACCATCTTCGCTCTGCATGTCAATTGGGTAAAAGCAAAAAGCACACTCACAAACCAAAACCCACCAACTCTAACACTGAAGTGCTCCATACCCTTCACATGGATCTTTGCGGACCCATGAGAGTGCAAATCTTCAATGGGAAAAGATATATTCTTGTTATTGTGGATGATTACTCACGATTTACATGGGTGCAGTTTTTAAGATCCAAAGATGAAACTCCCGAAATCACCATCAAAATAGTCAAGCAGTTACAAGTAAGGCTCAACAAAACCGTTAGAATCATTCGCACTGATAATGGAACTGAATTTGTTAACCAACAACTCTCTCAATTTTATGAAAGTATCGGCATAAGTCATCAAAAGAGTATTCCTCGAACTCCTCAACAAAATGGAGTTGTTGAAAGACAGAATCGCACACTAGTTGAAGCTGTTCGCACTATGCTGATATTCTCTAAGACACCAATGTTTCTATTGGCTGAAGCTATCGCTACTGCATGTTACACTCAAAATCGATCACTGATTCATCCTCTACACAACAAGACACCTTATGAGCTTGTGCATCTCAAAAAGCCTGATATCTCATTTCTTCGTGTGTTTGGAGCTCTGTGCTATCCAACTAACAATAGTGAAGACTTAGGGAAGCTCAAAGCTAAGGCTGATATTGGGGTATTCATTGGATACGCGCCAGATCGAAAAGGGTACCTAATCTACAACAAAAGAACCCGACAAATCATGGAAACAATCCATGTCATGTTTGATGAGCTGACAGAGCATACGGCTTCAGGACACACCAGTTCTGGACCCTCACCTAATCTTTTATATCCTGGACCAATTAGTTCGGGACTTGTACAGCACTCCAAACCTGTCACTCCTTATGTTCCTCCCAATTGTGAAGAATTGAAGAAGTTATTTGATCCCATGTTTGATGAGTACTTTGAGTTACATCAACCTCTTGAACATGAAAAGCAGGCTGAAGATCCTAATGCTATGGCTGTAGATGCTCCTCAGGTTACTAATGGTCCATCCATTTCCATCTCTCTTAATCCGGATGGTCCAGAGTCAAGTCTCTCTCAACATGCGTCCAATGCATAATCATCTTCAGAACTTCAAGGAAAAACATACGGACTACCATCCCTTTTTATTCCATGTTCATTTTATGTTTTTGTTATTTTTCATTTATTAGCTTAAGTCGAGTCTAGTCTTGGCCTAGCAACGCCATATTGTACATGTAATTAACCAAGATTGTTAACTCGCCACCAGTAAAGACTGCCTATATCTAACAAAACCGTGTATTCCGTATCCCTACACCTAACGTCACAACCCTTTAAAAGACCTCTTTGATAGTTTATCCTAGGTGCTTATGCCATGTGGTGGAAGTTTTATCCTTTCCCAAGCATATGGTAATCTATTTTGCTATGACAGGTAGTGAGAGATGTTTTCCATTTCCATAATGTGATATTAATTTATTACACCCGAGAGATGTGAGAATCTAAACACTATTTGTGAGGTGCTAGTATATGACCTCCGTGATTGTCTTTGGTCTTTAGTGGAACGATTATTTGTTGTAATTACTTTTAGATTAGTGTTAAATGACCCCTAAATTGTATTTTGATTAGAATAAAAGCGCATTTGCTTGAGGACAAGCAAATCTCAAGTGTAAGGATATATGATAAGGCAAAAAATGAACCACTTTTAGGGGGTCATTTAAGCCCGAAATTGAATTTATTTGATCAAATATTACCCTAAATCGTTCCTTCTGTGATTTTAGGTACTTTGGGAGTGAAATTTGGAAAAGGAAGCAATTCGGACGTTTTTGGAGCATAAAAGTGAAGAAAATGCCAAAGACTTAATTTTCCAAGCTGAGAACAGTACCTGACGGCGTCAAGAGGAAAATCATGACGGCGTCAAGAGTAAAAGTGGTGACGACCCAGTGCAAAGCTGACGGCGTCACAACAAGGGCGTCAAGAGTTAATTTTGTAACGGCCTACATAAGGTGTATACATGACGGCGTCAGACCCAGATCTATGCAGTCCGAGGAACTATTTGGCGGCGAGATGACGGCGTCAGACATTTGTTCTTGACGCCGTCACCTTCTAAACTCTATATATAGTTTTCTATTTTTCATTCATTAGAGAGGAGCTTGTGTGGAGAAACCCTAGGGCCGAACTTTGTAAGCCCTAGCTCGTATTTTACAGTATTTTCAAGGGTTTTCACCCCTTGAATCCTTTCATGTGCTATTGAGATAAGTCTTCTCTTAATTCAATCAATATGTCTATGTGTTGGTTGTCTATATCTTGTGCTTGTCTTGATTTCAACATGCTAGGCTAGATCTATCTTGTGTTTGCTTGGATCTAATGAAACCTAGATGTTAATTATGTGTTGATTACTTGTTTATGGTTGTATTGGATGAATGATTTCAATGTTAGGCTTAAGAAAACTGGCAGATCTCCATTGTGTAACATGCTTGAACGTCTTAGGAAACATGAACCGATGTGTACTAGGTTTTATTGGTTGTATTTAATGCATGAGTAAATTCTAATGATCCCATGTTAGGAGCTTCTTAGCCGGCTCGACATAGGAGTGAAGTAGGCACTCATAGGATTGGGGAAGTAAGTACGCTACCCCATGAATGGTATTAAGGAATACAATCCGTCATCCACGCAACTATAACAAGTAATTAATGTGTAAAAGATATCTAGGGAGTAGTGAAATCTAAGTAAACACATTTCTCCCACATATTGCTCAAAACTTTAGTTTAATATAGTTTATTTTCATTTTTAGTATTTTATTTTGATTGCATCTATAGTATTGGGTTAGTTGAATAGAAACTAATTCCGCCCATATCCTTCAAAACCCGAGATTTTAATTGCTTTCATAAAAATTATAAAAATACAAAAAGAATCATCCCTCATCTCTAGACCTAGTCTTTAGATTTTCTAATCCTAGCGACACTATTCCTAGCTGAACGATCAATCCCCCGGTACTTGTCATTATACTATACTACATCGATCAGGTACACTGCCTGGTGGGGGTTGTAAGCTTCTCAAGATCCCTTGAGAGGTAAAGCCTGGTGCAAACCCCACGCATCAAGTTTTTGGTGCCGCAGCCAGGGGAATAGTTATTGTCTAGGTTAGGATTTCTTTTTTATTAGGTCTACTTGCTAGATTCCTTTCTAGTAAGATTTTATTTTTATTTATAGGTCTTCTTTAGTCTATCTTTTCTTTGTGGCTTTGTTTGTAAAAACCTTTCCATTGACTATTCCGTTAGCCATTATGGAGAACGCGAATCCACCATACTACCAACCACGTAATTCACCCACTCCAAATGACATCTTGATGTTTAAACAACATGAGGATGAACCTATCTATGATGCATGGGCTCGTTTTAAATATTTACTCCGAAAAGTCCCTCATCATAATTTTGATCTGTGGTCCCAAATTGAAATATTTTACCATCGTGTCGACCACTATACCAAAATGGACATTGACCATGCCGCAGATGAGGACCTTTGGGGATTAAGTGTTAATGAAGCATGGGAAACCATAGAGAATTGTGCCATACTTGCCAAAAAATTGGATAACCCAACAAACGTTGTTACGGATCAATTGATAGCAAGTTTAAGGGAACAAGCAAGAAGATTGTTTGGGGATAAGCGTATAGATGAGATAACTGGATGCACGAAGTGGTTTGATTTCACCACAATACAAGCTGAGCACATTGGTAATCTTGATAAGATGGAGGATAGAGTTGAAAATCTAAGCCCACCAAGTACCCCACAAGTCCTACCATCATTTGAGGCACACACACCGCCCGTGACTTACCCGAAAGATGTAGAAGAGACTATAGGAACCCCAATAGAGGTAGAACCCTTGGATCAAGCACAACTAGAGAATATAGGTTTTAACACTTGTAGTGATGACCTTTCTTTTAGTTATAAGGAAGTTCTTAGTTTTGATGAACTGGAGCCTCAACATAAGCCGTTACCTAATCTTCCATATTTAGATGTGAATTTAGGAATTGAAAAAGGTCCCGATCCTCCCATCAAACCATATAGTCCGGGTAGTCTTAGGATAAAGGTAGTGGACTCTAAGCCTTGTAGAGAGGAAGCCAATATAGGAGTGGAAAATGACCTTACATGCTTACATCACCCATTTATGACTGATCACAAGAAACATTATAGGTTTAAACCGGGTTTATTAGGTCAAGATGGATCCCCAACTAGTAGTCTCTTGAAGTTGATAGAAAATGATCCCTTTCTAGGAGAAAATCTTAATCCACCCATTAATCCGATTGAATTTGGTAAGGTTATGATGATAGGAGCACACCCCTTTGAGCATGTAATTCATCCACCACTCTTTCCTCACGAGGCATATTTCCACCCTAAGGGCGTGTATCGCTACTTTCACCCGCACTTAATCCTAAGTGTAGGGAAAACCACCCCTATTTCCGTTAAATAAGGGTAGAGTCAGGCTCGTGACTCAAACAAAAACAAGCGCTTCTTGGGAGGCAACCCATGTTTTCTGTGATTTTATTTTTGTTTGTTTGTTATTTGCTTCCGTATGCATGCTTTATTTTTATTGTTGGTACATCATGTTTCAAAACTAAAATAGTGAAAATACTTTACTTTGTTGTTTGGCCTAGTCTTAACTTCATCCAAAGGTATTTTTGCAAAAGATAAGTGTAAGGGGAAACCCCAAATATGTTTTTAAGAAACAAAACCGATCATGATTATCCACTATATTAATTGAACATGTATATTCGTATTTTTAAGAGTCAAATGCTTGTATCGAGTCATAATGAAGTTTTGCAGGATTTTCCAGGAAGTAAGACCAAGTTTTTCTAGAAATTTTCCGGAAACTTAACATAAGAATTTCTGCAGGTCACTTCTGACGGCGTCACGAGTTTACTCTTGACGGCGTCACGTGTAAAAATCTGGAAATTTTACCAGTATTTTTTTTCTAACGGAGTCTTAAAGTTTTTGTTGAATTATTAGTTTTATAATCTCCAGGAAATCTGCAAACATCATTCCACAAGCATTAGATCTTATTTTGTTTTCTAGGATTTAGTAACATATGTAGATTGCCGCCGATTTTATGCGAGGTTGCCTTGTCTGTTTTCTCAGGATTTACAGGTTATGTATGACAAGAAGATGATTTATTTTTCTGGAAGGGAAGCTTTGATTGTTCATTTTCTTGGAGGAAGATCTAACCTGGCCACCTTATTATCCATACCGAGCGAATCAGGGGAGTATTTGATTTCATTCGTTTTACTTATTTCAGTTTTACATTCTTTACTTGAACATTGGGGACAATGTTCATCCTAAGTGTAAGGGGAGGGTATAATGATGATACCTTACAGATACACTTTCGCTTGAGTTTGTTTTTTTGGTAGTAGATGTGTAATAAAACTATGAGAAACTTTAGCCATAGCAAGCGTCTCATGGATAGGAGATTGTATGACTAGCACAAAACCGTATCATTCAGAAAAATTTTCCACCCAAATATGTGAGGTTCGCCTTTAGATTTGATAGGAAAAGCATTTACTATTAGTGCTTATGAGTGTACCGGTAGCATTTAGATTCTAGAACTTGCGTTAGTGATGCATCCCGAGACCGCTAGTGAGACTACATTCATGTGGTAGGATTTACTACATAATAAGAGGCATTAGGATCACCCTTGTGTTAAACCCGTATTATAATTACTTGACCATTTAAGTCATATTACTTGGCTAGTTAAGTCAACTAATTTTTCCCACACCCTTAGCGTTGTACTCATTTTTAGTACACGAAACCCCTAGTATACCCCTCCAAGCCTATCTTTTTGTTTCTAACTTTAAGCATTTTACTTAAAGGAAGAATTTGTTACACCCCACTTAAATGTACACCCAAATCGCCTTAGCCTTCCGTGTATGCGTTCATTTTTAGTGCATTATTATTATTTGTTAAACCCTAAGTTAATTATGTAATTGATTACATGGTTGCTAAGTCGAGTCATATCCTTGTACATATTGTTTTGGGACGATTGTGACTCATGGGTAAAGTACTAATTTTATGGATTAATGGGGAAGAACATCATATATTACCCCCGTATGTGCGTTAATCTTAAAAGTACTCCAAGTGTTTTGATTTTCTTAATTCGAGTCATTAGATTAGTTTATTGTAAAGTATGTAAAAATTCAAGTGTAAGGGGAATTTTCATTCCCTATGATGTATTATTTTGGATGGTAGGGTAAGAGTGTATGCAAAAAAAAAAAAAAAATCGAAAAAATAAGAAAAAGAAAAGAAAAAAAAATAGAAAAAGAAAAAGAGAAAAACATACGGACTACCATCCCTTTTTATTCTATGTTCATTTTATGTTTTTGTTATTTTTCATTTATTAGCTTAAGTCGAGTCTAGTCTTGGCCTAGCAACGCCATATTGTACATGTAATTAACCAAGATTGTTAACTCGCCACCAGTAAAGAGTGCCTATATCTAATAAAACCGTGTATTCCGTATCCCTACACCTAACGTTACAACCCTTTAAAAGACCTCTTTGATAGTTTATCCTAGGTGCTTACGCCAAGTGGTGGAAGTTTTATCCTTTCCCAAGCCTATGGTAATCTATTTTGCTATGACAGGTAGTGAGAGATGTTTTCCATTTCCATAATGTGATATTAATTTATTACACCCGAGAGATGTGAGAATCTAAACACTATTTGTGAGGTGCTAGTATATGACCTCCGTGCTTGTCTTTGGTCTTTAGTGGAACGATTATTTGTTGTAATTACTTTTATATTAGTGTTAAATGACCCCTAAATTGTATTTTGATTAGAATAAAAGCGCATTTGCTTGAGGACAAGCAAATCTCAAGTGTAAGGATATATGATGAAGCAAAAAATGAAATACTTTTAGGGGGTCATTTAAGCCCGAAATTGAATTTATTTGATCAAATATTACCCTAAATCGTTCCTTCTGTGATTTTAGGTACTTTGGGAGTGAAATCTGGAAAAGGAAGCAATTCGGACTTTTTTGGTGCATAAAAGTGAAGAAAATGCCAAAGACTTAATTTTCCAAGCTGAGAACAGTACCTGACGGCGTCAAGAGGAAAATCATGACGGCGTCAAGAGTAAAAGTGGTGACGACCCAGTGCAAACTTGATGGCGTCACAACAAGGGCGTCAAGAGTTAATTTTGGGACGGCCTACATAAGGTGTATACATGACGGCGTCAGACCCAGATCTAGGCAGTCCGAGGAACAATTTGGCGGCGAGATGAAGGCGTCAGACATTTGTTCTTGACGCCGTCACCTTCTAAACTGTATATATAGTTTTCTATTTTTCATTCATTAGAGAGGAACTTGTGTTGAGAAACCCTAGGGCCGAACTTTGTAAGCCCTAGCTCGTATTTTACAACATTTTCAAGGGTTTTCACCCCTTGAATCCTTTCATGTGCTATTGAGATAAGTCTTCTCTTAATTCAATCAATATGTCTATGTGTTGGTTGTCTATATCTTGTGCTTGTCTTGATTTCAACATCCTAGGCTAGATCTATCTTGTGTTTGCTTGGATCTAATGAAACCTAGATGTTAATTATGTGTTGATTACTTGTTTATGGTTGTATTGGATGAATGATTTTAATGTTAGGCTTAAGAAAACTGGCGGATCTCCATTGTGTAACATGCTTGAACGTCTTAGGAAACATGAACCGATTTGTACTAGGTTTTATTGGTTGTATTTAATGCATGAGTAAATTCTAATGATCCCATGTTAGGAGCTTCTTAGCCGGCTCGACATAGGAGTGAAGTAGGCACTCATAGGATTGGGGAAGTAAGTACGCCACCCCATGAATGGTATTACGGAATACAATCCGTCATCCACGCAACTATAACAAGTAATTAACATGTAAAAGATATCTTGGGAGTAGTGAAATCTAAGTAAACACATTTCTCCCACATATTGCTCACAACTTTAGTTTAATATAGTTTATTTTCATTTTTAGTATTTTATTTTGATTGTATCTTTAGTATTGAGTTAGTTGAATAGAAACTAATTCCGCCCATATCCTTCAAAACCCGAGATTTTAATTGCTTTCATAAAAATTATAAAAATACGAAAAGAACAATCCCTCATCTCTAGACCTAGTCTCTAGGTTTTCTAATCCTAGCGACACTATTCCTAGCTGAACGATCAATCTCCCGGTACTTGTCATTATACTATACTACATCGATCAGGTACACTGCCTGGTGGGGGTTGTAAGCTTCTCAAGATCCCTTGAGAGGTAAAGCCTGGTGCAAACCCCACGCATCAACCGGTGTCCACCAGAAAACAGCTTGCTACCGATGCCTTGTGGTGCTTCTTCAATTCCGTCTCATCCAAAATCGAACCCAAAGACTTCAAGGACGCGCTAACTAAAGTATCCTGATTCACTGCTATGCAAGAAGAAATCCATGAGTTTGATCGCCTTGATGTATGGGAATTAGTACCGCCACCAGAATGTGCAATGATCATTGCTCTCAAGTGGATCTTCAAAGTAAAAATTGATGAGCATGGTGACGTCCTGAAAAACAAGGCTCGGCTAGTTTCAAAAGGATACAGTCAGCAAGAAGGAATTGACTTTGAAGAATCATTTTCACCAGTTGCTCATATTGAGGCCATCAGAATCTTCCTTGCCAATGCTGCTAGCAGTAACATGATTGTTTATCAGATGGATGTTAAGACTGCTTTCCTGAATGGAGATTTCAAAGAAGTAGTCTATGTTACTCAGCCAGAAGGATTCGTGGATCCTGAACGACCAAATCATGTTTATCGTTTGAAGAAAACGTTATATGGTCTAAAGCAAGCTCCTAGAGCCTGGTACGATACTTTGTCAAAGTTTCTTCTTGTAAACCGATTCACCAAGGGTGTTGTTGATCCTACCTTGTTCACCAGGAAGACTGGAAATCATCTGCTTCACGTTCAAATTTATGTTGATGACATCATCTTTGCATCATCCGATTCCAATGAATGTGACCGATTTGCAAAAGAAATTAGTTCCAAGTTCCAAATGTCTATGATGGGACAAATTTCATTCTTCTTGGGGTTACAAATCTCACAAAATCCAAGCGGCATCTTCATTAATCAAGCCAAATATGTTAATGACATTTGGAAGAAATTTGGCTTTGATTCTAGTGACTCTGTAGACACTCCAATGGTTGAAGAATCCAAACTTGATGACGATCCCTCAGGCTTACCTGTTGATCAGACCAAATACAAAAGCATGATTGGATCTCTCATGTATCTCACAGCAAGCAGGCCAGACCTTCTATTTGCAGTTTGCATGTGTGCTCGGTTTCAATCCAAGCCTACCAAAAAGCACTTGGAAGCAGTTAAGAGAATATTTAGGTATCTTCAAGGGACCATTCACATGGGTCTCTGGTACCTTAAAGACAATGCAATGGCTCTTACGTCTTACTCAAATGCTGACCATGCGGGGTGTCAAGATGCTCGTAGAAGTACGTCAGGAGGTGCTCAATTCATGGGTGAGAAACTTGTAAGCTGGTCATCCAAAAAGAAAATGTGTACATCGATTTCATCCACAGAGGCTGAATACATTGCTATGTCCTCGTGTTGTGCTCAAATTTTATGGATGAGATCTCAACTATCAGATTATGGGTTTAACTTCAACAAAATCCCTATGTACTGTGATAACAAAAGTGCCATTGCTTTGTGTTGTAACAATGTCCAGCAATCCAGAGCCAAGCATATTGACATTCATCATCACTTCATTAGAGAACAAGTAGATAAAGGGATAGTGGAACTCTACTTTGTGAGGACGGAGTTTCAATTGGCTAATATTTTTACAAAGGCTCTCTCTCGCGAAAGATTTCAGTTCATTCTTCCGCGACTGGGAATGAAGAGCCTCACTCCAGAAACTCTTAAGTGTCTTCAGGAAGAGAGTGAGGAGTGAAGGATTGGTTTCACATATCCTTTGTACATAGTTTAAAACAAAAAGAAAATAAAAAATATAAAACCTATAAAAACCATAAAAATTTGAAAAAAAAATAATTAAAATCCAAAAATATTCTTCTCTCAACATGTCTCTTGTGTAATCAATATTATGTACGTTTCTAGAAATGTCATTCAATAATGACACAGAATCATACAATGCTAGAGCAAGAGTTTTTCGTTTTCAAATAATGTTTTTCTAAAACATGTCATTTCCCAAAACATTCTTCAAAATTATGGCTTGCAGTCATTTCAGGCTGTAACCCGGACCTAAAATCAAGGTTTGCTATTACTTCAGATAGCAACCCGTTTTTCAAAATGGGGAAAACACGTTGCCAAAAATACGGTTGTTCCTTTTACCGGGTGATGTTCACCTGGGCATGGATTACTTTATATCCATGTTTCTTTGGAATAATGTACGCCTCAGTGCATTATTTCATGATAAAGAAGAGAAGTCTTCTTTTTATTGCAAATACTTTCCCTTCTATGATTTTTCCGGGAAGTATTTGTGCAAAACTTGGTGTTACCATGAAATTTTTGAAAATCAAAATGAAATGTTTCATAAAATTCATCACTCAATCAATGCCAACAATTTTGTTCTTCAAAAATATAAATGGGTCATTGATTGAGGGGGAGAGTGATTTCAAAATTTTATTTTTCATCAAAACTCTCCACTTTGTACAAAATAAGAAATAATACAACTTGTGATGGTTGTGTGTCAGCATGAGAATTTTTCAAAGAGTTTTTCGTTAGAACTTCAAATCGTTTGTAAACTCATCAATTCTGACACACAACAACCTCCCTCACAGACTGAGGGGGAGCAGAAAAAGGTTCCTCTTATCAGAAAATATTAAAATTGACCACGTTTCTCTCCCAAACGTTTTCTAACTTATTTAAATCAATTGAGATCCAAAATCTCAAAAGATTTGAAATTTTTGATTGGGGGAGAGAATGTGATTTAAATAAGAAATCTGATAATCAAATGTGATCTTTTCGACTCACTAATAGGCTCCCGCATATGTGCTAAACTCTTTCGAATATCGATGCACATATGGAGGGGGAGCAAAAGGCGTTTGTGGAAGTAATACCAAAGACCGACCATTTATCTTTATGCATGGAGTTATAAGGATAGTTAAGGTTAGGTATGAGCTCACATGATCCACCAGAACCAGAAGGTTCTTCCCAGGGACAATCCATAGATAGATTAGAAGTCCTTAGGAACGATTGAAAAAAGGAGAAAAGTGAGAAAGGGAAGAGTGCGGACTGAGATAGAGCTAGGACTGGAACAAACCCAACAAGGTTCTAGTAATGAAGTCTCAGTAAGCACTGAAGGGGTTGAAGAATGAAAAAGAAATGAAATGAGAAAGGGTGAAAAGAAATAGCCCTCCTTATATTCAACCTTAGGGCAGAAACCGGGTTCAATTTCATAAGCTACTGGCGGTTACTAAGGTAACACCGGTATTGAGGACAAGACGTCATGGACCCAGTGACGCACTGCACTAAACTTCCCAACCACTCAAGTTCTCTTAAAAGAACATGTTTCATTCTCATGGGGAACCCTGTGCAATGTATCGACCGCTCATTGCGAGCTATGTTGATACCTAAACAGGAGACGCCTCCCCAGTCTCCAAGAGCGGATCAAAACACACTATTGAGTCTAGTGCCATGAGATCATCCATAAATCTCACTAGGACACATTCCAAATATGCTTATTGTTTCACATAATGTGAAAAATAAGATAAAATATTTAGAGTCCTACGCATTATCCTTGTAGTATTGCCAGAACATCCGAGTGATATATAAATATTCACAATGAAGATGGAAATCCTTCTAGAGCGAACATCTTTCAAGCTCTTGGTAGGTGACATGTGAGATCCATCTTGGATCAATGATCAAGTGACAACTGGAAAGCAATGATGGTGCGATTCAAAAATGAATCAAACTTGTTCCAGGAAATGGATTGACGAATACTTTTGCAAAAACCTTTCAATGTGTCACAAACTAATTTTTTCGAGCACATTGATTGTGTATAATCTTTCAAACAAAAGTATTTTTGATGGAAATGTGATTCAAAAATATAAAACTCTCGTCGTGTCTCAAAAATGTTTATTGTTTGATGCGCGGGTGATTTCTATAAATCAATTTCACATCAATCAGTGAATATCAATTCACCGATTCACTCTATCGTGCTGTCTGCTTTGAGACGTTCCGGTATGAGAACATGCTTAGTATGAAGATTCCGAAGTGGATTCTTTGGAAAATTCATTACTACAAGCTGGAAATTCCTGTCAAGGAGAGTATTCTTTAAAAAGAGACTCTACCTGATCACAGGTCGGTTCTCACAGAACCGGAGGGTAGTCTGTCCTTGCTGAACGAATGACAAAGCCATATTCATTCTCTATCTTTATTGCTAACTGTTTTATTTCAGGGACACATATAAAGATGGAGTTGGTGGTACCTAATTCCAGCTGAATCGTGTCAATCCATACCTCATGCTCACACATCCTACACACTTCAAAAATGATCATGAATGATGAGAGACTCACTACAAAGAAAGTTGAGAGACTACTAACAACGTTTTCGAAGGGTGTGAGCATGATGGTCTCAAAGTCACAACATCACATGGTGGCTATACTACTAAGGATGAGCTTGGAGATTTACTGTGGCTGATGCTCTCAAAGAAAGCTCAAAGATCACTCACCTCAAAGGAACTCAAATCACAAGATCATTGCTTGGTGTACAAAGTGAGCTAAAGTGAAGAATCAGAACCTACGAGCTATAAAGTTTAGAGAATGCTTGAAGATCAAAGAGCTTAATTTTCAAAGGTGACCTCGCTTAGGGGGAGATTGTTAGGAATACTAATATTCCTATACAAGTCTCGGTCACCTAAATATTTTAATAGCATTAAGATAGCTCGTAGTTAGTTTATTATTTAGTTAGTCTTAGATTAAGTAACACTGTGGAAGAAGGACGGGTCTTTACCCACTGTATTCCTGATCCACAGCCCGGGTGTGGGCGTTTTTACCTTTTTTTGTAAGACACTATAAATACCCCTCTCCACATGTGGAGAGGGTTGGACCTTCTCATACTTATGAATCTAATCTTTTTAGTTTTTCTCTCAAGGTTCCAAATTTTCTTTCTTTCTTTTCCACTCTTCTAATCTAACGCCACACTACCACTTGTGCTACATGTTTGTGACTTAATTTAGTATCCTACAAAGTCAACTTCTATTAGATTGTTTGCTCAACTGGGATCAACAAGTGGTATCAGAGCTTGTGATCTAGAAGTTGTAATAAAAAAGAACTTGTTACTTACAAAGATTTGTTCCTAATCAACTACTAAAGTTATGGGTGATGAAACACACATGGTGACTACCTCAAAAGTGCCCATGCTCAAACAGGGTGAGTACGAGCTATGGAAGATGAGAATTCGACAGTACATAAGGATGCTTGACTACAACATGTGGAATATTGCATTGAATGGTGATCAGCTTCCAAAAATTATTGAGGGGAAGGAAGTCCCCATTAAATCTGAAGAAGAAAAGGCTTTAAGGAAGTTGGAAATCAAAACTCATAGTATTCTTATGATGGGAATACCAAATGAATTCCAATTAGACTTTGAAAGCTGTGAGACTGCTAAAGACCTAATGAATGCTGTTGAAACTAGGTATGGAAGTAATGATTCCACAAAGAAGTCCAGGAAGAATTTATTGAAGCATCAATTTGAGAACTTCACTGCTTTGAGTGGAGAAAACCTGTATGGAATACACAACAGGATTAATAAACTTGTAAGCCATCTAAAGCTTGTGGGTTATGTTGTTCCTCAAGAAGATATCAATTTTAAGTTTGTTAGAAGCTTAGCACCTGAATGGAGCATGCATACAGTTGTGTGGAGAAACAAACCTGATATTGAAACTATGAAGTTGGAAAATCTCTACAACAACTTGAAGGTCTATGAATCAGAGATGAGTGAAACAACTACTTCATCTTCTGCTACTCAAAACTTAGCATTTGTGTCTTCAAAGAGCAAAGGAACTCAAGAATCAAATCCTATTGGTTATGGAGTTTATTCTGCCAGCACTAGTGATTTTGCTACTGTTTCTGCTGATAGTAACACCATAAGTGATACTGCCATATGTGCATTTTTAGCTGACCTTACCACAAACACTCAGGTTCTCAATCAAGATATGGATCATATTGACCCTAATGATCTAGAAGAAATTGATTTGAAGTAGCAGAAGGCAATGTTAACCTTGAAGGCCAGAAGATTTTTAAAGAGGACATGAAGAGAGGTCAAATACAAGGCTAAGGAGAATATGGGTTTTGATAAATCAAAGATGGAGTGCTTCAATTGCAATAGGAATGGCCACTTTCCCAAGGAATGCAGGGCTTCAAAGAAGAATGTTGAGAATCCGAAGAAAGCTACTGAAGAGCCAAAGACTACTACTGCTCTGGTGTCTTGCAATGGATTGGGTGACTATGACTGGAGTGACATGGCTGAGGAAGAACCCAACTTTGCTTTATTGGCTGAAGAAAAGCCTAAAGTACATAACTTTGCACTCATGACATATGCTTCATCATCTTATGGATCTGACTCTAAGGTATCCAATGATTCTGATATGTCTATTTGTTCTTTTAAATCATGTGCTGACACTGTTGAGGAGCTCACATCTAGGAATGAAAGTCTTAGACAAGAAGTAGAAAACCTAAAACTTCATAACTTAGGTTATAAAGTAGGAATTCAAAATATTGAAAGAAGACTTGAATATATTAAACAGTGTGAATTAGAGTATGTGGATAGGATTAACAAACAGGATGTTGAACTTTTTGTTAAAAATAATGAAATTGAAGTGCTTAAGAAAAAGTTGGAAGAAGCAGAACATGCAAGAGATATAGCTCTTACAGAAAAAAGAAAAACACATAGTAAGAGTTGAAAAACAACAATTTGCTTCTGATTTAGTGAATAAATCAATTGAGAGTCTCTTGATGAGAAAAGGTAGTTGAATAGGCTATAATGAAGTTGCTCCCCCAGTTAAGAGTGCCTATGCTCGATTAGGAAAAGAATTGTCTTTCATTAGTGAGTTAGACATCAATAAACCTGTAGGTGAGACAAGTAATAATGTTAATGAAACACCTAAGGTTAATGATAAGAAGTTTTCTTATGCTCCAATCATTGAAGATTGGGAGTCAGATAGTGATGAGGAACAGATTGAAACAACGCCAATTTTTAAAAGGGAAGAAATTCCTATAACAGTTGAACCTAAAATTGATCAGGTTAAGTTTGTGAGACCTGAGTTGGGAAAGATATCTATAGGAGAATGGTGGATTATAATGAGATACCTAGAGAACAAATGAGAAAGTTTAATAACAAGCAAGCCTAGGGGAAATCAGAGAAACTTTAATAACGTAGTTTCCATCAAATTAGGTAATGTGTTTCAATTAAGAAAGAAGGCATGTTATAAGTGTGGTAGTTTTGAGCATTTAATAAACAACTGTGGTAACTACCAAAAACCTGTTTGGAACCAATATTCAAGGGTGAATCATAGATATTTTTCAAAAAATAGTTACCCACATCCAAAAAGAAACATGGTTCCAAGGGCAGTGTTAATGAGATCTGGTGCAACTAGATCAATTTCTGCTGCTAAAACAAATGGATCTTTTCAAAGGAACACAACTGTTTCTACTGCCAGTTCTACTTCTAGTGATAAAATGCATTCTACTGCTAGCACAAATGTTTCTACTTATGGGACAAAAGTTATAACAGATACAGTTGTTGGAAATTATTTTTAAGCTATTAAGGCCTCAGCTTACTGGAGTTGGAAACCAAAATCAAATGTTTCAAATCAAGTTTCCAAAGACAGCAGTGCATCAATAGATTTATAGAAATTTGACTATGTTGATGCACAAGGCAGATCCAAGTCACTGATGGCTTGGATCCCCAAGAGAAACTAATTTCTCTACTTTCATGTGTAGGGCAATCTACAAGATGAACTAAAATATTTTATTATTGTGGATAGTGGATGCTCTGGACATATGACAGGTGACATGTACCAACTTGAAGATTTTGAAGATTTTAATGGTGGATATGTTGCTTTTAGGAATGATCCTAAAGGTGGAAAGATTATTGGAAGAGGTACATTAAGAACAAGGAATTTGGATTTTGAGAAAGTGTACCTTGTACAAGGACTTAAGTTTAACCTCTTTAGTGTCTCACAAATGTGTGATAAAAGGAACTTTGTTATCTTTACTGACACTGAATGTATGATCCTTTCTCCTGATTTTCAGTTGCCAAATGATGAGTTTGTGCTATTGAGAGCCCCTAGAACTAAAAATATATACAGTGATCATATAAAGAACATAGTTCCCAAAAGAGCTTTGACTTGTCTGATTGCAAAGGCCTCTCTTGATGAATCCAAATTATGGCATAGAAGTCTTGGGCATCTGAATTTCAAAACTATGAATAAATTGGCAATAGGGAACCTTGTTAGAGGTTTACCTACAAAAGTTTTTGAAAAATGTGAAACATGTGTTGCCTGTCAAAAGGGTAAATAGCACAGAGTTTCTTTTAAGTCCAAAACAGTGAACACAATTACTCAGCCTTTACATTTGCTTCATATGGACTTATTTGGGTCTATTTTTGTGAATAGTTTGTCATAACCAAAACAGTGGTCTTATTTCCTATTTGTCAAAGATGACTTTAGTAGGTTTACTTGGGTATTCCTTCTGGTTTCTAAGGATGAAACTCTAGAGATTCTTAAGGAATTCATAACTAGAGTAGAAAACCTAATAAATCAAAAGGTTAAGATAATCAGATGTGTTGACATAAATAATGCCTAAAAACATTATTAACATTCATTGACATCTCTATGTTTTGATATGTAAACTCATTTAACTAAAAATCATGATGTAAACAAGTATTTAGCATTATATATTTCACTTTACATCCAAATCACTTAAGGTATGAATAAACAAAGTGTTTATTTCATTCTATGATCAAAAGGAAATTTTTCTGAATCACTAGAACTTCTATAAAATATCACAAAACATTTTATATCTTTTATAAAATATTTTTTGAATTAAAAGAATATGTTTAAATCATTATAAATATATGATTTCAAATTTCCAACCAAAAATGGCAAATTTTATCCATAAAAACCTTCCCCACAAGAGGGCAAACAAATCCAACGTTCTGGAGGGGCGTCCCCCTTAACTATACTAGGCGGCCCCCTTAATCATTAAGGGGACCGCTCCCTAATTAAGGGGACCGGCCACGCTCCAGAACAATAATTTGTTTGCCTATAAATACTGGTTCATTTCACAAATTTTCCTCACCTTTTGATCTAGATCTCCGTTTCTATTCTCTAAATCCTTTGATCATACATACATAAATCTTTGTTTCAAAGTGATCTAATCATCAACCTCTCAAGTTCAAGAGAAGAATACTTCTATCCTCCAAGACAAGAAGTATTACAACTTGTTGTGACCTCCACATCCAAGTTGTTAGAGAATCATCCATTGTATCTATCTCTTTATGTTATTTGTTGTGAATATTTGATAGAAGATAGTTTAGCTAGGTGTGTAGATAAAGCTATTGGTTAGTAGATTGTTGTGAAGGAGAAAGTTAGGAAGTAGATAGTTGTGAAGAAGATAGGTGTGAAGTAGATAGGTGTGAAAAAAATAGTTGAGAAGAAGATAGTTGAGAAGATAGATAGGTGTGAAGAAGTTGTGTAGAAGTTGTGACGAAGTTGTGGTGTGTAAATTGGTGTGTAAGGTTTTCTCCGCCATAAGGGAGCTTGTTAACATAGTGAAGAAAATTCAAGAGTTAGGTGCTCGGGGAGTGGAGTAGGGTAAGGAAGGTGTCCATGTAGCCGAACCACTATAAATCTCTTATCCCACGGTTCGATCTTTCCATTTCTCATTTACTTCTTTACGTACATTATTATTGCTTTAGCATACATATATATTGTTGTTAATATTGTGCAAGACTTGACTTCACTTAATATCGAATCTAAAGTTTTGAAAGAAAAGAAAACACACAAACAAAGTTTTTCAGAATAAACCAAAAAGACGTAAAACTATTCAATCCCCCTTCTAGTTTTCCACAATTGGCATCAGAGCTATGTCAAGCGAGATCTTTAAAATATATTGTATTTTAAAACTTGCAACGATCTATGGAATCTGAAAAATATTTAGAAGGGCAATCTATGCAAAGACCACCACTATTTGAAAGTAATGGATTTTTTTATTGGAAAAATAGATTTGAAACTTATGTGAAATCTAAATATCTTGATATTTGGCATGTTATTACCTTTGGTGATTTTCCTCCTACTCAACAAAATCCGGAAACTAAAATAGATGAAATTGTACCTTTTGAAAAACAAAATGATGATTTGAAAAAGAAACTAGCAAAAAATAATGAAGCTAAAATGGTAATTTATAATGCGTTACCACGCAAAGAATATGAAAGAATTTTTTTGTGTAAAACCGCCAAAGAAATTTGGGAATCACTACATATTACTCACCAAGGTAATAGTCAAGTCAATGACAATAAAATAGATCTTCTTGTACAACAATATGAACAATTTACAATTTCGGAAGAGGAATCAATTGACAATGCGTTTGCTAAATTTAACACTATTATCACAAGTTTAAAAGCACTTGATGAGACATTTTATAGTAAGAATTGTGTTAGGAAATTTCTTAGGGAATTGCATCCAAAATGGCAACCTAAGGTCACGGCAATTGAAGAATCGAAGAATTTGATGACGTTGTCACTTGATGAACTTATTGGCAACTTAAAGGTTCATGAAGAAATTATAAGAAGAGATTCGGAAACTGTCAAAGTCAAGAAAGAACAAGCTAAATCCATTGCTCTAAAAGCCAAAAAGGAACTTAGTGACGATGATGATTCAAGTGACGAAAGTGAAGATGAAGAATATGCAATGGCCGTAAGAGAATTCAAGAAATTCTTCAAAAGACGAGGAAGATTCAATAGATTACCACGATACGAAAGAAAGTCGTTCCAAAGTAATAGAAGCGATAACTACGGGAAAAGAAAGTGCTTTAGATGTGGAAGTCCAAATCATCTCATTGGTGAATGTCTAAAGCCACCGGGTTACGAAAATCAAGGCGCTTTCGTTAGTGGAACATGGAGTGATAGTGACAAAGAAGAAGTGGAAAAACCAAGAGACGAAAAATGCTTTGTAGCCAAAGCGACCGATGAAATATGCTTAGGAATAGACTTGGAGCCCGACAAATGGATCAAGGATAGCGGATGTTCGAGGCACATGACGGGGAACCGCAAACTATTTTCTACATACAAGGCATACAATGGAGATAACGTTATTTTCGGTAGTGACTTGCGTGGAAAAATCATTGGCAAAGGTACGATTTCTCATGACTTTCTTACTATTGAAAATGTTGAGCATGAAGATAATTTAACTTATAACTTACTTAGTATAGGCCAAATATGCGAAAATAAGTGTAGAGTTACCTTTACCGATAGGGATAGCGAAATAGTTAAGAATGGAAATGTAATAGGTAGAGGAATTAGGAAATGAGGCATATATGTTATGAAACTAGGAAACAAACCGGAAGATAGGATATGCCTAACAACTCTAGACGAAAACTCCACTTTGTGGCATAGGAGATTAGGACATGCAAACATGCAACAAATACAATCTTTAGCCTCTAAAGAATTAGTTAGAAACTTGCCTAACCTAAGATATGACAAACACTTTTGTGATGCATGTAAAATTGGAAAACAAGCTCATGCTAGTCACAAAGCTAAGAATATAGTATCCACTACTAGGTGCCTAGAATTATTACATATGGATCTATTTGGTCCATCCACTGTACGGAGCTATGGGGGAAACAATTATACCTTAATAATAGTAGATGACTATTCATGATACACGTGGACTAGGTTCTTAAGTGACAAAACCCAAGCCTTTGAAAAATTTGAAATATTTAGTAAAATGATTCAAAATAAATTAGGATGCACAATAGTAGCCATTAGGACGGACCATGGTAGGGAATTTGATAATGAAGTACAATTCGGAAAATATTGTGATTTAAATGGAATATCTCACAATTTCTCCGCTCCTCGTACTCCTCAATCAAATAGAGTAGTAGAAAGAAAGAATAGGTCACTACAAGAAATGAGTAGAACAATGTTAAATGAACAATCCATCCCACAAAAATTTTGGTGTCACGCTGTAGATACATCAACATATATTATTAATAGGGTATCAATTAGGAGAATTTTAGGAAAAACTCCTTATGAGTTACTAAGAGGTAGAAAACCTAACTTAAGCTACTTTAGGGTATTCGGAAGTAAATGTTATATTTTAAACACTAAGGATTACCTTACTAAGTTTGACCCAAAATCATACGAAGGAATATTTTTAGGCTACTCACAAAACAATAAAGCATATATAATACTTAACAAACACACTATGAGAGTAGAAGAATCATTAAATGTAACATTTGATGAAATACCACCACCTCCTAAAACATTACCTTTAGAAGATGATGACTTAGTCGAAGATGAAGCTATTGAAGTTAGTAAAACAAAACACATAGGAAATGATAATGAAAACATAGACTTAGAATATAATGAAGTCGTAAATATTAAGGAATCTAAATTACATCCATTAGATAAATAATAGCAAGTCTTAATCAAATAACCCTTAGGACACAAGCCCAAGATAAAAATAACTTCTTTTGTTTCCTCTCAGCAATAGAACCTAAGAATATTAATGAAGCATTAAAGGATGAAGGTCGGGTTATAGCTATGCAAGAAGAATATTAATGAAGCATTAAATTACATCCATTAGATAAACCAATTTAAGGCAAATGATGTTTGGGAATTAGTCCCAAATCCAATGAACATGACCATCATAGGAACTAAGTGGGTATATAGGAATAAGTTAGATGAAAATGGAGTAGTAACTAGGAACAAAGCTAGGTTAGTTGCCCAAGGTTATAATCAACAAGAAGGAATTGATTATGACGAAACTTATGCCCCCGTAGCTAGACTAGAATCTATTAGAATATTACTTGCCTATGCATGCGCCTTAGACTTTAAGTTATTCCAAATGGACGTGAAAAGTGCATTCCTCAACGGTTTTATCAATGAGGAGGTTTATGTGGCACAACCTCCAGGATTCATTGACTTCACAAAACCTGATTATGTTTATAAGTTAAAGAAAGCTTTATTCAAACAAGCTCCTAAGGCTTGGTATGATTGATTAAAAGCTTTTCTTATTAAACATAATCATTCCATGGGAATGGTAGATAACACTCTTTTCACTAAAAAGAAAGACCCAAATCTCATCATTGTTCAAATATATGTTGGCGACATTATATTTGGATCGACTTGTCAAGAAATGTGTGATGAATTTGCCAAAATCATGCATTATGAGTTCGAGATGAGTATGATGGGTGAACTAAAATTCTTCCTAGGATTACAAATAAAACAATTAGTAGATGGAATATTCTTTAACCAATCTAAGTACATTAAGGAAATGCTTAAGAAATTTGGCCTAGAAGACTCAAAACCCATGAAAACCCCCATGTCTACGGAAGTGAAACTCACAAAGGATGATGAAGGTGAGTCCGTAGATAATACTCTGTATAGGGGAATGATAGGGAGTTTACTATACTTAACGGCAAGTAGACCCGATATCATGTTTAGTGTCTGCCTTTGTGCCCACTTCATGAGGATCGTAAAACCTCTCACCTAGAAGCAGTTAAGCATATCTTCCGATACATTAAAGGCACTATACACTTAGGATTATGGTATCCTAAGGGATCCGGGATAGAAACAATCGTTTATGCGGATTCGGATCATGCGGGAGACTACGTAGATAGAAAGAGCACCAGCGGTATTTGCACTTTTATGGGATGTAGTCTAACATCTTGGTTTTCAAAGAAGTAAACCGCTCTTGCTATTTCTACCACCGAAGCCGAATATGTAAGCGCTGGAAAGGCATGTCAACAAGCACTATGGATGAAACAAGCTCTCATAGACTATGACATTAGGTTAGAAAATGTTCCTATTATGTGCGATAACGAAGGTGCGATATATTTAAGTAAAAATCCGGTTCAACACTCTAGGACTAAACATATAGAAATAAGCCACCACTTCCTTAGGGATAATGTACAAAAAGGAAACATGTCTATAGAAAAGGTTGCATTGGAAGATAACATTGCGGATATATTCACTAAACCCCTTAAGCATGAATTATTCAACCACTTGCGTTTAGGATTAGGAATGATGGAACAAACTGACTAAATTTTATTGCATTTACTGTACTTATTACTTGCATAAAAATTTATTTATCTTTTTCTCTTCATATCTGAGTCTAGGAATCTATTTCGCTCAAGATTAAAGATTGGGAAACCTCATTTCAATTGCAAATACATTCTTATAAAACCCAATCAAATTTTCTTTAAAACTATTCTCACATCTAGGAAACACATAAAACCATTTTTCTTGCATTGTTTAATGCTAAAAACATTTTCTTGAATCATGCATAAAATCTCACATGAACTATCAAAATATATAATCTAATATATACCATTTATATTCATGAATTGAGCAAAAATCGAATCAAGGAGATTTTGGATTGTTTCTTAGGAAGTTTTCTTATTTGCATTTAGGAGTCAAAACAATCACAACTCCACATTTGTTGCATATAGACACACACTAGGACAAAGTCACAAACAATGTTATCATTTTGTTCCATCACTTGTTCCTCATTCACTAGTTGCCTTTGCCTTTAATCTTAGATAGTTTCTCTAGGAAGTATTGAGTGCCCTTGCCTTTGCTTGTCTCCTCTAGATTATTATTGATTGCTTGTTTGCTCTATTACTTAAGTGTTTTTGCATGCATGCTATATTATGATTAGAATAGATGCTATATTGCATCAAAGAGTTAAACTTGCTTGAGACCAAACCCAAAAACATAACCTTTCTGCAAATTTGCTGCCAAAAACCCAATTCTGGCAATCTGGAAACCACCAGATGGGCGGCCCCCTTAATTATGTAAGGCGGCCCCCTTAATGATTAAGGGGACCGGCCCCTAATTAAGGGGACCGGCCATCTGATGGTCGGGTTTACAAAATCTTTTCTGCTTTTTAGCCCATTTCACCCTACACTTCCCAAAATTCACAAACATATTTTGTCCTAATCTCCCAAACAAACATTATCCATCCATAATCACACACGTCTCACACTATAAATACCCCACTCTCTCAACTTGGACCAAGTTTCAAACCACACTCATTTTTGCCCTTGTTGCATCTTCCTCCAAAAACAAATCCTCTACTTGAGTGAAGATATCTCTTGGATCGCGTATCTTCTCACTCGTCCTCATCCAATACCACCCTTGACACGATACAACATCGTGAGGTCCACCTCTTCCGCTCCATATCCTACTCCATATCCTTCTCCATCAAACAACTATGCTTTATCCTTATGTTCCCCTCAAGCAAATAAAACACTCAACCATGGGTTGCAAGCAAGTCCAAGTGCTCTCTTTGGCAATATAGGACTTTATTTTTTTGTTTGTTTCGTTGATTATAATCAATATGCTTCAAGCATATTGAATGTTCTAATGATGTTCATTTCTATGATCATCTTATATGATTGAATGAATCTATTTTTATTTGCATTATTAATGCTTTGCAAAAGATATGTTTTTTTGTATATGGTGGAGAACCAAATGTAAAACTTGGTGTAACAGGTTTCTGTGATGCGTCCTGGCAAAGTAACAAAGATGATGCGAAGTCTCAGACGGGTTATGTCTTTGTTATCAATGGAGTAGCAGTAGACTGGAAGAGCAAGAAGCAGAGTACAATTGCGATGTCTACAACATAAGCTGAATACATTGCTGCTTCAGAAGCTGTTATGGAGGCTGTGTGGATTAGGAAATTTATTTCAGGGCTTGGTGTTATGCCGTCAATTGAATTACTTATTAATATGTATTGTGACAATTCTACTGCAATCATATTTGCCAATGAACCTGGAGTCATGAAGGGCACCAGACATTTTCTACGGAAGTATCACTTTGTTCGAGAAAAAGTTAACGAAGGTGAAATAAATTTGCTGATAGTTCACACAGATGATAACTTAGCTGATCCATTCACTAAGGCTTTAGCTAAGGAAAAGCTTTATGAATTAGCCAATATTATTGGACTTAAATTAACTAGTATTTTCATGCATAAATGTGATTAGTATTTAGATAAAGGATATTGTAAATAATTATTATTTTAATGAAATAAAGTATTATGGTATGTTTATTTCTATTAATTATTGTTGTCTTATTTTTGCATCTTTAAATCCATGAATAAAAGTTATTCTAAATTTTCCGTTGTCAGTTAATAATATGGGAATATTATTAAATTAAGACAAATCTGAAGGTTGGTATAATATACTTAAAGTATATTGATGCGTAGTCATGCCATTTCAGATGATATTCAATGATACCGAATATAGGACTTATCCCAACTATATGATGTTACTTTATGGATCTTGTCATTAAGTAAATTATAAGAAGTTATCCTCAGACTTGAGATACAAGATAACAGTCATAAATGTAGTACATTTTTGTGGAACAACTTAACGCTATACGTAATTGGTAGTCATATGGGTTGTTTTCGGAAGTGTTACAAAGTTTGTGTGTTTCGCTTGTAGTCAATATAGAATTTGTTCCTTCAAACTAGTTTTTGGAGTTTAATACTGTTGGCCCCTCATAGGGTTGTCAAGGTGTTTGCGTGGCCACGCTCAAGATCTTCCCTGAAAAGTTCAGACGATTTGGTAATCTTGTCAATCACTAACAACGAGAAACAGAATGGTTAATTAAGGAATGACCTAGATCCATATCCTTATTAACGTGGTATTAGAAACAAAAGGATAATAATAATGAGAAATCATTAAAAGGTTTTCCAGGAGCTTTACTCAAGTTGTACTAGAGGCATCGGCGTGTTGCAGACGCTAACCGATGTGATCACTCTATTATGATATGTCTATGTGGGAACTGTTAGTTTTATAGACGATAACATAATAGATGTGTGTTAGGATCGAACTTGAGATCGCAGGATTGCACACTTTACGTATGAAGAGTAAATGAATAATTAATTATAAATGTTATATATATAATTATTAATAAACACAAAACTAGTAACGACCGTTAGTATTTAACGGAAAAGGCTAACGACCATTAGACGAAAATTAGGAAAGTTTTATTTGTGAATAAATTGGAAGGCAAGAAATTTCTAGAATCCCCTTGGGGGTCTAGGCCGATCGGCAAAGGGGGTAAACCCACCTCCTTTGTGACTTGAGCTCAAAGTTTACTCACCTATAAATACAAACCCGAGATTCATTGTTCCATACAACTTGTACACACAATTCTTGGTGTTTTCTTTCTTTCTCTTGTCCCATAATCGATCCATACTAAACCCTTTTAAGGGATTCGATTTTCAAAGCTAAAACTAGTTTTGTGTTTTATTTACTTGCATAAACTTTTACTTGAATTAGTACGTGTGTACAAGAACGCGATTCAAACACACTATTGCTTGATTCTTGGATTGAATTACAAAAGAGGTAAGGGGTAATTCTTATAATCCACATAAACCATAATTTGGGTTCTTGAGTTGAAGATTTGCATCAATTGATTCTTGTTCGGGCTAGAATCACTACGGTATTTTTACTATTTATATTTGATTAATTAATTACATATTATAAGATCTTGTTATAATTGCTTCCGCTATGCTTACTTGATTTTATTGGTTTATTTATATGCATGTCATGATTATATAATTCGAAGAGACGTTTCCATTGCATTGGTTGCTCTCTCCCAAATATAGTTATTGAGTAAATGTCTTTTTTTTTCTAAGATAATACAAAAGCTTGTTTCGTAGCGTGTATGGACGAATTTAGATTGAGAACTCCTCAAACTACAACCTACAGTAAAACCTCTATAAATTAATAGTGTTGGGACCAATATATTTTATTAATTTAACGAGATATTATTATATCGATAAAATAATAATTTATTAATTTAAAGAGGTTTTACGTATGGCTTTTAAATTTTCAAGTCTAATATACTAGCTAGTTACAATGTATACTCATTAGGGATAAAAAAAATAAATTTTAAAAACAAGTTCCAATTAATATTTTATTAATTCACACTCACACTTTATGAAAATAGAATTAACACTTTTTGTTGCAATACGAAAAGACAACGCACCAACTCTTTAGTGCAATAAAGAGATTTTAAGCTAAACTCAATATAAAGTTCAACAAAAAAATAAGTGACTATGGATTCATTTTTTACTAAACAATCTTAGCATTTTGAAGTGTATCTCTCTCTCTTACACATATATAGGGCACGTTTGGCGCGCGAACTTATCAAAACTTATCATAGCATGAGTTTATTTTTTTTTAGAAAAATAAGTTACCATTAAAATAAGTCTTGTTTGGCTGACATAGCTTGAAGGAACATGTAAAAAAATAAGCTACTAAATGGAATGCTAGTTGAAGGAGCATGTAGAAAAAAACTCCAGCGACATGCTCCAGCAACCCGCTACAACGATCCGCTCCAGCTCCTACTAGTGCCAAACATACCCATATACATATATATGAAATTGTTAGTAATTATTAATTTATAGTTTCGTTGGGACTAATATATATACACTAGGGTTTTAAAAAAATTATTATCTTAATATTTTATCGATTAGGGTCCAAATTTGTACTGGTCACAAGTTGGGACTGGACAAATTATTAATTTTATTGAGGTTATTAATTTATCGAGTATTAATTTATAGAGGTTTTACTGTAGTATTTTGCAATGGTAGTAAAATCTAATTTGGAATAATTATCTTTAGTATAAATACAATAACTTTTTCACCAAAAAGTATACATAATCCAGGCTAGTGACTGCCCGGTGTTAGCCTGTTGCTTATCATCATGTATTCTACATATTATGTTTATCTTTTTTGGAAGATGATCTTCTGTAATTTCAATAGGTTTCTCTCACAGTACCACTATTTATATTAATTGAAGATCTTTTGGCTATTATCACTACAGAGGCCCGCAATATAGCTAGATTGCAAAGCTTATTAAATTTGAAAGCAACCACAAGAAATTTCATGGTATATATTCATTTGGGAGTTGGGACCAAAGAGAAAATTCTTTGGCGTTATTTCCATGAAATTTCGAGGTCTTCTATACAGGACAAGGTTTATCAAAGTATTCCCTACAATCAAACCCCAAAGTCTTTGAACCGTAACAAAAGAGGCGGCTCAGACAATTCAAAATAAAGCGCCATCAAAGACCCGGCATAGAAGATATTTTTCATCAATGCGTGTACTTATTCTAAAAACATGAATATACGACCAAGTTAAAATGAAATACAGAGCAACTATTATGCGGTTTCGTAATGAAATGGAATCTATGGAAGTTGGCGTGCTTTCTCTTAAGTCTTAACTATCTAGGAGACTGCATTTCCTTGCAGCTATATAAATAGCTACAGAGACTAGATTGTATACAATATAGAAGTACAGAACATTACTTATAAGGGATTTGCTAATAGGTGCCCACTGGGCATTGTTTTAAGTATAAACATATGGAAAGTTTGAGTATATTAATTTCATATTAATTGCGTGTATTTATAGTTTAAACTATGCCCACTCGGCACTCGTTAGGAAATCCCTACTTATAAAAAGGAGGTGAAAAACTTCTCATGTTTTAAAATTGCTATATTAATTCACTTATTGATATGTAACTACTAGAAATAAATTAGCTGATATATTATATATATCGAGCTTTGTAAGGATAAATTGTGTGATTATATACTTTATTTTGATAAGTATGAAACAATTAACATATTGACACCAAATATTAAAGACTCATAAAAATATGAATTTAATGACACCAACAATCTATAAGCTTTTCACAGGTTTTTCACACAACCAGTTTCCTCACTTAAACAAATGGTTACGTAATGAGTCGTTTATCATCACGTTTCATTAAAACTAATTCTGGCTAAGTACCTTGGTGTTTCAGTTTTTTTTTCACACCTCAAATCAGTATTCTAGCAAAAAGCTAGAACTAGGGGTAGGGGGTGGAGGAGAGGTTTTGCCGGCTTATAATTTTTTTGTCTATTATGTTAAGGACAATTTAAAGCACTCATTTTTTATATGGCCGTGGTTGGCTTCTCTGTTCCAGTTGCTGTTGTTACCCTCTTAGAACTTTTTAGGACACACATCATCTATGTTTTACCCATACTACATGTTAATTCACTAGAAAGGTGTGCAATCCGACGTCGTCTGTTGAGGTAACCCGTTCATCAGTAAGGAATTGCAATAGAAATTCCGAACATATATATGCCTATAGTACTTGATCACGCGCTGCAAGTCCTATCAGATATTTCATACTAAAAAGTATTCTTCAATTTCCTATTTATTTAATTTGAAAAGAAAAAAAAAAAAAAAGGTAAAAAATACAAGAACTTTCACAAAACTCTAATATCGAGGGGAAAAAAAGAACTTTTAACGAATTGAAATGAAAAAAAAAAAAAAAAAAAAAAAAAAAAAAAAAAAAAAAAAAATATCAGTCAAAACAAAAGTAGCTAGAAGCCTAGAACACATCAAAAAAAAAAAAAAAAAAATAACACCATCATGAATAGTATGCTGTTAACAGGAATTTAAAACTGATTACATTTCAAAAGTGTGCATGTTTCATAGCCTACTAGCAGGGTACCCGAGCGTTGCGGCGGCGGGTACTCTGAAATAAAATTTTCTGATGAATCATTTATTTTAGTTTATTATGTTCTTTTTTATTAAAAATTTACGGATATCAACAATTTCGTTTAGCCCGCGCAAGTTCGGGCTTGAGCCCGTTGGCCCGTGCCCATTCGGGCTCTAGCCCGTTTTGCCCGCGCCCGTTTGGGCTCAAGCCCATTTGGGCCATTACCCGTTCATGGTCGAATATTTGTATAACGTGCTTTATTATTTGTATTAGTGACATTTAATGCATGATTTGTGTTTAATTTGGTTGTACAATATGTTTGATAAGTTGTATTTCTATGTAAGGGGTGTTTTAATAGCTGTATTAATTATATTTATTGACCAGTTAATTAATTGACTACATTAAATAGCATTGATGTGGTGTTTTCTTATTTTAATATGTGCATTAAAGTGTTCTATTCTACGCTTATTTTATTGTAAGTCTGAAAATTATCTGCATTAAAGTGGTGCACACTATGCTTATTTTCTTTTAATTCTTAAAATTTGGAGAAAGAGTCATCCCTCTATTATATGTAGTATAGATAGTATATATGAAGTTAGACTTGGAACTCCTCAAAATACTACTACATCACCTAGAAATACCAAATGACAGACATGAAATTCGTTGTTCTACAACTTCTTATCCCATCACTGAATCCTACACACTCATTAACTCAACCAACTTCGTGAAGCCGGGCTGCCAGTCAATGCAGGAACTTAACTGTTCCTTACCCTTTCGGTATCGGAGACAACTCGGAGTGTTATATATATGATGGATTTCGCATCTACTGCAACACTTCACTAAACCCTCAAAAGGCCACTATTTCTGAAGGCGGAGGCGACTACGAGTTGATCAAAATATATTTGATTCCACCATTCGGATTTCCAATATAGTGTCGAGCAGGTTCTATTCTCCAAATGGCAGAATATATAATGAAAGTGAAATAACAGTGAACTTAACTGGGAAGCCGTACTCGTTCTCGGAAGTAAACAAGCTTACAGTTATCGGTTGCTATGATTCTGCTTGGTTGGAAACCTCAACCAAAAGTAGAAAATCTTGGGACCCTGCGGACAGGTTGTATGATATATTGTTCACTACAAGATGAGTTTGTAGGTGAAAAGTGTGCAGGAAATGGTTGTTGTCAATCATCCATACCCAACGACATAAACTATTATAGCACTAAGATCTATTCCTTGCTGGATTCAGCCAATAACAGGTCGTTCAATACTTGTACATACGCCTTTGTTGGTGAGGCGAATCTATTCAAGTTTAAGGGTTGTAATGATTTAGATGATATTGATTTCAAAAAGAGGATCGAGGATAATGTGCCGATTGTGCTTGAATGGGCTATTGGTAATCGAGTTGTTTTGAAGCCAAAGCAACAGACGGTTTTGCATGCAATTCAAATAGCAAATGTGTTAGCTCTACAAGGAAAAGTGGTGGGTACCGTTGCAAATGTAAAGAAGGCTACGAAGGAAATCCATATCTTGCTCCTGGCTGCCAAGGTACGATCAATAAACAAAAGGTTATATCATTGCTTTATCACATTATCGAATCTCTATATAAAGATTAAAAAAAGAGTAAATTACACAGTTCATTCCTCATGTTGTACTATTTTTCATGTGAAGTCCTTTTTTCGAAATAATTATTTCAAATATCCTAAAAGTGTTTTGTAAAAAGTGGTGAAAATGAAATTTGACTATAAGAGATATTCCTAAAAGTTTTTCAATATTCGTAAAAATCTTCAGTTGTATTACTGGATTGATCAAACTTCTCAATTTTTTCCAAACTATTTCTTAATGATCTTTTACCCTATTGTGTTCCTAAATACAGTTAGTAAACTTTATATTACCTTTTACTTGATACAAAAGCAGGTGCAGATTGTTTAAGTCTCCTATGTTCTATAATCTATGATGCAAATATAAAACATGTGTTTGTGCAGGTTTTGTATTGGGCACACAGATACTAGTTTTGTCAATTGGTGCGTACAAACTAATACAAAAGAGGAAGGATAAGAGATGTAAAGAGATATTCTTCAAAAGAAATGGTGGTTTGTTGTTACAGCAACAAGCATCAAATGGTGGACATGCAACTCAGACAACAAGAATGTTTAGTGCAATAGAACTAGAGAAAGCAACCGACCAATACAATGGAAATAGAATATTAGGTCGAGGAGGCCAAAGAACAGTGTACAAAGGAATGTTACCAGATGGAAAAATAGTAGCTGTAAAGAAATCCATGTTGGTAGATGAAAGTCAAGTTGAATCATTTATCATTGACGTATTTTTACTGTCCCAAATTAACCACAGAAATGTGGTGAAGTTGCTTGGATGTTGTCTAGAAACAGAAGTTCCAATTCTCGTTTATGAATTCGTGTCAAATGGAGATCTGTGCCAATTCATACATGACGAAAATTATGAGTTTCCTACTTTTTGGAGTATACGACTTCAAATCTGTTGGAATTTATTAATCATAACACTTATAAAATAAACTAGTAAACATCAAAGCATGCAGCAGAACTAAAGATCATAATACTTGTAATTATTAACCGAATTAAAAGAATATGCGTATGATGCGTATTGTGTCATGTGTAGTATAGAGGTGATTTAGCCTATTCAAGTTTTAAATTTATATTTTGCTGACTTATCATATAACACACACATTAACGAGCAGTGTACCCGATAAGTATGTAGATAGTGGTAAGCAGAGTGTCAATCACTAAGAGTGGAACGTAATATCTAGTTAACCTAATCACTATTTTAATATTCTAAGTTAGTTTGATAATCTAATCTAACGCAAGGGGGGTTTAGTCTGATAGACTAGCACAGTTTTGGCAGATTAACAATAAAAGTAAAACTAATGAGAACGAATCAGAAAATAGCAACCACGCACACTGATAGATAATAGATACAGAGAGAAGGCCTGTCCTGTTGTTAACTAGCTTGTCACTTGTTTTATTGCTAGTTTTATATGATGAGTATGGTAATCTTATCTGTCTCATTGGATCCTAAATATAGGCGAGTAAACTCTTAATGATCACTTATGCCTATCTCACTTATCTAGGCACCAGTTAAGTAGGCGAGGAGGGGGTATGGCAGTTCAAGCAAAACTCAGCTAGACACAGAGGTTATCAATGCGCATACACAAGTCACCAAAAAAACATCATATAAATATTAATCGATGGGAAAGCAATTTTAAGGGGAGCAGTACGGTGGCTACAAGCCCATCAATCCTGATGGATTAAAGCTTACTAATACAATAAAACAAAACTACTTAATGAATTAAATACATGCAGGACCTTCTTTTTGCTCTAAGATCATCGTTTGAGGTGTGTCTTGTGTTGCTTCTTCGTCTGAATTCAACTCTTTAAGGTTTGGTTGCAACAAAAATTCGTAGGTAATGATGGTCTATTTATAGTTTATGTCTGAGGGTTCGATGCGGCGCATCAACTAAATAGATGCGGCATATTGAGGTAACTTCGCATGGGGTACAAGATTATTATATTCTGCAATATTCGTACACCGTCTTTAGATGCTGCGTATATTTAATCTTTATGCGGCGCATTTTCTTCAGCGTGTTGGATTATATTTGGTGAAGTCTTGATAGTAATACATTGTATGTCAATAGTGTGATGTGGCGTATCTGAAGTACAACAAGTTGGATCTTCTTCGTTGATCAAAGATTCATATGTGGCGCATGATAAAATCACATGCGGCACATTCTTCAAAGTCAGACAATGGTCTTCGAATTCATCTAAGTATGATAGTACGGCGCATCTGTCTAGAATGATGCGGCATATCTACTTGATTTCAGTAGACTTTTCCATCTTGGTTAATTTGCTCCATATTTCGTCCAAAATCGCCAAGTTTCACCTATTGCTTGTTATTTCCTGAGAATCACTAAAATAAACAATCAAGCACCGATTCTCATATATAATATACTAAAACAAGTCAATTAAATAGGATAAGTGATGTCAATATAATGTACTTATTTGATATCATCAAATATCCCCCACTTAAACTTTACTTGTCCTCAAGTAAACCTTTAGATTGCATTTATGAAATAGTATCCTAAAAGATATTAGAATATATTTATATCATTAAGCACATATTCATTTTATCATAATCACACAACCAATACACTTAACGAAGTAGAAACAAAATAATTTTTTTTTAGTATCAAACAAATCTAAATCATTTAGTTGCTCGGTCGTGACGAATATTCTATCATAGGCTTGGCAAACATACACATTTCCTCCACTAAAGCTAAGGAGTATCAAGTCTAAAGCGGTAAAAAGGGTTTTGAGGCTTAAAGGTTATAAACCTAGCTTCGCTAAAACGTTTCCTGCATAAACTTAGTAGATCGTTGGTGCGAGTCCTCGATGCCTCAACTAACGGATGGTCACTAGTGTGCTCCTTGGATCGCTGGTGCGTTATTTGCATAACGGATGGTCACCAAGTTACAAACTAGATTGCTAGCGCGTTAGTCAATTAATCTAATACTCAGATGGTCACTACCTTATTCATACATTCTACATTCTTACTTAGCTATCATTATATTCGGATGCTCGAAAGCTAACAACGAATAGAACAATATGGTTAGGTACGGATAATATTTGGGATAAAAATTGGTGTAAAATATAAAATATATAAAACAAATAGATTAAGTCCTTATGTGTAGTTAATCACTTCCCTACGATCCCATGAATAAGACTCGTATCATTGAATAACTCACGCTTTAGGTAGACACGAATTATACTCAATAAAATCTTAAACAAAGAACAAACCTTAGTTGGCGTTCCCATAACAGCCAACTCCCTTTCAATCCATAAATATATTACAACAACAAATGGTGGAGATATCTTCCACTTAATACAAAACTTTACAATAGTTGGTCAAACAAACTTCCAACTTTCTTCTTTCTTTTTCTTTTCTGATTTTTTCAATTTTTTTTTTAATAACATAGATGTGTAAAATTTCACAACTTTACTATCACAATTTTTCCGGATAATGTTTCTTTATTTTTCAAAACTTCAGATATAAAAGTAATAGTGAAAGTAGTAAACACACACAAATAAAAATATACAATATGTACTTTCACTCCAATTGCATTGGTCAATTTCCCGACCTAACCAAAGATAATGAATTACGCACATGAACACAGTTACACAAGGAAACACACTTTGCCCAAGCAACTAACCATGGACTTTAATCTACAGGGTACGCTAAGGTGTAAAGGTGTAACGAAATATAAACATAGGTGTAAGAAACGAAAGGAATGGCTCTGAGAGTTTTTCTAAGGGTATCTTACTATAAAAGTGAGCAAACAAAAGGGTTTATATGGGGGTTAACTAACCAATGAAGTTAATTAATAACACATAACATATAAAGGCTATTTGGGTGTAATCCTAGAAATTTACCAATTTAGACAAGTCACTCCAATTATACCAAGAATACTCATTATTGTGGACTCATATAGTATATAAGCCAAGTTCTAAAGTTTACAAGACACCGGCACACTAAAATGTCTATTAAAAAAGTTCTCACAATTTTTTGAAAATAAGGTTATGTGTGCGGTTATGTAATTAAGACTAAACAAAAACATGCTATTTTTTTTTTTTTTTTTTTTTTTTTTTTTTTGACATATTATGCATAGATTTAACTATATTTTTGAAAAGTTTAGGACAAGTAACATTATAATTCTCCATTCCCCCACTTAAGTTAAACAACGTCCTCATTGTTTGTATTTAAAATTAAAAACGGGAAATTAAAAAGAATTAGAACGAAAAACTCCCTTAGGTTTGCTCGGTATGATCCTCCATTATGCATTTGCGAGCAATCCTATAAATACCACCATTCTTAAAATTCACACCTGAGCATATGCCGCATCTATGGATTGAGATGCGCCACATCGACTACAGGTCTGACAGACTCGACACAAAAAAAACAGTAAAGATAAATCTAGGTTGTCTCCCGGTAAGCACTTTTCTTTATTCCAGAGTCTTCAAGTTAGACTCATCTTCAGCTCCTATTTTGTTCTCGTCACGTACCACCCTTCTTCCTTAATGTGAAAGATGTCATGATATACTTGTGTAACATTCTCTTCAGTAAGAGTTAATTCGTTAAATTCAGTAATCTTAACCGCAGCATATTCTTCCAACGACCCAAAGGAATACTTAATCACCTCAAATTTTTCAGTGGTAAAGGTTGGAGGTCTTTGATATGGTATTCCAAGAAGTCGACATTTTTGTTTCTTGAATGATTCTACTTTCTCGTTAAGAAAGTTAGACTCTTGATTACAAATAAGATAGTCTTCAAGTCCGTTTGTGAATTCATTGTCATTTTCTTCAATCGATTCTGGAAGAACTTCATGAACATCTTCAATACGATGATAACTATCCTCACTACTTGATTCATAATTGTTCGAAGTTGTTCCCATTCTCTTTGAAGTCTTCATTGTAATCTTTGGTCAGGCTTTGTATAATCATTAAAGCTCCTATGCACCTATTCCCAAAACGTCATGTCCTTAGGGTCACGAAGTTCCTTAAGGCTTTCGATTATCGCCTTCTCTTGTAAAGCTTTGCTTTTTCTTTCACTATCTTCAACCAAATCATACCAACTGTAGTCCGCAAAGTATACATTATTCCCAATTCGCGTCATACCAATCATGTTTACTCCATTGCAAATTTTGTCGTTCCTCCAGTCACAACTTGGCCATTCACTTCCATCCTTGAATAGGCTCATAGCTATGTACCAATTCATCATAGTACACTGGTTTATTAGAAACCCATGGAATTTGATCGTTCCATTCATATAACCAAGTGTTCTTGAATGCATCATAAGTTTTGAACCCCGGTAGATCTTTAGTAAGTACATCAGTGTCAATCTTCAATAAATAATTAAATTCATTAAATTCCTTGCATAGAGGTATTTCGTATTCGAACAGATTCGTTTCAATTCTAAATAATCCAGCCACCTCATCTTCAAGATCTTCATCATCCTTCCCCGTTTTCCAATAAGTCCAGAGTTCATTTTTCAGAGATGAACACATTTTTCCAGGGTAACAAAACTTAGACTTCAACCAGCAGCGAATTTAGGACTAAATTCTTCCAAAAACTTCGTTTTAAGCTCAACCCAACTAGTAATTGATCTGGAAGGTTCATTTTTCAGCCAACACTTTGCGGACCCTGAAAGTGTAATAGGAAATACTTGAAGCATAAACTGATTAAAGGTTGTATACTTTATTTGGTAAAGGTTAGCAATTTCAAGGATCTTTTCCAAGTGTTCATTAGCATCCTCATGTTCTGATCCACTAAAGGTATTATCATGTAGCACCTTGAGAAGTTGACCTTTTACTACAAACTTGGCATTCACATCAAGCTTTGTTCTTGCAACTACCGAACCATCATATATTCGGGTCTTGTTCATGTACTCTTCTATTGTTGTTTTTGTCATTGTTTCTGGAACTCCTTCTTCAATTCCTGAAATGGCATTACACCATCAGTAGGATATGTTTAATAAAGTAGAATATCAGAAAACTAACAACGAAAACGGAGTACGAAAAATAAAAGTTGCTAATATTCGCAGACGATATGCCGTATCCTTAAAATAGGATACGCCGTTTCTTATTACATTAAAAATAAATAAGACTTTTATTCAGAAAAATAATATGCCGCTTTATTAATAGTTTATCGATCCATAGAGGATCAAGTTTAGTATAAGTTTGTTCTTATATTCCGCATAATTACAAGCTCACAGAGATTATCTAACTTAGTCTTACTAGTGATGACATTAGTTGGCTAACGATCTATTGGTTCGTGATCTATCAAAGTATAGATCCCTACATAAACGTTCGAGGAGCCAGGACACTTTAATTCGTAAATCCACAACTCATCTCGACGGCTTATATAATGAACTCCTCACATGAGGCTCCCTACTATTGTAGTAGTTGATAATATATATATATATATATATATATATATATATATATATATATATATATATATATATATATATATATATATATATATATATATATATAAGTTTTGATCCGAAAAGTTACATGTCCGATATTTGAATAAACTTAGAAAAGCTTATTTTTACATGAAGATTGTTATTAGGGTAAGTTTTTTATAACTTGTATCTCATGGTTCTTTTAGATGAAGTAGATCCAAATTGTTTGTTCAAGTTATCGCCAACTCCTTGTTTCATGTTTTCGCCTAATTAATTTTATATGGTCATTTAGTCATGGCCTTGCCATGACCTTTGGTCATTGTTCCATGGTCATGAGACTCAACCTTGGCTCTAGCCATGGTTGTGGTCTTGGTTCTAGGTCATAAGACCTCTTGTTCTTTTCAAAACATAACCATTATATAGTGACTTATATATATGTAAATAGCAGTTAAGAAACTGAGAAAAATCTCATTCGTTATTAGTTTTCTGGAGACGTGCAACGTGATTCCGGACAACTTTTGTGTTTTAACTTTTTCATGAAACGGACCAGAAAGGCCTCTTTTTGCGTGTTTTATATTCTGTCACAGAAACTATTTTGGCAGTTTTGCCGCAAAGTTTTGGTAACTTCAAATGGTCATAAGTTTTGACTCGTATACTCGTTTTAGGTGGTTCAAATTGCTATGGTTTCCTTTTTAAGTCCTCTACTACAATATGTAATGATCCAATATCATAATTTTACCATTTTGATCAGATTATACCAAGAAAGTCACTAGTTTACTTGTTTAAATAACTTGTCTTAACAATCATATACAATAACTTGTTTTACTCATTTTTATACATCATGGACATGAATACAAGACATAATATAGCATAAATGATATGTAAATAACATGATTATGATATTTAACAAGAAGCATGTTAGGGTTTGGCTTACAACTTTTGGCTTTCAAATAAGAAAGGTAAGTAGCATGTAAGGAAAAGGACTTTGATAGAATTTAGCTTCAACCCACTTCACTTCATGCAATCTTTCTACTCTTGTATTCTTGAAAGATAGATGATGAAAGTTGAGGTGACTTGAGTGGATTCAAATTCAAGAGAAATCACCAAAGTATATGAGGTTTGGAAGTGTTTTGATTACCTAAAAGAAACAAGGGTTTCTATCTTGAAGAAGTACTTCAACCTTGCTTGAAATTAGAAGGAAATAAGCTAAGTGTGGAGTGGTTTTGGGGTATGTTGATGGACGGAAAACAAAGGGGAGGGGGGGGGGGCTTTTATAGGTCCATGAGGAGGTTACAAAACTTAGGATATTTTAGCAAGATTACACATGTATACATCCTAGATCACTTGGTACAAGATCAAGCCACCTTAAGGTGTGACTCCCCCCCCCCCCTATTGGTGGTTCACAAGGGCTAGGGGTGAGGTGTGCTTGGCTTGATAATATCCTAAGTATTTGGATGAGTTTTGACTCTGGGAAATGCCAACCGTAAATGATTAAGCCTCAAAACGTAAAACTGGGTGTCGTAAAAATATGGAACTTGAAAGTATGGTTAAACATGTCATGACACTCCATAATAAAATATAAAATGAGTGATAGGTTCCATTGGGGTGGTAAAACCCTGCTAAAACTGGAAACACGGGTCTAAAACGCGAAATACGTAAAATGTACGAATATTGTGTAAAATTGAGAAAAGTAAAATGTTACTTTTCTAATAGGATATAAATGTTTTAAAATGACTTATAATGTCTAGACTGGGCTCAGTCTAGTGTTGGTTGGTATTAAATGTCTTTTAGACATCAAACCGTAAGCCTAAAAATCAAGGAATGATTTTTTTGGTCAAAGGAGGAGGGAAAAATATGTTGACTTATTCCAAAAATGTGAAAACTCAAATCATCTTAGAAACGCGGTGCATGTATAGGCTAAGGTTACGGCTGAATAAAAACGCTTAAAACTTAAAATTCCAGTTTTTCACGGCCGAGGTTTATTTGGTCATGTTTTTCTCAGTCATGATTTATTCTCAAATAAATCATGAGTGTGTCAAATATTTTTCTGATACGGGGAAAATTAACGCGGTCGAGTTTCGTTGTGCATAGAATTTTTGAATGACGTTTTACCCTAAAACGTGTAATTCCTTATTAACTTTCACGAAAATGATCTGACGAGTGTCAAACTTTTAATTTGCCATAGAAATGATTTATCACTCAAGGCCATGAAACAAAAATCAAATTTCGGGAAAATGAATCGTAAAAATGAATAGTAAAAATGAATAGTAAAAGTGAATATTGAAATTTTCCGGGAATAGTAATTAACCTGAAATAGCGAATTGTTACAGTCTCCACCCCATATGAGAGCTCCGTCCCGGAGATCAATTTGCGTTGGGAGTAGAAGCTTCGTTGGTAAAAAGATGTGGGTATTTCTTACGTATCTGGTCCTCTCGTTCCCATGTGTATTCAGGACCACGTCGTAAGTTCCAACGAACTTTGACAATTGGAATACGGCTTTGCTTGAGTTGTTTGACCTCTCGGTCCATGATTTCTAAGGGTTCCTCAATAAATTGAAGATCGTCATTGAGTTGAATTTCATCGAGTGGAAGAACGAGTGATTCATCTGACAAGCATTTCTTTAGGTTAGATACATGGAAAGTGGGGTGTACACTACTGAGTTCTGATGGAAGCTCAAGTCTGTACGCCACAGGGCCAACCCTGGCTAGGATTTTGAATGGTCCAATGTATCTTGGGTTTAGTTTTCCTCGTTTTCCAAATCGTATCAAGCCTTTCCAAGGCGATACCTTTAGCATAACCCTATCTCCGACTTGGAATTCTAGGGGTCTGCGTCGTGTGTTGGCATAACTTTTCTGTCGATCTCTTGCGGCTTGTAGTCGACTTCTGATTTGTACAATCTTATCTGTTGTTTCTCGAATGAGTTCTGGACCAGTAAGTTGAACTTCTCCTACTTCAGCCCAACAAGCAGGTGAACGACACTTTCGACCGTAAAGTGCTTCAAATGGAGCTGCTTTAATACTTGTATGATAGCTGTTGTTGTAGGAAAATTCGACTAATGGTAGATGAGTATCCCATCCTTTTCCAAAGTCTATTATACAAGCTCGGAGCATGTCTTCAAGTGTTTGAATGGTTCGTTCACTCTGACCATCGGTCTGAGGATGGTACGCTGTACTCATGTCTAGATTTGTTCCAAAGGCGTCCTGGAGTGACTGCCAGAAATTGGAAGTAAATCTACCATCTCGGTCAGATATGATGGATATCGGTGCACCATGTCTTGAGACTATTTCTTTGACGTACAGTCAAGTAAGCTGTTCCATTTTGTAAGTCTCTTTGATTGGTATAAAGTGTGCGGATTTTGTGAGACGATCAGCTATGACCCAGATGGAGTCATAACCGCTTGATGTCTTTGGGAGCTTGGTAATGAAGTCCATAGTAATTCTTTCCCATTTCCACATAGGAATTTCTGGTTGTTGTAATGGACCGGATGGTTTTTGATGTTCGGCTTTTACTTTGGAACATGTAAGACATTTGCTAACGTATGTTGCAATGTCGACCTTCATGTTCGGCCACCAATAGAGTAGTTTAAGGTCATGATACATCTTATCAGATCCTGGATGTATGGAGTATTTAGACTTGTGAGATTCATGCATGATCAAGTCTCGTAGGCCACCATAAAGTGGTAACCAACTTCGACCTTGGAAGCATAGAGTTCCATCTGAACGGGTTTCGAATTTCTTCTGTATCATGCCATCCAACTTTTCCTTTTGGATGTCTTCTTGTTTCACCGCCTCTGCTTGAGCGTGAAGGATTTGAGCAGGAAAGTTTGAATTTATGGTTAAAACTAAGGCTCGGACTCGTAGTGGTTTAACCTGTTCCTTTCGGCTCAGGGCGTCGGCTACTACGTTTGCCTTTCCTGGGTGGTAACGAATGTCACAGTCATAATCACTTAGTAATTCCAACCAACGACGTTGTCTCATGTTTAGTTCTTTTTGGTTCAAAATGTGTTGTAGACTTTTATGATCGGTGTACACAGTACATCTAGTACCGTATAGATAGTGTCTCCAGATTTTTAGTGCAAAGACCATAGCTCCTAACTCTAAGTCATGAGTGGTGTAATTTTCTTCATGAACCTTGAGTTGTCTTGAAGCATAAGCCATGACTTTATCATGTTGCATCAACACGGCACCTAAACCTTGGTGCGATGCATCACAATAGACTACAAAATCTTCGATCCCATCTGGCAATGCTAGAATAGGAGCACTACAAAGTTTCTGTTTGAGGGTTTGGAAAGCTTTTTCTTCGTCTTCATCCCACACGTATTTCTTGTTTATCTGAGTTAGCTTGGTCAAATATTTTGCTATTGAGGAAAATCCTTCAATAAACCTTCGGTAATACCCGGCTAGACCCAGAAATTGACGAATTTCTGTAGGTGTGGTAGGTGTTGGCCAATCTTTGATAGCTTCAATCTTAGCGGGATCGACATGTAAACCGGTCTTGTCAATCACATGCCCAAGGAATTGTACTGATTGAATCCAAAATTCACATTTGGAAAACTTTGCATACAATTTCTCTTCCTTGAGTAGTCCTAAAATTGTTCTCAGGTGTTCTTTGTGTTCCTCTTCGTTTTTGGAATATATGAGAATGTCGTCTATGAATACGATCACGAATTTGTCCAAATATGGCTTACACACTCGATTCATGAGATCCATGAATACTATCGGTGCATTAGTTAACCCAAATGGCATCACTTGGAATTCATGGTGACCATATCGTGTTCTAAAGGCTGTTTTTGGAATGTCTTCATCACGAACTCTAACTTGATGGTAACCTGACCGTAGGTCAATTTTTTAGTAATAGGTTGAACCTTGCAATTGATCGAATAAGTCATCAATTCTTGGTAGTGGGTATCGGTTCTTTATGGTTAATTTGTTTAGCTCACGATAGTCAATACACATTCGTAATGACCCATCTTTCTTTTTCACGAATAAAACTGGAGCTCCCCAAGGTGAGGAACTGGGTCGAATAAATCCCTTGTCCGAAAGTTCTTGTAATTGATTTGATATCTCTTGCATCTCTGAAGGTTCTAGCCGGTATGGTACGCGGGCAACTGGCGCCGCTCCTGGTATTAAATCAATTCTGAATTCTATTTGTCGATTTGGTGGTAGTCCGGGTAAATCTTCCGGAATGACTTCAGGAAACTCACGGGCAATAGGAACATCTTCGAGACGTTTTTCATCGGATTTCTTTTCAGTTACGTGGGCTAGGAAAGCATAACATCCTTTCTCAATGTACTTCATGGTCTTGATACATGAGATGATGTTAATTCGAGTTCCACTTTGATCACCACGAATGATCAAAGTTTCATTGTCACATGGAATGTGCACAACTCTTTCACCACAAATGATGTTAGCTTGATGTTTAGACAACCAATCCATGCAAATGACAACATCAAAACTTCCGAGTTCGATTGGCATAAGATTGATGTTAAAGGGGTGGTCTAAGAAATTAAGGGTACAGTTTGGGATTACGGTATTAGTATTTACTAAGTCACCGGTAGCTAGTTCAATACTATAACTAGTGGTTAAAGTGATTGATGGAATATCAAGTAAAAGCGCAATTCTAGTAGATATAAAGCTCATATCAGCGCCAGAATCGAATAAGACTTTAACAGGAATGTTATTGAGTAAGAACGTACCGGTAACCACGTTCGGGTCTTGGTGTGGTTCTCCATTTCCCCATGACATAGGCTCGACCGCGAGCACCTCCGCCTTGTGGTCCTTGGTTTTGTGGACAATTGTTCTTGAAGTGTCCCTTTTCACCACACCCAAAACATGTAACTATTGGCTGAGTGTTAGCCCCAGTAGCTACACCCTTGCCTCTACAATCCTTGGCAAGATGTCCAGGCTTTTGACACTTGTTGCACTTGGCCGGGCAGGGACCTTCATGATGGTAGTTGCACTTGGTACACTGTGGTAGAGTACCAACGTATTTACCTCCAGCTGGTGCAGCAACATAAGCCGTCGCGGCTTCTTGTCTTTTGTTCTGCTGATTGTGATGGTTGTTGTTTCGGGTTTGGTTGTTGTTGTTGTTGTTGTTGTTGTTGTTGTTGTTGTTGTTACTTCCACGGTTACCATCCCATGGTCGCTTGTTGTTGTTGTTCTTATTGTTGTTGTTGTTACGGTAGTTGGAGTTGTTGGTGTTATTGGTATTGTTGGCATTGTTGGTGTTGTTGGTGTTGTTGGTGTTGTTTTGCTTTCGGGTTTCTGTCATACGCACCACTTGATCCATGAGGCTGCGAGACATCCGGATAGCTTCATCAAGTTCCTTGGGATTTGCTGAAGTTACATTCCCTTGTATACTTGATGGAAGTCCCCAGATATACCGTTCCAACAATTTCTCTTTTGTGGAAACCATTGTTGGACACAGTATCCTCAATTCTTGGAATCGACGGTTGTAAGTTATGATGTCATTTCCCGTAACAGAATGATCCCAGAATTCTATCTCTAACTTCTGCATTTCACTGCGAGGGCAGTACTCTTTGATCATCATCTTCTTCAGATTATCCCACGAAATCTTATAAGCATTTTCAATGCCCATTGGTTGAGCTATTGAATTCCACCATGATAATGCCTCATTCAATAGAGTACTCGTGGCATACTGAACTTTATCACTCTCAGTACATTTGCTGACCAAAAATACCGACTCCTCTTTTTCAAACCAGCGGGTCAAACCTACAGCTCCTTCAGTACCCTTAAATTTCATAGGTTCGCATTTCAAATAGGAAATGAATGAGCAACCCTTTGGTACTGAAGCAACATTTGTCACCGGAGGGATAGTTGGGTTTGGTCCTCCAGTGTTAAGGCTGTCAATTTGGGCAGTTTCTGCAGCTATAGCAACTTCCGCAGCAGTGGCGGCTTCAGCGGCTGCTGCAGCATCAACAGCTGTAGCATCTGCAGCACCAGCAGCTGTGGCAGCTTCGGCAGCTGCTGCAGCTACGGCTGCTCGTTCCGTTGTGAGTGCTGCGTTGACACTGTCCTTAACTAGTTTGCGAATAGCAGCTTGAGCCATCGCTGGTGGTGTCTTCTTCTTTGGCGCCATGATTCTATTGTTCAAAAGATACATCGTAATTAGAGAGTTGTGAAATGAGCACAATTTTTTATAAGAATGATAGGATAATAATGTTGAAACTTAAAAGCATAACACATGATAGTATATAAAACAAGAGTTTTATTCATATAACGTTGATTGATTTACAAAATCGAAACCTATTACAACTTTCTTCAAAATTTACTAACTGATACTTTCAGTTTAGTAATTACAACGTTGTACAAAAGATAACTAGTACTATAACACTAGTCTAATATCGGTTGGAAGGTTGTTGTAGTCCGGACGGATTATTATTTCCGTATGTTGCTAACACATCCACACTATCATTGGGACGGTATTCTTTGACATCCTTCTGGTATAGTCTTTGTTGTATGGCATACATTTGAGATTGCATTCCATACATCTCATCCCTGAGTTGATACCGATCAAAGTTAGCAACATCCAATCGGATTTCTGCGGTATTTAGGCGGTTAAGTAGTCTGTGGATTTGTGCCGCATCTTGTTCTTGGGCCCTCTCAACCAATGTAAGTCTATCCTTGACGTCATCCAAGCCGGTCAAGGGATTCAAGACTATTTCCCCAACATGAGTCAAGTCACTCTTCACATAGCTCATGTCAAGCTTAAACCAATAGAGGTCATCTCGAGCATTCATGGCATCCATTTTGGCAGAATTTACCTTGGATATATAGTCTTTCATTTGACTTGCCATGCTTTGAACTTTGAGTTGGGTTAGGTTGAGGGCTTGTTTCAAAGAGTAAATTTTGTATTGAGCAGAGTTCACGAACATATGTGTAGATGTAGATGTTCCGCCGCCTTCGTAAGTAGACTTTGGAACTTGAGCTGGAGTGGTACGATTAGATTCGGACGAATTTGGTGAAATAGGAGGTGGTGATGTTAATGGTGATAGATGTTGCACCACTATTTGTTCCTCTACTTCCTCAATGTCATCGATGCCTTCGATGTCAATATCCATTTCAGGATCTTCTTCGTAATCATCGATGTTTATGTCCATATCCATTTCAGGATCTTCGTCCGAATCTACTTCATTGTCATCGACTAGATCCTCGTAAGGTTCTTCCTCGTCGTCGTAGTCAAGTGCTTCAAAGTAAGGATCATTGGGTCCGGGAAGAATTGGTAAATACTCAGGCATAGCAGGAAGATGATCGGGAGATGGAGGTACAAACATGATGTCTACAAAGAGTATTATGACGTCAAAATAAATCAAATGTTTATGGAAAATTCTCAAACTATGGCAATGTGTATATAACAATATACAAATATGTTCATGTAGCATAACATGTGTAATAAGTCCATAATCTTCTGGAGGATGGAAGGCACGAAGAGCGGAAGGCTATAAAAAATGTTTTTGCTTGTGATTGTAGTTATAGTTTAGGTCTCACTTAGATCCGTTTCTCTATAACCATGGCTCTGGTACCAATCTGTAACACCCCCAATTCATGATGCAGCGGAATTCAACTTGGGTGTTACTCGACGGCACAACAGTCATAATAATAGAAAACGATCTCTAACCGAGTCGTATTAAAAAGAGTTATCATTCGAATTTATTCAAATATATCAGAGTTTACATAGTAAGGTCCCAAAAAGGTTCCATGTTTCAAAATACATCAATATAAAGTCTTTTGATGTTTTATCGAATGACATAGTAGTTTATAGCCTTCTTCCTTTAGTACGTGCCCTTCCGCTCCATTCTTGATTATCATGGACCTGAAATACATGCTTAAGAGGTCAACACAAAGGTTAAGTGATATTCATAGACTTTGTTTAATGGTTGAACACAATATGTTGGTAGTATGAGTTAATTAGACTCATACTTATGTTGGAAAACAAAACAGTTATTATTATATACTAAGCTCATGCAACCAATACGTTAACGGGTACCAATATCAATCGGCGGTTTTGTTGCCCCGGTAAGTACTTTGCCGTCATACTTAATGTTTCAAATATAGTGCATTCGTTTGAACTAATCTGCTCAAACAAATGGGATTCGTCAATCCCAATAGGCCTATTCACAATACTCGCGCTCACTAAAACTAGTGATTAAATGGTTCATGATAAGGGCCTAGGATTGGCAAGGAAGGTACTTAGTAATACTAAAACAATCAGGCAAGATACAGTTTCAAAGCATTGTGTTCGGTTTAAAAGTAGCATGTATTTCCCCCAAGGGTTTGTAAAACATTGAAGTAATGTAAAGTGGGGCTATGAACTCACCTTAAGTAAGATAGCAAGTAATGAAGGTAATGGTTGGATCGTGAAGGTTTCTACGAGCAACCTATAATAGAATGTTGCGACTTAGGATTTGAGTAAAGAATATGAATAAGTGCATATATATATATATATATATATATATATATATATATATATATATATATATATATATATATATATATATATATATATATATATATATATATATATATATATATATATATCTTGCATTTAGTCCATGATGTGGTATGATGTATAGCGCAAGTCTTTGAAAGAAATGATTGATGAAACATGTATAGTTTATATATCGTTTACTACCGTTCGGGCCGACATAATTCAGAAGTCATGTTAGTAAACTGAAAGGAGTTATTGAAGATACTACTGACTGATACTGCTGATAGGTTCCTGCGGAAGGCTTAGTGACTTTCTGCTGATGACTGGTTCCTGCGGACGTATAGAGATCCTACGGATAGAGTTTAACCGTGGATATAACTTATGTATTTTAGGACAAGATATGTAGAATATCTTTTAATAGTTTATTATTATTCGTTTCTTGTAAGAAAGGTTAGGGTTTCCACTAGTATATAAGGAACCCTATGTCATTGTAATAGTAACAAGTTTTACGTACGAGTTTCATTAATATTATTAATAGTTTATCGATCCATAGAGGATCAAGTTTAGTATAAGTTTGTTCTTATATTCCGCATAATTACAAGCTCACAGAGATTATCTAACTTAGTCTTACTAGTGATTACATTAGTTGGCTAACGATCTATTGGCTCGTGATCTATCAAAGTATAGATCCCTACAAGTGGTATCAGAGCCACTAGATACTCTCTGTAACCTCTACACAATCACATTACTATTCAATCAGTACCAATGGGAGACAAACCAGGTGGTGATGTTGCTCTCTCAGAAGCAGGCTCTCTTACTCAACAACTACAACAGGTGGCCTTCTCCAACCGCAATGCAAAACTTCCTTTTCTTAGGAAGGATAAGTATGAGATCTGGGCCATGAAGATGCAGAACTGGATTGCAAGTGTTGACTATAACCTCTAGAATGTTATACTCAATGGTTGTCGTCCTAAAAAGCAAAGTGTTGATGCTAATGGTAAAATTACAATTTTGGAACCTGTTTCTGCTGAAGAAATTCTTGCTATTCAAAGGGAGAACAAAGCAAGAACCATATTGCTGCAGGCAATCCCTGATGATCACATGGGAGATTTTCATTCCATGACTGATCCAAGAGAAATCTGGTGGGCCATAAAAGCTAGATTTGGTGGGAATGAAGAATCAAAGCGGATGAGAAAGAGTATGTTGAAGCTGGAATTCCAAGAATTCAAGATTACTGAAGAGGAAGGTCTCCAGAAAGGTTATGACAGGTTTCAGAAGATTCTGAGTCACTTGAATCAGATGCTAGCCAGACCTGAAAATGACGAGGTGAACTCCAGGTTTCTAAGAGCCTTGCCTCCCTCATGGTCTCAGGTGAGTATCTCATTGAAAACTAAAGGTGGCTTGGACTACCTCACCTTTGATGACTTGTACAACAAACTCAGAGCTTTGGAAGGTGACATAAAGGGATTCTCTCCATATGCAGCAACTCCTTCACAATCTGCATTTGTCGGTTCTAACTCAAACTACATGCCACATACCTATACAAGTCCATCCCCAGCACCTCAGGTTTACTCAAGTCCATCTACTCCAAGCCAAAATCTTCCAATGACCACATTGTCTTTTTCAAGTGCTAATCCAATAACTCATCCAAAGATTAGTAATGTGATGGAAGATGTACTTCATTCATTTGTTGCTAAAGTTAATAAACAGCAACAAATTGCTTATGAAGATTTTGAGCAGATTGATGAACTTGCTTTAGAAGAGTTGGACTTAAAGTGGCAAATGGCTATGCTCTCTCTCAAGGTTAGAAGACTTGAGCAAAAGGTTGGTAAAAAGCTCAATGTTGATGGAAGAGATGCAGCTTGGTTTGATAGAAGGAAAGTAAAGTGTTATGCTTGTGGAGAAATTGGCCATTTTGCAAGAGAGTGCACAGCCAAGAAGGGTGAAGCCAGTACCATATATTCAGCATACAAGAAGAAAGAAGTGGAAGCTGGAGAATCAAAGGCCTTGATCACTGCTATAGATACTAGTGTGGACTGAAATGAGCATGATGATGATACAAGCAGCAATCCTCAAATCTCCTGCATGGCTAGTTGTGATGATAGTTTTGGACTCATCGGAATCTCTCCTCAGGTATCTACTTGTGTTTGTGATTGTGATTCTCAATATACAACTCTAAAAGAAGCTTATGATGATATGAAACAAAAATATAATGCTTGTTTTATTGAAGCTGCAACTTATAAAGAAGCTTTTAAAACTTTAGAACAACAAAAGGTGTGGTTTCAACAGAATCAATTGGCTTATGAAGAAAAGATTAGAGTTTTAAGTAGAGATTTAGAATGTGCTAGCAATGAATTAAAGTTTTCTGAAAAAGAAAAAGCTAGAATTGAGTCTGAGAAAAGTGTTTTGCAAGAGAAACTGGATAAAGAAGTAGCTAGGCATAAAGAGTGGCTAGTTTCAGGTGATAAATTATCTAGGTTACTCTACAGTAGTAAGTCTGTTACTTCTGAGATAGGTCTAGGGTTTAAGAAATATGTAGGTCCAGAAACTAATCACTATTTAGATAAGAAGAATCTTAATTATTCTGTCCCAATAAATTATCTTAAAGAAGGTGAGATGCATGCTGTACCAGGACCTATCAGAGGTGTATTTATGCCTACTACCAAAACTTCTGACTTTGATGGTTCACACCATCTCTTTGGCAAAAAGTCTAAAGACTTGCCAAATAAGTCTGAAGTCTCTCCAACCATAGGCACCCCTAAGCCCACATCCCATAAGGTTGACTTACCAGCATCAATGGAAACCACTGGCATTAGGATCAATGACTCCCCTGACACTAGAAGTACATCTAGTAATGATTCTAACAATTATGTCTCTTGTTCTTCCAGGGACAAGACCTCAGAGACCTCTAGTTATGCCAGCTGTGATTCCAAGACCAAGTCAGATTCACCCAAGTCCTCAATAAAGATTTCTGACAAGTCATCTCACAAGTTTGGGGACTCTGAAGTTGCTGCTGATGAAGTTCTTTATAAGACAGCCTCTTCTGAAGACTTGTTATTTACTTCATATGAAAACAATTCCTTTCAGTGTTTACAAAACAATTCTATTTCTGGTGTTTATTTGAATAATTCTATGTTTAATACGACATCTTTTGGATTTAATAAATCTTATTAGAAGAAGAAGTGTTTTGTTTGTGGTAGCAAGTTGCATTTAATTAAGAATTGTGATTTTCATGAAAAGAGGATGGGTGTTTCTGTTGTTAATAATAGACCTAGACAAAAGTGGACTAATACCTGTACCAAACCCTCAGTAGCTCAACAGGCAAAGTATAATGTCAGCAGAATGTATTCCACTCCTGCTGATTGGCCTATTTATACTAATAGGTCTGTTTTTAATAATAGATATATGAATACCAATAGAAATAGATATGGATCTCAACCATTTAATGGTGTTAATCATTGGTACGAATATACTGACCAAATGTGTATGGGAAGGGGTAATTGGGATTCTGCTAAAAAGTACTCAGCAGATTGTTCTTGGATATATAAAAGACCATTTAACTATACGGAATCCAGGAACAATTGTGGATCTAACTCATCATCTTGGGTTCATCAGAATGATCCACAAGGCAGGCTCAAGTCTTTCATGACTTAAGTCTCTTAACATATTGTTGTTGTCGTATATTAACTTTCTTTGTTGTAGGAACATCCTCTTCTTAATAAAGACTTAGGTATTGTTGATAGTGGCTGTTCAAGAAACATGTCTAGTAACCAAGAGAAGCTGCATGACTTTGTGCCAATTAATGGAGGCATAGTGAGGTTTGGAAGTGGAGTAGGAAGGATCACTGGCAAAGGAACCATTTGAACTCCAAAGGTGGATTTTGAGAATGTCTACTTTGTGAAGGAGCTTCAAGGATTCAATTTTTTCTCAGTCTCACAAATTTGTGACAAAAAGCTTCCTGTGCTTTTCACTGAAGATGGTTGTTTCATTCTTTCACCTAAGTTCCAAATGCCTGATGACAATCATGTGTTACTAAAGGCTCCAAGAAACCATAATCTTTATACCTTTGACTTGAATGATGTCAAGCCAGAAGGTGATCTCACATGCTTGATGGCTAAAGCATCCTTGGATGAATCTACAAAATGGCATAGGAGGATGGCACATGTTAATTTTAAAGTCATCAACAAACTTGATAAAGATGGACTAGTTCATGGACTTCCTTCCAAGATCTTCACCAATGAGCATAATTGTGTGGCTTGTAACAAGGGAAAGCAACACAAGGCTTCTTATAAAGCCATTACTGTTGTGAGAACAATCTCAGAACCATTGCAGCTGCTTCACATGGATCTTTTTGGTCCTACATCCATCAGGAGTATTGATCATAAGTACTTCTGTTTGGTGATCACTGATGCTTTCAGCAGATTCAGCTGGACATTTTTCTTGGTGACTAAAGATCAAACCTTTCAGGCACTTAAAGAATTTATGGCTCTAGTTGAAAACCAACTTAACAAGAAGATTAAAGGTATAAGATGTGACAATGGGACAGAGTTCAAAAATGTTAATCTCATTGAACTTTGTGGTTTAAAGGGTATTAAAAGAGACTATAGCACTCCTAGGACTCCACAACAGAATGGAGTTGCAGAAAGGAAGAATAGAACCCTTATAGAGGCTGCAAGATCTATGCTTGCTGACTCTAAACTTCCTACCATGTTTTGGACTGAGGCAGTTGGCACTGCCTGCTATGTGTTGAATAGGGTGTTGATTACTAGACCTCAAAATAAGACACCTTATAAGCTTTTGACAGGGAAGAAACCTACCATTGAACACTTGAAACCTTTTGGTTGTCAGGTGACCATTCTTAATACAAGTGATCACTTAGGCAAATTTGAAGCAAAAGCTGCTGAAGGGTATATTGTTGGTTACTCAGCTCATAGCAAGGCCTACAGGGTATATAACTTGGCTACAAAGAAGATAGAAGAGACTCTTAACCTGAAATTTCTGGAAGAGAATGTAAATGTTCAAGGAAAAGGTCAAGAATGGTATTTTGACCTTGATTATCTTACAGATTATTTGGGGTATGCTAGACACAAAACTAACCCATCTGCAGGTATCCAAGTGTCATCTTCTAACAATGCAAGTACCCTACAGGATGATTTAGATAGTGATTCAGAATGTGATGAACCCACTATTGTTGTAACAACTCTACCAATCCAGATAGCAGATCCTCCTAACAAAGAAGCCTCTGATGCTAAATCTGCTGATGATGTGGAAAATTCAACCTATGCAAAAGATCTTGCTAGACTCAAAAAGCAAGAACATGCAGCTGCTGAGGAAGCTAAAAGACTTGGTCTTGAATTTGCTCAAGACACTGAAGCACTCTTAAAACAAGCTGCTGTTGAAGAAATCAGAAAACCTAGTTCTGCTGATACATCTGCTGATACAGTTGTTGATACTGCTGATGGAGATTCTGCTGAAGGCAATTCTGCTGCAGTTCCTGTTTCCACTGAAGCTTCCGCAAGTTTGGACGAACCTTTTGGCAGGTTTCCAATTCCCTCAGATCTTGCTAATGTTGAGCAAAGTGATGGCATTTTTCAATCAGCCTCTTATGATGAAGACTTGCTCCTATTTTAACCAATCTTGATACCTCAATTGATGTTAATTCTATTACTATTAAAAGGATCAACACCATACATCCACAAGATAATATACTTGGTGATCCAAATGCTATGGTACTCACCAGGAGTGCTATTAAGAATACCAAGTTTGGGCAATGTGCATCTTTGACTTATGTATCCACTCAGAAGAGGGACAACCACACTGATCAGAAGCATTGTTTATTTGCTTGTTTCTTGTCTCAAGTTGAACCCACAAGCATTAAACAGGCTTTGAGTGAGCCTAGCTGGGTTGAAGCTATGCAGGAAAAGATGCAACAATTCAAGAATCAAGATGTTTGGGTACTTGTTGATCTGCCTGCAGGGAAAATTGTAATTGGGACCAAGTGGATCTTAAAATGCAAGAGGGATGCCAGAGGTATTGTGGTAAGAAATAAAGCAAGATTGGTGGCTCAAGGTTTCAGACAAGAAGAAGGGATTGACTACACTGAGGTCTTTGCACCTGTTGCTAGGGTTGAGGCCATTAGACTGTTTTTAGCCTTTGCCTCATATATGGGGTTTAAGGTCTATCAGATGGATGTCAAGAGTGCCTTCCTCTATGGCATAATTGAAGAGGAAGTTTATGTTACCCAACCACAGGGCTTTGAAAACCCCCATCATCCCAAGAAGGTGTACAAAGTTGTCAAGGCACTTTATGGACTTCACCAAGCACCAAGAGCCTGATATGCTAGACTGTCTACATTTCTTTTGGAGCATGGCTACAGAAGAGGGGCTATTGACAAGACCCTCTTTATTAAGAAAAACTCCAGGGACATTATTCTAGTACAAGTATATGTGGATGACATTATCTTTGGATCCACAAAGGAGGCATGGTGCAGGGAATTTGAAGAATTGATGAAAGGTGAATTTCAAATGAGTGCAATGGGGGAGTTAACCTTTTTCCTAGGGCTGCAAGTCAAACAACAACCTGAAGGGATCTTTATTCATCAGGAGAAGTATGTTAAAGATATTTTGAAAAAATTTGACTTTGAACTTTTGAGGACTGCTACCACTCCATATGAACTACCCAGATGAAGCTATAAATGTTCATCTTTGTAGGTCCATGATTAGATCACTTATGTATCTCACATCCTCTAGGCCTGACATTACCTTTGCTATCAGTGCTTGTTCAAGACATCAAGTCACTCCACCGACTTCCCACCTAAATGATGTGAAGAAAATTTTCAAGTACATAAAGGGCCAACCCAAACTAGGCCTTTGGTACCCAAGGGATTCACCATTTGTGTTGGAAGCTTACAGTGATAGTGATTATGCTGGAGCTAATTTGGATAGGAAATGCACAACAGGAGGTTGTCAATTTCTTGGAAGAAGACTCATTTCTTGGCAGTGCAAGAAACAAACAATTGTGGCTATTTCTACTACTGAAGCAGAATATGTTGCTGCTGCCAATTGCTGTGGTCAGGTACTTTGGATTCAAAATCAGATGTTGGATTATGGGTTTAACTTTGTGAACACTAAAATCTACATTGACAATCAAAGTACTATTTCTGTTGTTAAAAATCCTGTTTTTCATCAGAGAACTAAACATATAGAAATTAGGCACCACTTTATAAGAGATGCAAATGAGAAGCATGTAATTCAAGTGCTTAAAATTCACACTGATGATAATGTGGCTGATTTGTTAACAAAGGCTTTTGATGGACCTAGGTTTAATCACCTAGTTGTCAACATTGGGATGGTTAACCCTTGAATGCTATGTTTGAGGGGAGGCATAAGCCTCAGGGGAGGATTGTACATGTTGTATTTATGTGGATTATTATGTTTTCTAGGAATTATGTTTACTAACTTTGTTTTGCAGGTTTCTTTCTAATTTTGTATATTATTTTGGTTGTTCTTTTGTGTTTTGTTTGAATGTTTGGTTTCAGATCATGTTTCTGCTGATGTTCAAAGATCTACATTCAGTGGCATTAGATGTAAAGACATTAAAGTAAAATATTATTCATCAGTGGAAAGTTTGGTACATCCATTACCAGATCTGTCATCAGAAGAAACACAAAATACATCATTCAACAACAACCAACCACCATCATACCATCACATCCCTAAGTAACAACTTAATCCATCTTCCTCTTCCCTTTGCCCAAGTCCTTTGGGTCTAGCATCTTCTTGTGGATTCCTCTGGATTGCATGTCCTTGTTCCAGAGCTTGGGAGCTGCAAGACCAAGCACCACCTTCAATAGACCCTTCTTTCTACTTGAAGACTGTGGCTCTTCAGGGACAGAGATTCTTCTCATATCTGCATAGACTCTTTCCATTTCACTAGTTAAGAATGCAGTGACAGAAGTGAAATCAGGGACAACCATAGCTAGAGGAGTTGGTGTTTCCGCAACTTCAGTGGTTTCTTCTGATGAGGTTGGAGATGGACATAACTCTGAAGGACCTTCACCTAAGTAGTATTATGATCTTTGGATCTGAGGTATGTCAAAGGTAGAGTCTGATGAATCAGATGAGATTTCAATGACTATGGGGGATGGCTTCATGATTTTATTGTGAGAAAGACTTTAGGATATGTTATTTGTGGAATGGTGGGTTGATTATGACTTGAAGACTTCTTTTAAAGACTTGATTTGGGTTTACTGGGAGTTAATGTAAGTTAATGGGAGGTAGTTGAGTCAGTAGCAATTACTCGGTGTGCAAGTTGTCCACTTAATTGGATTCTTCGGATGAAAGTCGGTGGTTTGACCAACATGCTGATGATACTATTTATCTTGTTGTTAAGTGTGTTCCTGCTGATGGCTCATTCAAGTTCAATTTATTCAGGGGAATGCTAATCAGAAGAATTCAAAACAAGTAATAATTAACAAGGCAAATTTTATTGATTCTTCAGAAGTACAATACAAGATAATGAAAATGAAAGATTAACTACAAAGTTCCTATTCTACTTTGCCTTTGCCCTTGCCTTCCACAGTCTTCTCCTTGCCTTGGTTGTTGATGTTGAAGAGTCCTTGCCACTGAGGATAGGTCAAACCTAACACAACCTTTCTGGTCTTTGGCAATGGGGGATTTACTTTTCTTTTTCTTGGACGAGAGGACTGAGGTTTCTCAGGGGTTGTGGGATTGTAAATTGCATCATTCTCATCATCTTCTTCATCAGAAGATGTACAGATGAAGAGAGACTCATCAGGATTGGGAACTCTGTTTGCCCTCTCCAATTCATTCCACCGCCTCTCCATCTCTCTCTGATACTCAGGATCATCAATTTCAGAGGGATATGGTGGAAGATCTTCAGATGATGATGAACTTGGTGCAGGCACATCATGTTTCTTCTTCTTGGCTTGTTCTTTTGTGAGACCACGGGGAAGTGTTGGCATTCTGAGTGGAGGTGGACATGTTAGTGAATCAGAAGTATCTGATGAGTCAGAAGAAAGGTTGATGATGGGTTGATTGGAAGCCATGGATGTATTGTTAATTGGAGATATGATAATTAGGGATTTGATTTGAAGTGAAGAGATTTGGGGATAATTGCCTTTATTTATAAGATCACCCAACCGCGTGTCTTTATTACCATTAATGCGAGGCAGTTTGGAGATAATTAAGGGTTCTTTGAAATTTGAATTAAGAGATCTTTTTCAAAGATATTTGGTTTCCACTGACGGGTAGATTCTGCTGATCGATTCTGCGAAGGGTTCGGTTGACCATAGTCAACGTTTGACTATTTTTTGCGGATTGACCATTTGATTTCAGCCGTTTGATTTGGTTTCTTCGGATGAGTCAGTTAATTGGGATTTGCCTTAGTTGATTATTGGTCAAAGATTTCTTTCCAATAATTCATATCAGTTTCATTCCACGTTTGGTAACTTCTATAATTAACCAAGACGTGCATATCCCACTCCCAAATTAACTGATTCCCTTTTGCTATAAAATTAAAAAAAAAAAAACCATTTCAACAGTCCTCAGAACTCCCAACCCTAATTTCTTATTCTCAATCAATGGATGAACTATATTTCAAAGGAGATCATAACAAACATGCCTTTCTTGGTCGTGGTAAGGGTGATGAAGATTATGTGGGCATGATCGAATTTCTTCAAAGGTCCAAGATTCGGTACGGTCTGCTCCAATACCCAAGTGTTATTCATGAATCTCTTGTTGTACAATTTTGGGAAACAACACAAACAAGGACTGTTGAAGATGGACCAACAGAGATTGTTGCTGTGATAGATGGGGAAGAATATGTGGTGACTGAGTCATTGGTCAGGACTCAACTACAATTATATGATGAAGGAGGTGTGATTGATTTGCCTAAAGAAGAGATACTTAGAGGCCTTCAGGCTGCTGGTTATAGTGGTGATGGGAAAGTGTGGTGCAAGAATCTGTTTTGTCCAAAATGGAGGTTTTTGACACACACTTTGCTTCAGTGCATTGGTTCTAAGTCTGGTAGATGGGACCAATTCTCTACAGACATTGCTCTTGCCATTATGTGTCTCTCTCAGCGAAGAACATTTAACTTTTCTAGGTATATCTTTAATGCTATGCTTGAGAATGTTAAGGATACCAAACTTAAATATTTATTGTATCCTAGGTTTCTTCAAATCATTTTAGACATTGAGATCAATGACCCCACTCACTTGCCTGTTAAGGTTTTATCTAAAAAGTTGTTTACCCAAATGAAATTTAAATTTACTGGTGAACAAAGACCCTTACTTCCAGCCATGTTGCCTGGTGGCAATGCTCTTGATGAAGTAGCTGCTGATGCCTCGGTGGGCAATCCCCCTGATGGAGTGGCTGCTGATGCAGCTGATGGTGGTCTGGATCCTTCTGATGCTCAAGCATTAGAGGATTCTCCTGACAGAACTGAAGTTACTCCTGATGCAAGTGCATCAGTTGCTTCTGATGTTCAGCCACCACCACCTCCTCCTAGGTCACCCACACCTGTACCTTCACCAATGGATATCAATTCTCCTGAGCATGAGCTCAATGAGAATTTAGGCTTTGACCAACCTGTACACTCACCACAATTTACCAGACTTCCCACACCTAGTCCTTTGAGACCTCATTTTGAGGATCATGTAAATGTAGATGTAGATGTAAATTTAGATTATTCTACTCACAAGACCAATGATGCTTCCAATGCCATAGATATCCCTGTTGGTGGAGCTGAAGGTCCTGTTACTCTCACTTCTGTATCTGCTTTGCTGAACAGGTATGTAACTAAGGTGGACAAGTTGGAGAATGATCTCAACTTCACCAAAAAGAATCTTAGCAATGTTGTTCTGACTCTCATTGGAAGAGTTAAGAAGTTGGAGGCTAAGCTTAAGCAAAAGAAGAGACAAGGTGTTGTGTATGAATCAGATGAGGAATCTACTAAAGCTTCTGACAACATTGACTTGGAAGGCCTTGAACTTCTTGCTGCTACTATATTGGAGAGTGTTCAGAAGAATGCTGGTGATGCCAGGCCTGCACCATCTATTCATTCAACTGATGATGTAGCTCCAACTGTTGATGTTTCTCCAACTACTGATGTTACTCATACTGCTGATGCAAGTGTTCCTAAGGACTCCAGAGTCATTTATGTTAGGAGAAAGCATTTTGCTGATAAGAAGTCTGCTGATGCTCCTAGAAAGAAGAGTTCTGCTGATGTTCATAGGAAGGAATCTTTTCCTACTACTATGCCAAAAGTGAGCACTCATGGTCCATCAGTAGATATCCAAGCTGATTTCCCTCATGATTCTCCTGATAAGACTTTTGTTCCTCCTGAGAAGAAAGACAAAGGAAAGTCTATATTGGTTGATCAAGACATTCCTTCCAGAGTGAAATCCAAGGTGGAACTTGCTAATGAAAAAATTAGTGAGATTGCTGCTGCACATATGCAAGCTAAAGAGGATGCTGCAGTTACTAAAGTTCACTTGGATTTGAAAGCCTCAGTAGCACTTGCTAGGAAAATTCAAGATGATTTGGATAAGATGGGACCTCAATTTACTAGCACCTTGCCTGCTGAAAGGAAAAAGGAACTTGATGACATAGCTAAGAATCTTACTGCTGAACAATGGGAGAACTTGGCTGAACAGGCTGCTTCCAAGCCTAATTTGGGTGAATCTGTGCTTGGAGTGAATAATCCTGATTTTTTTCAGATGATGGTTGAAAGAGGAAAGTTGTTGAAACAACAGGAGGAAGAGAGAAAAGCTAAGCATCTCAGGGAAAGACCTTGGACTAAACAGGAAATAAAGAAATACATGAGGAATTTTGTAAAGAATCAGGGATGTTCTATGTTTGGGTCAGGATGGGCTCAAAAGAAGGTTTGGGGTTTTTCAGATAAGCAGCTCACCTTCTACTATGAAAAGATCATTTCAAATCTTCATTCCTCTGGTATACATGTCCAAGATGTTCTGGAATTTAGAGGTAGACTTTTGGATAAGCCTGAAGCTAAGAAAACTAAGCTTCATGATACTGCTGATCAACCTGCTGAGTCCATTGGATCTTTTCATGGTGGTCAGGAGAATGTGCAAACTCCTTCAGTCTTGCTTCAGAAGGATGATACTCCTGATGCTCAGAAGGATGATACTCCTGATGCTCAGATGGATGATACTCCTGCTGCTTCTCATCATGATACTGCTGAATCTCATCCTGATACCACTGAAGCTCCACATGATGCTACCAATGATGCTTCAGAAGATACTCCAATAGAAGTACCTGATGATGATGATTCTGCAGATGTTCCTGCGGATACTTCCAAACAAGTGCCTAAAGAAGAACCTGCTGATGGTCCTTCTATTCCTGTTACTACTGGCACCAGAAAGAAGACTAAAGCTATCAAGAGGAAGGCTCCAAAAGATATTCCTTTAGAGGATAGTACTACTTTCCTTGATTATGCTTCTGATGATGGTGAAGACCCTGTTGTCTGGGAGAAAATTGTGAAGTGGGAACTTGTTGATACTGAACTTGGTCAAGGACAAGTGAATGTCATAACTAGACAAGATGGTTCTACCAAGACATTCTTGTTTCTGAGTCAAATCCTACATATGGTGGATAAGCAAGACCTTCTCTCACTTTATGATTGGGTTACCAAGTACTATCAAACTCATTCCCCTGATGACATTGGAATGTATTTGATGGGAGATTTGCAGATTTTGTGTGATTCATATACAGGCAATTCTGGTGTGAAGTTTCAAGTATGGAAAGGTCAAAAGACATGGGTGGTTGACTATTGGAAGTTCTTTCCACTTCCTAATGTTCATATGATTGTAACCACCACTGGTAAGACCTTATACTGCTGGGCTGATGTTCTTTACCACCATTAGTAAGGTTTATCAGAAGAAGTATCTTAACTAAGCAGGAACTAGCAACCAAGCATGGCATTCAAACGGATTCATATCTGCAATGAGCTGGTTTTGGAATTGTATTTTTGTTGTATACTTTTATTTTTTTCGTTAAAAAAAATAAAAAATAAAAAATAAATAAAAAAAAACTAACATATTTGTATAGTTTTGTGTCTGTTGTATGCAGGTTTGGTGTTGATTCTTATCACACTCTTTCTTGTCATCAACTTGCCTGATGTTGACTCTTCCATCAAAAAGTTGGTTAGTCCAAAGGGTACAGCTTTGCTAAAGACTCATCAAATCTGTTGATAGTTGTAATGGTTTGCTCAAAATCATAGGGTTTTCAACTCACCAATGCTTTATTGCTGAGTAGTTGAAATAGTTGTCAATTGACCATGGATTTTTCCTTTATGGTTTCCAAATAATTGGCTAGCCCACATGTATATGGCTTATGGTAAAGGCAGTGGAAAACCATGTTTGGTATTCAATTGACCAAGATGATTATTCATCAATAATTGACTAGTTCTGAGCAAACGGCTACAGGTAAAGACATCTCAAATCCGTTTATAGCTGATGATTTGCTAAAAATCATGTGGTTATCAGTGTACCTTTGAACACTTGGCTACTCCAGTAGTGATGGCTATTGGTAAAGAGACATCAAATCCATTATTTTCAATGATTCACCTCTCACAGGAGTTAACACACCTGGATGTGATGAGAATAGTATGAAATTTATCTGTTTTGATGTACATTTAGTCTTGTGATGAGAATAGTATGAAATTTATCTGTTTTGATGTACGTTAAGAAAGTTAGACTCTTGATTATAAATAAGATAGTCTTCAAGTCAGTTTGTGAATTCATTGTCATTTTCTTCAATCGATTATGGAAGAACTTCATGAACATCTTCAATACGATGATAACTATCCTCACTACTTGATTCATAATTGTTCGAAGTTGTTCCCATTCTCTTTGAAGTCTTCATTGTAATCTTTGGTCAGGCTTTGTATAATCATTAAAGCTCCTATGCACCTATTCCCAAAATGTCATGTCCTTAGGGTCACGAAGTTCCTTAAGGCTTTCGATTATCGCCTTCTCTTGTAAAGCTTCATTTTTTCTTTCACTATCTTCAACCAAATCATACCAACTGTAGTCCGCAAAGTATACATCATTCCCAATTCGCGTCATACCAATCATGTTTACTCCATTGCAAATTTTGTCGTTCCTCCAGTCCCAACTTGGCCATTCACTTCCATCCTTGAATAGGCTCATAGCTATGTACCAATTCATCATAGTACACTGGTTTATTAGAAACCCATGGAATTTGATCGTTCCATTCATATAACCAAGTGTTCTTGAATGCATCATAAGTTTTGAACCCCGGTAGATCTTTAGTAAGTACATCAGTGTCAATCTTCAATAAATAATTAAATTCATTAAATTCCTTGGATAGAGGTATTTCGTATTCGAACATATTCGTTTCAATTCTAAATAATCCAGCCACCTCATCTTCAAGATCTTCATCATCCTTCCCCGTTTTCCAATAAGTCCAGAGTTCATTTTTCAGAGATGAACACATTTTTCCAGGGTAACAAAACTTAGACTTCAACCAGCAGTGAATTTAGGACTAAATTCTTCCAAAAACTTCGTTTTAAGCTCAACCCAACTAGTAATTGATCTGGAAGGTTCATTTTTCAGCCAACACTTTGCGGACCCTGAAAGTGTAATAGGAAATACTTGAAGCATAAACTGATTAAAGGTTGTATACTTTATTTGGTAAAGGTTAGCAATTTCAAGGATCTTTTCCAAGTGTTCATTAGCATCCTCATGTTCTGATCCACTAAAGGTATTATCATGTAGCACCTTGAGAAATTGACCTTTTACTACAAACTTGGCATTCACATCAAGCTTTGTTCTTGCAACTACCGAACCATCATATATTCGGGTTCTTGTTCATGTACTCTTCTATTGTTGTTTTTGTCATTGTTTCTGGAACTCCTTCTTCAATTCCTGAAATGGCATTACACCATCAGTAGGATATGTTTAATAAAGTAGAATATCATAAAACTAACAACGAAAACGGAGTACGAAAAATAAAAGTTGCTAATATTCGCAGACAATATGCCGTATCCTTAAAATAGGATACGCCGTTTCTTATTACGTTAAAAATAAATAAGACTTTTATTCAGAAAAATAATATGCCGCTTTATTAATAGTTTATCGATCCATAGAGGATCAAGTTTAGTATAAGTTTGTTCTTATATTCCGCATAATTACAAGCTCACGGAGATTATCTAACTTAGTCTTACTAGTGATTACATTAGTTGGCTAACGATCTATTGGCTCGTGATCTATCAAAATATAGATCCCTACATAAACGTTCGAGGAGCCAGGACACTTTAATTCGTAAATACACAACTCATCTCGACGGCTTACATAATGAACTGCTCACACGAGGCTCCCTACTATTGTAGTAGTTTTGATCCGAAAAGTTACATGTCCGATATTTGAATAAACTTAGGAAAGCTTATTTTTACATGAAGATTGTTATTAGGGTAAGTTTCTTATAACTTGTATCTCATGGTTCTTTTAGATGAAGTAGATCCAAATTGTTTGTTCAAGTTATCGCCAACTCCTTGTTTCATGTTTTCGTCTAAGTAAGTTTATATGGTCATTTAGTCATGGCCTTGCCATGACCTTTGGTCATTGTTCCATGGTCATGAGACTCAACCTTGGCTCTAGCCATGGTTGTGGTTTTGATTCTAGGTCATAAGACCTCTTGTTCTTTTTAAAACATAACCATTATATAGTGACTTATATATATGTAAATAGCTGTTAAGAAACTGAGAAAAATCTCATTCGTTATTAGTTTTCTGGAGACGTGCTCCTGAGTTTTTGAAGAAAACATGATTCCGGACAACTTTCGTGCTTTAACTTTTTCATGAAACGGACCAGAAAGGCCTCTTTTTGCGTGTTTTATATTCTGTCACAGAAACTATTTTGGCAGTTTTGCCGCAAAGTTTTTGTAACTTCAAATGGTCATATGTTTTGACTCGTATACTCGTTTTAGGTGGTTCAAATTGCTATGGTTTCCTTGTTAAGTCCTCTACTACAATATGTAATAATCCAATATCATAATTTTATCATTTTGATCAGATTATACCAAGAAAGTCACTAGTTTACTTGTTTAAATAACTTGTCTTAACAATCATATACAATAACTTGTTTTACTCATTTTTATACATCATGGACATGAATACAAGACATAATATAGCATAAATGATATGTAAATAACATGATTATAATATTTAACAAGAAGCATGTTAGGGTTTGGCTTACAACTTTTGGCTTTCAAATAAGAAAGGTAAGTAGCATGTAAGGAAAAGGACTTATAATGTCTAGACTGGGCTCAGTCTAGTGTCGGTTGGTATTAAATGTCTTTTAGACATCAAACCGTAAGCCTAAAAATCAAGGAATGATTTTTTTGGTCAAAGGAGGAGGGAAAAATATGTTCACTTATTCCAAAAATGTGAAAACTCAAATCATCTTAGAAACGCGGTGCAGGTATAGGCTAAGGTTACGGCTGAATAAAAACGCTTAAAACTGAAAATTCCAGTTTTTCACGGCCGAGGTTTATTTGGTCATGTTTTTCTCAGTCATGATTTATTCTCAAATAAATCATGAGTGTGTCAAACATTTTTCTGATACGGGGAAAATTAACGCGGTCGAGTTTCGTTGTGCGTAAAAATTTTGAATGACGTTTTACCCTAAAACGTGTAATTCCTTATTAACTTTCACGAAAATGATCTGACGAGTGTCAAACTTTTAATTTGCCATAGAAATGATTTATCACTCGAGGCCATGAAACAAAAATCAAATTTCGGGAAAATGAATCGTAAAAATGAATAGTAAAAAGTGAATAGTAAAAGTGAATAGTGAAATTTTCCGGGAATAGTAATTAACCTGAAATTGCGAATTGTTACATATAAAAATTAAAACGCCATACGCCGCATCTAAATAATAGATGCGCCGTATCGTTTATATCAGCAGAATACAACGACAACAGTTAATGCAGTAAAATAAAAGTAAAAGTAAAACTATTAAAATAAGAAAAACAAACACACACAATAAAAATTAAATATGCAAATAATACAATGAATGCAATCTAACTAGTATACAACAAGGTTAGTGGTTAGAATCTAAAAATATACAAAAACCTTAAAAGTTAGAAAACCTAATTAAAATACTAACTAGATAAACAGATATTAACAATTCACTCCCCGGCAGCGGCGCCAAAAATTTGATGTGTGTTGTGTCACGTGTAGTATAGAGGTGATTTAGCCTATTCAAGTTTTAAATTTATATTTTTCCGACTTATCCAATAACACACACACACTAACAAGCAGTGTACCCGATCAGTATGTAGATAGTGGTAATTAGAGTGTCGATCACTAAGAGTGGAACGTAATATCTAGTTAACCTAATCAGTATTTAAATATTCTACTTTGGTTTTATAATCTAATCTAATGCAAAGGGGTTTAGTCTGAGAGACTAGCACAGTTTTGGTAGATTAACAATAAAAGTTAAACTAATGAGAACGAATCAGAGAGTAGCAAACACGTACACGGATAGATAATAGATACAGATAGAAGGCATGTCCTGTTGTTTAGTAGCTTGTCTCTTGTTTTATTGCTAGTTTCATATGATGAGTATCGTAATCTTATCTGTCTCGTTGGGTCCTAAATAGAGGCGAGTAAACTCTTAATGATCACTTATGCTTATCCCACTTATCTAGACACTAGTTAAATGGGCGAGGAGGGGGTATGGCAGCCCAAGAAAAACTCAGCTAAACACAGAGGTTATCAATGCACATATACAAGTCACCAAAAAAACATCATATAAACTTTAATCGATGGGAAAGCAATTCTAAGAGGAGCAGTATGGTGACGACAAGCCCATCAATCCTGATGGATTAAATCTTACTAATACAATAAAACAAAACTACTTAATGAATTAAATACATGCAGGACCTTCTTTCTGCTCTAAGATCTTCATTTGAGGTGTGTCTTGTGTTGCTTCTTCATCTGAATTCGTCTCCTTAGGGTTTGGTTGCACCCAAAATTCGTAGGTAATGATGGTCTATTTATAGTTTCTGTCTGAGGGTTCGATGCAGCACATCAACCTAGTAGATGCGGAGCATTGAGGTAACTTCAAGTGGGGTCCAAGATTATTATAATCTGGAATATTCGTACACCATCTTCAGATGTGGCGTATCTTTAATCTTTATGTGGCGCATGTCCTTCAGTGTCTTGGATAGTATTTTGTGAAGTCTTGATAGTAAAATGTCGTATGTCAATATTGTGATGCGGCGTATCTAGAGTAGAACAAGTTGGATCTTCTTCGTCGACCAAAGTTTCATATGCGGCGCATTATAAAATCACATGCCGGGCATTCTTCAAAGTCAGGCAATTGTCTTCGAAATCATCTAAGTATGATAGTACGGCGCATCTGTCTAGAATGATGCGGCGTATCACCTTGATTTCAGTAAACTTTTCCATCTTGGTTAATTTGCTCCATCTTTCATCCAAAATCGCCAAGTTTCACCTATTGCTTGTTATTTCCTAAGAATCACTAAAATAAACAATCAAGCACCAATTCTCATACATAATATAGTAAAACAAGTCAATTAAATAGGATAAATGATGTCAATATAATGTATTTATTTGTTGTCATCAGCGTACCTTAATGATTTCTAGCGAAACAAGAAATCAAACAATCAAGAACCAATTAAACCCTAAATTTGGGTTTAGTAATATTCGACCTACACCAAGTCGAATGGGGAAAAACACAAACAAAAGTATGTTTGTTCTTCATTCTCGTACACACGTATTACTAACATTTCATTGAGAAAAACTAGGTTCTTGAATCACAATATATTTACCAAACACTTTGTAATGTTTAAGGTTACATGCAAATCCCTTTCCTTGGGGCTTCACTCATTGACCTATGAACAAGAAAGAAGAAGTTTGGCCTTCTATTGAAATCAATTGTGTCAATGGATGAATACATGGGGATGTATTTATACCCTTATGGTTGAGATCAAGTTTACAATGGTTCCCGAAGTGGAATTCCATTGTTTGGCCATAAACAAGCCCAAGAGAGGATTTCTAGAACCTTCTCTTGTCTTGTTTCATTTTCTTCATATCCCGTTGACATTTACCGAACGTTAGTCAATTCCATTAATTACCTAACGCTCTTTAGTCGTTTATTATGAATTTAATAATTAATCATAACTTAATAGCAATGTTGCAAAACAAAGCCTGCATGGCTGATTAATCACTAGTTAGGTACTATAAGGCCACCAACCTTTTCGATTTGTGTAAATCGGACAAACAAGGCGGTCAACCATTGTCAACGATAGTTAATGATGGTCAACGGTGGTCAAGCGTACCCGAAACCTTCAAACCTTGCTGGAAATACCTAAAACTCATCGTAAAATTGTTTAATAAGTTATACTTGTTTATATCTATTTCAAGATGTTTTTTATGAAAAATCTTGCGAGTAATACCTAAAATTTGCCGGAAATACGTAAAAGTTGCCGAAAATACAAAAGACTTATCGAAAATGCCAATACGATTAATCACCGATTAATCCCGCCTAGACCAATTACTAGCTACAGGGGGTCGACCGCCCGACTACCGATTCAAGATTTTTGCAACCTTGCTTAATATATTAATTATTAAAACATTGAAACTCCTACGTAATGTGTGCAATCCTGAAGTCTCGTGTTCGAATCTGGTCATACTATATTAATTTTTATCCACAAAGTAGCAAAATCGCTACAGAAGTAGCAGGAGCTCTTGCCTATATGCATTCTGCAACCTCTGTTCCTATATATCATCGAGACATAAAATCTTCCAACATACTTTTGGATGAAAAATTCCGAGCGAAATTAACAAATTTTGAAATATCAAAGCCCATCTTGGGTGATCAAACTCACTTGAGCACATTAGTCAAGGGGACTTTCGGCTACTTAGATCCTGAGAACTTTCAATCAAACAAATTCACAGAAAAAAGCGATGTTTATAGCTTTGGGATAGTTATCCTTGAGCTTTTAACAGGGAAAAAGCCAATGAATTATGTAGGACCAGGGGAATCGAGAAGCTTGGCAACATTGATTATATCAATTGATGAAAGTCTTCTTTTGTTGATAATCGAGTGTTGGATGGACCAGAATAGCAGCTTGTAGCAGTTGCTAAGCTTGCAAAAAGATGCTTGAATATGAACGGGAAGATGAGGCCAACAGTGAAAGAATTTGCAATAGAGTTGGAGGGAATAAGATGAAGTCACTAAATATAATGAATCTACTGTTTATTTTGTATTAAGATTGTAGAATAAGCCGGATTAGAGCTAGCTATATGTCTATGTGGATGACATTATTATGTTCTTAAAATCTTTAGTTCTTAAGCATAATGATTCAAGATGAAATCACAAGAATATGTTTTTAATGATTCAAGATGAAATCACCTATGAAAGAGAAAAGTGGGGTCACTTCGAAGGGAATTGTGGGGGGGGGCGCAAATCCTAAGAGCTCTTGCAGAACCAGGCAAATGTTCAGGACCATAATGAACATGACTATGAGGACTTAACAATGTTAGGGAGAGTCTTGTATGAAGTGTATTGTCGTCTACTTAAACAACAGCTCAGTTCAAAGACATCTCGTCTACTGATAGCTAGGAGGCTAAGTGCATTTCACAAGGGAAGGTTCAAAGGGTCACACCTACCTATCCTTTGCAAGATTCAACTATTGGAATTTCATCGTAATTTTTGTATTATGACCGATCTCCATTCATGTGGATTGTTGGAAAATTGGTTGGAAAAAGTGACTTTGGACACAATTATTTATATGTATGTGTCATATATATAAATAATAGTTTGTAGGTTTGCGTTCTCCTTGAAGAGAGCTTAGCAATGAGCCTTTATGTGTCCAAAATAGAGTTGATGTGAATGAGATATCGGGTCACAAAGTTAGTCATTCGGTACCAAGACTAAAGTGGAAAAATAGTTTACTTTCTATCCCACATCGACAGAAGGAGTAAACTAGGGTGGTGTAGCAACTGGCATTTTCAGGGCAATACGTGTTCATAAAGCTCGAAACTATTTGTGACAAATGGTAATTTTCCAAACTATTATTTTAATAGTAATAGTATTTTTTTTATCAGGAAATGCACATTATATATTTTCTAACACTTATTGACAATTAAATTTTAAAAGTGAGAAATTATCTCATTTTGTTTTCCTGGAAAATGACCCCGCACGCGTACCATCAAACAATTAGGTATGGCAATAATCAAATAAACTCATGTTAGAGTGCATAAAATGTTTTTATGTCACTTTCATAAAAACACTCTTAAGAATGTATTTATTACGTTTTACTTCTAAGTGTCAAACCAGTACACCGCGGCTCACATTAAACTCATACGGGACATGGAATACACTCCGAAAAATCAAAACTCAAAACTCAAAAGTACTTATCTATTTATTTGAGCATTTACGAGCTCACTTGACTTTATCACGAGAAATTATCTCTCTTACTGTGACACACATTGATATTTCATATAACAACCCGCTATTTTCCTAGGTCCTTACTCAACCTCAAACTCAAAATTAATTATCTTGACAGTTTACATAATTACTTTTACGTGTAATTGTTAACTTAAATAACATAAACCGGAAAACGGCATTTAACATTAACTGGCATTATACAAAGTTTAGTTTACATAAAATATATGTCATATGACTATTTCCATAACATTTTATAAGTTACACTTTTTATTTTTAAGTTTCACATAAAACGCTTTTATTTTGCATTTTAGACTTACACGCGGTGCCTACTCAAAATACATTGTAAAAATAATTTACAACAACTTACATCTTATTTCTTTACACATTTTCTACACATTTTATTTAATAAATACACTAACTATATAAGTAACTAGACTATTGAAACCAAACTAACTAGTTGGTGGACAAATTCTTACAAGGAGCATGGTATCCCCTTCTCCCCTTATTTTCAGCCGAACCCAATCTCCACCGCCTTACCATTTTGAATACTTCTACTAACTCTCATTAATGCTTGTACTAAATGTCTATAAGTGATAAAATATCTTCTAACTTTCCTATATATACACTGACGTATTTCAAGTAACATTCAAGACATAGAAAATTTATGAAACTCTCTCACTCACTCACATATTTCGGCCATAATAAGAAGAAGAAAGAAAGAAAGCTTTTGGTGCTCATTAAGGCTTATTTGGGTTAATAATCATAAGTCATAAGGTCTCTTGGTCTTTTCTTCTCATTCGACTCCATCTCGAACCTCACTGTGAGCATCCACACTTCTAATACTTGACACGACACTTGTTTTTTTTAAACCTTGTTGCATGTTAATATGACTTAATCTTCTGTATAGTTTGATTTTCCCTTTCAAACTTCATAAACGTTTGAACTTTATTCAAAATGATTATGGGAAAACACACCCTTAAATTATTTACGCACACAATTCTCAATCACTTTCAATCCAACATAACTTTATAACAAATTTTTACAGCACAAAACAACAAACGACATCTCACTTAAATCAATCAACAAACAACCAGAACCTTCATATTCCACTTCATTTTCATCATTTAATAACAGATCAAACAGAACCTTAAACTCAACAAAATCCCATATTTCACTTCATTTTCATCATTTATTAATAGAACAACCAGTAAATGGCATCTCACTCCTTACAATTCCTTACATTCCCAGCTTGCACACTACGTGTTCGATATATTGCCTCAACCAAACAAAACCTCTTTATTTTGATCCTTTGACCGTCTTGGTCAAAGAATCAAAATACGTGGTTGGTTTAAGGTTCTTGGACTTTCTCAGTCCCTGAAACGGGGTTTCTCTTTTTGGGCTACATCCATGGAGGCGAGTGTTTGTTCTTTAGGGGGTGTTTGGCCATGTCCATTTAGAGGTTTCCACTGTTGCCCAGATGGAATGGCAGGGTCCAAGGGGTTTCCTCGGCTGGTTGCGCATATTAAGCATCTCTATTTGTCATCAGATGATCGGAGGGGGCCTTGCGAGAGGCGCTTTCCACGGATTGTAAATTGTTTGTTTCTGTTGGGGAGGCTTTAAAGGTCTTGGATCTGTGGTTGTGTAGGGTGTGTATGCGTTTAAATGCTTTGAGTCGGGCATGCCATCATGCTGATGGGTTGGTTCGGTTCATGCGGCTTGTTGGAGATGTGGAGAAGTTTATAGTAGGGATCACTAGGCCATATGTTGAGAGGGCAGTGGTACCTTTATGAGGGGTGGTGGTGGATAAGGTTCTCCTTGACCGTGTGTTCTCGCTACCTATAACGACCGTTAAGAGCATCCCTCATACTTGTCGTATGGCATTTTCTCATGCTCTAGCTGATGCTTTAGGTAAGGTGGCAGCTATGCCAACGTCTATTGAGGCATGGGTAAAACTTTTGTAGTTACCACGTTGCAAGTTGTGTGTTATTAGGCCTTCTAACCGTCAGGAGAGCAGGTCGTGTAATAGGAAGTCTTTGCACTGCCATAGTATTCAAAGTGCGTTGGCAGCTTGGAGTGGGGATGCTTTTAATGAACTTATTATGTCGCTTTTTGCCCAACCCTTAAGGGTGGTCTCGGGAAAGGATGAGTTGATATCCGGGTCCGACAGCTCAACGGTGTGCGCCAATGTTAAACAATGTTTGAGAAAAGTTGCGGACGGGCATTTCACTGCTGCTATTAAGGTATTATGTTCTTCAGGGGTTGCACCTTTAGGTACGGATACGTTGACAGCGTTGTTAGCTAAGCATCCTATATTGCCCCCTCCAGTTATGCCTGTTTCTTTGCTCTCCGATCCCCCTCTTGTTGTAGATGTTGATAGCATTCGTTGGTGCATTCAATCCTTCCAGAAAGGGACTTCTTATGGGCGGGACAGATTGAGAGCCCAACACATTTTAGATTCATTTTGTGGAGAGGGGTCAGCGATTTCCGCCACGGTACTCAAGGCTATTTCTGTGGTGGTTAATTTATTGTTGGGGGAGGTGCCCTAAGGTTTTGGTGAAGTTTGTAGCTTCGGCGCCTCTCACGCCGTTGCTCAAACTGGACAATGGGATTAGGCCTATTGCCGTGGGCGCATTTTGGAGGAGGCTTGTCTCGAAGGTGGCTATGAGGGATGTCAGGAAGGAGATGTCCAAATACCTTTGGGACTTTTAGTTTGGGGTGGGAGTTCCGAGAGGGGCAGAGGTCGTGCTTCATAGCGTGAATAGATTCTTAAATAAGTTTCACTCGGATAGGTCATTGGCTATGCTTACTGTTGATTTCTCTAATGCCTTCAACGTGGTAGATCGGACTACCCTTCTACATGAGGTTCGGACTCGATGCCCGTCTATTTCCCTATGGGTGGATTTTTTATATGGTCAGTTGGCAAGGTTATATGTGGGTGATGACCTTATTTGGTCCACGACTGGAGTTCAGTAGGGGGACCCTTTAGGGCCTCTTCTTTTTGCTTTAGTTTTGCACCTATTGGTTCATCGGAGCAGGGATTGTTGCAAACTTCTTTTCCATGCTTGGTATTTAGATGATGGTACGATTATCGGTGACACTAAAGAGGTAGAAAAAGCCTTAGAAATAATCAGAGCTGAGGCCTGGGCCTTGAACTCAACATTAAGAAAATAGAAGTTTTTTGGGCGTCATGCAATAGGGTGAAGGTGCAGGATGGATTGTTCCCCCTGGGATTGGGAGACCGTCGCTGGGTGTAAAACTCCTTGTAGGTGTTGTTAGCAAGGATGTTGGGTTTATTAGTAGTTTGGAGGTGAAAAGGGCATCTCGTGCTGTGGAACTTGTGAGTCATTTCCCAAGTCTACGGGACCCTCAATCCGAGCTCCTGTTGCTTTGCTCATGTATGGGCGTCTCAAAGCTGTTGTTCGGTCTTAGAACGTGCCAACCTATGTATATAGGGGAAGCTATTTCTATTTTTGACAATGGCCTTCGGAGGGCGATAGAGGATATTGTGGTTTGTGGTGGTCCATTTTTTGGGGATTTTCAATGGAGGCTTGCATCACTTTTGACTCGGTTTAGTGGGTTGGATTTATGTTCTGCTGAGGATGTATCTACTTATGCTTTTGTCGCCTCGAGGGCGCAATCTTGGAGTTTGCAGGACCACATTCTTTAAGGATGTGTTATTGATGGGGTTGACTCTGATTATGGGTATGCGATGGATCGCTTGCGCATGTCCCTTCCTGATTTCGATCTTAGCGGTTTCTCTAATAAGGACTCCGCCCCCCCCCCCAAAAGCCCAGAATGTTCTGGCGTGTGCCCTATTTAGTGAAATCGTCAAGAGTTTGGGAGTGAAGTTTGATTTATCCTCTTGCCAAAAAGCGGTGTTTGAATTTCTCCGTGCTCCTCATGCTCAGAATTTCTTGACGATTACTCCCATTGAGGGACTAGGCCAACATATTTTGTCCCTGGAGTACTGGACTATCCTTAAGTACCGGCTTCCCAGCTGATGAGCCTTGCCCAGTCTGCCACAAGGTTTGTTTGGATTCTTTTGGCGAGCATGCGGTCCATTGTAAGGAGTTACCTGGTTTCAAATATATGCGTGATTTGGTCAGGGATGTTTTGTATGATGTTCTTAAGAGATGTCACACCCCCAAAATACCTGAATGGCAGCGGAATGGAATACCTGGGGGTGACTGTCATAGCACCATAGTTACAGTTATATTGAACGACCTAAAGTGTCGTTTAGAAAATACAGCGTTTGATCATTAAAACATTCAGAGTTTACAAAGCTTAGGTCCCAAAAGAGTTTGCCAATACAGTTAAAATAAGTTCAACAAGATCAAACGTTTCATAAGTGCAGAAAATATAGTGAGACGCGTCGACTCCGCGACTCCATGAAGGTCCAAATGTATGCAACATGAGCTACCTTAATAACCTGAGAAATACATTGCGAAAACGGTCAACATAAAGTTGGTGAATAATCATAGGTTTATAAGTAAATCGTAAGTACATAAGCCACAAGTAATAAGTAAACCGACAAGAATGTCAAAAATGCTACATTGGCTCTTAAGCTCATGACCCCGAAGCTAGACTTAGTAATGGCCCCACCAGTGTGTTTACCAGACACTCTATTCGTTAAGACATGAAATGCATTCGTCCCGTTTGGAGCAACCCAAACACGAATGGAGGCGTCACCCTCGATAGATCTATCCACTCACTCTCGCTTAGCTATAATTAACGGTCCATGATATATAAGGGGACTTAACTTGGTAGTAAGGCAACTTAAGCAATGTATGGAATTTGATATACTTTGGCATGTACAAAAATAATTGTGCAATGTATTCTCCCCCCGTGGAATTTAAAATCAAATAAGTAATTAAAACGGGGCTATGAGAACTCACCTGGAGTGATAGTACAAAGACGGTACAACGATGGTAAAGTAATCGGGACAATGAGGCGCGAACACTAGCCGCAACCTAAATGAATAATCGTGATCTAATTTAGATCATGCCGTGATGAAATGAATGCACATGCACATGATACCTATACCACTCGTGACTTGGAAATACTAGTTATTGTCAAGATAAAATACTTTCCATACTTAGGAAAAATAAGTCCAATTGGAGTTATAAAAACTTGTCGTAATATATACCATATAAAAATGTTAGCGTTATATTCCTCGTATCGAAAACCTTAAAATAACGTCGTTAAGTCGTATAAATATTCTCTTGGGTCGTACGTATTCATTTGTTAAGAATATAGTCCTTAGTAACGTTTCTAGAAAATATACCATTTAGTGCGTAAGTTATTATTTTTATTTGTTACCAAATATATATATATAGTTTTGGTGATCTTAAAACGCGTATAACTTGGTCGTTTTAGGCTCATTTTCCTCGTTCTTTATGTCCACGGATTCGTTTTAGTAAGTACTAATATATTTTTGATAACTCGGCTCCTCTAGGTTACGTTTAATACCTCTTTTTACCCGTCGAAATCTGCCAAACAGCAAGCAGTTTTTATAAAAATAGTTTTCGTCGTTAAATTTGCAAAAATCATATCTCCTTCGTTATAAGCTCGTTTTAATCCGTTATTTCGCCTAAAGTTTCGTTTTTGAAATTATTTTCTAAATCTTTGGTCAAAAATTAACCATCAACCACTGATTTTCCCACGAAATAAAAATAGGGACAGTAGGTATTTCTATTGTTTCAAAAATCATTTCTAGGGTTCTAATCTAGTTCTAACTTCAATCAAACCACTTTCAATCACCACAAAATTAGTCTAATCCTACCATACACCTTCTTAGGGTGTCATGGGTTCCTAAACTTCATAAACAAAGTGGATCTAACAAAGATCTAACTATAATCACTTTCTAAGGTTCAAAAGTTAAAAGTTTGTAAAATAAAGTGGTATAAATAGCATATGCATGTAGATCAAGTATATATATCATATGGATCTTGTATAAACTTAGTAAAATTATAAAAATGAGTTTCTTATACTTACTTGAAGGATGAAGAGATTTTGAGGATGAAAACCTAAGTAAACCTTGAGTTTATCTCTCAAAACTCAAAAAGGTAAACAATCTAAGCTTGATAGTCTACTAGATCTAAAAAAAATGGTGTCTTGTTTGTTCCTTGTGTTCTTGGCCGGTTCAAGAGGAAGAGAGAAAGAAAAGATGAAACTTTCTTTTGCAAAATGAAATGGTTACTTGATTGTTGAGATAAATAATAGATGTGTATTTCTTTTTAAAGACAAGAATGACATGCATTTAATGGGGCAAGTAAGGATTTTCAATATTGTGTAAGACAATTATGGAGGGGGCACTACTACAAAAAGTATTTTTTGCAACGTTTCTTTTATAACGGTTCAGCACTGCACCGCTTTAAAAAATCAAAAAACCTATTTTATAGAACAGTTTCTTACAAAACCGTTCCAAAAAATGTTATTTAAAACGGGTACTATCGAAAAACCTTTTTCTAATACGGTTGTTTAATAACCGTTGTATTAAAAAGCAATTTCAAAGAGTTTTCCCAATTAAAAAGCGGGATAATTCCCTCCATTTCTCTCATTTTAACTCTTTATTTACAACGGTTTTTTGAGAAACCGTTCTAAAAACTAAAGTGAATTGAAGTGAAAGCACATAACCACCACAAATACAAACATATATTATCTTTCTCTCAACTTTTCATTTCTCACAAACACACACAAACATATACAAATAACATCTCACCTCCACCAGCCGAATCACCACCACCACCACTTGTTGAAAAAAAAAGAGCACACTGTCATCATAAATTGAATTCGTCGAAATCATGACCCACATATGGTTGCTAGTCCGCCCACCAAATCTGGGAAGCTTAGTTTGTTTCTAAATAATTTTATTTGTTATAGTTTTAATATTTGTTTGTTTTAGATCTAGATGACTAGATCTAATAATTCGATTTGATATATATAATGTTTGATTTTTTTTATTTTTTTTCTTCTTCTTTTTGTTGTGTTGTTGCAGGTATTGTGAACTTGACAAAGATTTAATTAGCCTTCTATTTGTAGATCTTATTCTCCTTTTCTCTTCTTCATTTTGTAGATTTTAAAATGTGGGTTTAGTTTGCTTACAAGTATAGATATATACCCATGTGAAATTTGGCATAATTTATCAATTTATGTAATAGTTATTGATATAAGATGTATTTTAATTTTTGGGTTCTATGTATTTTGTTGTTTGAATAGATACTGAGATGATGGAATGAGCAATTTTGATTTTTGAGACTTGATTAAAGCATATTTTGTTTAGAAATTGTTCATGTGTAGTTGAGTAAATAGTAAGGAGTACATACATTAGAGGTCATTGGTATCTTTTTTTATGACAACTCAAATAAGAATAAAATATAATATAATATATTTTTTTTTAATGTATGATCTTTTAGAACGGTGTAAAACAACCGTTGTAAATAATGGTATATTAATATTTTACTCAATGAATTGAGTAATGTGGTAGCATGTTTTTTATAACGGTTTTAAACCGTAGTAAATAATCTTGCCAATTATTTACTACGCTCTATAATAGAACGGTTCAATACCGTTTTTAAAAATGTATTTTAACCGTTTTTAAAAACCATTTATGTACTAGTGGGGGGGCGTGGAAATGGTGATGGGGTGGAGTGAAGAAATGAGTTTTGTAAGATTTTGTAAGATTAGGTAGATATTATTAGTTTTAGGTGATACCGGGTACCGAGTTAATTAGAAATAAATTTTAACGGAGTTAACCGGGACATAATAAAGTTGTAAAAATTGTAAAAATATGTTGGGTATAGATATTGAGTGTTTAGATAATTATTGTTTAATTTCTACGAAAACCGTCGTAATTTTAGTAAACTTACGCTAATAATTAATAAAATTTCCAAAATACCGGGTAAATTAATATTATAATTTTTATATTATAAAAATGAATATAAAAATATATTGGGATAATAGTCAGGAGTGTCGGACGTGTTAGTCACATTATTGGTCGTTTGTTAACATTTATATAGAAATAAATATACGTAAAAGTTAATTATACCAAAAGTATTTATTTAAATATCCTACGAGTGGAATAGTATGCAAATGCTATTATGATGATATGCAGACTATTTCTAGTCCGTATGAAGTGTCCCAAATGATAATGCATGAATTCGCACCTGAACCAATTCGGTTACGCGAATTTTGAATACCCGTAAACTAGGTTTATGATGACGTGAGTAATGCACGTGAATAGTGGTTTTCTCTCGGAAATGAATAGTGTCAAGTGAACAGTAAAATTTCTGAACGCTTCTCAGAATGTCGAATTGACCTCGAAAACGATGAATAGTGATCGATGAATAGTAAATGATGAATAGTAACTTGTGAATAGTAAATTGTCGAGGTTTAGAAAATGACCGGAAATTACGAGTTGTGACAGTCTTCCCTTCTAACAGGAACTTCATCCCGAAGTTCAGTTTGTGTTGGTCTCTGAGGTGGTATTGGTGAAAAGATGATAATAATTGAGAATTCCAGCGAACTTCCACGATAGGAATTCGACTCTGCTTCAATCTTTTGACCTAACAGTTCATGATTTCTATTGATTCTCTTACCAAGTTTACGTTTGTCTTTGGTTGGATTCCTTTCCAAATGGGATTATGAGTGACTAATCTGGAAGTCGTTTCCTGGGGTTTGAATAGGTGAAACATAGTTGTGAAATCCGGCTGTTCTCTAACAAGGCTCAAGTCTGATGGCCACTAGGCCTACTCTGTCTGAAATATTACGTGGTCCAGCGTACATCAGGTTTTAACTTTCCAAATTTTTCCGAATAATATCATGCCTTTTCTAGGCAGAACTTTCAATATGATCTGGCTACCAACTTGAAGTTTTAATGGTTCACAACTTATAGAATTTGTAATTGATTCTTGACTTGTAGGAAATTTCTGGTTATTTCATGAATGCCTACAGGAATAGTGAGTTTGGCTTTTTCCGAGTTTGGTTCGTCAATAGATGATCAGTGCTTCTTCAGGTTTTTTTTTTATGTAATATGGGTAATATATGTTGCTGAACTCTGTCAGAACTCAAATCTTATATGTCAGCTGGTCGATTCTAACATGAATCTGAAATGGTCCAATATACTTAAAGGTTCAATCTCTCGTGTTACCAAAATCGTATCATGCCTCTCCAAGGCAAAGCTTTCAACTTAGCTCGTTCTTTCACGTGAACCTGGTTAGTTTGCAGTTCAAGGATACCCAATCCGTATGATGTGCATCATGTACCAACCTAACTTCTACCAGTTTCTCGTTGCATGTAACGGGTTCTTGACTTGTGAAATTTCCTTTGTTGTTCCATAATTTAGTCCTAGACCGGTGAATTTAACTTTCCGATTTCGGTCTGTAAATGGGTAATTGGTACTTCGACGATAAAGTGCATTAAATGGTGTAGTCTCTCTGCTCGTGCGATAACTATCGTTGCAAACGAATCTGATTTATGATAAAGGGTTAGTCCAACCATTTCTAAAGTCAATCACTTATGCTCTGAGCATAACTTTCCTATGTTTGAATCGTTCTTTCGTTCCGACCATTGGTCTGAGGATAGTAGGCGGTGTTTACATCTAAATGGGGTTCCGAAGGAAGTCTTAAAATGATAGCTAGAAGTCTGAGGTGATTCGATCACCTTTATCAGGAACAATTGAAATAGGTATAATAAATCTTGTGACTAATTCCACAACGTTACGTCTTTCGAACACGGCGTTATACGAAGAAGATAGAATATGGGTAACAATGTTTGATTCTTTGTGTTTTGGTCTAATGGATTGCTAAGACATGTGTCATTCTTTGCCTACTGTGCTTGGTCCCCATTACTGACGTTTGTAATCGTTCTATGGTGTTCCTCCTAATTTCCTTCATCACATTTTCCAATATTCCTTATTGTCAAGTCACAAAGCCCTAAATGCATAAGCGATATAGCATGGTGATTGGTTTTCAAAATTTATCTCGCGATTTTTGAGTTTTTGGTCGAAATCTTTTTCTGAATAAACGAATTTAGAAAATGGAGCAAATGGTTTACTAAATAATATCTTTCTTGATGATTCAAAATTCAATAGTTAGGAAATGTGACGCGGTTTCCAAATAGGTTGTGAATAGGACTGTTTACCAAAGTTTGATGTTTATATATTTCCCATTGTACAATGGTTTAGCTAAATATTGATTAAAAGGATCGTATTTGTTCAAAATAGGCAATTCAAAAATTATTTTCTACGAGATATGTGATTTGTATAAACACAAATTTTAAATCGACTTTACTTAAAGTGAAAATACTAACAAGGATAAAATAGTAGGATAGGTAATGTTCGCATAATGCATAGATGTCTGATGTTCGGTTCCTGATATTGGATGGTGCCTATTGGTGGTTATCGGGCAGAACTACAAGCCTAGGTATTCAACCAACTTAAGTCTTGAGATGGTTTATCGTTGAAATTGTCATCATGTTGGCAATATGAGGGTTTCAATTGATACTATGTCGATGAATTTCCGTATTGTCTTCACATGTAGCTGGGGAGATATTCTTGAGTCTGATGCCTCTCTTGATGTATATGTGAGGTTATCTAGAATTTCTTGAGAACACAATGCCTTAAGGGAATCTATATCGATACCCTTAACTCAAATCAATTTTCCTTGGTGAAACTTATTATAGGGAAGTTTGCGTTTAGATGAGGTCATGTTTAATCAAATCTCTCTACAGTATCGGTTAGGAGGCTTGGTTTATTCCCATGGTGTTGCTTAGTGTACCTTCACAATGTGTTCGATTCTGTAGCTCAGTCTAGCTAGTACCTTTGAATAAATAAATTGGACAACTAGGTCAGAGATGGTGAGTCGGATGGTCTCGTGGTATCTTAGGATTGTTGTTGAGTTATGAATTTTTCTTGTTATATACTTCTAGTCCTGGTTAGTAGTTCTGTAATCCTTTCCTTGCTTTTCTGTTATCGAGGAATCCTACTCGTAATTGATATGGAAAGTCTCTCCTAGAGAAGTCAATGGAAAGTCCAACTTAATGGCTAAGTGAGTGACAGGTGGGGTAAGTATCCAGGGGGAGTTTGTCAGAAAAAGATATTTATACAAGAGTTTACTTGTTTAAAACGCTTTTAAATGAAGATTATTATTAGCAATACTTACAAAAATAACTATTTCCTTCATGGCATAATCCTTCCTGAATTATACATAGGTGATCAGGCTATGTATAGTTGAGGACTAATGATGCGATACTTGATTTAGTCAAAATAATATTATTTTTCTCAAAAGCTTTAGATGGTGTTCAACGCATTGTTATTAAAAATGGTATCCTAATATTTCCTTTCAAAGTAACATAAAAATTGTTTCGCGTAATAATAGTAAATATTTGGCGTAATATCGGAAAAATCAGTTTATAGTACGGTAACAAAATGGTTTATTTTAGAAATTTGGTAAAAACAATTTCCCCATAAGGTAGTAAAATAGTTTAAAATAAAACTCGTTGAATGGTTTATCGGATACATGGGTAAATCCTATGGATTGGTAATAATCTACAAATCCATCAAATACGAAATCGGTCAAATCCCTAATAACACAATGGTATAATGTTGCTAAACGATTGAAAATTGCGCAATTGCATTAGAAAATGGAACAAACAAAGGCTACGGTTATCACAGAGGTAACAAAAGATAGTCATTACATTAGATAGGAAAGTGCTTAATACTACTAGGTTACACCAACGTACTTATGGAAAGTACCAAAGGAAAGTACAACCCTAGAGGGCTCAAACTATGGTTTTACAACATGAAATGCCTCCTCCAGTTCCGGTCTCTCAACACCGGGCATTTACTCCTGAAGTGTCCCACTACTCCACATTCACGGCAGATTACCGTGAGTTCCTGATGCTTTGCGAGGGTGGGAGCCTTGCAGTCCTTGGCTTCATGTCCGACCTTTTGGCAGTTCTTACATTGAGAGGGGCAAGATCCTTTGTGATGAAACTGACACTTGTTGCACTCAGGTAATTTACCAATATACTTTTTCTTTTGGCTTGACCCAGCAGCACGGGTCTCCACCACTTGTTGTATCTTAAATGGTTGTTGAGAAGCATTAGCATCCAGATTACCGACCCATTTTCTCTTGTTGTTACTATTGTTTCCTGATGTCTTGTCGCGAATTATGCGTTCCTTTGCTTCGATTGCCATCTGGATAGCTTCAGACATGGCATTGGGTTCCCATGCGATGACCAACATACAAATTTCAGGAGAAAGTCCTCCGACGTACCTTTCAAGTCTCTTAATTTCCGGTTCACCAATTGCAGGGTCTAGTCGAGCTAATTCATAAAAATGAGCAGTATACTTGACAACATCATCTCCTACCATGGTAAGGTTTAGTGCTTCCTGTTCTATTGCCCGTAATTCACTTCTTACACAAAAGGCTATACCCATCATCTTTCTTAGTTCCTCCCAAGAGCGTGAGTAAGCATCATCAACTCCTACTATCTTAACATGTGTGGTCCACCATTCCTGGGCAAGATCCTGAAAAGTGCAAGTGGCGAACTTAACTTTGTCTTCCTTACGGCAGTCGCCACATTGAAATATTGTTTCTAATTCTTCGAACCATTTGAGAAATTCCTTTGTGTCTATATTTCCGCTAAAGGAGGGGGGATTACAACCCATAAATTCCACGTGAGTAAGTTCCTTGGTGAGGGCGGTAGTTACGTTCCTGGCAATGGATTGTCCAACAGCAGCTTGCGTCATGCTTGGACTGGTTTACTTAAATCTATTTTCATCAAATCATAAGAGTCCATGAGAATCTATAGGTAATAAGGATCATCCTATTCATAACACATGAATATAATACATGAAGGTTTCGGTCAATATGGACCAATATCATATATAGCACAACTATTCCCTTATAGTAGAGTCAATACTTGATGATTCCGTTTGTACAACAATCAAAATACTACAAGTTTCTTTAACTATGTCACACTTCTCGTGGTTAGGATAATAGTAAAAGCTAGTAAGGATATAAGTCTAGTATAAAGATTTCCTGTAGTCCTTTTAAGCGAAATCAGGTTTATGGCATCATAAGGTCGAGATAATCCTGAAGTGGTGTCTGAAGTTGTGCATCGATCAAGTCCTAGATAGTGTAGATTCTAAGCCATTCTTGAGGAACCTGCAGATGTTCCTGTTGAGTCCGTAATCTTGGTATTATCCACAAGGTGTTATCTAATTCGTGGCAAGTGGAAATGGAAAAGGGAAATGACAATGGTGGTATTCTAAAGGATGAGAATAACATTGATGACAATGAGATCCTAGTGATGAGTTAGGAGATAATGGTGATAATAGTGAATGGGATACTACCCTCTTTCGCGCTATCTCGCGACATCCAAGAGGTAAAGTTGAAGTACGCACTATGGGACGACCAATAGTGAAATAAGTAACTGACGGTGGTGGTAGTACCTGAGTAGTAAGCGTCCTACTAGTGGAGGAAAGAAAACATGATATCTCCCTTGTAATAAGCATCCTAATAAGTCCATTAGAATTAAGTCTGAATACTCTACCAAACGGCATTCTATGTATAGGCTGAATGAGAACCTTGCTCTTATGACAATTCAATAGTGCTAATAATGGTGTAAGTACAGCTGGTGGTATAATGGTAGTGGAAGATGACAAGGCATCTTCAATGTCGGAATCCGACGAAAGGATAACAGCGTGGGTATCTGAAGACATGTCACTTGTGAACCAGGTCAATATAATCATATATATATATATATATATGAATATGGGTATAAATAACTCGAACAGGGTGTGCATGGAACAATATGTATAATGAATATGCACCTATGATGAAATAATGAGATGCTATGATGATGTGGTTATAGTCTAGGGTCCATGATACATCCTAGTTCGCTATAACCTTAGCTCTGGTACCAATCTGTCACACCCCCAAAATACCTGAATGGCAGCGGAATGGAATACCTGGGGGTGACTGTCATAGCACCATAGTTACAGTTATATTGAACGACCTAAAGTGTCGTTTAGAAAATACAGCGTTTGATCATTAAAACATTCAGAGTTTACAAAGCTTAGGTCCCAAAAGAGTTTGCCAATACAGTTAAAATAAGTTTAACAAGATCAAACGTTTCATAAGTGCAGAAAATATAGTGAGACGCGTCAACTCCGCGACTCCATGAAGGTCCAAATGTATGCAACATGAGCTACCTTAATAACCTGAGAAATACATTGCAAAAACGGTCAACATAAAGTTGGTGAATAATCATAGGTTTATAAGTAAATCGTAAGTACATAAGCCACAAGTAATAAGTAAACCGACAAGAATGTCAAAAATGCTACATTGGCTCTTAAGCTCATGACCCCGAAGCTAGACTTAGTAATGGCCCCACCAGAGTGTTTACCAGACACTCTATTCGTTAAGACATGAAATGCATTTGTCCCGTTTGGAGCAACCCAAACACGAATGGAGGCGTCACCCTCGATAGATCTATCCACTCACTCTCGCTTAGCTATAATTAACGGTCCATGATATATAAGGGGACTTAACTTGGTAGTAAGGCAACTTAAGCAATGTATGGAATTTGATATACTTTGGCATGTACAAAAATAATTGTGCAATGTATTCTCCCCCCGTGGAATTTAAAATCAAATAAGTAATTAAAACGGGGCTATGAGAACTCACCTGGAGTGATAGTACAAAGACGGTACAACGATGGTAAAGTAATCGGGACAATGAGGCGCGAACACTAGCCGCAACCTAAATGAATAATCGTGATCTAATTTAGATCATGCCGTGATGAAATGAATGCGCATGCACATGATACCTATACCACTCGTGACTTGGAAATACTAGTTATTGTCAAGATAAAATACTTTCCATACTTAGGAAAAATAAGTCCAATTGGAGTTATAAAAACTTGTCGTAATATATATCATATAAAAATGTTAGCGTTATATTCCTCGTATCGAAAACCTTAAAATAACGTCGTTAAGTCGTATAAATATTCTCTTGGGTCGTACGTATTCATTTGTTAAGAATATAGTCCTTAGTAACGTTTCTAGAAAATATACCATTTAGTGCGTAAGTTATTATTTTTATTTGTTACCAAATATATATATATAGTTTTGGTGATCTTAAAACGCGTATAACTTGGTCGTTTTAGGCTCATTTTCCTCGTTCTTTATGTCCACGGATTCGTTTTAGTAAGTACTAATATATTTTTGATAACTCGGCTCCTCTAGGTTACGTTTAATACCTCTTTTTACCCGTCAAAATCTGCCAAACAGCAAGCAGTTTTTATAAAAATAGTTTTCGTCGTTAAATTTGCAAAAATCATATCTCCTTCGTTATAAGCTCGTTTTAATCCGTTATTTCGCCTAAAGTTTCGTTTTTGAAATTATTTTCTAAATCTTTGGTCAAAAATTAACCATCAACCACTGATTTTCCCACGAAATAAAAATAGGGACAGTAGGTATTTCTATTGTTTCAAAAATCATTTCTAGGGTTCTAATCTAGTTCTAACTTCAATCAAACCACTTTCAATCACCACAAAACTAGTCTAATCCTACCATACACCTTCTTAGGGTGTCATGGGTTCCTAAACTTCATAAACAAAGTGGATCTAACAAAGATCTAACTATAATCACTTTCTAAGGTTCAAAAGTTAAAAGTTTGTAAAATAAAGTGGTATAAATAGCATATGCATGTAGATCAAGTATATATATCATATGGATCTTGTATAAACTTAGTAAAATTATAAAAATGAGTTTCTTATACTTACTTGAAGGATGAAGAGATTTTGAGGATGAAAACCTAAGTAAACCTTGAGTTTATCTCTCAAAACTCAAAAAGGTAAACAATCTAAGCTTGATAGTCTACTAGATCTAAAAAAAATGGTGTCTTGTTTGTTCCTTGTGTTCTTGGCCGGTTCAAGAGGAAGAGAGAAAGAAAAGATGAAACTTTCTTTTGCAAAATGAAATGGTTACTTGAATGTTGAGATAAATAATAGATGTGTATTTCTTTTTAAAGACAAGAATGACATGCATTTAATGGGGCAAGTAAGGATTTTCAATATTGTGTAAGACAATTATGGAGGGGGGGGCGTGGAAATGGTGATGGGGTGGAGTGAAGAAATGAGTTTTGTAAGATTTTGTAAGATTAGGTAGATATTATTAGTTTTAGGTGATACCGGGTACCGAGTTAATTAGAAATAAATTTTAACGGAGTTAACCGGGACATAATAAAGTTGTAAAAATTGTAAAAATATGTTGGGTATAGATATTGAGTGTTTAGATAATTATTGTTTAATTTCTACGAAAACCGTCGTAATTTTAGTAAACTTACGCTAATAATTAATAAAATTTCCAAAATACCGGGTAAATTAATATTATAATTTTTATATTATAAAAATGAATATAAAAATATATTGGGATAATAGTCGGGAGTGTCGGACGTGTTAGTCACATTATTGATCGTTTGTTAACATTTATATAGAAATAAATATACGTAAAAGTTAATTATACCAAAAGTATTTATTTAAATATCCTACGAGTGGAATAGTATGCAAATGCTATTATGATGATATGCAGACTATTTCTAGTCCGTATGAAGTGTCCCAAATGATAATGCATTAATTCGCACCTGAACCAATTCGGTTACGCGAATTTTGAATACCCGTAAACTAGGTTTATGATGACGTGAGTAATGCACGTGAATAGTGGTTTTCTCTCGGAAATGAATAGTGTCAAGTGAATAGTAAAATTTCTGAACGCTTCTCAGAATGTCGAATTGACCTCGAAAACAATGAATAGTGATTGATGAATAGTAAATGATGAATAGTAACTTGTGAATAGTAAATTGTCGAGGTTTAGAAAATGACCGGAAATTACGAGTTGTGACAAGAGAGCTGGTATTTCTTCTAAAAAAGAGGCCCCCGTGAACTTTTGACGGATCCGCTTGAAGGTAGGTCTAATTTACAGCCAGCTGATATACTTGTGTTTGGGTGGGCTAGGGCGAAACATGCTTGTGTAGATCTTACTGTAGTGTCCTCTCTTGTTGGGCTCAGGGACACTGAGTTTGTTGCAGGACACGCTGTGTTGAAAGCTGAATCGAGCAAAGTGGCTAAATACAAGAAAGCGTGCTTAAAGAATCAACACGTGTTTATCCCTTTTGCTTTTGATACATTTGGTTTCCTAGCTCTGGAAGCAGAGAAGTTTTTGTCTAGAATTCAACGGGTTGTGCAAAGTAATTATTCGACCCTCAAGAATCAAAACTTCATTTTTAGTAGGATTTGTTTTGCCATCCAAAAGGGAGTTGCAGCACAACTTGTTGCTCGTTTGCCTGCCATCTTATTGTAATCCGTTAAATTGTTTTTAGTTAGAATACATATAATTATTTTAATAAAATAGTGTTAAATAGATATAACAGTAGGCTTATATACATGCACATCCATTTTTGACTTTCATATAACCATGTTGCGTTTAAAAACTTGTGTGGTGGGAAACTAGTTGGACAACACTTATAAACTCATAAACTTCCAACCTTCTCATTCGACATGCTCATGTCGAACCTATTTGAAAACCTTGAACATAATAGTAACGTTCTAGAAAATAAAAGAAACATAAACACAAAGTTTTGGCTCTTAGGACATGGTGTTTATTCGACTAATGCTTATTTGGAGACGGTGAGCATACCAAACATACCAAATGTATGCGAAACCCAGTTATCACACAAACCATTGTATAACAGTTAGGTAATTGTATATATATCAAGCATGTACCAATTGTTCACAAAAGGATTTGTAGTCCGATGGTAGGTTTGTTAGCTGGTGTACCAACAGACACTATTTCGAACATGTACCTGACGTTTTTGATATTTATTTCTTTTTACAATATTTCACATTTAACCCTTAAACTATTAGAACTAATCAATATTGTCTTTTAATAAATTATACTAATAAGGTTAATTTGTTAAGCTATAGTTACAAACTATACATTGACAATGGGGGTGTTTTTGTGGCAAATGGTTTATAAAGGGAAAACTAATATTTATGAACGAGTCATGCCCCATTTTTTGTCAAATTCTTATACTAAGTCCATTTTCACAAACTCGACCAAACTATGAAACCTAGATAATACAATTACAAATGTACCTACATATATATACACCGTATTACGTAACCGTTACTAATACACATACTGAGCGTAAAGTATATATTACTATTTTACTGAGCGTTTAATTCTCACAAATACTTTCATTATGATTACTTTTGTATATATATCTATTTGTCCACTTTGTCCAAGAGCCAAATACTTATAAACATTTTGAAATGATTTAAACGTAAACTCTGCCACACAAGCAACAATAAACACAACCACTTGAAAACACTTAAATTAATTTAAAACACTTTGAGTCGTGAGTACACAAAACTGTAAACTAAGAGTTGCCATAATAACTTAGGTCGCGTGTCGGTGCCACACACTATTGCTACTCGACTTATCGTTTCAGACAACGTATTTCTAAGGTGAGTTCTCGTAGCCCCACTTTTTAATATGTTTTCCTTGGGGTGGAAATGGTAATCAATGTTTTCCAATGTTTTCATGCTCTGATTATTGGTTACACGATTTTGGACAATATGTGCGTTTTGATTGCAATATGTGCCTTGTTGTGTGTGACATTTGTGTGCAACTGTTTAACTCCGTTTGGAGCCAAAACAATTGATAGTCCTATGTGGGGTTTAGGGTAGCTCCCCACTATGGGTAACATGTATGTAACGATTTGGTAGGTTCAGTTACCGCACGCATTGTGGTTTTATATAATGTTTACATTTGTGTATCTTGCTCACTATTGTCCTACACAATATGATTCACAGCTTCGTGGTTTAACTTTTAAACCTACGAGCTCATCAACATTGTGTTGACGTTTAAATACCATTTTCAGGTGATCATTGTTAAAGTATTTGAAGGCACGTTTATGAGAGTCAGACCATTTGATAATATTCCACTATGTTTCAAGACGATAAAATGTCAGAAGAGATATATTTCACAATGGATGTTTTGTAAACTAATGTTGTAATAAACGTAAGGTATGAATCTATGATGTTATGCAATGTGCCTTTCTCAGTTACATCCCGTGTTTCCGCCATCGACGGGGTGTGACAGAATGGTATCAGAGCCTAAGGTTATAGAGAGTGTCGGTTTTTCAAAAATAAAAACCCCAACTATAACCAGACTAAAGTTTTTAATAAAACCCCAAACATGGTATGAGTCGACTAGCCCAAGTATTCCATCATTTTTCCTAAATTACACACAGGCTGATCAACTATGTTTAATTCAGGAGCGATCATGGGATAATGGGGGTAGTTACCTTGGATCGTGTTTGTTTGGAGTCGGAGTCTAGATCACCTGAAAATGCATTGGTCTATTTGTGTACATATGCCTTATGTGTAATGTGTATCCGAGGTTATGTTGCTTTGCCTTATGTGTGCTGAAGCTTTTAGTTTCTGGGACAATACGTGAGCTTGCGATTTCGTACTTAAGTGTTTTGGTTTGATTTGATACTATGTGATTTGATCTGATATGTTATGATGTGATTTGACATGATATGGCTTGACTTGAATCGAGTCAAAGTATTTTCGTACCATTACCCATACTCGTGCATTTGATATTAATTATCCTTATACGTGAACAAAACTCATACTATATATTTTGCTAAACATACATGGATACATTATTTTGAATACGCTATGCAATTTTGAATACTATTTTGGACGGTCAACATTGGTTTCAGTATTCTGAAAATGCATTATATTGATATGCTATTTTGAGACATACTATTTTGGAAACACTATTTTAAGAATTTGTTTATCTTCAAAGATGTTAAGCCTTTTAACGACACTTAACTTAATTTCATGACAGTTCTTGTTTGATGAGTTGTGAAATTAAGTTAGGTTCCAGTCGTTACTCGGCTTAATGTTGTAGATGGTTGATAATTTGGTATTGTATGAAAACTATTTTGGATACATGGTTACTCTGGTATTGCCCTGTACCATTAAGTCACATGCCTTGTCTCCCCACACAACTCGACTTACCAGCAAGCTTGAACACACCGCATCCTAAGCCAATTAGTCAGAATATATTATTAGTTGCCTCAAGGAAATACCTCATCGATCAGAGTAGTCGCAATTAATGGTTTAGTAATACGATTTGGGCCTTGGAGAATACAAGTGAAATAATAGGACTCATGAGAAAGCATTGTCCCTAAGCTTGTTGTTTGAGTTGTTTGTGTTGACTATGATAGCGATGTTCGCCCTAGTGTTCGTGTTCCGAAGATGGTACTGATTTAGATAATTCGAATTCTGTTGGTCAAAATTTTTTTACAAATGAAAGTCTTTCTTGTGAACTTTATAAAGTATGAAGAACTGGTAATCCTCATTAATTGGGCCATGTTACCGTGTTTCTTCAAAACAAAATTTGGTTGATAGTCGAAATCATTTTAAAATGTTTTTTTTAAATAAATTTGTGATTCTAAGCCGTTGGATTGTATTAGTATAAAAATTGTCTCAAATGTGTGTCCGAACGTCCAAACCATACATGGAATATCGTTATTTCAAATTTCAAATTTTCGCACTGCCTTTTCACATGACCATAACCATCGAAAAGTTTCAAACAAAGTCGCTCCAAGATACATTTATGGTCAAAATTTTATGAGGTCTTACTCAAATAAATGTTGCTAACAACTTCAAAAACCATGCCTCCAAGAGGGAACACGTACCATTCATGGACAAACCTTGAGGACAATCACAATGCCTACATACTATGCGTTCTTAGAAGTGAATCGAACACCTCTATCTGAGACTATCAGTAGCAATGTACCGTGACTTCACACTATTCCTTCGATGTAAAACCTTCCTACTCATCCCAGAAGATAAGACTCTCATGATGATCAAAGCGAGTTGGATTAAAACAGTCCGTGTGCAATTTCATAAGAGATAACGTGGCTTTCGGAGTCCTAGATAACTTAGTCGCATTAGAGCATGACTACACTTTACCATTTGGATATCAAGAAGTTGCACCGGATAAGACCTCTGGCATTCACTTGAAACATGATAAACATCTCTTAACGTTGGATCCGCTTGGCAACAATTTTGGGTCATTATATATCCTAGTCCTGCCTAAAATAATTGAGCACTTAGACTTAAGAGCTTCATGTAATAATGATCTTCTAGCGTTCTAGATCATTGACACCAGGTTTCTACCCATAGACCTTTTGGATTCATAAACCATCATCTTCAACTGTTTGTACATACCTGACGGTACGTACATCCCTGATGTTTTCACACTAAGGGCTTTTTCCTCAAAAGCCTTTTATCTAATGTGAGGCTATTAATGCTCTCTATCCTTATTGACGGAACTCTATTGGATTCTACTCCTTCCTTTCGGATGCTTACGTCAACAAATTTTTCCTACATGGTAAGGAAACCAACATCGAAACTCTTTGTTGACCCAGTTCAAAACTTTGCCGGAGTATGAGAACCTCCTGGGTAACATATAAACATCGCCTTTATGATATTACTTCAAAACTACGAGTACCAACTCCGGGTCACGAGTTGGATATTCCTTCCCATTCCTTCCAATTACCTTGGAACAACTTTCTTCACCTTAGGAAGCCATCATTTTACTTCTTCAATCTTTGTAGATGGTGATCGTTCTTTCATTCGGAGACGTAGCCTTGATAATTTTTCTATCACGTATGATTTTCTTCCTATCAATTTTTGGTCAACAATTCCCTCCCCATATCCACACAAATCCACCTAACTACACCTTAATCTATCCCACCAGATTTTTTTTCTCTCCCCGTCCATGCTGTTGGGAATTATTCTATCAGTTACCACGGCTAGTGAAGATATTACAACTGCAGAAGATTGTACTTGCAGTGGAAACTTATTACCACTGCAAGAACAAAACATTACCACTGCTTGCATGACAACTGTTAGAGAAACGCGCTTAGATAAACATAGAAAAGATATTGTGTATATCTTATTCTATTAGTATTATACTTATCTTGTACAAGAGGACTCCTTGTTGTATAAAAGGAGATCCTAGATCATAGTTAGAAGATAGTTTTCTAATACATTTTCTTAGAGCTTCAAGGTGTAACCCTAGTGATATCTCAGATCACTCGTATTATTACTATTAATAATATTGGAGCTAGTTGTTTTGTTATATTCATTGTTCACACATTAATCTGTTTCACTTACAATTAATCTTCTAAGTATCATTAAGTAGTTTCCGCATACTTAGTGATATCACTCAAAGTATCATTATCAACACAAGTTCAAGGTGTTCACGATCCAACAAGTGGTATCAGAGCAAGGCTTTGATATTTTGATTTAGAAGATCCTATGGCAGATTCAAAAGAAACAATGGAGACAGAGACAAGCCAATCAAACATTGCTGCAAAGCTTCCCAAGCTTAAAATTAATGACTTTGAGATGTGGAGGCTTATGATTGAACAATTCTTTATGGTTCAAGACTACACATTATGGGAGATCATAACGTGTGGAAATTCATTCAAACCTGGTACAACTGTTGAGACAGTTGGTGGCAAGCCAGTAACAAAAGTAAATACTGGTCCAGTTACAAATGATGAAAGAAACCAACTTAAGAATGATTTGAAGGCTAGAGGTTTGCTATTGATGGCTCTACCCAGAGAACAAGTCCAGGCTTTTACCAAATACAAGGATGCAAAGACCCTCTTTGATGAGATATGTGAAGTATTTGGTGGTAATGACTATACCAAGAAAACTCAAAAGACTTTACTGAAGCAGACTTATGAGAATTTTGGCTCATCAAGCAATGAATCTCTTGATAGCATATTCACAAGGCTACAAAAGATTGTAACTCAGCTGACTGCTTTTGGAATTGAGGTAGAAAAGGAAGACCTCAATCTTAAATTTCTAAGAAGTTTACCTGCTGAGTTTGATACAAATGTTGCTGTATGGGAGGACAAGTCAGATCTTGAGACTATGAAGCTTAATGATGTGTACAATAACTTCAAAGTTATTGAACAAAGACTTAAGAAAGCTGGCAAGTTAAAGACAAGTTCTGCAGGAGTTGCACTCATATCATCATCAGGTAATGACAGTTCTGATGATGAAAGTGACAGTGATGATGACAGTGGTAACATGATTGTTTCCACTGGTAATGGAAATGTTTCCACTAGGAGCTCTAAAAGGCAGATTGCAGGACTAAGTGATGCTACTTTCTATGCCTTTATATCCAGCCATGTGGGTGGTTCAATCCTCAATCATGAGGACTTGGATCAAATTGATGAAGATGATATGGAGGAGATGGACATCAAATGGCAGGTAGCATTGCTCAGCTTAAGATCAAAGAAGTTCTAGAAGAAGACAGGGAGAAAGATACATATAAGTGGAGATGAGACTGTAGGTTTTGATAAAAAGAAGGTGGAGTGCTATAACTGTCACAAGAAAGGGCACTTTGCAAGAGAATGCAGAAAACCAAGGAAATCTGACAATAAGTCAACTTGGTACAAGAAGGAAAAGGCCAAAGAACCTACAACAGAAGAGCCAAAGGTGCTATTGGCTATTGATGGAGTAAGCTTTGATTGGAGCTTTATGGGTCAGAATGGAGAAGATGATTCAGAATGTGCAATGCTTGCTACTGAGCATGCACTCATGGCTTTCTCAGACTCTGAGGTACATACTGATAATGCTTGTTCTAAAAACTGTAAGGCCTTAAAAGAGTATAATAGTTTACAAAAACAATATGATGAGCTGATGCTAGAGTTACACCATACTAATCATAACTTAGCAAATCATAAGAGAGGTCTAGGTGTTTTAGAAAAACAGATAGAGCATTATAGGGCAAATGAGTCTAAATTTAGTGATGACATTGCTGTGTTAAAAAGTGATTTAGACTTTAAGATTGCAGTAAATGAGGCTCTTAGGGAAGAGATTGAAAAAGTTAAAAAGGCTAGTGAGAATATTGAGATTACTAAGAAAACACTAGACCATCAATCCAAGAGCATTGACAAAATTTGGGAAGCCCAAGTTGTGAGCAAAGCTAAATCTGGTCTTGGATACAAATCTGTTCCACCACCTCTAAGAGGTGTTCCAGCACCACCTGGCATTGATCTAGCTCACACAGGCTTAGAAGAGTTTCAGGATCCACCCATGACCTATGGACCAAAATTTGTTAAACCAGTTGAAACTGAAAAGGTTCATGTTGAGGTTGAGACTTTTGATAGTGCTAGTGACTCATCTCTTAAAGATGAATGTTTAAATGTTGAGTCTAAAACTAGTGTTACTGAAGATGTTAAAGTTGAGGAAAGAAAAAGTATTCCTGAAGAAGTCAAAGAGAAGCCTAGAACACAGTCAAATTTCACTAGGCCTACTACTAGGTATGCAGAAATGTACAGGGATAGGCCTAAATCTCCTAGAGGGAACATGAGAAGTTGGAATCATGTTAAAACTAGGCAGTTTGGTAGTGATTTTGTGTTCAACAATAAGGCTTGTCACATATGTGGTAGCTTTGACCATTTAGCTAAAGACTGTACCTACCACATGGGAAGAAGGGAAGTTTTTACAAGGGTGAATGGATCAAATTCTAATAAAATGACTCACCCAAATCCCCTAAGCAAAATGGTTCCCAGGTCTGTTATGCTTAACACTGGCATTAAACATGTTTCCACTGCTAGACCAGCAGTTACCACTGCCAGAAGTAATAACAGAGTTTATCCTAAGTCCCCTGTCACTTCTTTTGTTAAATCTTACCAAACAGGGAAAAAGACTTATTTTGAAAAGAATGATCACAAGAACCACATGTGGAGACCAAAATTTTCTAATCCAGCAGTTTCCACTGCTAGGCATGCAGTTACCACTGCAAGACCAATTGTTTCCACTGATGGTCAAAAGAAAAGGGTAAAATTGGAAAAAGCTGTTAAGGCCTCAGCTCGTTGGGAATGGAAACCAAAAGGAACAACAAACAATCCCAATGGTGTATCAATGACCTTTGATAGATATAATTATATTGATACACGAGGCAGATCCAAGTCATTTGTGGCTTGGGTCCCCAAAAGGTACTAATTGTTTTATGTTGAGTGCAGGGACAGTCAAAGACTATTAATGGTTATGAATGACTTGATAATACTTTCTGAGTTTTCCAGTGACTCACCAATATGTTTTCAAGTTGTTTAGTATATGTCTGTTCTGCAAATGTTTAGAGATTATAATTTGTGTGTTAAAGACACCAAGATTGGTAGTCAAAGGAATGTGGTCAAATAAGCTGAAGGTCTTACAATATTGATTTACTAAAGAAGAACTTTTCATTCATTCAAAGACACAAGTTACAGCTTACATTCAAAGTTCCAACTGCATTACAATGACCATTCCTAAAACTTTTGGCTAATGGAGAACTAGTAGCTTCTATCAATTATTACATAATACTTGAGGCTATGACAAGTACAATGAAGAAGCTGAAGATGAAAATGGAAAAAGAAGAGTAGGAAGACTGTGAAGCTGCTCAAGTAACAAAGTAAAGAAAATACTCAAGAACTTTGTTCCTTGGCAACATTCTTCAGTCATCTATTTCTGCTTCTCCTTTCCCTTATGTGTGATCTGAGCTTTCTTGCTCTGTCCAATATGTTCTTGATACAGAAGACCAGGTTCTGGAGCTGGAAGATCCAACACCAAGGTTGATGATGTTGGGAGAGATGGATCTCTCTTACCTAATCTTGGTTGGGATCTCTCTGGTGTGGAAGGAGGAAGAAAGGTTGGATCTTCATTCTCTTCCTCTGAAGATTCTTCATCAGATGTCCAGATGAAGGGAGAAACATGCTCTCTCTCTGCAGGATTCGAATCATGGTTTGATACACTCTTTATATATGCATTCCATTGTCTTTCCTGCACATCCCATCGGTTCTTTATCTCTCTCTCAAAATCAGAACCTTCAAGACCCCATGGATATGGTGGTACTTCTTCTGATGTTGGAAAAGCAGGGTGTTGATCAGAGGACTCAGGGTTTGATGACATGATTTTTGGAAGAAAATTGGGTTGATTGGGATATTAGGGTTTGAGAGATTGTTAGTGACTGAGATGTGGTGTTTGGAGGAGGTTAAATAAGCAAAGATTTGGTGTTATGCTAATTAATGAAGGATATTTACTTCCATCTGTTTTGGTTGGTTTGAGTAGTAACTGTGGTTTGACTTTTGAGAAGATATTTTTGTGCATAGTAACTTGGTTAAAAAGTTACTTGGGTTAATCTTAGTGGGTTAAAATGAGACTTATTTTGTGTAGCAGTTCACAACCTATGTCATTGGAGTAATAAGGTGTGTATCTTGACACACAACAAATGGTTATTGATTCACCATGTCTAACCCACATAAGAATCAGCTAGTCCAAGAGCAAACGGCTTTTGGTAAAGACTTCTCAAATCCGTTGATAGCTGATAGTTTGCTAAAAACTATGATAAGAGTAGTAAAATTTTACATGTTTAACTTACCACTGCTCTTTGGAATTTTGTTGATTTTTACCACTGCAAGTTCACCATTTCCACTGAAAGTGTAAATTTTACCACTGGTGAACTAGCCGTTACAACTGTGTCAGTAATCTTATTTTTACTAGCCGTTGCAAATATAACTGTCTTTTCTTATTAATAGGGTTAAATTTTTGGGAATTATCTACTTACCAAAGTTTATTTATTCTTTTCTAAAGATAATTCACCATCCGCGTTTTTCTCAAAACCCTATTAGTATAAATTGATTTTATACGGCTTGCTTTTTATTCACGATTACTAACACTTTTCTCTCTTAAATCACAAAATCATGGTATCTCTCAAGTTTGCAGATGAACACAATCAAGTGGCTTACCTTCAAAAGTCAAACGACAAGAGTGGACCTATTTTTCATCAGATTGTGGACTTTCTAAACACAACTCATATAAGGTATGCCTTAACTATGAATCCCACAATCTTTGTTTCTCATATCAAACAGTTTTGGAACTCTGTGGAGTCCATCACTCTTGAACAGGGAGACATACATGAATCTGTGGAAGCTCTTAGAGCCACAGTTGATGGGGTAACTATTGATGTTACTGAATCATCTTTAAGGAGAATTCTCCAATTAGATGATCTTAATGGTATCATCACATTACCTAATTCAGACATATTCAACTATATTGCTTTGATGGGGTATGATACATCTGACCAAAAAGTAACTTTTAAGAAAGGATGTTTTTGTCCCCATTGGAGATTTTTGATACACACTCTGTTGCATTGCCTAAGTCCTAAGAAAACTTCTTATGAACAATTTGGATCAACCATGGCTTACCCTTTAGTTTGCTTGGTTACTGATAGGACTTTCAATTTTTCAAGGTTTATATTTAATAACATGAAAGGCAATGTAACAAGTTCATACAAATTTTTAATGTATCCAAGGTTTGTGCAAGCAGTGTTAAATGAATTTCAACTGCAAAATCATAATAGGATTTATGACACTCCATGTCTTAAGCCAAAAGTATTTCAAAACATGTGTAAGGCTTCAGATTTTTGGGATGGAGTGATTCATCCTCTTTTACCAAACATGCTTGCAAAGATTTCACAGGTACAGGGTGAAGATGCAACAATCCCAGTTGTATCCCATCACACACCCACTCTTATTGTTCCACAAATTCAACATATCCCTGCTGTAACTCACACATATGAAAGGAGGCAAAAACAGCCAACTCCTTCCATGACAACATTGCATGTTGCTGACCTTTATGGTTTAGGAACAAGCAGTGGTGGTTCAAGGCTTCAATCTAGTCCTACTAGAGAAGAGCCTGGATCAATGCCTTATGATTCACCTCTCCCAGCAGGTTACACAGTTGGAAGTGATGAAGGTAGTGTGCAACAAACTGAATTGATGGAATTATGTACCAAATTAGTCAAACAGGTTCAAACTCTGGAGAAAGATCTGGCACAGACCAAAGTACAACATGCCACAGAGTTGAATCTATTGAAGACAGAGATCCAAAAGTTGCAGACTGAAGTTGAGAATCTCAAGAAGAAAAGATCTCAGATTGTATTATCATCATCTTCACATTCAGATGACCTTTCTGCAGGTTCTGGTTATGGTTTGGGAACTTCTTCCAAACAGGGGAGGAAAACAAATGCAGAGATTAAGGGGAGGAGTACTAATTTTGATGATATGTTTGCTGAGCTCAATGATTCTGAAAATGCTCAAGCAAAAGATGATGTAGCTGAGATTGAGGGGAGGAAGTTGGATAATGATATGGTTTTTGTAACTGCTCAACAAGTTTCCACTGAAGCAGAACATGTTGCCACTGATCAAATAATTTCCACTGCAAGTGAGAATGTTACCACTGACGTTCCATTAGTTACCACTGCAGAGGAAGAAGCTGTCAGAAAAAGATTAGTTAAAGGTAAAGCAATGTTGTTTGATGCAGAGGAAGTACATACAAGAAAGATTTCCAAGAAAGATCAAGCTCAAATTGATTATGATGCAAGATTGGCAGAACAACTTGATGCTAAAGAGAAAGAAAATATGAAACAGCAAAAGGAGATGGATGTTGCTAGTTTTATGGAAGCACAGAGGTTAGATAAGCTTGAAGCAGTAATGGCACAACCACTCTCAGTGGTTCCACCTACCATCTTACATGAGAAACCTCCTATGTTCTCATATGTGCCATCAGATGAAGAAATTGAGCATATGATTAAGCATGATCCAGTTGTAAAGAAGAAAGCTATTGAGCTTATTGCTAACAAGTCCTTAACTGAAGATCAAAGAACAGCTCAATTGGTTGATTTCATTCAAATGAAAAATCAACAAGCACTGGATGACATTATTGGAAACTTTAGAAAAGGTCAAAAGAAACAAAGACAACCTACAAAGGCACAGATCATTCATGAGATGAAAGTATATTGCTGTCATGTTGGAACTTGGAAGATGGCTGACTTCAAAGGTATGTCTCATGAAAGAATTGAAGGTATCTACTACAGAATTAAAAGGCAAGATAATACCTTCAGACCTATTGATTTTGAAGAAGTTGAAAGATTCAAACAAAGTAAAAGGAAAGCTTCAACAGTTGAAGATCATGTCACTAAAAGAATGAAAGCTCCTCAAGAGAAAGAATCTAAATTTGAGAAAAGTGCTGAAGATCCACTTAGTGAAATTATCATTGTTGAAGAAGAAGATTTCTATCCAGATCATTCACAATCAAAACATCAAATTATTGATTGGGAAGTGTACACAGCAAAGAATTTTGCTCCCACTTGGAAAATTATAAGACTGGGAGGAGAATCTTCATCATTTATTCAGTTTGAAGATCTTCTTAAAGCATGTGACAGAGAAGATCTTGATACTCTTTGGAAGCTAGTAAATGAAAGATTCAAGGCTGATACTCTTAAGGATATGAAAGAAATGCAGCTCTGGGTTGACTTGAGAAGATTATATGAACCAGATCTTAATGATAAGTATTGGAAGTTTAATTCATCAAACTTGAATACTACATGGACATATTTTGATAAATGTGAGGTTCATCATGTTTCTACAACAAATAAAGTGGATGTGTTTATGTTTGCTGAGAAGGAATATCCACTTAAAGCTACAACTTTGTCTGCAATGTTGAAGTCAAAGTTAAGAGTTTATGCAGATACTGAAAAGGTTAGAGCTTTGATTCAGAAAATTAAAGATCAATATGCAAGAGCTGATAAAGGATTAAGTAGAACAAGATAAGTGTTTGGAAGAATTCCCATATCCTCAGGTTTATTGTATACTTGAAGAAACTTATTGATTTACAAAGCAATCATAAGTTTAGGGGAGGATTGTTGGGAATTATTCTATCAGTTACCACGGCTAGTGAAGATATTACAACTGCAGAAGATTGTACTTGCAGTGGAAACTTATTACCACTGCAAGAACAAAACATTACCACTGCTTGCATGACAACTGTTAGAGAAACGCGCTTAGATAAACATAGAAAAGATATTGTGTATATCTTATTCTATTAGTATTATACTTATCTTGTACAAGAGGACTCCTTGTTGTATAAAAGGAGATCCTAGATCATAGTTAGAAGATAGTTTTCTAATACGTTTTCTTAGAGCTTCAAGGTGTAACACTAGTGATATCTCAGATCACTCGTATTATTACTATTAATAATATTGGAGCTAGTTGTTTTGTTATATTCATTGTTCACACATTAATCTGTTTCACTTACAATTAATCTTCTAAGTATCATTAAGTAGTTTCCGCATACTTAGTGATATCACTCAAAGTATCATTATCAACACAAGTTCAAGGTGTTCACGATCCAACACATGCTATTGAGAATATCATCAATGATTTCTTGAGTAATAAAAATAAATCTTCATCTACAACTTTTACTACAAACACTCTACTCGATTTCCTTGCTTCAAAAATCACACGATAGTATGAAGAAGTACCAAACATGTTTTTAGTACCAGACGTCGGATGAAAGCAATTATGTTATAGACGAGAAAGATACCAGACACAACACCCGGTGCTACCCTTACTTCCTTATCAATCGCTTTAAAAGCTCATTTTTTCCCCTTAGATTCTCAATTTTTTTCCTATCATTTTGATCGTTCCGATAGCAACCTGATTGACTACACTAGTATCAAGTGATCGTGACAAATCTACTCCATCATACCCTATTCATACTTCACTTCGTATAAGAAAGTCTAACTTTAAGTGACTTGCTTTCATTTTTGTGAAATTAGCTCTCCACTGCGAGTACGAATCTTTAGAACGGAAATTCTCACAAACCATTTTGGATCTTGATAAAGACCGGATAGAGAACGAATTATCTTCCTATCCTTGACGGATACTCGATGTTCTGCCAGGCATCATAATGGTTAACATTCTTTACATACACCAGAACTAATTTGGTTCGTCGTTTCAACCTTAGAAACCTCCTTCAAAGCATGTCCATGTAACCTCATAGACAAACTTCTTCCCATCGCCACTACCAATTTTTTCTAATTGACACAATTAGCTCGACAATATCTCTGATCTTCTTCGCCAATCTCACCAATCTTAGCCGTAAGTACCTATTCATTGTTTTGAGTAATTCCTGAACTGAGCCAAATCATCAAAGATGTTAAATTCCTCTTTCTCAACAACTTGATATGTAACCTAATCTCGTGACAGTTCTTGTTTCATTAGTTGCGAGATTAAGCTAAAATCAAGTTGTAACTTAGTTTAAGGTTTTGATAACTTTGTTCAAAGACGGAAAAGCTAATTCCATCGAAATTTAGCCACCCGACACTTACCTTCGACTGCCTGTCTCATTTCACTCAGGAGTACAAATTTGGATTAAGTCGTCATAAGTTACAATTTCTATTTATATTTACCCTTGTCACATAAGTTGTGACCGCGACATTGGAGCCCTGATTCATATTCTAGTTCTCTTGTCATGACTTTGACCTTTGTTAGGTTCTACGCTCATGCGCTAGTCTATTTCAGTAAGAGCAGACAGAATGATTGATTCTAACATAGTGGACTAGATCGTTTATGGCAAACTAGCAGTTCCACTAGTAAAATTTGTCGTCTTGATATACAAGCACCATCTGGAATTTAGAGGTTAATGTGTGAGAAACTAGTTATGACCCCATAAGGTGTGAACTTGATGAGTATTTCGTGTTGTGGAAATGCCAAACGAAACCCTAGTTAGGAAAATTGAGCAACTTAGATGAGACAAGACTATAATCATAAGTTTATTTGAACTTGGACTGTGGACATGGGTTACTTGGGAATGAAAGGACTAGGCGAGACTTAAGTACTCACACCTTTTTAGCAATGGTACTAGCTGAATTTTGAGGACAAAATTCTTTTAACAGGGGTAGACTGTAGCAACTGGCATTTTCAGGGCAATACTTGTTCATAAAGCTCGAAACTATTTGTGACAAACGGTAATTTTCCGTCCTATTATTTTAATAGTAATAATATTATTTTATCAGGAAATGCACATTATATATTTTCTGACACTTATTGACAATTAAATTTTAAAAGTGAGAAATTATCTCATTTTTTTTCCTAGAAAACGACCCCGCACGCGTACCATCACACAATTAGTTATGGCTATAATCAAATAAACTCATAAACCAGTACATTGTGGCTCACATTTAAGCTCATACGGGACACGGAATACACTACGAAAAATCAAAACTCAAAAGTACTTATCTATTTATTTGAGCATTTACGAGCTCACTTGACTTTATCACGAGAAATTATCTCGCTTACTGTGACACACAATGATATTTCATATAACAACCCGCTATTTTCATAGGTCCTTACTCAACCTCATACTAAAAATTAATTATTTTGAAAGTTTACATAATTACTTTTACGTGTAATTGTTAACTTAAATCACATAAACCGGAAAAAGGCATTTAACATTAACTGGTATTATACAAAGTCCAGTTTACATAAAGTATATGTCATATGACTATTTCAATCACATTTTATAAGTTACACTTGTTATTTTTAAGCTTCACATAAAATGCTTTTATTTGGCATTTTAGACTTACACGCAGTTCCTACTCAAAATACATTGTAAAAATAATTTACAATAACTTACATCTTATTTTTACCAATTTACACATTTTCTAAACATTTTATTTAATAAATACACTAACTATATAAGTAACTAGACTATTGAAACCAAGAGAAGAGATCCATGAAGAACCCATATATGCCAAAGAACCAATCAACAAATCATAACCATAGAATCCAATTTGATCCAATGGCCTAGATTAAATCTAATATTTATACTTGAGGGGCAAAAAAGTCAATTAAAAAAACAAAAAAAAATTAATTACTTCATTCATACCCAAAAATATTACGGTAAAAAACACACACACACCCCAATCGCTCTCCAATCCCCAATCGCTGTGACAACTGGCAGTTTAGGGAGCTATTTTTAAAACCCGCATTTCAACTTAAGTTCGTTCATAATTATTATTTGAAATTTTCATTTCACAACGAACTTGTAAGACCTATGTTATGGATAATTTAATTAATGACGTTATGGTATTCGTGAATTATGTTCATAATTCGTTTCTGATTATGTGATCGGTGATGTATAATTGAATTCTCACTTGGTACTACGTTGACTTTGGCACTAGGATTACCTAACATAGTTTTATGATTCGTCTTACGAGTCCGTTATATATTTAAATCAATTACGAGAGGTTCTCGTGTAATATGGACATTTTAAAATGAGTTCGGGTTCGGGCCACGTGTTTTTACATCTACCCACATCACCCGCTCAACCGTAATAATATCTTTATTATTACTCTTATTATTATTATTACACTTATTATTATTATTATTATTATTATAAAAAAAAAAAAAAAGAGAAGAGTTAATATAAGGGTGCGTTTGGCCGGTTTGTAACCACACACACAACACAACACTCACTCTTTTCATCTCTCTCTCAAACTCTCTCTTCCCCACTTCACTAACCCTAGCCGCCGTGTACTGTTCCGGCCAGCCGCCGCCACACCGCCGGTCATCCAACAAAACCACCACCACCATCTTACTCCTCTCCTTCTCCTCTTTCTTTTGAGCTAGAACACGCGCCATAACTCCCCCATTAACACCAAATCCGAATCAAATAATCACAAGTTCATCATTATTTTCTTACTATTTCTTGAAGATCTCTTCGATTTGGCTCTATTTTGGAAGGTAGGACGAGTTTTAACTCGAGTTGTTGGTTCGAATCGTGACCAAGAGTCACGGATTGCATATTTTCTTTCGAATGGTTATGATTCTTGTTACAAGAATCATGTGGGTTTCAATAAAAATGGTTTAAAAAGAAGTTTGGTATCCGATTGGGTTGTGTTGGGCTCGATTAGTGATGGATTCGCGGGATTCATGGTTTGTCGAGGGTGTTGTGACCTCGAGTTGGAGCTAGCCGAGACCTTGTGGTCTCGGGGTTATTTTCTTGCGCTCGTATGGCCATACCGAGACCCTCTTAGGGATTCTCTTTGAGTGTGGTTCGAGTCTATTGACTCGATAGTAATATGGTTCGACTTTTGAGTCGCGGCTTTTAGCCGAGTACTTGTGGTTTTGCCGATTTGACCATTTGGGTCGAATGGTATAAGTTCCTAGTTTAGCTCTTGTGAGCTAGTAAGTGCTTGTGATACTTGTGTTGGTTCGAGTCTAAATGACTCGCGGTGCGGAGCCGAGACTCAAGTGAGTCGAGGGCTCGGGTCGACTTGGTAAACCGACCCACACATTAACTTTGTTAATGTTATAATTTGTATATTTGTGAACTTGTTGATATTTATTGTTGTGGCAATTATTTTCTCGGCCGAATACTTTCGGTCGAATTGGATTGGTTATTGGTTATGGTTTAATATTGAGAAGTTGTTGTCGAGTGGTATGTGATATGAGGACCGGTTAGGAGACGGTCGTTAGATGACGGAGATAGGTTAGTCGGGTACCGTAGTCGGACCTTATTGTTGTAGCCCGTGGTTGAGATTGTGATTTGGACGGAGATTTATTATTTATGACTTTGGTTTATTATTGGACTTGGACAATGAGCCGAGAGTCATGACTCGGACATATGACCATTTCGTGTAACTCAATAAATATTAAAAGTAAAACGAGAATAATAAAACTCGTAATAATAATTATTAGTAATATGAACGTTTATACAAAAGTATATACGTGAATAACGTATATATAACTATATAAACGCGTATATTAATAATAACAATAATCACGAGTCGTATTATAAATAATACGATTAGATATATATTAGGCTACGAAAGTGGCGTAATATTATTAAACGTATTATTATTACAAAAATTGTGTCATAAATGGGAAACTCCCGACAATTATGAAACATTTAATAAAAAGTCATTTCGAATATACAACGGATAAGTTTATTGAGTTAAGCGAAATTGTTGTCACTCGGGTCCAGGTAAGTCATTATTTGTGACATTCGTGTTGTCTCGGATATATGACGACTAATATAGACGTTGTCTATAAGTAAATAACCACTCAACCGTAAGGTTGAGCCGGGTTGTTTGGTTATATGAAACGAATATATTAGTGGGCAGCGTATCCTACGACGCCCATAGGTTGTAGTATATGTAAAGTGTAATAGATTGCGAGGGTATATATCGGGAAATCTGGCCAATTTGGCGATATATACGAGGAATTTATTAAACTATGATATATACTATATAGTAATTATGTGCTATGTGCTTTATATGTGCCTTAGATTGGATGTAATCTCGGAACGGTATATTACGTAAATAAATATGAGGATTATCAAATCGACGGATTTGGTAAACTTTGGCGATTTATTTAAATGATATATTGGGCTAATATTAGATCTATAGTTTATTATATGTTCTATGTGTGATCTTGTTGGTTTGTTTTGGAGTCGACCCACCACCCGTATGGATACCAAACGCAAATACACCAAACTAATACGAAATGGATTTTCGGTAATAAAACGGATTCTCGTCCGGGTTTGGGAATATTATATATTTGAGGGAATGATTTCTGAAAGAGTTAATATTGTTAGGTCGTGCCAAGTCCGTAGTTTCTGTTTCGTGAGTTATCATACATCTTATTGCTACCTACCTTGTCTTGCTATTTTCTGGACTTGAGGTGAGTCATAGCCCCACTTTTTACTCTTTGTGACAACTGGCAAAATAGGGAGCCATTTATAAAACCCGCATTACATTAAAAATTATAATTTTGGAATTTTTGGAAAGTTTATCGTGATGAGATATTTTACAAACGTTGGTACGCGATTTTTAATCGTACGATATTTATGAGATTTGGTTATTTATTTATGGTTTGGATTGATTCGGTCGTGATGATTTATTGTGAGATTGTTATTTTGGCACTGCATTGACTCCGGCACTAGGTTAATCTAACAATTTTAATTTCATTTTATTATTGGATCGGATATTATTATTTTTGGAACGGGTTCGGTTTGAAAGATATTTGGTTATTGAAGTTTCGGGTTTGGTCCGTGTATTGACACCGGGCTACTAAATCCCTACACCCACTATTATTATTAATATTAAAAAGTCTATTTATTTTATTTTTTTTGTAAGAATAAAACATGAATCGTCCCTGTGTTTCCTGGGATATCAAACAGACACAAACAACACATCTTTTATTTCACTCTCTCTCTCTCTCTCTTCTTTCTTTAAACACCAACGCCACCCTAATACCACCATAGCTCCGCCACCGCCGCCCTCACCATAAAAATAACACCACCATCTTCACCATCTTTTCGAGATCTATCTATTGGTACCAATCACGCGCTCTAACTCCCCCTATAACACCTAATTCGAATTAAATCCTCACGAGTTCATCACCACTTGTTCATATTTCTTGAAGATCTATTCGTTTTGGCTTTGGTTTTTGAAGGTAGGTCGAGTTTTGACTCGGGTTTGTGTTCAAATCGTGACTATGGGTCACGATTTTCATTTCTTTTCGGGTTTTCATGGATTTTGAGACAAGAATTTAGTGGGTTTTGATAAAATGTGATCTAAAAATTCGTTTGGTATCCGGGTTTTGGTGGATTTCATGTGGAGGTCGAGTGAACCATGAGCCGTAGCTCATGGCTTGGTTTTGGTTCGAGCCTTATGGCTTATGTTTGATGGTTTTGACCTCGGGTTCACGTTAGCGAGGGTTGGATTATTTGGAGTATGGTTATGGTTGTAGTATATTGATTTGATTGAGGTTTGATTGAGGATTGATTCTTGTTATGGTTTTGGTGATGCCGCGACCCTAAGGGTCCGTTTGGCTGTTTTGGGTATGCTCGGATGAGCCAATGCCTAGACCAAAGTGGTCATAGGCTTGAGTCATCTTGACTCGTGGAGTTGAGCCGAGACCCAAATGGGTCTTCCGGTTCACATTGTCGTTGTTATTTTGTTTTCATTGAGACTTGGGCATCTTTCTTATTGACATTATTGTTATTATTATAATGTGGTATTTTGTTTTTGATGTTATATACTTGGTGCCGAGTTATGATGGACTTATGGTATATTTTGGAGATGTGTTGACGAGAAGTGTATTTGGGGACCGATTGTGAGACGGTCATTAGATGACGGAGGTAGGTTAGTTGGGTGCCGTAGTCGGACCCTCATGTTGTAGCACGTGGATATGGAATTGATTTGGACGGAGTTGGTTATTTATTATGACTTGGTTGTTTTATTTTTGGACTTGGACTATGAGCCGAGAGTGATGACTCGGACATGTGACCAAATTCTTATGACTCGATAAATATTTAAAATCAAACGTTAAAAATAATACTCGTAATAATATTATTAGTAATATAATCGTTTATATAAGTATATAGACGTGATAAACGTATATATATTATTATAAATGCGTATATTAATAATAAAACGGTCACGAGTGAACGTTATAATAATATAACGATATTTATTATACTATGCTAATAGTGCAATAAATGTCGGAGTATTATTATAAATAAATAATTATAAATAATGTCGAGAACCACTACGTCGGGTAAGTAATAAATAAAAACATGATTTCTTTATAAAGTTGGAAAACTTATCGAGTTATACGAGTTGTGGTTACTTAAGTCCAAGTGGGCTTTATTATGTGACTTTTGTGTTGTCACGGATATATGACGATTAATATAAACATTTTCTATAACTACGTAACTTATTTAATCGACGGGTTAAATCGAGTTATTTGGCTATATAAAATGAGTATATTAATGGGCATCGTATCCCACGACGCCCATAGGTTGTGGTACATGTATTAGGATAATAAATTACTATATATCTCGTGGAATTGGCTAAATTGACGAATTTGGCAAATTGGACGATATATATATAGGGAATTTATTGGACTACGATATATACCATATAGTGTTATTTGTGCTATGTGATTTAGGTTGGGTATAATCTTGGAGCGATGTATTACGTAAATAAATATGGGGGATTATCAAATCGACGGATTTGATAAACTTTGATGATTTATTTAAATAATATATCGGGCTAATATTAGACCTATAGATTTGTTTATTATTTCGTTCGTTGTGGCTTCTTGGTTTGAGTTGTGTCGACCCACCACCCATATGGATACCAAACGTCGAATTTCAAATTAATATGAACTTAATTCGAGAAATGGATATTTTTGGAAAGTAAAATGGAATACGTTCGGGAATGGGAATATTTGATTTTGAGGAAATGATTTCTGAACGAGTTTGATATTGTTAGGAAGTGCCGAGTCTGTAGTTGCCGTTACGTGAGTTGCTTGAGATTACTTACGTCTTTCTTCTATCGATTTCTTTTGAGAATTTCTTTGCTGGACTTGAGGTGAGTCATAGCCCCACTTTTACTCTTGAACTTTGTTTTCAATACTTGGGGTGAGAAACGTGCAAATGCTTTATGTGGACTATTATCGCTTTTTGATTTCAAAACTTGCTATGCTTATAGAACTAGGTAGAGCGAGGCCTAGACTAGATCTAGGTAAGCTATTGATACGGTTATTGAGCGAGGCCTAGACCTGAGCTAGGTAAGCTATCGATTTGGTTGTTGTGCGAGGCCTAGTCCCCGAACTAGGTAAGCTATTTGATTTGGTTATAGAGCGAGGCCTAGACTAGATCTAGGTAAGCTATTGGTTTGGTTGTTGAGCGAGGCCTAGTCCCCGAACTAGGTAAGCTATTGGATTGATTATAGAGTGAGGCCTAGACTTGAGCTAGGTAAGCTATTGATTGGATTGATTTGAGCTATAGCGTGCACCTATAGGGATGATTTGATTTGGTTGGTTTATTTTGGTTGGATGAGTGAGCCCTAGTCTAGCTAGCAAGCGTTTTGCGTATATGTCCACTCTATTGAATTAAGAATCTAAACCTATGATCTCACCAGCGAAAGCTGACTTTTAGCACGTTTTCTCAGGTTATTAAGTGATGCTCTATGGATGCTTGGGATTGGAGGCTTGGCATTTGGCACCGGTTATGGATCTATGTTTCTAAAACTCTGATAACTATTGTGGACCTATATTTATTCTTTTGGGCCTGACTTTGGATGATTTTGGGATAAATGTAAACTTTAAAACCCGGTTTGGTTGTGTTTTTCTTATGTTTACTTTATCTCGTTCTTTCATGACTTTGAATGGATACCAATCCCCGTAGCACCCCGAAAGCTTGTTGAGTCTTCCGCTGTACCAAATTTTGGGGGTGTTACAGATTGGTATCAGAGCCAAGGTTATAGAGAACTAGGTAAATAGACACCTAAACTATAACCGATTTTTATAGAAAACGATCCTCGACCATTGCCCGCCAGCCCGCCAAGCCGAAGCATCATTGTTTATTATTGAGGTATTATGAGATATTGACTTGGAATGAGATTATTGAGATGATTGATAGATATGGGATTCTTGAGATGATTTGAGGATTTGAGGTTTATTGATTTAGCGATATGATGGCGTTTTGAGGAATTATATGCGTTTTGAGGAATTATATGGCTTAATTGTTTTGCGAATGGTTTTAGTAATGCGGTATTTTAAATCTTTCTTGATTATATATGATTTGGAATTATATGATGATTTTTGGATATGGTATTTTGAATTTGGGGCTTAGTTGTTTTGAAACACTTACACCTACCCTACGCCGTTGTCACAAATCATAGCCTCCTTTGCACGTGTTGTTATTAAGGATTGTTATTGCTAGTACGCGTCGCCCCTCGTAGATCACTATGGCCCTTGATGACCCATACGTGTTGGTCATGCGTTCGGCCACTACTTTATCGTCTCATTGACGCCCTACGTTACCGATTTTATCGCCTCGTGGTTCACCTACTCAGAGATGACGATCGATGGAGTACCCCCCGACGAGGAGTATGAGGAGGAGTACGAGGGTGAGCAGAATGATGACCCTCAAGATGAGGAAGAGAATGATGACCCTCAGGATTGGGAAGAGGATGATCCTCAGGAGGAGGATATGCCTGATGATGATGGGTCGCTAGCACATTTAGTTCATTCTGCGAAGCCCGATTCCCCGATACATCTGTTAGAGCCGGTTTCACCTGATCATCCATTTTTGTTTGAGTTGCCACCTGGTAGTCCCGTTGAGTTGGATGCACCTTCTGAGGTTTCTGCTGAGCATGCAGATTTGGGTGAAACTGGTAGGATGTGGACTTGGATTACTGCACAGGGTGAGTGGATCTCGCGGATGTCTGACCGACTTGAGATGATTATTGCTGAGTTTATTGCTGAGATAAGAGTTGATTTGACTAATATCGTGGGAAGGACGACCACGATTAGGAGAGGTATGATTGAGATACATGAGCAGATAGAGAGTCTGCAAAGAGGTTTCCTCACGGCTTGCGAGAGAGATCGCAAGCTGTGGCAGAGGAACACGGAGTTGGAGAAAGAGGCAGCAGACCTCAAGAGAGATAGAGATATATACAGTGTTGAGCTGGAATCGTTATGGAGAGATTTGGATGGTTTGAGATCGGAGTTGAGGAGTCTACGCCAGCTTCATGGCTAGATGAAATTTGGATTTGTGATGTTGTTGTGTTGCTTCTTAAGTCAGGGAGTAATCGGTTATGAGAGCTGGTTATTCTATCCCTTAAGTCATGTTATTCGGATTGTACGTTCGTCTCGTATGGAACGATTAGTATTTATTATGCCTTTTGGTAGTATGGAACGATGTATTGATCGCTACTTATGGACGAGGGTGAGCTCGTATGATATTTTACGGTTTTTGGCGTACATGGAGAATTGTGTCTTACTTGCGTGGTTGATATTGTGTTGGTATTATAATAATGGCTATACGACGAAACCCTGTTAGAGCTACCAGAACTGGACCCGCAACGGCTACCCCTAGTCGTCGAGGACGCCGTCCAGCTCGAAATGTTGAGACCCCTACTCCTGATAACCTGGACACTACTAACCGCAACAACAGGAATCAAAATGTTGATGTTCAGGGAGACAATGATCATGTTCCACTTAATGCACCTACTGTGGATCAAGCAATGATCAATCAACTTGTGGAGCAACGAGTTGCTGAGCTACTAGCTGAGTCAAATCATTCCAACAATTCTGCTGGAACTTTCCCACCTGTTCGTGCTAATGGATGTCACTACAAGGAGTTTAAGATTTGTTGGCCGATTGAGTTTGGTGGGACTGAAGGAGTGGTTTACTTGGTTAGGTGGATTGAGAAGACTGAGTCAGTGTTTAATGTCAGTGGTTGTGCGGAGAATGCGAAGGTAAAGTTTGCTTCGTTACTTTCAAGGATGAAGCCTTAACTTGGTGGAACAATTACCGTAACTCGGTTGGGAGTGATGTGGCTTATGCTATGACTTGGGAGCAATTTAAGTCTTTGCTGATTCAGACTTACTGCCCAAGGAATGAGATTAAGAAGCTGGAGATTGAGTTCTGGAACCATAAAGTGAAAGGTACCGATATGGCAACTTACAATCGCCGTTATCGAGAGTTAGCCTTACTTTACCCCGATATGGTTAGGACTGAGACTCAAAGGATTGAGAGGTATACCGATGGTTTTCCGGTAGCTACAAGGAACGATGTGATTTCTGCTAAGCCTGCAAACATTCATGAGGCTATTACTATTGCTCAACAATTGATGGACTCTTTGGCATTGGAAGAAGCTGATAAAGATAAGAATGGAGAGAGAAAGAGGGACGATCACTCTAAGGGTAATGATCGTCGAAACAAGCGACAACTAACTACTAGAGCTTATGCTATGGGAGATGGAGACAAGAAGAACTACAATGGAGATGCACCCAAATGTAACCGATGTTACAAGCATCATTCTGGTCAATGTACGGTAATGTGCAAGAATTGCTCTAAGATGGGACACATAGCTAAGGATTGTAGAGCTCGACCACTTGCTATGGTTCAAGCTAATCCTGAAACTATGAGTAAGGCAAATGTTACTTGTTATGGATTTGGAAAGAAGGGACATTATAGGAATGAGTGTAGAGAATCGTGGAACCGAGGAAGTTAAGGATCGGATGGTAATGGGTACAATAATGGAAACCGTGGAGCTGGAGGAAACCATGGACGACAAGATAATGGGGACCAACGTGTGGAAGCTGGAGCTGCTCATGGAAGAGTGTATGCACTCGGGAACGAGAGAGGAGAAGATCCGAACGTTGTGACTGGTACGTTCCTTCTCAATAATCGTTATGCTTCCATACTGTTTGATACTGGTGCCGATAAGAGTTTTGTGTCCACTAAGTTTGCACCCTTACTGGAGAAACCCCCGATGGCCTCAGGAATTGGTTATGAGGTAGAGTTAGCTAATGGGAACATAGAGATGATTAGGACTATCATTCGCGGCTGCACGTTAAACTTTTTGAATCATCCTTTCAACATAGATCTTCTACCCGTCACGTTAGGAAGTTTTGATGTTATTATTGGTATGGATTGGTTGTCGAAGTATCGTGCTCATATAATTTGCGATGAGAAGATCGTGCGTGTGCCATACGGCAAGGAGATTCTGAGCATACCAGGAGATAGAAAGGATTTGCGAGGCCCATCTAGATTAGCGGCCATATCTTGCACTAGGTTGCCAAAGCTAATGGAAAGAGGAAGTTACCTTTTCTTAGCCCAAAATTCTGAGAAAGGAGAGAAGGAGAAGAAGGAAAGGTGCATTGGAGATGTACCTGTAGTTCGTGATTTTTCGGATGTGTTTCCTGATGAATTGCCGGGAATTCCGCCTACTAGGCAAGTGGAATTTCAGATTGAGTTGATACCTGGTGCTGCACCCGTGGCACGAGCGCCTTATCGTCTTGCACCTACTGAACTGGAAGAGTTGTCGAAACAATTAGCGGAGTTAGCCGAGAAGGGATTCAGAAGACCAAGTTCTTCACCTTGGGGAGCCCCGGTCTTATTCGTGAAGGAGAAGGATGGATCGTTTCGTATGTGTATTGATTATCGAGAGTTGAACAACTTAACGGTGAAGAATAGATACCCGTTACTGAGGATCGACGATTTGTTCGATCAGCTTCAAGGATCGAGTGTGTATTCGAAGATCGATCTGAGATCGGGATATCATCAGCTTCGAGTTCGCGAGGAAGATATTCCGAAAACGGCTTTCAAAACCCGTTACTGGCATTACGAGTTTCAGGTAATGCCGTTTGGGTTGACTAATGCACCGGCGGTATTCATGGATCTCATGAATCGGGTGTGTAGGCCCTACTTAGATAAGTTTGTGATTGTGTTCATCGATGACATTCTGATTTATTCGAAGAGCGAGAAGGAGCGTGAGGAGCATCTAAGACTTATCTTAGAATTGCTCAGGAAGGAGAAACTGCATGCCAAGTTTTCAAAATGTGAATTTTGGATTCCGACGGTACAATTTCTAGGTCATGAGATTGATAGACAAGGAGTTCATGTAGATCCTGCTAAGATTGAAGCGATTAAAGATTGGGCTGCACCTACGACCCCAACAGAAGTTCGTCAATTTTGGGATTAGCAGGTTATTACCGAAGATTCATTGAGGGATTTTTGAAGATAGCAAAACCGTTGACCAAATTGACACAAAAGAGTGTTAAGTACGAATGGGGAGATAAGGAAGAGGAAGCATTTCAATTACTTAAGGAGATGTTGTGTAATGCTCCTATCTTGGCGTTACCTGAAGGTAGCGAAGACTTTGTCGTCTATTGTGACGCTTCGCATAAAGGTTTGGGAGCTGTGTTAATGCAACGAGAGAAAGTGATAGTTCATGCTTCCCGACAGCTCAAGAGGCATGAGAAGAACTACACCACCCATGATTTGGAGTTAGGTGCTGTGGTTTTTGCTTTAAGGATATGGAGACATTACTTGTATGGAACCAAGTGTGTAGTGTTTACTGACCACAAAAGTCTGCAACACATTTTGAACCAAAAAGAGCTTAACATGAGGCAGCGACGTTGGATTTAGCTGCTAAGCGATTACGATTGTGAGATTCGCTACCATCCGGGTAAAGCAAACGTTCTTGCTGATGCTCTTAGTCGAAAGGAGAGAATTCCACCGTTACGAGTGAGGTCATTAGGAATGACCATCGTATCGCCTTTACCATCTCCAATATTAGAAGCTCAAACGGAAGCGTTGAAAGCAGAAAAATCGGTCTGCTGAGAATATATTTGGGATGGCAAAAAACGAGAAGGGATTTGTTAGACGTTCTGATGGAGTGTTATGTTTTGGAGAGCGAAGTTGGGTACCTTTGTATGGAGGAATTCGAGAGTTGATTATGCACGAGTCGCATAAGTCAAGATACTCTATTCATCCTGGGTCGGACAAGATGTACCAGGATTTGAAGAAATTATATTGGTGGCCAAGTATGAAGGCAGATATAGCACTGTATGTTAGTAAGTGTTTGACTTGCTCTAAGGTTAAAGCCGAACATCAAAGACCGTCAGGATTATTGACGCAGCTAGAACTCCTGGTTTGGAAGTGGGAGCGGATTACGATGAACTTTATTACCAAATTACCAAAGACAGCTAGCGGTTGCGACGCTAGATGGGTAATTGTGGATCGATTAACTAAGTCTGCTCATTTCCTGACGATTAGTGAAGATGATAGTGTGGATAAACTTGCGAGGTTGTATGTAAAGGAGATAGTTTCTTGTCATGGAGTTCCGATATCGATTATTTCGGATCGCGACAGCCGTTTCACGTCAGCATTGTGGCGATCACTTCAAACCGCTTTGGGGACGAGACTTGATATGAGTACTGCATATCACCCCCAAACCGATGGTCAAAGTGAGAGAACTATTCAGACTTTGGAGGATATGCTTCGTGCATGCATAATAGACTTTGGTAAAGGCTGGGAGAAATATCTACCCCTTGCGGAGTTCTCCTACAACAATAGCTACCACACAAGTCTTAAGGCTGCACCATATGAAGCTTTGTATGGTCGTAAATGTCGTTCGCCTATTGGTTGGACAGAAGTTGGAGATAGCCAACTCACAGGCTTTGAACTTATTTTGGAAACTACTGAGAAAGTAACATAAATTCGAGATCGACTACAAGCAGCTAGAGATAGGCAGAAAAGCTACGCCGATCAGAGGCGTAAACCCCTAGAATTCCGGGTTGGAGACAAGTGATGCTGAAAGTCTCGCCTTGGAAGGGTGTGATACGTTTTGGGAAACGTGGGAAACTAAATCCCCGCTACATTGGACCATTTCTTATTCTGGAAAGAATTGGGCCCGTGGTTTATCGGTTGGAATTACCACCGGAATTGAGTAAAGTTCATGAAGTGTTTCATGATTAGCAAATTGAAGAAGTGTCTTTCGGATGAAACGCCGGTTATACCAATTAAGGATATTCGTGTGGATGAGAGTTTGAATTTTATGGAAGAGTCGATTGAGATAATGGATAGAGAGATCAAACGACTCAAGAGGACTCGTTTTCCGCTCATCAAAGTTCGTTGGAATTTGCGGCACGGACCGGAATTCACGTGGGAACGTGAGGATGAGTTTCGAAAGAGATATCCGAAGCTTTTCACTTCGTAGATGGGTTATTTCGAGAGAAACCCGGGACGGGTTCCTTCTGAGGCTGGGAGGATGTGACAACTGGCAAAATAGGGAGCCATTTATAAAACCCGCATTACATTAAAAATTATAATTTTGGAATTTTTGGAAAGTTTATCGTGATGAGATATTTTACAAACGTTGGTACGCGATTTTTAATCGTACGATATTTATGAGATTTGGTTATTTATTTATGGTTTGGATTGATTCGGTCGTGATGATTTATTGTGAGATTGTTATTTTGGCACTGCATTGACTCCGGCACTAGGTTAATCTAACAATTTTAATTTCATTTTATTATTGGATCGGATATTATTATTTTTGGAACGGGTTCGGTTTGAAAGATATTTGGTTATTGAAGTTTCGGGTTTGGTCCGTGTATTGACACCGGGCTACTAAATCCCTACACCCACTATTATTATTAATATTAAAAAGTCTATTTATTTTATTTTTTTTTGTAAGAATAAAACATGAATCGTCCCTGTGTTTCCTGGGATATCAAACAGACACAAACAACACATCTTTTATTTCACTCTCTCTCTCTCTCTCTCTTCTTTCTTTAAACACCAACGCCACCCTAATACCACCATAGCTCCGCCACCGCCGCCCTCACCATAAAAATAACACCACCATCTTCACCATCTTTTCGAGATCTATCTATTGGTACCAATCACGCGCTCTAACTCCCCCTATAACACCTAATTCGAATTAAATCCTCACGAGTTCATCACCACTTGTTCATATTTCTTGAAGATCTATTCGTTTTGGCTTTGGTTTTTGAAGGTAGGTCGAGTTTTGACTCGGGTTTGTGTTCAAATCGTGACTATGGGTCACGATTTTCATTTCTTTTCGGGTTTTCATGGATTTTGAGACAAGAATTTAGTGGGTTTTGATAAAATGTGATCTAAAAATTCGTTTGGTATCCGGGTTTTGGTGGATTTCATGTGGAGGTCGAGTGAACCATGAGCCGTAGCTCATGGCTTGGTTTTGGTTCGAGCCTTATGGCTTATGTTTGATGGTTTTGACCTTGGGTTCACGTTAGCGAGGGTTGGATTATTTGGAGTATGGTTATGGTTGTAGTATATTGATTTGATTGAGGTTTGATTGAGGATTGATTCTTGTTATGGTTTTGGTGATGCCGCGACCCTAAGGGTCCGTTTGGCTGTTTTGGGTATGCTCGGATGAGCCAATGCCTAGACCAAAGTGGTCATAGGCTTGAGTCATCTTGACTCGTGGAGTTGAGCCGAGACCCAAATGGGTCTTCCGGTTCACATTGTCGTTGTTATTTTGTTTTCATTGAGACTTGGGCATCTTTCTTATTGTCATTATTGTTATTATTATAATGTGGTATTTTGTTTTTGATGTTATATACTTGGTGCCGAGTTATGATGGACTTATGGTATATTTTGGAGATGTGTTGACGAGAAGTGTATTTGGGGACCGATTGTGAGACGGTCATTAGATGACGGAGGTAGGTTAGTTGGGTGCCGTAGTCGGACCCTCATGTTGTAGCACGTGGATATGGAATTGATTTGGACGGAGTTGGTTATTTATTATGACTTGGTTGTTTTATTTTTGGACTTGGACTATGAGCCGAGAGTGATGACTCGGACATGTGACCAAATTCTTATGACTCGATAAATATTTAAAATCAAACGTTAAAAATAATACTTGTAATAATATTATTAGTAATATAATCGTTTATATAAGTATATAGACGTGATAAACGTATATATATTATTATAAATGCGTATATTAATAATAAAACGGTCACGAGTGAACGTTATAATAATATAACGATATTTATTATACTATGCTAATAGTGCAATAAATGTCGGAGTATTATTATAAATAAATAATTATAAATAATGTCGAGAACCACTACGTCGGGTAAGTAATAAATAAAAACATGATTTCTTTATAAAGTTGGAAAACTTATCGAGTTATACGAGTTGTGGTTACTTAAGTCCAAGTGGGCTTTATTATGTGACTTTTGTGTTGTCACGGATATATGACGATTAATATAAACATTTTCTATAACTACGTAACTTATTTAATCGACGGGTTAAATCGAGTTATTTGGCTATATAAAATGAGTATATTAATGGGCATCGTATCCCACGACGCCCATAGGTTGTGGTACATGTATTAGGATAATAAATTACTATATATCTCGTGGAATTGGCTAAATTGACGAATTTGGCAAATTGGACGATATATATATAGGGAATTTATTGGACTACGATATATACCATATAGTGTTATTTGTGCTATGTGATTTAGGTTGGGTATAATCTTGGAGCGATGTATTACGTAAATAAATATGGGGGATTATCAAATCGACGGATTTGATAAACTTCGATGATTTATTTAAATAATATATCGGGCTAATATTAGACCTATAGATTTGTTTATTATTTCGTTCGTTGTGGCTTCTTGGTTTGAGTTGTGTCGACCCACCACCCATATGGATACCAAACGTCGAATTTCAAATTAATATGAAGTTAATTCGAGAAATGGATATTTTTGGAAAGTAAAATGGAATACGTTCGGGAATGGGAATATTTGATTTTGAGGAAATGATTTCTGAACGAGTTTGATATTGTTAGGAAGTGCCGAGTCTGTAGTTGCCGTTACGTGAGTTGCTTGAGATTACTTACGTCTTTCTTCTATCGATTTCTTTTGAGAATTTCTTTGCTGGACTTGAGGTGAGTCATAGCCCCACTTTTACTCTTGAACTTTGTTTTCAATACTTGGGGTGAGAAACGTGCAAATGCTTTATGTGGACTATTATCGCTTTTTGATTTCAAAACTTGCTATGCTTATAGAACTAGGTAGAGCGAGGCCTAGACTAGATCTAGGTAAGCTATTGATACGGTTATTGAGCGAGGCCTAGACCTGAGCTAGGTAAGCTATCGATTTGGTTGTTGTGCGAGGCCTAGTCCCCGAACTAGGTAAGCTATTTGATTTGGTTATAGAGCGAGGCCTAGACTAGATCTAGGTAAGCTATTGGTTTGGTTGTTGAGCGAGGCCTAGTCCCCGAACTAGGTAAGCTATTGGATTGATTATAGAGTGAGGCCTAGACTTGAGCTAGGTAAGCTATTGATTGGATTGATTTGAGCTATAGCGTGCACCTATAGGGATGATTTGATTTGGTTGGTTTATTTTGGTTGGATGAGTGAGCCCTAGTCTAGCTAGCAAGCGTTTTGCGTATATGTACACTCTATTGAATTAAGAATCTAAACCTATGATCTCACCAGCGAAAGCTGACTTTTAGCACGTTTTCTCAGGTTATTAAGTGATGCTCTATGGATGCTTGGGATTGGAGGCTTGGCATTTGGCACCGGTTATGGATCTATGTTTCTAAAACTCTGATAACTATTGTGGACCTATATTTATTCTTTTGGGCCTGACTTTGGATGATTTTGGGATAAATGTAAACTTTAAAACCCGGTTTGGTTGTGTTTTTCTTATGTTTACTTTATCTCGTTCTTTCATGACTTTGAATGGATACCAATCCCCGTAGCACCCCGAAAGCTTGTTGAGTCTTCCGCTGTACCAAATTTTGGGGGTGTTACACTCTTGAACTATGTTTTCAACGATTGGGGTGAGAAACGTGCAAATTATTTTACGTGGACTATTATCGCTTTTATATGCTTTTTAAACTTGCTATGCGTATGGACTAGGATCTATTGTCAGCTTTAGTCACATAGTTTTGTGTGTACTATTCAAGGTTGGCTTATTTGGTTATTGATGGATTGTCAGCTTTAGTCACATAGTTTTGTGTGTACTATTCAAGGTTGGCTTATTTGGATTGTCAGCTTTAGTCACATAGTTTCGTGTGTACTATTCAAGGTTGACTTATTAAATACTGTAGTGTGCACCTATAGGTTATTAATACTTCGGAGGTTATCCGAGTATTTATTGGTATTGCGGGGGTTACCCGAATATCTATGTTGTTACGGAAGGGTATCCGTGTGTTTTGGTTATTGCGGAAGGGTTTCCGTGTGTTATGTTGAGAGCGGAGGGTATCCGCAGGCTTTTAGCGAATCCTTAGTCTAGCTAGCAAGCGTTTTGCGTATATGTCCACTATATTATTAGTTGAACTTAAACCTATGATCTCACCAGCGAAAGCTGACTTTTAGCACGTTTTCTCAGGTAATTAAGTGTTGAGGTGCATGCTTGGATTGGAAGGCTCGGCTGAGGCACACGGTTTATGGATCTATATTTTCTAAACTCTGATAATTAATTTTGGACCTATTGTTATTTTATTTTGGGCCTAACTCTGAATGATGTTGGGATAAATGTAAACTCTAAAACCCCGTTTTGGTTGTGTTTTTCTTATGTTTACTTTATCTCGTTCTAGATTGTCTTGTGTTGGATACCAATCCCCGTAGCACCCCGAAAGCTTGTGAGTCTTCCGCTGTATCAAATTTTGGGGGTGTTACAGATTGGTATTAGAGCCAAGGTTATAGAGAACTAGGTAAATAAACGCCTAAACTATAACCGTATTTTTATAGAAAATGATCCTTGACTACCGCCCGCCAGCCCGCCAAGCCGAAGCATCTTCTATTATTTGAGGTATTATGAGATATTTGAGATGATTTGAGGTTTATGGATTTTAGTAATAAGATGGCGTTCTCGAGGATTTATATGGTCTACATGTTTTATAAACATTTTAGTAATGCGGTGTTTGAAATTCTTTTATTGAGATTATATATGGAATTATTTGATGAGTATTTTTAGTATGGTATTATGAGTTGCGATTTAAGTTGTTTTTGAAACACTTACACCTACCCTACGCCGTTGTCACAAACCATGGCCTCCCATATGCCCGATGTCGTCGAGGATATTTTTACTGCACCGGTTTTACCTGCACAGTTCACGATGGCATCTGATGACCTTTACCAGATGGCCATGTCTTCAGCTACTGTATCACAGGCAGCTTCTACTTCAGCACTACCTGCTGCATCTACGCAGGGACCCTCATCTTCTTTAGGGCTCCCTGGTACATCGAGGCAGCTTACTCTTCACCAGGCTCTGGCTCGTGTGGCACCACGCTTTGCCCACCGAGCTACGGCACGCATGTCGGTACGCCCTACTCCATCACCTTTACAGATTGATGCTCATTCTCTTCTGTCTGAGGCACCGCCCACATCACTGCGTCGTCGTCCTAGATCACCTACTACATCTTCACATGGTTCACCTAGTAGGAGACGACGAGTGATGAGGTACTCTTCCGATGAGGAGGAGGAGTACGAGGGTGAGGATGAGGCTGATGACCCTGAGCGGGAGGATGACCCTCAGGAGGCTGAGCATGGTGATGATGATGACCCTGAGGAGGAGGATGACCCTCAGGAGGATGAGATGCCTGATGATGATGATGATGAGTTAGCACCACCAGCTCAGGCTGAGGAGCCTGATTCACCTGTACACCCGATTGAGCCCGATTCACCTGATCATCCGTTCTTGTTTGAGTTGCCACCTGGTAGTCCAGTGGAGTCGGATGCATCTTCTGAGATTTCTGCTGAGCATGCAGAGTTGGGTGAGATTGGCAGGTTGTGGGCTCGGATTACTGAGCTTAGTGACAGAGTTGCCCGTGTATCTGATCGACTTGAGCGAGTTATTGGAGAGTTTTTAGCGGACTTGAGAGTTGATTTGACTGTTGCTGTGGGCAGGGCTACTGAGCTGAGGAGAGTTATGATGGATGTTCATGAGCACATCGATAGTTTGCAGCGAGGATTCGTTACTGCTCGTGAGGCCGACCGCAAGCTTTGGCAAAGGAATGCCGAGCTAGAGAAGGAGGTGGCTGACCTCAAGAGAGACCGAGACACCCATAGCGTGGAGTTAGGATCGTTATGGAGGGATCTTGATGGCTTGAGGCAGGAGTTGAGGATTCTCCGTCAGCCCCGTGGCTAGTTGCTTGAGTTATATTATCTTGTTGCTTTCTTAGCCGAGGAGTGTTCGGTTAGAAAAGCTAGTTATCATATTTTGGATGTATTTTGTTTGGTATTCGTCTCTTTCGGAACGATTAGTATGTTTTGTGTTATCCGTTAGTTGGAACGATGTTAGATCGCTATTGTATGGTTGATGATTGTTAGTATATGGTATTATGTGACTTTGGGTGTTATGGAAATTGAGTCCTTATTCGCTTATTATTACATAGCGTGTCGTTGCCATTCTTTCTATGACTTGATTTCGTTGAGATGTTTTGTTGAGCATGTCGATAAGTTCTAATGGAGATTCATGAACTTGTGTGAAGTTACAGATCAATGGCACCCCGTCGAAACCCTGTTAGGTCTACCAGGACTGGTCCTGCTATGACTACTCCTACTCCTACTCGTCGAGGTCGTCGACCTACTCGAAATGTTGAAACCCCTACTCCTGACAACCTGGACACCACTAACCGTAACAACAGGAATCAAAATGTTGATGTTCAGGGAGACAATGATCATGTTCCACTTAATGCACCTACTGTGGATCAAGCCATGATCAACCAACTCGTGGAGCAAAGAGTTGCTGAACTACTAGCTGAGTCAAATCATTCCAACAATTCTGCTGGAACTTTTCCACCTGTTCGTGCTAATGGATGTCAATACAAGGAATTCAAGATTTGTGGACCCATTGAGTTTGGTGGAAATGAAGGAGTGGTTTACTTAGTTAGATGGATTGAGAAGACTGAGTCAGTGTTTAATGTCAGTGGTTGTGCGGAGAATGCGAAGGTAAAGTTTGCTTCTTTTACTTTCAAGGATGAAGCTTTGACCTGGTGGAACAACTACCGAAATGCAGTTGGGAGTGATGTAGCATATGCTATGACTTGGGAGCAATTCAAGTCTTTGCTGATTCAGACTTATTGCCCAAGGAATGAGGTCAAGAAGCTAGAGATTGAGTTTTGGAACCACAAGGTGAAAGGTAATGATATGGCGACTTACAATCGTCGTTACCAGGAGTTAGCCTTGTTGTGCCCTGATATGGTGAAAACCGAGACTCAAAAGATTGAGAGGTATACTGATGGATTGCCTATAGCTACGAGGAATGATGTAATTTCTGCTAGGCCTACAAACATCCATGAGGCAATCACAATTGCTCAACAACTTATGGATTCGTTGGAATTAGAAGAAGGGGATAAGGAGAAGAATGGAAAGAGAAAGAGAGACAGTCACTCTAAGAGTAATGATCACCGAAGCAAGAGACAAGCTAAGGCTTATGCTATTGGGAATGGAGGAAAGAAGAATCAGAACGGTGATGCACCCAAGTGTGATCGTTGCCATCAGCATCACACTGGATGGTGTAGTGTGACATGCCAGAATTGCTCAAGGAAAGGACATACAGCTAAGGACTATAGAGCTCGACCCCTTGCAATGGTTCAAGCTGCTCCTGAGATGAGAAACAAGGCAGATGTTACCTGTTATGGGTGTGGAAAGAAGGGACACTATAGGAATGAGTGTAGAGAATCGCGGAACCGTGGAAATCAAGGCTCGGGTGGTAATGGGTACAATTATGGAAACCGTGGACGACAAGATAATGGGGACCAACGTGTGGAAGCTGGAGCTGCTCAAGGAAGAGTGTATGCACTCGGGAACGAGAGAGGAGAAGATCCGAACGTCGTTACTGGTACGTTCCTTCTCAATAATCGTTATGCTTCCATACTATTTGATACTGGTGCCGATAGAAGTTTTGTGTCCACTACATTTGCACCCTTACTAGAAAAACCCCCGATGGCCTTAGGAATTGGATATGATATTGAGTTAGCTAATGGAAACATAGAAAGGATTAATACTATCATTCGAGGTTGTACGTTAAATTTCTTGAACCACCCTTTCAACATAGATCTTCTACCCGTCACGTTAGGAAGTTTTGATGTAATCATTGGTATGGATTGGTTGTCGAAGTATCGTGCTCACATACTTTGCGACGAGAAGATCGTGCGTGTACCATACGGAAAGGAGGTTCTAAATATATTAGGAGACTGAAAGGATTATAGGAGCCCATCCCGATTAGCAGTTATATCTTGTACAAAGTTACCGAAGTTAATGGAGAAAGGATGTTACCTTTTCTTAGCCCAAATTTCTGAGAAGGGAGAGACGAAGAAAAAGGAAAGGTGCATTGGAGATGTACCTATAGTTCGTGATTTTCCTGATGTGTTTCCCGATGATTTGCCGGGAATCCCACCGACTAGACAAGTGGAGTTTCAGATCGAGTTGATACCTGGTGCTGCACCTGTAGCACGAGCACCTTATCGTCTTGCACCTACCGAACTGGAAGAGTTGTCGAAACAATTGGCGGAGTTAGCCGAAAAGGGATTCATAAGACCAAGTTCTTCACCTTGGGGAGCCCCAGTCTTATTTGTGAAGAAGAAGGATGGATCGTTTCGTATGTGTATTGATTATAGAGAGTTGAATAAGTTAACGGTGAAGAATCGATACCCGTTACCTAGGATCGATGACTTGTTCGATCAGCTTCAAGGATCGAGTGTGTATTCGAAGATCGATTTGAGATCGGGATATCATCAACTTCGAGTTCGTGAGGAGGATATTCCGAAAACGGCTTTCAGAACCCGTTACGGGCATTACGAGTTTCAGGTGATGCCGTTTGGGTTGACTAACGCACCAGCAATATTCATGGATCTCATGAATCGTGTGTGTAAGCCATACTTGGATAAGTTCGTGATTGTATTCATCGATGACATTCTGATTTATTCAAAGAGTGAGAAAGAGCATGAGGAGCATTTAAGACTCATTTTGGAATTGCTCAGGAAGGAGAAACTTTATGCCAAGTTTTCGAAATGCGAATTTTGGATTCCGACTGCACAATTTTTGGGTCATGTGATTGATAGACAAGGAGTCCACGTGGATCCTGCAAAAATTGAAGCGATAAAAGATTCGGCTGCACCTACAACCCCAACCGAAGTTCGTCAATTTTTGGGTTTAGCTGGTTATTACCGAAGATTCATCGAGGGATTTTCGAAGATAGCTAAACCATTGACCAAATTGACTCAAAAGAGTGTTACGTACGAATGGGGAGATAAAGAAGAGGAAGCGTTTCAATTGCTTAAGAAAATGTTGTGTAGCGCTCCTATCTTAGCATTACCAGAAGGTAACGAGGATTTCGTCGTCTATTGTGACGCCTCACATAAAGGTTTAGGAGCCGTGTTAATGCAACGAGAGAAGGTGATAGCTTATGCTTCCCGACAGCTCAAAAAGCATGAGAAAAACTACACTACCCATGATTTGGAGCTCGGTGCTGTGGTTTTTGCTTTAAGAATATGGAGACATTACTTGTACGGAACCAAGTGTGTTGTGTTTACCGACCACAAAATTTTACAACACATCTTGAATCAAAAAGAGCTCAACATGAGACAACGCCGTTGGATCGAGTTGCTAAGCGATTATGATTGTGAAATTCGCTACCATCCTGGTAAAGCAAACGTTGTTGCTGATGCTCTTAGTCGAAAGGAAAGAGTACCACCATTACGAGTTAGGTCATTAGGAATGACTATCGTATCGCCATTACCATCTCAAATACTCGAAGCCCAAACGGAAGCGTTGAAAGCAGAAAATAGATCTGCCGAGAACATATTTGGGATGGCTGATAATGAGAAAGGATTTGTTGAGCGTTCGAATGGATTATTATGTCTTGGAGATCGGATTTGGGTACCGTTATATGGAGAAATTCGAGAAGTGATTATGCATGAGTCGCATAAGTCAAAGTACTCCATTCACCCTGGTTCCGATAAAATGTACCAAGATCTTAAGAAGTTCTATTGGTGGCCAAATATGAAGGCAGATATAGCATCGTACGTTAGTAAATGCTTGACATGCGCCAAGGTTAAGGCTGAACACCAGAGACCGTCAGGACTGCTAACGCAACCAGAACTTCCAGTCTGGAAATGGGAGCGGATTACTATGGACTTCATTACCAAATTACCGAGGACAGCTAGCGGTTGTGACGCTATCTGGGTAATTGTGGATCGTCTGACAAAGTCTGCTCATTTCTTAGCTATTAGTGAAGATGATAGTGTGGATAAGCTTGCAAGGTTATATGTGAAGGAAATTATTTCACGTCATGGAGTTCCGATATCTATTATTTCAGATCGTGATAGTCGTTTTACGTCAGCTTTGTGGCGATCACTTCAAACGGCTTTGGGGACGAGGCTTGATATGAGTACTGCATATCATCCCCAAACCGATGGTCAAAGTGAGAGGACCATTCAGACGTTAGAGGATATGCTTCGTGCATGCATCATAGACTTTGGTAAAGGCTGGGAGAAGTATTTGCCCCTTGCGGAATTCTCCTATAATAACAGCTACCACACAAGTCTTAAGGCTGCACCATTCGAAGCTTTGTATGGCAGAAAGTGTCGTTCGCCTATTGGTTGGGCAGAAGTTGGGGATAGTCAACTTACAGGCCCTGAGCTTATTTTGGAAACTACCGAGAAAGTAACTCAGATTCGTGATCGGTTGCAAGCCGCCAGAGATAGGCAGAAGAGCTACGCCGATCAGAGACGTAAACCTTTAGAGTTCCAGGTCGGAGACAAAGTGATGCTGAAAGTCTCGCCTTGGAAAGGTGTAATACGTTTCGGGAAACGTGGTAAACTCAACCCACGCTACATTGGACCATTCTTGATCTTAGAAAGAATTGGGCCCGTGGCTTATAGGTTGGAATTACCGTCCGAACTGAGCAAAGTTCACGACGTGTTTCACGTGAGTAACTTGAAGAAATGTCTTTCTGATGAAATGCCCGTCATTCCAATGAGGGACATTCGTGTTGATGAGAAACTGAATTTCGTGGAGGAGCCGATCGAGGTTTTAGATCGTGAGGTTAAACGACTCAAGAGGAGTCGCATTCCGCTCGTCAAGGTTCGTTGGAATTCCCGACATGGACCAGAGTTTACGTGGGAACGTGAGGACGAGTTCAGGAAGAGATATCCGAAGCTTTTCACTTCGTAGATGAATTTTTCCGAGTGAAACCCGGGACGGGTTTCCTTCTGAGACGGGGAGGATGTGACAACTGGCAGTTTAGGGAGCTATTTTTAAAACCCGCATTTCAACTTAAGTTCGTTCATAATTATTATTTAAAATTTTCATTTCACAACGAACTTGTAAGACCTATGTTATGGATAATTTAATTAATGACGTTATGGTATTCGTGAATTATGTTCATAATTCGTTTCTGATTATGTGATCGGTGATGTATAATTGAATTCTCACTTGGTACTACGTTGACTTTGGCACTAGGATTACCTAACATAGTTTTATGATTCGTCTTACGAGTCCGTTATATATTTAAATCAATTACGAGAGGTTCTCGTGTAATATGGACATTTTAAAATGAGTTCGGGTTCGGGCCACGTGTTTTTACATCTACCCACATCACCCGCTCAACCGTAATAATATCTTTATTATTACTCTTATTATTATTATTACACTTATTATTATTATTATTATTATTATTATAAAAAAAAAAAAAAAAAAAAAAAAAAAAAAAAAAAAAAAAGAGAAGAGTTAATATAAGGGTGCGTTTGGCCGGTTTGTAACCACACACACAACACAACACTCACTCTTTTCATCTCTCTCTCAAACTCTCTCTTCCCCACTTCACTAACCCTAGCCGCCGTGTACTGTTCCGGCCAGCCGCCGCCACACCGCCGGTCATCCAACAAAACCACCACCACCATCTTACTCCTCTCCTTCTCCTCTTTCTTTTGAGCTAGAACACGCGCCATAACTCCCCCATTAACACCAAATCCGAATCAAATAATCACAAGTTCATCATCATTTTCTTACTATTTCTTGAAGATCTCTTCGATTTGGCTCTATTTTGGAAGGTAGGACGAGTTTTAACTCGAGTTGTTGGTTCGAATCGTGACCAAGAGTCACGGATTGCATATTTTCTTTCGAATGGTTATGATTCTTGTTACAAGAATCATGTGGGTTTCAATAAAAATGGTTTAAAAAGAAGTTTGGTATCCGATTGGGTTGTGTTGGGCTCGATTAGTGATGGATTCGCGGGATTCATGGTTTGTCGAGGGTGTTGTGACCTCGAGTTGGAGCTAGCCGAGACCTTGTGGTCTCGGGGTTATTTTCTTGCGCTCGTATGGCCATACCGAGACCCTCTTAGGGATTCTCTTTGAGTGTGGTTCGAGTCTATTGACTCGATAGTAATATGGTTCGACTTTTGAGTCGCGGCTTTTAGCCGAGTACTTGTGGTTTTGCCGATTTGACCATTTGGGTCGAATGGTATAAGTTCCTAGTTTAGCTCTTGTGAGCTAGTAAGTGCTTGTGATACTTGTGTTGGTTCGAGTCTAAATGACTCGCGGTGCGGAGCCGAGACTCAAGTGAGTCGAGGGCTCGGGTCGACTTGGTAAACCGACCCACACATTAACTTTGTTAATGTTATAATTTGTATATTTGTGAACTTGTTGATATTTATTGTTGTGGCAATTATTTTCTCGGACGAATACTTTCGGTCGAATTGGATTGGTTATTGGTTATGGTTTAATATTGAGAAGTTGTTGTCGAGTGGTATGTGATATGAGGACCGGTTAGGAGACGGTCGTTAGATGACGGAGATAGGTTAGTCGGGTACCGTAGTCGGACCTTATTGTTGTAGCCCGTGGTTGAGATTGTGATTTGGACGGAGATTTATTATTTATGACTTTGGTTTATTATTGGACTTGGACAATGAGCCGAGAGTCATGACTCGGACATATGACCATTTCGTGTAACTCAATAAATATTAAAAGTAAAACGAGAATAATAAAACTCGTAATAATAATTATTAGTAATATGAACGTTTATACGAAAGTATATACGTGAATAACGTATATATAACTATATAAACGCGTATATTAATAATAATAATAATCACGAGTCGTATTATAAATAATACGATTAGATATATATTAGGCTACGAAAGTGGCGTAATATTATTAAACGTATTATTATTACAAAAATTGTGTCATAAATGGGAAACTCCCGACAATTATGAAACATTTAATAAAAAGTCATTTCGAATATACAACGGATAAGTTTATTGAGTTAAGCGAAATTGTTGTCACTCGGGTCCAGGTAAGTCATTATTTGTGACATTCGTGTTGTCTCGGATATATGACGACTAATATAGACGTTGTCTATAAGTAAATAACCACTCAACCGTAAGGTTGAGCCGGGTTGTTTGGTTATATGAAACGAATATATTAGTGGGCAGCGTATCCTACGACGCCCATAGGTTGTAGTATATGTAAAGTGTAATAGATTGCGAGGGTATATATCGGGAAATCTGGCCAATTTGGCGATATATACGAGGAATTTATTAAACTATGATATATACTATATAGTAATTATGTGCTATGTGCTTTATATGTGCCTTAGATTGGATGTAATCTCGGAACGGTATATTACGTAAATAAATATGAGGATTATCAAATCGACGGATTTGGTAAACTTTGGCGATTTATTTAAATGATATATTGGGCTAATATTAGATCTATAGTTTATTATATGTTCTATGTGTGATCTTGTTGGTTTGTTTTGGAGTCGACCCACCACCCGTATGTATACCAAACGCAAATACACCAAACTAATACGAAATGGATTTTCGGTAATAAAACGGATTCTCGTCCGGGTTTGGGAATATTATATATTTGAGGGAATGATTTCTGAAAGAGTTAATATTGTTAGGTCGTGCCAAGTCCGTAGTTGCTGTTTCGTGAGTTATCATACATCTTATTGCTACCTACCTTGTCTTGCTATTTTCTGGACTTGAGGTGAGTCATAGCCCCACTTTTTACTCTTGAACTATGTTTTCAACGATTGGGGTGAGAAACGTGCAAATTATTTTACGTGGACTATTATCGCTTTTATATGCTTTTTAAACTTGCTATGCGTATGGACTAGGATCTATTGTCAGCTTTAGTCACATAGTTTTGTGTGTACTATTCAAGGTTGGCTTATTTGGTTATTGATGGATTGTCAGCTTTAGTCACATAGTTTTGTGTGTACTATTCAAGGTTGGCTTATTTGGATTGTCAGCTTTAGTCACATAGTTTCATGTGTACTATTCAAGGTTGACTTATTAAATACTGTAGTGTGCACCTATAGGTTATTAATACTTCGGAGGTTATCCGAGTATTTATTGGTATTGCGGGGGTTACCCGAATATCTATGTTGTTACGGAAGGGTATCCGTGTGTTTTGGTTATTGCGGAAGGGTTTCCGTGTGTTATGTTGAGAGCGGAGGGTATCCGCAGGCTTTTAGCGAATCCTTAGTCTAGCTAGCAAGCGTTTTGCGTATATGTCCACTATATTATTAGTTGAACTTAAACCTATGATCTCACCAGCGAAAGCTGACTTTTAGCACATTTTCTCAGGTAATTAAGTGTTGAGGTGCATGCTTGGATTGGAAGGCTCGGCTGAGGCACACGGTTTATGGATCTATATTTTCTAAACTCTGATAATTAATTTTGGACCTATTGTTATTTTATTTTGGGCCTAACTCTCAATGATGTTGGGATAAATGTAAACTCTAAAACCCCGTTTTGGTTGTGTTTTTCTTATGTTTACTTTATCTCGTTCTAGATTGTCTTGTGTTGGATACCAATCCCCGTAGCACCCCGAAAGCTTGTGAGTCTTCCGCTGCATCAAATTTTGGGGGTGTTACAATGGCCATCTTCACCGCCACCTGAAAACCTTCACCGCCTGAAAACCCCATACACCTTCACCGTTGTCACCTTCTGCCATCGTCACCTTCACCTTCTGCCATCGTCAAATCCATCGCCGTGGTCACCTTCTACCGTCGTCACCTTCGCCGTGGTCAAAAAACACACACACAACCCCATACACCTTTACCGTCGTCACCTTCTGCCATCTCTATGGAAGAAGAAAATTTACCTGAGATAATGGAGGATCCTGATGTGGAAGAAGGTAAATCATATATGATTCTTCTGTTTTTTCTAGTTTACTGTTTTACATGTAATTCTAGTATAATTAGATATGATTTTTGTACGATCATATATGATTCTTGTTGTAATTTAGAAATAAGTAGTATTTGATCGTTGTAATGTATAAAAAGATGATGAGGTTATGGAAGAAGCTGAGATATTGGTGGATGCTGTTGTGGAAGAAGAAAATATTGCTGTTATTCAAGGTAAATCGTATGTGATTCATCTTATTTTTACATTCTGTTTATACAATGTAAATCAATGAAGAAAACAATCATATATGATTTTTGTACAATCATATATGATTTTCGTACAATCATATAAGCTTATTTTTAAGCTTATTTATACATTCTGTAAATCAAAGAAGAAAACAATCATATATGATTTTTGTACAATCATATATGATTTTTGTACAATCATATATGATTTTCGTACATTCATATAAGCTTATTTTTAAGCTTATTTATACATTATGTAAATCAAAGAAGAAAACAATCATATATGATTTTTGTACAATCATATATGATTCTTGTACAATCATATATGATTCTTGTAGAATCATATATGATTCTTGTGAAATCATATATGATTCTAATGAAAATACTATATTTCAGCATCTGTGACAACACCAAGGCCAACTTTATACGCACATGAAGAAACTCCCGGGGGATCTGTTACTTGGGAACCTGTTGTTGATGATATTTATTTACCTGTTGAGGGGAAAAAGTTTAATACAATAGAGGAATGTGTTGAAATGTACAACAAATATGCTGAATTAGCAGGATTTGAAGTTAAAAAATCGTCACAAAAAAAATACAAGAAGTGGTTTGGTAAAAAGTAAGTACCTTATGTGTAATAGGCAAGGGATTCCAAAAGAGATAAATATAAACATATAGGATCTTGAAACCAGTGATAAGCAAGTAAGAAATACAAGACAACGGGTAACCGGTTGTATGGCGCGAGTATTTATAACTTTGGATGATGTTTCTGGAAAATATGTAGTAAATAAATTCCATTCTAAGCACAATCATTTAATGATTCCGAAAGAGTATCAGCGTCTAACAAAGAAACAAAGGAAGATGACTCAAGCGGAAAAGTTGTTCGTTGTGAAATCTTCAAATATGAAACTTGGTGCGACAAAGGCACACCGTTTGTTATGTGGTATTAAAGGTGGTTATCAATATGTTCATGGCACAAACAGTGATTTCAAGAATCATCAAAGGGATATAAATGTGTGCATAGGTGAAAGTGACGCGCAAATGCTGATAAAAAAAATGGAAAACCAAAAGAAATATGTGCCAAACTTTATATTTCATTATATGGTTGAAAAAAGTGAGTTGGTTGCACTGTTTTGGGCGGATAAAGTTGCCAAATGCAACTATAAGGAATTTGGAGATGTAGTGTCATTTGATGCAACATTCAGAACTAACAAGTAAGTAACTTTTAAAATCTCAATAACATGTGATTTACATAGAATCATATATGATTCACATAGAATCATATATGATTCACATAGAATCATTATGAATATAAGTGATTCTGAAATTAAGTGATTCACATAGAATCATATATGATTCACATAGAATCATTATGAATATAATTGATTACTATGTTTACTTTTAATATAAGTGATTCTGAATATAAGTGATTCACATAGAATCATATATGATTCACATAGAATCAAATATGATTCACATAGAATCATATATGATTCACACAGAATCATATATGATTCACATAGAATCGTTATGAATATAAGTGATTACTATGTTTACTTTTAATATAAGTGATTCTGAATATATTATGATTGTCACAGAATAACATGTGAAACTTTTGCTTCTATTTTGAAATTTTTGTGTGAAACTTATGATATTCAGGTACGACATGGTGTTTGTTCCATTCACCGGGGTAGATAATCACAAAAAGAGTGTGACATTTGGTGCCAGAATGCTTCTAAGAGAAGATGTAGAAGCTTACACATGGCTACTAAAATCATTCATGATGACACATGGGAAACAACCAAAAATGATTGTAACGGATCAAGATGGCGCATGTAGTTAGCAATTGAAGATGTTCTTACTGAATCGAAACACAGATTATGCATGTCGCATATCACCCAAAAAATTCCAACAAAGGTATTCTAATTCATATACTATTTTAAAAATGCAAAATACGATTTTTCAGAATCATATGTGATTCTTTCAAAAAGTTAGCAATTGAATCATATGTGATTCTTTCAGAATAACATGAGAATCAAATATGATTTTTTTTTTTTTTTTTTTTTTTTTTTACAGATTTGTAAAGAAATCTATGATGAAACTGATTTCAAAAAGCGTTTGAACAAGATTGTGTGGAATATGTTCATGGAACCATTGAAGTTTGAAGAAAAATGGACAAAATTGATTGAAGATTTTGAATTGCAAAACCACAAATGGATGAACAAGATGTTTAGACTTAGAGAAATGTAGATACCGGCGTATTTTATTGACTCTCCATTGTTTGGATTAATGTGAACTACTTCAAGGTCTGAGAGTGAAAATGCATTCTTCAGACATTTCACAAATCACGGGTTGATATTGGTTCATTTCATGATGTGCTTCGAATCTGTAATGGAGAGGCAAAGGTATCGGCAAGAATAAATGGACTTTAACACATTTGACTCAGCTCCAAAACTTTGTACACAGTTGAATATAGAACGCCATGAATCTAAAGTATATACACGAACAATATTTCTGCTTGTTCAAAAGGAAATAAAGGAAGCTTGTTGGAATTGCACAATAGAAGAGTTTAGAACGGAAGAGGGCTGTGAGGTGCTTAGGGTTAGAGATAGAAATGCGGCTGCTTATAGGACACTTTATAAAGAAAAAAGGAGAAGACCAAGTGCAAGAATGTGAAAAAGTAATAGAATACAAGGTAAATTTACTTGCATATTATTAAATGTTTTTTAGCTGTTATCATTGTATATAAACAATCACATGTAAGACGGGTTAGTGGAATGTACTTGTAGGCATTTTCTTTGGTTCGGGTTCTTATGTCGACACACATTTTGTGCTTTGAAGAACCGTGCTGTTCAAATGATCCCGAAAAAGTACATTTTGAGGCATTGGAGGAGAGATATAATACCACCTGCATTGGGAAGAAAAACAAACAGGTATGGAGAAAAAAATATACCAATGGAAAAATTAACAAATGAGGCTACTTTCGTGGTAGATGAGTGTTTATATTTGTTGGGTAAAGATGAAGGGAAGTTAGGAAAGTTTGTGGAACAATTGAAATCAATCAAGAAAGGAATAGAGGATAAAGAGCCTAAACCTCCTTCACGGAAAAAGGAAATTGAGAATGTGATTGAGGATGTATAAAATCATATGTGATTCCAAACTAAATAAGTTCTAATTTTCTTCCCTTTCTTTTCTGTAATAAGGTTTTGCGTTCTCTTGAAGATGGGTTAGTGGAATGTACTTGTAGGCATTTTCTTCGGTTCGGGTTCTTATGTCGACACACATTTTGTGCTTTGAAGAACCGTGCTGTTCAAATGATCCCGAAAAAGTACATTTTGAGGCATTGGAGGAGAGATATAATACCACCTGCATTGGGAAGAAAAACAAACAGGTATGGAGAAAAAAAATATACCAATGGAAAAATTAACAAATGAGGCTACTTTCGTGGTAGATGAGTGTTTATAATCGTTGGGTAAAGATGAAGGGAAGTTAGGAAAGTTTGTGGAACAATTGAAATCAATCAAGAAAGGAATAGAGGATAAAGAGCCTAAACCTCCTTCACGGAAAAAGGAAATTGAGAATGTGATTGAGGATGTATATGCAGTTAAGAAACCTGAAAAACAAGTTGTCAACAATCCATCCAAAGGTTGGTCTAAAGAAGCACGTAGAAAGAGTGGAAAAGAAATAGCACTTGAAGAATCATCTAAGCGGAAAAGGAAATGTGGATTCTGTGGTGTGAAGACTAACAAGCACACCAAGATGACATGTCCAGATAATCCAAAGTATATTGCAAAACTTGCGAGATTTGTTGCTACAAAAAAAGATGGAACTTATGCAAGTGAACAAGCAACGAGAAATGTCGCAGCTGAACACGCATTATGAGGATCTTAATTCAATTTCTTAAAATTTATTTATTATTATTGCACTGTTGGAAAAGTGTTATGAGGATCTTAATTCAACTATGTTTAATTGAATTTTTTTTTTGTTATTTGACAAGTGATTATGAATATAAGTAAGGATTACTATGTTTACTTTTAATAAAAGTTATTCTGAATATAAGTGATTCACATAGAGTCATATATGATTCTGGAGAATCATATATGATTCTGGAGAATCATATATGATTCTGGAGAATCATATATGATTATGGGCAATCATATATGATTCTAGAGAATCATATATGACAAGACAATTGAAAGTTAGTGGAGCTCTATTGGATTTTTTCAAAGTGTTTCATTTTTTTTGTATTTGCTGACAAGGACAATTAAAAGTTAATAAGCCAATAAAACACAACTTTTCTGTTAACAACTTTGGTTTTTCAGAATCATATATGATTATGGAGAATCATATATGATTCTGGAGAATCATATATGACTCAAAATAAAAGATGCACCAAAATACCATCAGAAATTTTAAAACATCAAAATAGCATCAGTTTACCATTTCATATACTACGCATCAAAACTTGCTACCATCAGATTTTACCAAAATACATCAGTTAACGACATCAGAGGGACCCATCTATTTATCAACATCAGTTTACCCAAAAACTACCATTAGTACACAATCACTTAACGACATCTATTTATTAACATCAATCTTAAGCAAATTTTCTTTACGAACGTCTTTTTCTGGATCACGATCAGCTGTCACACCCCCCAAAATCGGGTCCAGCGGAAGCATACGTGTAGCTGGGGTGTAACTCAATTGGTATTACAACACCAGTTCAAAAAATGGTTTTCACTTTACTTATTTAAAATAAAATCGTTTAACCAAAAATATTGAATTTACATCGTTAAAAGTAGTGCGGAAGTAGGCCCTTAAAAGTAGTTTAAAACGGTCCCCATATAAATAATCAGAGTCTTCTATGACCATGCCATGCCCTGCCAAAACCTCCAGTAGCGTGCCATTGCTTAAAACCTGAAAATACATGCTAAAGTGTCAACACGAGGTTGGTGAGTTCATAGAGTTTGTTTAACAAATAAAGTTTGTAGAAAAAAAATGATCACACAGTAAAGGCATCGTAAATCCACTCAGTTACAAGTCCCGCCATAAGAGACTTGTAACCTGTGTGTTCACAACCCACTGCTAACATATATATAGTAAGATAAAACATGTATAAGTTCATCACAACAGTTAAGCAATTAGTCGTGAGTCTACACTTCATCTCCGAAGACCTCACGTTTGTATGTATGTCTCCATGGTTGTGCCCAGCAACTTAATCTGGGGCCATTGGAAGTATGTATGTCTCCATGGTTGTGCCCAGCAACTTAATCTGGGGCCATTGGAAGTCTCAGTAGCTCAAGAATACACATCACAGTTTAGTATAACACAGTTAAGTATATCACAATCACGTATGTATGAAATCAAGTATAAAACAATCAAGAATAAATGTTTTGAGTATCAAGAAAGTATGTTTTGAGTATTTGTACAAGTAAGTAAGTAGTTAAGCATGTATCTCCCCCAAAGAGTTAAAACAAGTATAAAGAGTAAAAGTGGGGCTATGACTCACCTGGTGCGATAGCTACGATGACAAAAGTGGATACACAGAAATGAGGTTCGATCTCTAACCGCAACCTAATATGAATGATAGTGATCTACTTAGATCATGAAAGGATGTAATGAATGCACATGCACATGATACCTATACCACTCGTAACTTGGAAATAATTGTTATAGTCAAAGTAAAGTATTTTCCATACTTAAGAAAAATAAGTCCAACTAGAATAATAAAAACTTGTCGTAATATATCGTATATAAAAACGTTAGTGTTATATTCCTCGTTTTGAAAACCTTAAGATATCGTCTAGTAGTCGCATAAATAAACCTTGAGTCGTACGTATTTGATTAATTAAAAATAAACTCCCTGAATAAGAAATCTAGAAAATATATTATTTAGTACGTAGTTATATTATTTTCTAGTAGTGACTATATATATATATATATATAGTTTTGACGATTGTAAAACATGTATAACTTGGTCGTTTTAAGCTCATTTTACTCGTTCTTTATATCCCCGGAATCGTCTTAACCTATACTAATATATTTTCGATAGCTCGGCCCCACTAGGTTACGTCTAACGTCTCTATTTGTCCAACAAAAATCGTCCAACAGCATGCAGTTTTTCAGAAAACTAGTTTTCGTCAATTAACTTACAAAAAATCATATCTCCTTCGTTATAAGCTCGTTTTAATCCGTTCTTTCGCCAAAAGCTTCGTTTTTAAAAGTATTTTCTAAATCTCTAGCCCAATGTTACCCGGAAACCTCTGAGTTTTCTGGATTTGTCGATTTGGGACAGTAGGTATATATATATGTTTAAAATCCATTTTTAATGTTCCAAACTAGTTTCTAATCCAACCAAATCACTTTCAATCACCACAAATCTAGTCTAATCTTACCATACACCTTCTTAGGGTGTCATGGGTTCCTAAACATCACCAACCTTGGTGGATCTCATGAGGATGTTAATAAAACTTATGGATCTACTTATATTAAGTATCTAGGGTTCATAAGTTATAAAAAGTATAAAATGAGTGGTATAAACTAACATATGCATATAGATCTTGAATAAACAACATGAAACTAGAAAAATGAAAGTATGAAAAGATTAGAAAGATGTTCTTGAGCTTACATGATGATGTGAGGAGGTTTGGATGAAACTATGTAAGAAACCTTGAGTTTTATCACAAAACTCAAACAAGGACAACTAAAGGAACAAAGAAATGACTTGATCTTGGAAAAATGATGGATTCTTGATGGAGATCTTGTCTTGGCCGAAAATGGTGAGAAGAGAGAAAGAAAAGAGTTTACTTGCATTTTGATTTGATAGAAATGAAAAGAAAAGTGAATTGTTGATATATATATATATTATAAGAAAATTTATATAAGTAAATAAATTGTGAAATAATGGAGGACAAGATCCACCATTTAAGGAAATCAAAGGGGGTGGATGGGTTGTGTAAGATTTTGGTGGACTTTAGGTAGTTTTGTGTAGATATTATTAGTTTTAGGTGATACCGGGTACCGAGTTAACTAAAAATAAATGTTAAAGAGGTGAAATAAAATACGACGAAGTTGTAAAAGTTGTAAAATATTATTCCTGATGAGAATCGGGTGTCAAAATAATTATCGGGTTGAAATATCGCAAACCGACGGAGTAATAAGCTCCGACCGGAAAACGTAACAGTTGATTTGAAAACACCGGGTAAATTAATAATATAATTTTTATATTATTATTATGAGTATAAAAATGTGTTAGGACCATAGTTGGGATTGTCGGATCAATTATTCATAGTAATAGTTTATAGGATAACGTTTATTAGGTAAATAACCGTACGTATACAGAAATGACGCAACTCACGCATAAACGACAAATTTTCTCCGGAGGTGAATAGTGTTTTATGAATAGTAAAATTTTTGAACGCTTCTCAGAATCACAAACTGACTCCGAAAAAGATGAATAGTAATATGATGAATAGTGATCGATGAATAGTAACCGATGAATAGTAAATGTGAAAGTTCGGGAAAAGACCAGAATTTACGAGTTGTGACATCAGCCCTGTTCTTGATTACATTCACAATAATTGAGATCCTTGTTTGTTCATCTATCTCGGACTAGAACTTGAAAGCCAAATCATACATCTTTTGCGAATGCAAATTCAAATTATGCAAGAGAATCTTGGTACCAATTTTGAACCTCATTCGCCTCAACAACGAAACCTGCTTCTCTGATTCTGAACCCAAACCGACATCCCATTTTAAGGCAGTTTCACCAACATAAGACTCCATATGAATCATTGCAAAAACTCCACAGTCAACATGGTTGTATTTAGTCTTCTATTTCAACTGAAGAACTCGTCCTATAACATTTAAAACATTATCAGTTTTTGGATGTTGATGTTGTAGCAGAAACCTGGAAAAAAACTCTTTATACAAAAAAGAAAAACAAAAAATACGTTAATAAACCAAGTAGAAACAAAATCATATATGATTGTAGCAAAATCATATATGATTGTAGCAAAATCATATATGATTTTAGCAAAATCATATATGATTTTTGGATGTGATTTTTGTAAAATCATATATGATTCTAGCAAAATCATATATGATTTTAGAAAAATCATATATGATTGTAGTAGAAACAAAAAATAATCAGAAAATCATATATGATTTTAGAAGATCACAAGCATAATCATAAGAACATTATTCATGAGCTCCGTCTAATAAAATACTTACCAGAATTTCACATGCACCCTTGTACTTTGCGACATACGTCTGTGGAGAATTATCAAGGATGATCATCGATGTCACACTCTTCTTAATGTTAAAAACAACAACATAAAAATGATCGGAGACTTGAATTGGGAAGAATGCCTATGAAAACAAAAAAATGAAACTTAAAAAACGAAGTAAGACTTCCAAAAATTATATACGTAAATGAAATGAGAAATTGCCAAATCAATTTCTACAAGAAACTTAGAGGCATCAACATTTTTAAAATGAGCCACAATCTCCGCTGAAAATATATCCCATTGCTCATCTTTACCAATAGTTCCTTCAACCATAGCCTCTGTCTGTATTAAACAAGAAGTGTAAAAATAAATACACTTAATAATAAAAAAATGCATTTTATCAATAAAAATTAATACACTTACAATACAACCGGTTGGAAAAAAATGTCTTTTGGGTGATGGATCCTTTTTAGCAGATTCTTCATAATTAAATATTGCTCCCCAACAGTCAACAACATTGTTATCTATCCACAAACTTGGTGCCAAAGTCTCCATGTTCAATCATACAGCTGATACCTCATGGTCACCAAAACGAGTTTGAAAAACTATTTCCCTAAATAAAATTAAAAAAACAAAACAAAAAGGTGAATTAGAATAATTATAGATCATTATAGGAAAATCATATATGATATGGAGTTGATTTATATTACAAGTAAACTTTCTTAAAGCAAACTTAAATTACATATCATTCAGGTCATCATATATGATCCTATGTGAATCATATATGACTCTATGTGAATCATATATGATTTTATGTGAATCATATATGATTCTAACAAAATTCTATACATCAGACAATCACTAACCACTGAAATCCATCCCAATCAACTTATCTCACTCACAAATATCACATATCACTAAAAAAATAAAAGTAAACTTACATCTTATCGCCCTGCATTGAAAACAAACTATTCCCCAACTCAAACTCAATCCTCTTAACCATAGTAATAACTTACGTCGGCTTATTCTCATATGGAGATGACAGGTAAGAAGATGGCTTAACAATTCTTTTCTTTGGAGACGAACGAGTAACCACTCGTTCAGGAGTCCGAGGACATTCAGTGTTAACCGACTGTATAACCCGAGGCCAGTTTAGGAATTCCTCCTGAATCATAACAAATTTTTAGTTACATAGATTAATAAAAAGAAAAGTATTTAAAAAAACTGGCCGATACACACATCATAGTATGCATCGCAAATGCAGTCAATCACCTCTCCAATCCGGTCAATGTTATCTTGGAGCCACTGCGTATAACTGTCTTGACTCAATATTGGTTCTTCTTCACTCGATAGTGGTTCAATTTCACTCCCTTCAAGTTCAAAACCTTCCTTAACGTTGTCACCATCTTTCTTGGCACCAACATCTTTTGATGCAACATCAACGTTCTCGGAAACTACCTTATCTACCCCGACATCTTTCTTGGTACCATCAACATATTTCTTGCCACGATCATTGCTACCATCATCTTGTCGATCTTCTGGCTCAAAATCATCAACATGAACATCTTCAAGAACTACAGTTTCCTTGAAAACAGCTCCATATTTCTTGTATAATTCAAACACATCTTCGTCGTTTGGGAACTCAGTATAAGCATTTTTTAGAAGATCTTCAAGTTCAACCTTCTCACGAGATATGCTTGAAAGCTTCTCAATAATCATCCTACAAAAACTCTGCAAAATAAATAAATAAATAAATAAAATCAGATAAGACATGTCACACACAAAAAGATAAGACATGCAACTGGAATCATATTATCATATATGAATCATATATGATTCAGTTTAGCTAAAAGACTTAAAAGGATTTAAGAAAACTCAATTACTTCTAGACTATCTATATTATCATATGAGAGCAGAAACAAGTTGATCAAATGGTCATAAACACACAAAGTGGCCCTGAACCAAACACCCCTTAAGCTATTTTTTATGAGACTTTGTTAGAACCTAAACTAGAAGGGATGAAAACTACTTATAAGCTATGGAAAGTAATAAAATAAGAAGACAAGCAAACAAAAACAGTAAATAAGCAATTTAAACAGCAAATAAGAAAAAAAATAATAAGCAGTTAGACTTTTTGGTTTTTTGGAGAATCATATATGATTCAGCAGGAATCATACATGATTTAGCAGGAATCATACATGATTCAGCAGGAATCATACATGATTCAGCAGGAATCATACATGATTCAGCAGGAATCATACATGATTTTAGTTAATTATACATGTTTGTCGGTAGGAGGCACATGGGAACTACGAGCCTAGCTCACTTTGACACGACCATCATAAAAACCTTCAGTATCTTGTACTTCAGATTCACTCCACTCCCCATGCAATTCCAATTTATCTATTTCCTCTTGTTCAATCTCAAGCTTCTGACGTTGATTCATCAAACTTGAGCTCCAGTTTCGGATAGTAGGACGGTAACGAATAACGAGAAAAAGCTCAAATTTTGTGGAATCAAAGTACAGGAGCTGTTAATAGTAAATAACACACAATGAGATCATAAAAGGTATTCACAAAATCTATAAACAAAAAAGGAAAAACTTACAATCAAGAAGCACAATGCGCCATTGTAGAAGCCTTTAGGAGTTTTAGGTATGTCACTGTATTGAAGACAGTGGTGAATAAAACCGCACCAATCAATTTTCGTCCACTTCTTTAGAGAAAATTGGCTAAGCCACAGCGTCACAAAAGGGTCATCCAAAGATCTCTCGGGTAACTCAAAAAAATTTATTCCACCAAGAGGAACTCCTAAAATCTCTTGGATTTTCTCACGAGTCACAAGAACTTTCCCCTTCTCCAACATAAGCTCGTAAGTTTTTTTATCAAATTTTTCCACCACAAACCCTGCCATACGAGAAGGCAGTGTCTCTATATTAACCCCGTACAGTGAAGAAAACCCAATCTCAGCCAAGAAAGATTCCATGTCAACTCTTACATCATGGATAGAAGAAAAAAATTTCTCATTTGTTTCTGACTTACACTTCTTCGAAACCTTCTCTTCTATCTTTACTACACGCTCCTTCTTCGGCTTCAAAACCTTCTTAGACTTGAAGACCTTCTCTTTTGCCTTTACTGCAAGTTCCTTCTTCGGCTTCAAAACCTTCTCAGGCTTCACTTCAACAATAGCCTTCTTCATAGATTTCTTAGGCTTTGAGACTTTTTCTTCTTCAGCCAAAGAATCAGACTCAGAAACACGGTTTCGTTTCTTAGTTGTTTGAACACGCTTCAGTTTTTTAGCCCTCTGTTCTTTCGAATCACTGTCAGACTCATAAACGGCTTTCTTAACCTTTGATTTCTTTCAAACAACCTTTGATTTATAATTTGTAAGTGCTTCCTCTTCACTTCCTTCACCTTCGCTATCTTCACCCTCTTAACCCACTTCACGAGACTCACTTTCCTCATCATCTTCACCCTCTTCAGACTCACCTCCCTTATCATCTTCACCCTCATCAGACTCGCCTCCCTTATCATCTTCGCCCTCTTCAGACTCACCTTCTTCAGACTCTTCTTTTGACTCACCATCATCATCAGACCTACGTTCTTCACTAGACTTACCCTTGTCCTCATCATCATCAGACCCACCTTCTTCACTAGACATACCCTTGTCCTCATCCTCAATACCTTTTGACTTTAGTTTATAAGAAGTCGTATCCTTCTTAGATGATTCTTTTTTTATCTTCTCTTTAGGCTTACGTGCAACAATTTTTGATCGACCTGCATAAAACTTTTAAATGTTAATAACCATAAAATAATCTAATACAATCATATATGATTCTATGAGAATCATATATGATTTTCCTTTAATCATATATGATTCTATATGATTCTATGAGAATCATATATGATTCTAACAAAATAATTTATAAAGAAAATACATCATATACATCAATTAAATAAGCATTTGACAATAAGCGGTTGATAAGCAGAATGCACAAAAAGCTCTCAAACAGTCCACACAACTTACTTAAGCTAAAATTAACTTAAATCAACAGGAAAATTACTTAGAATAAGCCAGGAAGTACTTGTGCAGGTTGAATGCAAAGACAGAAAGTGCAGCTCTGGACCTACTTGTCAGCTTAATTAAAAGTACTTAATAAGCTCATTGGTGGGAGGTAAGGGGGCAAAATGAAGCTAGTACTATAGAGAATCTAAAAATGTGAAAAGCCCTAATTCTAATGCTCAATTGATGCCCTAAAAAGACCCTAGTTCAGATGCTGTTCACACAGATTCACCATAACTTTGACGTTTTTATTTCCTACTAAAGTTGACTAACTTGAATTTCTAATGATTAATTCTAACCCTAAATGATATGTTAAGCTTAATTGTAACTAAATTACCCTAAATACAACCTAATCCTATCAGTATGCAAGAATCAAAAGTGCATAGTACAATAAATGAAAACAGTTAAGAGATGTTTATTGAATTTCGACTATTAGCTATAGAACCTACAAATTTTATGCCTAATTGAGCTTACATAGACCTAATGCAGTGTATTAATGCACCAAACATTCCAAATAAACAACAAGAACCAACAAGAACAAGCAGATCCAAACACCCCAAATAAACATTCCATATAAACAGTCTTTCACAGAGTTTAACGACTAGTTTAGCGCGACAACTTGTGCAATATCAAATGTCGAAACCGATTCTAATTTACAGTGTTTCAATTTTACTTAATTTCAACTGATAAGTTCTAGGTTAGGTATATCATCAACTAAACTAACACTGTAACAACTATAATAAACTATCTATACTTGCATCACATTAGTCAGGTATGTTTTATGTTATCAGCTCACTATTCGAAAATATAGCATTTACTTTTCGACATCAATATGACTAAATAGTAACACGTTCATTCTTTCACAAAGTTTAACGACTAATTCAGCACGTCAACTTGTACAATACCGAATGCCGAAATGGATGCTAATTTACACCTTTCTACTTTCACTCGATATTCTACTTTAAAAACTCATCCAAATGAGTTGACAACACTGTAACAACCATAACAAAATATCTATAATCAAACATAAAACGGAACAACTTCCATCTTTCACAAAGTTTAACGACTAACTCGGCACATTAGCTTGTGGAATAACAAATGATGCTTATTTACGACTTTCACTCGATATTCTATGCCAAAGACTCATCCGAATGAGCTGACAACAAGTCATAACAAAATAAACTAGCACCAATACTAACCATCCGAATGCTTATTTACAGCTAACTAAACTAACACTATAACAAACATAACAAACTATTCGTACAACTAACTAATCAGCAAATTTATGACATAATCCTACTTGAAACAACAAAATAAGAAATTTTACCCTTCATAAATAATCAAATAACCAAATAAGCAACAAAATAAGCAAAACCTATTGCTAATATACACAAAACATAAATAAGCAACAAAATAAGCAAAACCTATTGCTAATATACACAAAACATAAATAATCAACAAAATAAGCAATTTTACCCTTCATTTCATAAACTACGGTGGTTTATGGCGGTTCACGGCGGTAACGGCAGCGGCTTGACGTTTATGAGGGTTAGAAGAGACGGTTATTGAGAGAGATTGAGATTGATAGTTATGATTGAGAGATTGAGATCGATGTTTATGGCGGTTATTGAGGGTTTGAAGGGTATGAAGGAAACGGTTTGAAGCGTTTGAAGGAAAACGTTTATGATTAAACTGTGGGTGAGAGTTATTAGTAAGGAGGGAATTGACCAAATTGCCCCTACATTAATAAAAAAAGAAAAAGAAAAAAAATGTGGGATTTATGTGCACCGTGGATGATAAAAGGGATGGATGGATGAGATGAAATATTGGGTTCTTTGGTAAAATGTGGATCTATAAGGAACTTTTGGCTTGAAACCAAACTAACTAGTTGGTGGACAAATTCTTACAAGGAGCATGGTATCCCCTTCTCCCCCTATTTTCAGCCGAACCCCATCTCCACCACATTACCATTTTGAAAACTTCTACTAACTCTCATTAATGCTTGTACTACATGTCTATAAGTGATAAAATATCTTCTAACTTTCCTATATATACACTGACGTATTTCAAGTAAGGTTAAGTTTTCTCCTTCAAGTAACATTCAAGACATAGAAAATTTATGAAACTCTCTCACTCACTCACATATTTCGGCCATAATTAGAAGAAGAAAGGAAGAAAGCTTTTGGTGCTCATTAAGGCTTATTTGGGTTAATAATCTTAAGTCATAAGGTCTCTTGGTCTTTTCTTCTCATTCGACTCCATCTCGAACCTCACTGTGAGCATCCACACTTCTAATACTTGACACAACACTTGTTTTTTCTAAACCTTGTTGCATGTTAATATGATTTGTTAGAAAACTAAATGGGTGTAAATGGTGTTAAATAGATATAACAGTAGGCTTATATACATGCCCATCCATTTTTGACTTTCGTATAACCATGTTGTATTTAAAAACTTGTGTGGTGGGAAACTAGTTGGACAACACTTATAAACTCATAAACTTCCAACCTTCTCATTCAACATGCTCATGTCGAACCTATTTGAAAACCTTGAACATAATAGTAACGTACTAGAAAATAAAAGAAACATAAACACAAAGTTTTGGCTCTTAGGACATGGTGTTTATTCGACTATTGCTTATTTGGAGACGGTGAGCATACCAAACATACCAAATGTATACGAAACCCAGTTATCACACAAACCATTATATAACAGTTAGGTAATTGTATATATATCAAGCATGTACCAATTGTTAACAAAAGGATTTGTAGGTCGATGGTTGGTTTGTTAGCTGGTGTACCAACAGACCCTAGTTCGAACCTTTCCCCTGACGTTTTTGATATTTATTTCTTTTTACAATATTTCACATTTAACACTTGAACTATTAGAACTAATCAATATTGTCTTTTAATAAATTATACTAATAAGGTTAATTAGTTAAGTTATAGTTATAAACTATACATTGACAATGGGGTGTTTTGTGGCAAATGATTTATAAAGGGAAAACTAATATTTACAGACGAGTCATGCCCCATTTTTGTCAAATTCTTATACTATGTCCATTTTCACAAACTCGACCAAACTATGAAAACTAGATAATATAATATAGACTCTTTCAAATTTATTATCCACTAATTTAATACAATTACAAATGTACCTACATATATATATATATATATATATATATATATATATATATATATATACACCGTATTACGTAACCATTACTAATATAAATACTCAGCGTAAAGTACATATTACTATTTTACTGAGTGTTTAATTCTTACAAATACTTTCATTATGATTACTTTTGTATATATATCTATTTGTCCACTTTGTCAAAGAGCCAATACTTACAAACATTTTGAAGTAATTTAAACGTAAACTCTGCCACACAAGCAACAATAAACACAACCACTTGAAAACACTTAAATTTATTTAAAACACTTTGAGTCGTAAGTACACAAAACTGTAAACTAAGAATTGCCCTAATAACTTAGGTCGCGTGTCAGTGCCACACACTTGCTACTCGATTTAATGTTTCAGACAACGTATTTCTGAGGTGAGTTCTCGTAGCCCCACTTTTTAATATGTTTTCCTTGGAGTGGAAATGGTATTCAATGTTTTCCAATGTTTTCATGTTATGATTACTGTTTACATGATTTTGGACAATATGTGCGTTTTGATTGCAATATGTGCCTTGTTGTGTGTGACATTTGTGCGCAACTGTTTAACTCCGTTTAGAGCCGAAACAATTGATAGTACTATGTGGGGTAGCTCCCCACTATGGGTAACATGTGTGTAACAATTTGGTAGGTTCAGTTGCCGCACGCATTGTGGTTTCATCAAATGTTTACATTTCTACAGAGGTTTAATCCTCAATGGTATGTCTGATTCTCTTTTTGACATTTATCAAAATGTTGAATCTTCCAAAGAACTTTGGGATTCCTTGGATGCCAAATATATGGCCGATGATGCTTCAAGTAAGAAGTTTCTTGTAAGTAATTTCACAAATTACAAAATGACTAATTCAAGGCCAGTCATGGAACAATACAATGAACTTCTTGGAATACTTGAAAGGTTTACACAACACAAAATGAACATAAATGAGGCTATTTCAGTCTCTTGTATTATTGACAAACTCCCTCCTTCTTGAAACATAAGAAGGAAGAACTGACACTTATTCAATTGGGTAGTCATCTGTGTATTGAGGAGTCCCTCAGGGCGCAGGATAATGACAAGCCAAAGAGTAGCAATGCCACTGGTGCATCTGTTGTCAATATGGTGGAACATAACAATTCCACCAGGTACAATGACAACACGGGCAAACATAAACATCATGATAACACAAGGGCTGACCCTAACAAGAAGGAAACATCTACTTGTTGGAAATGTGGTAAAACTGGTCACATTAAAAGGGATTGCAAAGGTGTTAAAGTTGGTGGTAAAGCCAATGGTTCAGGCACTAGTAGTTCAGGGAGTGGTGGTTCTTCCAACTCACTAAAAGGTCAGAATATGTTTAATGAATCTCTTCAGGTTTATTATGTTACATATGTATCTGAACTTAACTATGTGCAAGATGATGTTGCGTGGTGGGTTAACTCTGGAGTAACTGTTCATGTGTGCAAAGATAGAAGATGGTTCAAGACTTGTGAGTCACTGAATGATGGTTCTATTCTTCACATGGGAAATGAGTCAACAGCCTGGGTGCATGGTCGTGGTTGTGTAGATCTTAGTTTCAGTTCTGGAAAGATTGTAACTTTGTTTAATGTAATTCATGTTCCTGATATAAGGAAAAACTTGGTGTCAAGAAGTGTTTTAAATAATCATGGATATAAACAAGTTATTGAATCTGATAAATTTATATTGTCTAAACATGGTGTGTTTATTGGTTTTTGTAACAATTCGCATTTTTGGATTACTATTCATTTTTACTATTCACTTTAACTATTCATCTCAAAAAAATTTATTTCATATTCTCGCAAGTTGAACTATTTTAACAATAATCCGAGAGTTTGACACTCGTCGGATTATTTCTGCAAAAATCACGAAGCCGTGTCTGAGATTTACTTTTGGGTTTAAACGTCGTTCCAGCATCCCGATATGTCCACAAAACACTATAAACAATAAAAATATGATTTTCTCTCATTTTACGACAATGCTAAAAGTTTTGAAATTTTACGTTTTCCGGTTCAGCGTTTTACGCGAATTACGCGTTTTAGACCTGCGTTTCCAGTTTTTACAGCGTTTAAGCAACCTGATGGAACTTACCATTCATTTTATATTTTATTATGGAGTATTTTGACAAGTTTAGTCATTTTTTCAAGTTTCATATTTTTACGATACCCGGATTTACGTTTCGTGATTTAAAACTTTACGGTTTGCGATTAAAGGAACCAAAACCGACTCCGTGAACCAGATAACACCAAGCTTCCTACATACTCATCCATACATGTGCAGCCCCCCTCCCCATGTTACTTGAACTTCACCACTTATTTACCATAATGCCATTAAATTAGATATTTCATACAAAAACACCTTTAACACATTCATATTGTTTTCAAGAATCATAAAGTGAGGTTTCTTCCTTTCTCTCCTCCTAGGCCACGACCCAAGCACTAAATCCATCAAGATCCATTAATTTTTACAAGATCAAAGCATAAAATTTTTTCATTTCATCATTCTAGTTAGGAGTTTTTGTTGGTGGTTATTCGCCCAGATCAGGGTAGAGATAATCAAAGACCTAGCTACGTACCAATTAAGGTTACCGGATATCACTTGGAATCGTGTTATCACTTTCAAAAGTAAACTATTCGACCCTAATGCCTGGGTATCACGAATATCTACTTGGGATAAGACCAAATGTCGTTAGTGATTTAGGCACAAATCAATAACCCTTCGTGTTTAAGTGTTGTGTGTTTTCTGTGTCCCCTCCATGCATGATTTAATCTTCCTATATATAGGCAAGATTACTCATCCCTAGTCAATGGAATTAAGAGTGATTAACGGCCCATTAATCCCACTTAATTAGCCTCCATAATAATAGGTATTGGTGGTTACATGACCAATTAAACGTGATCATGAGTGCAGATGTAACTGTCATTTGAATAGGTCAAATCAGTTACATATAACACTCTATCAGCAGAAACTCTGCATCAGCAGGATCCTGACACTGGTAGCAGGAACCATCAGTAGGAACCTGTACTCAGTAGGAACCATCAGCAGGAACTAGCTATCAGCAGTATCCTGCACAACCACTATATGAGTCAGGGTGTTCAGGGACCTCATGGGTGTACACTCCGTACCTCCAAGCCCATTACTAGGTGTGAACAAATCCCACAAGTGCACTAAATTTTTCAACAATCCTCCCCAAATTTAGTTCACTACCTTTGCATGAAAATAACCATAATACAAAACAAGTGCATAAACAAAAATATCCAATTTCCATCTTAGTAAATTACACGTTCAAATATTCGAGAATCAGGGTGTTCTAAGAATTGAACCCTTCAACCCATTTGAATACCTGAAGATAAAATACACACAAGTTTTCCAACACTTAAACACTCCTGACACTATACAAGCCATGTGTCCATATCCAATTCATAAATGTTGTAAAAGCTAAAAGTCCATAGCTTCCTGAAGCGGCAAAACTTCAACATTCACATAGGTGGTTCCTCTTTATTCATGCTCCTGCCAAGCACTTTTTCAAAGAAAATTAACCATTAAGAAGTAGTGACTTCATCCTCCTTATCAGCAGGTTCCAAGCACAAACCTTGGGATGTATGTAAAACATGTGCTTCAGTGCACTGAATGTTCAGCTTTCCACATTGAACTCAGCTCCCAAGTTTCCTCAGGAGGGAGTTGGGTGTCCTAGCATTCAGTAACCAAGTTGGACTTTAAACCCATCCCTTTAGCAGACTTTATAACCAAGTCTCTAGCCAAACCCTTCGTCAAGTGATCAGCTAAATTCTGTTGAGATCTAACAAACTCTATAGAAATCACCCCATTCATGATAAGCTCACGAATCATGCTATGCCTGACACCTAAGTGTCTAGACTTCCCACTGTACATCTGGCTATAAGCCTTTGCCAATGTAGCAGCACTATCACACCGGATAGAAATAGGTGCTATAGGTTTAGGCCACAATGGAATCTCAAGAAGTAAGTTTCTCAACCATTCAGCTTCTTTACCAGCAGCTGCTAGAGCCACAAATTCAGATTCCATTGTTGAACTGGTGATACAAGTTTGCTTCTTGGATGCCCAAGAAATTGCACCTCCACCAAGTAGGAATACCCAGCCACTGGTAGACGAATTGTCTTCAGTGTTACTGATCCAACTTGCATCAGTGTAACCTTCCAACACTGAAGGATAACCAGTATATGAGAGACTATAATCCATAGTTCTCTTCAAATACTTCAGTACCCTCTGAATTGCTTGCCAGTGCGGAGCACTAGGATTACTAGTATACCTGCTCAGTTTACCCACAGCAAAAGCAATGTCAGGCCTTGTACAAGTCATGGCATACATAAGGCAGCCAATCACCCTGGAATACTCAAGTTGAGATACAGCTTTGCCATTGTTCAGCATAAGCTTCTCAGTGGTATCCATGGGAGTACTCACTAGAGTACAATCAAAGCAATTAAATTTCTTCAGTACCTTCTCAATGTAATGAGACTGAGAAATTGATATACCATTGCTTTCATGTTTAATCCTTATACCAAGGATAACATCTGCCTCCCCCATGTCCTTCATGGAGAACCTTGATGACAAAAATTCCTTTGTCAGGTCAACTTGATTTTGGTCAGTGCCAAAGATCAACATGTCATCAACATATAGACAAATGATGAGTCCTTTACCAGATTCATCAAATTTGCTATATACACATTTGTCAGCCTGGTTAAGAACATAACCATTAGACAAAACCACTTCATCAAATTTTTGATGCCATTGCTTAGGTGCCTGTTTCAGTCCATATAAAGACTTAATCAGTTTGCACACCTTGTTTTCATTGCCAGGCATGATGAAGCCCTGAGGTTGGTTCATATAAACCTCCTCATCCAATTCACCATTCAAGAAAGCTGTCTTCACATCCATCTGATGAATAATCAGATTGTGAATTGATGCCAAAGCAATCAGCAGCCTGATGGTACTGATACGTGCCACAGGGGCATAAGTATCAAAGTAGTCTATCCCTGACTTTTGTTTAAAGCCCTGAATGACTAATCTAGCCTTGAACTTTTCAATAGTTCCATCTACCTTCATTTTCCTTTTGAAAATCCATTTGCAACCAAGAGGTTTGCAACCTGGTGGTAGATCAACCAACACCCAAGTTCTGTTGCCCATGATGGAGTCAATCTCATCATTTATTGCTTCTTTCCAGAAAGCAACATCCTGGGACTTCATTGCTTCTTCAAATGTTTTGGGATCATCCTCAACAATGAAGCAATAGGAGTATTGGTCAGAGACCTCACTCCTTATGCCTTCAATCAAGTATAATTGAAACTCAGGTCCAAATGACTTTGGAGTCCTGACCCTTTTGCTCTTCCTGAGCTCAAGTTCAGGTTGTTGAACCACAACCTCATCAGGGGCCTGAGATGATAAATCATCAGGGACCTCTGATACACCAATGTCATCAGTTCCATTTGGAATCCTCTGACTTGGTCTAGGGACTGATGAGAATCTATTCTCATCAAATAGTGCATCCCTTGATTCAATTATTGAGTTAATTGAAACATATTCATTAGGTTCAATAACATAGAACCTAAAAGCCTTGGAATGCTCAGCATATCCAACAAAGATGCATTCAATGCCTCTTTCACCCAAAGTTTTTAACTTTGGATCAGGGAGTCTTACAACAGCCCTACAGCCCCAAACCCTGAGATAATTCAGGTTGGGTTTCTTTTTATTCCATAGTTCATAAGGGGTGACTTTGTTCCTTTTATTGGGAACCCTATTTAATAAATAGCAAGCTGTTAACATAGCTTCACCCCAGAACCCTTGACTCAGTCCTGAATAGGACAACATGGAATTAACCATCTCCTTCAGTACCCTGTTCTTTCTTTCAGAGATACCATTTTGTTGAGGAGTATAGGGAGCAGTCGTTTCATGGATTATACCAACAGACTGAAAGTACTGAGTATCCATGTACTCACCTCCCCTATCAGTCCTGAATCTTTTGATCAGGGACCCAAGTTGCAACTCAACTTCTGTTTTAAATACCTTGAATTTATCTAATGCTTCATCCTTGGTATGTAATAGATAGACATAACAAAACCTAGAAGCATCATCAATAAATGTCACAAAGTACTTCTTGTTCCCCAAAGAGGGAGTGGCATGCAAATCACACAGGTCACTGTGTATAAGCTCCAAGAGCTCAGTCTCACGTTTAACACCCTGAAAAGGTTTCTTAGTTATTTTGGTCAACATGCAAGTCTTACACTTTTCAGTGTCCATGTCAAACGTTGGGATTAACCCATCCTTAGACATGTCTTGCATCCTTTTAAAATGTACATGGCCAAGTCTAACATGCCACAGGGTAGAGTCATTCAGTTTAGAGGTTGACATAAAGGCCGAATTAACAATGTCAGTGACAACATTAAGCCTGAACATTTGATTACACAAATATCCAAAACCAATAAACACACCATGTTTAGACAAAATAAATTTATCAGATTCAATAACTTGTTTATATCCATGATTATTCAAAACACTACTTGAAACCAAGTTCTTCCTTATATCAGGAACATGAATAACATTAAACAAAGTTACAATCTTTCCAGAACTAAAACTAAGATCTACACAACCACGACCATGCACTAAAGTTGTTGACTCATTTCCCATGTGAAGAATAGAACCATCATTCAGTGACTCGTAAGTCTTGAACCATCTTCTATATTTGCACACATGAACAGTTGCTCCAGAGTCAACCCACCACGCAACATCATCATCCTGCACATGGTTAGATTCAGATACATATGTAACATAATAAACCTGAAGAGATTCATTAAACATATTCTGACCTTTCAGTGAGTTGGCAGAACCACCACTCCCTGAACCACTAGTGCCTGAACCATTGGTTTTACCACCAACCTTAACACCTTTGCAATCCCTTTTAATGTGACCAGATTTGCCACATTTCCAACAAGTAGGTGTTGCCTTCTTGTTAGGATTAGCCCTTGTGTTGTCCTGATGTTTACGTTTGCCTTTGTTGTCATTGTACCTGGTGGAATTGTTATGTTCCACCATATTGACAACATGTGCACCAGTAGCATTGCTACTCTTTGGCTTGTCATTATCCTGCGCCCTGAGGGAATCCTCAATACGCAAATGACTACCCAACTGAACAAGTGTCAGTTCTTCCTTCTTATGTTTCAAGGCATGCTTGAAATCTTTCTTATAATCATCCAAATCTTTCCCCCTAAAAACTCTCTGGTGATTTTTTCCCCCTAAAAAAACCCTAAATCGACTTTCTTATAATCATCCAAATCTTGTGATTCTTGCTTGTATCTGATCTCGCTATTGATTAACATTCTTGTTAATTGGTTCTTGATTTTGTTCTAGCTTGGTTCACTCTATTTTAGTGATTTACTTCAATCGGTTTTCTAGGGTTCTACTAAAAATCGTGTTTGCTCTTACCGATCTTAGGGATCTGCTGATCGAGAAAATCTTTTTTTTTTTTTGGGTAAAAGGTCAATGACCCGGTAAATATATTACTCCAAAAAAACATTTAAGTACAACGGATATGAGTGATTCTCATATCTCAGCCCGTTACATAGGCGAAAGGCTTACATAACAAGATACTTCCTATTTTCTAGACAAGAAAACAAACCATTTAAAGACTCGGACAAAAATATAACCTACTTCCTACGACCTTGGAGATTAAAGCCATAAATGGCGTTAAGAGCATCCAATTCCCCTGGAAGATCATAAATTTGCTTCGAGTAATCATCATAGTCATCCAACTCATCTTCACGCTCCTGACCTCCACCAAAAAGATTTGCTGATTCGTCGAACGTGTTAAGAACCTCCTCCTCATCACTATCAGTAACCACAATATCACCCACCTTAGAGAATGGGTTAGCCCTCTTATTGGCAGATGCAGACGGAATAGGAACACCTTTATCATCCAAAAGGGTGGCTTTCCCATCGATAAGTAGCTTTTCAAGCTTACTAATTTTCTCAACTATAGGAGTAGAACCACCTTCCTTAGTTCCCATTAAATCACTCACAAGGGGTTCTTGTGATGTAGTACCAGTCTTAACCGATGCATCCTCATTAACTTCCATTGTACAGCCAGCATCCACATCCATATTGGTGTCATCAGTAGGAATACCAAACGTATCCGTATCATCCATATTAAGAGCATCAAACTGGTTAGATGTAGAGATCGTTGTACCACTAGAACTAGCCACATCAGGAGTCTTCTTCTTATTGCCACCAACATTCTTGGGTTCAGGAGGAGTCTGTTTGGGTTGATACTGAAACTTCTTACCCACAACAGGTTTAGTAAACCCTCCTTTATTACCCACCACAGGTTTGGTAAAACCTCCTCGACCCGAATTCGAAGCAACTTGCTTTCCCTTCTTCTTATTGTTAATAGGCTGGAAACCATCACTTGCATTCATAGTAGGTTGAGCATTAGGTATGACAACCTTAGGGCATTCAACCAAAGTATGTCCAAATACCTTACATTTATCACACCGAGGCGGTTTCCACTCATATTCTACCCGGATCTTTTCAATAGTCGAACCCGTACCATCAAGTAGAGGAATATCAACAGTGAGACTGTCCTTTAGTACCTCATCCGACTTTACTTCAATCATACACCTAGCAAAGCTACTCCGGCCCCAAGACTCCTTGCACATTTGACTAGTAAAGGCATCTAACCTTTTGGGCGTCCCAATCACTGTAGCAAGAAGGCTAAGCCCGTCATCGGAGAACATAGCTAAAGGAATATCATGGAATTTAACCCACACCGGAATGTTAGTCAAATCCTCTTTAAGCAAGTTGGTGTTCAATGTCCATGGTTTAAGTATAATAGGGACATTACGAATCAACCAAGGACCATTATCAAGGACATCATCGACACCTTTCTTCGAAGTAAACTTGAAGAAAAAGAAACCCTTAGCATTCATCATAACCTTTTGTAAACCATACTTAGCCCACGCATTGCGAACATAATAATCAACAACAGGAAAAGCAAGGCGTTGACCAAGGAAGTATCCATAGAGAGTATTCTCAAACCTCATGTTAACCTCTTGCACTACATTCATAGGGACTGATAGATCAACATCAGCCTTCTTCTTGCTACATTCCAACCTACGAAAGTTTGAAACATGTTTCAGAGGTTCATTAGAAGTAGCACCCGCGTAAGAAACCAACTTCACTCCCGTACCATTAGAAGTGGCACTGTTATTCATATTCACATTACGACCAAATCTTTTTCTGTTTCTCTTAGTCGGTTCTTATCCCTTATTGCCTTTCTTGATTCGATTTAATCACTGCTGAATTTTTAATCATGGGAGGAGGTTAGCTTGGGGCTTTACGATCTAAACCCTAATCTTGCGATTAGGGTTTTATCTTTCTATTTGATTTGTTTGCATGATTGTTTCCTTCGTTGGTGGTATTGTGTTATTGGGATTTGTACGTGATGAATAAGGGGTTTCTGGATTCTAGTAGTAGTGGTAAAAAGGGTGCTAGTAAAGAGAGTAGTACGAATGTTAATAAGGGATTCTTGAATTCTAAGGTTGCTGCTAAGCCTAATGGGAAAGATAACATTAATGTTGAGGGTGTTGATTTGTCATCTGGGATGATTGAGAAGAACTTGGGTGGGAACAGACATGACCAGGTGGAGCCGGTTTCACTTGGTAATATTCAAAAGGCCACTACTAGTTTTGGTGAGTTGAGTTCACCCTCAATGATGAGCCCTAGTAGTGTTAGTTTGAACATGGATGAGTCACCTGATTGTTCTATGGATGATATTCTAAAAGTGGAGCCGATTCCACTTACGAAAGATACATCACATGGTGACGACTTGGATCCGGTTACTAGTGCTGAAACTGTGAAGCACTTGTTATCTAATGCGCATAATAATTTTGATGAAGCCATGAGTAATATTCAATGTGAGATTGTTGCTAATATGGCTTCCTCTTCTGATTTGCACAGTTCGAGTGGTATTGGGCAAACTTCTAATTCGACAGCTGCTGGTCTTGATGCTTCTAAGGATGCTATTACTAGTGGTATTGGAGTGAAGTCGGTTTCTTATGCGGGTGCTACTTCTAATGAACCTCTGAAACACGTGTCTAATTTTTGGAGGTTGAAATGTAGCAAAAAGAAGGATGATGTTGACCTTTCAGTTCCATTGAAAGTAGTGGAAGAGGTAAACACGAGGTTTGAGAATACTCTCTATGGTTATTTCCTTGGCCAACGCCTTGCTTTTCCTGTTGTTGATTACTATGTCCGCAATGCATGGGCTAAGTTTGGTGTGCAAAAGGTAATGATGAATGCAAAGGGGTTCTTCTTCTTTAAGTTCAATTCGAAGAAAGGTGTTGATGATGTGCTTGAAAACGGTCCTTGGTTGATCAGAAATGTTCCTATTATTCTTAAACCATGGACTTTGAACACTAACCTTCTTAAAGAGGATTTGACTAACATCCATGTTTGGGTTAAATTCCATGATGTCCCCCTAGCAATGTTTTCTGATGATGGTCTCAGTCTTCTAGCCACACTGATTGGTACGCCCAAAAGGTTAGATGCTTTTACAAGCAATATGTGCAAGGAATCGTGGGGCCGTAGTAGTTTTGCTAGATGCATGATAGAAGTGAAGTCGGATGAGGTGCTGCGGGACAGCCTCACTGTTGAGATACCGTTACTTGACGGTTCGGGTTCGACTATTGAGAAGATAAGGGTTGAATACGAGTGGCAACCACCTCTTTGTGACAAGTGTAAGATATTTGGTCATACTCTGACTGACTGCCCTAAGGTTGTTATACCTCCTGTTCAGCCTACTAAGCCTGTTAATGATAGTTTCAAGACTGTCAATAACAGGAAGAAAGGAAAACAAGGTGGTTCTACAATTCCGGGTAAAGGAGGGTTTACTAAACCTGTTGTGGGTAAGAAGTTTCAGTATCAACCCAAACAGACTCCTCCTGAACCCAAGAATGTTGGTGGCAATAAGAAGAAGACTCCTGATGTGGCTAGTTCTAGTGGTACAACGATCTCTACATCTAACCAGTTTGATGCTCTTAATATGGATGATACGGATACGTTTGGTATTCCTACTGATGACACCAACATGGATGTGGATACTGGCTGTACAATGGAAGTTAATGAGGATGCGTTGGTTAAGACTGGTACTACATCACAAGAACCCCTTGTGAGTGATTTAATGGGAACTAAGGAAGGTGGTTCTACTCCTATAGTTGAGAAAATTAGTAAGCTTGAAAAGCTACTTATCGATGGGAAAGCTACCCTTTTGGATGATAAAGGTGTTCCTATTCCGTCTGCATCTGCCAATAAGAGGGCTAACCCATTCTCTAAGGTGGGTGATATTGTGGTTACTGATAGTGATGAGGAGGAGGTTCTTAACACGTTCGACGAATCAGCAAATCTTTTTGGTGGAGGTCATGAGCATGAAGATGAGTTGGATGACTATGATGATTACTCGAAGCAAATTTATGATCTTCCAAGGGAATTGGATGCTCTTAACGCCATTTATGGCTTTAATCTCCAAGGTCGTAGGAAGTAGGTTATATTTTTGTCCGAGTCTTTAAATGGTTTGTTTTCTTGTCTAGAAAATTAGAAGTATCTTGTTATGTAAGCTTTTCGCCTATGTAACGGGCTGAGATATGAGAATCACTCATATCCGTTGTACTTAAATGTTTTTTGGAGTAATATATTTACCGGGTCGTTGACCTTTTACCCAAAAAAAAAATCTTTCCAAGAAGGAGGGAGTTTGTCAATGATACAAGAGACTGAAATAGCCTCATCCATGTTCATTTTATGTTGTGTAAACCTTCCAAGTATTCCAAGAAGTTCATTGTATTGTTCCATGACTGGTCTTGAATCAGTCATTTTGTAATTTGTGAAATTACTTACAAGAAACTTCTTACTTGAAGCATCCTCAGCCATATATTTGGCATCCAAGGAATCCCAAAGTTCTTTGGAAGATTCAACGTTCTGATAAATGTCAAAGAGAGAATCAGACATACCATTGAGAATCAAACCTCTGCATACATAGTCATCATTCTCCCATTTGCTTCTTTTCCTTATCTGTTCCACAGTAGCATCATCCCCATGATCCTCAGGAATGGCAGTACTAAGAACATACACCACATTCATGCTTGAAAGCAAGAAGTGCATCTTCTTTTGCCATCTTCTGAAATCAACACCTTCAAACTTATCCAATTTGGAAAAGTTAGCAGCCATATGCCTCATAGCAGCAGCCATTGATTATCACAAAATAGTTTACTTTGATTGTTGGTGGTTATGATAATCAAAGACCTAACTACGTACCAATTAAGGTTACCGGATATCACTTGGAATCGTGTTATCACTTTCCAAAGTAAACTATTCGACCCTAATGCCTGGGTATCACGAATATCTACTTAGGATAAGACCAAATGTCGTTAGTGATTTAGGCACAAATCAATAACCCTTCGTGTTTAAGTGTTGTGTGTTTTCTGTGTCCCCTCCATGCATGATTTGATCTTCCTATATATAGGCAAGATTACTCATCCCTAGTCAATGGAATTAAGAGTGATTAACGGCCCATTAATCCCACTTAATTAGCCTCCATAATAATAGGTATTGGTGGTTACATGACCAATTAAACGTGATCATGAGTGCAGATGTAACTGTCATTTGAATAGGTCAAATCAGTTACATATAACACTCTATCAGCAGAATCTCTGCATCAGCAGGATCCTGACACTGGTAGCAGGAACCATCAGTAGGAACCTGTACTCAGTAGGAACCATCAGCAGGAACTAGCTATCAGCAGTATCCTGCACAACCACTATATGAGTCAGGGTGTTCAGGGACCTCATGGGTGTACACTCCGTACCTCCAAGCCCATTACCAGGTGTGAACAAATCCCACAAGTGCACTAAATTTTCCAACAGTTTTGCAATATAAACACAAGGTTTTGCCTCGTCTAATCACCTCATATTTCAAAGTAAGTTATCAAATTTATTTTCATGATTTCATCTTATATTTACTAGTATCATATGGTTTTCATGCTTTAATTCATGCACATACTAGTTATACCACATTATTTTTGTTAACTTTTTGAACATACAAACCCTAGAATTTGTTTTCGGTATTCCTTTGTTAAATTAACATGATTAGTGATGATTAGGAACCCATGGCACCCTAAGAAGGTGTATGGTAAGATTATACTAGCTTTGTGGCGTTTGCAAGAGATTTGGTGATGTTAGAAACTAGTTTAGAACCTTGAAAATGGTTTTGGAACATATATTTATACCTACTGTCCCAAAAATGAAAATACAGAAAAATCAGGGGATTCCGGGTAACTTTGGGCTAAAGATTTAGAAAATACTTTCAAAAACAAAGCCGTGGGCGAAAGAACGGATTAAAACGAGATTATAACGAATGAGATAAGATTTTTGCAAGCTTAACGACGAAAACTATTTTCTGAAAATTTGACTTGCTGTCCCACGATTTTCAATGGGAAATCTGAGGTGTAAAACTTGATCTAGCCATCCCGACTTATCAAAAATATATTAGTATGTTGTCCCACGATTCCGGGGATATAAAGAACGTAGAAAAAAAGCTTATAACGACCAAGATATACACGTTTCAAAATCGACGAAACTCTATTTATTTCCATCAGCTTTTTAGCAAAATATTACCAAGTATAGAAACAGTTTTTGTAATACATCATGTTGAGAGCCAATTTACTCATTGATAAACTCATTTCTGGAAAATTTACATAATTGACAAAACGTTAGTTCACCCAACCTAGTTTTCAAAACATCCAACCGTTTGTCAAAAGGATTTATAACGAACAACTTATGGTCTTCCAAACTTTCCCGAAAACTGCCCAGAATCTGCCGAAACAGCCCTAACACCTTACTTCATGGCCATATATCTTTATGATTGAGACCCGTATGGACAAACTCCACTTCTGTGACTTTTTAGATGAGGTGAAAATATTCTCAAAACTACTGAGCTTTTTTCCTAACTCTTAAAATTCACTATTTTGCGACTAGTTTTACGAGGCCAATTTGGACATATTTTCAAGTAATGAAAATGTTATATTTTGCGACGAAAACCTTATATTTGCCGATAGAACACCAAACGAGAATCGTGGAGTACCGTTTCAACATATTTACATGGAAAGTGGTTATTAACTTAACGAGACGTCAAAAATGTATTTTTCGACGATAAACGTTATTTTCAAAACTAACAAGTGGTATCGATAACATACGTAGTTGCATGTGTAGCATCATTTCAGTTCTTACATTAGATCATATCATTCATATTAGGTTGCGGTTAGAGATCGTGCCTCATTTCTGTGTATCCACTTTTGTCATCGTAGCTATCGCACCAGGTGAGTCATAGCCCCTACTCTTTTTATACTTGTTTTAACTCTTTGGGGGAGATACATGCTCAACTACTTGCTTACTTGTACAGATACTCAAAACATTTATACTTGATTACATTTATACTTGATTTCATTTATACTTGATAACACTTATACTTGATTGCATTATACTTGATTTCATACATACATGATTGATACATGCACAAATACTTACTTGATACTTGAAACGTTTAAACTTTTATACTTTGGGAAATGGCACCCAGTAATCATACATACATGATTGTGAAACTTCCAGTGGCTCCAAATTAAGTTGTTGGATGACCATTGAGACATACATACAAACGTGAGGTCTTCAGAGATGAAGTGTAGACTCACGACTAATTGCTTAACTGTTGTGATGAACTTATACATGTTTTACACATACTATATATGTTAGCAGTGGGTTGTGAACACACAGGTTACAAGTCTCTTATGGCGGGACTTGCAACTGAGTGGATTTACGATGCCTTTGCTGGGAAATCTTCATTCATATGCATAACATTCTTTTTCACAAGACTCTATGAACTCACCAACCTAGTGTTGACACTTTAGCATGTATTTTCAGGTATTAAGCAATGGCACGCTACAGGAGGTTTTGGCAGGGCATGGCATGGTCATAGAAGACTCTGATTATTCATATGGGGACCGTTTTAAACTATTTTAAGGGCCTACTTCCGCACTACTTTTAACAATGTAAATTCAACATTTTTTATTAAACTATTTTATTCTAAATGATTCAAGTGAAAACCATTTTTGAACATGTGTTGTAATATCAATTGAGTTACACCCCAGCTACATGTATGCTTCCGCTGGACCCGATTTTGGGGGTGTGACAGTTTTGGCTATTTGTGTAATCAAATGTTCAGGCTTAATGTTGTCACTGACATTGTTAATTTGGCTTTTATGTCTACCTCTAAACTGAATGACTCTACCCTGTGGAATGCTAGACTTGGCCATGTACATTTTAAAATGATGCAAGATATGTCTAAGGATAGGTTAATCTCTGCATTTGACATGGACACTGAAAAGTGTAAAACTTTCATGTTGACTAAAATAACTAAGAAACCTTTTCAGGGTGTAAACTGTGAGACTGAGCTCTTGGAGCTTATACACAGTGACCTGTGTGATTTGCATGCCACTCCTCTTTGGGGAATAAAAAGTACTTTGTGACATTTATTGATGATGCTTCTAGGTTTTGTTATGTCTATCTGTTACATACTAAGGATGAAGCATTAGATAAATTCAAAGTATTTAAAACTGAAGTTGAGTTACAACTTGGGTCCCTGATCAAAAGATTAAGAACTGATAGGGGAGGTGAGTACATGGATACTCTGTATTTTCAGTATGTTGGTATAATCCATGAAACAACTGCTCCCTATACTCCTCAACAAAATGGTATCTATGAAATGAAAAATAGGGTACTGAAGGAGATGGTTAATTCCATGTTGTCCTATTCAGGACTGATTCAAGGGTTCTGGGGTGAAGCTATGTTAACAACATGCTATTTATTAAATAGGGTTCCTAACAAAAGGAACAAAGTTACCCCTTATGAACTCTGGTCTAAAAAGAAACCCAACCTGAATAATCTCAGGGTTTGGGGCTGTATGGCTGCCGTGAGACTCCCTGACCCAAAATTGAAAACATTGGGTGAAAGAGGCATTGAATTCATCTTTGTTGGATATTCTGAGCACTCCAAGGCATACAGGTTCTATGTTATTGAAACTAATGAATATGTTTTAATTAACTCAATAATTGAATCAAGGGATGCACTCTTTGATGAGAACAGATTCTCATCCATCCTTAGACCAAGTCAGAGGATTCCAAATGGAACTGATGACATTGGTGTATCAGAGGTCCTTGATGAATTATCATCTCAGGTCCTTGATGAGGTCGTGGTTCAACAACCTGAACCTGAGCTCAGGAAGAGCAAAAGGGTCTGGACTCCAACGTCATTTGGACCTGAGTTTCAATTATACTTAGTTGAAGGTACAAGGAATGAGGTCTCTGACCAATATTCCTTTTGCTTCGTTGTTGAGGATGATCCCAAAACATTTGAAGAAGAAATGAAGTCCCATGATGTTGCTTTCTGGAAAGAGGCAATAAATGATGAGATTAACTCCATCATGGGCAATAACACATGTGTGTTGGTTGATCTACCACCATGTTGTAAACCTCTTGGTTGCAAATGGATTTTCAAAAGGAAAATGAAGGTAGATGGAACTATAGAAAAGTTCAAGGCTAAACTAGTCATTCAGGGCTTTAAACAAAAGTCAGGGATAGACTACTTTGATACTTATGCCCCTATGGCACGTATCAGTATCATAAGATTGTTGATTGCTTTGGCATCAATTCACAATCTGATTATTCATCAGATGGATGTGAAGACAGCTTTCCTGAATGGTGAATTGGATGAGGAAGTTCATACGAACCAACCTAAGGGCTTCATCTTGCCTGGCAATGAAAACAAGGTGTGTAAACTGATTAAGTCTTTATATGGACTGAAATAGGCACCTAAGCAATGGCATCAAAAATTTGATGAAGTGGTTTTGTCTAATTGTTATCTTCTTAATCAGGCTGACAAATGTGTATATAGCAAATTTGATGAATCTGGTAAAGGAGTCATCATTTGTCTATATGTTGATGACATGCTGATATTTGGCACTGTCCAAAATCAGGTTGACCTGACAAAGGAATTTTTGTCATCAAGGTTCTCCATGAAGGACATTGAGGAGGGTGATGTTATCCTTGGTATAAGGATTAAACATGAAAGTAATGGTATATCAATTTCTCAGTCTCATTATATTGAGAAGGTACTAAAGAAATTTAATTACTTTGATTGTACTCCAGTGAGTACTAATATGGAGACCACTGAAAAGCTTATGCCTAATACTGGCAAAGCTGTATCTCAACTTGAGTATTCTAGAGTGATTGGCTGCCTGATGTATGCCATGACTTGTACAAGACCTGATATTGCTTTTTCAGTAGGTAAACTAAGCAGGTATACTAGTAATCCTAGTGCTCAGCACTGGCAATCAATTCAGAGGGTACTTAAATATTTGAAGAGAACTATGGATTATAGTCTCTCATATGTTGGTTATCCTTCAGTGTTGGAAGGATACACTGATGCAAGTTGGATCAGTAACACTGAAGACAATTCGTCTACCAGTGGCTGGGTATTCCTACTTGGTGGAGCTGCAATTTCTTGGGCATCCAAGAAACAAACTTGTATCACCAATTCAACAATGGAATCTGAATTTGTGGCTTTAGCAACTGCTGGTAAAAAAGCTGAATGGTTGAAAAACTTGCTTCTTGAGATTCCATTGTGGCCTAAACCTATAGCACCTATTTCTATCCGTTGTGATAGTGCTGCTACATTGGCAAAGGCTTATAGCCAGATGTACAATGGGAAGTCTAGGCACTTAGGTTTCAGGCATAGCATGATTCGTGAGCTTATCATGAATGGGGTGATATCTATAGAGTTTGTTAGATCTCAACAGAACTTAGTTGATCACTTAACGAAGGGTTTCGCTAGAGGCTTGGTTTTAAAGTTTGCTAAAGGGATGGGTTTAAGTCCAACTTAGTCACTGAATGCTAAGACACCCAACTCCCTCCTGAGGAAACTTAGGAGCTGAGTTCAATGTGGAAAGCCGAACATTCAATGTACTGGAGCACATGTATTATATTACATCCCAAGGTTTGTGCTCAGAACCTGCTGAAAAAGGAGGATGAAGTCATAACTTCTTAATGGTTAATTTATTTGAAAAATTGCTTGGCAGGAGCATGAATAAAGAGGAACCACCTATGTGAATGTTGAAGTTTTGCCGCTTCAGGGAGCTTTGGACTTTTGGCTCTTACAACATTTATGAATTGGATATGGACACATGGCTTGTATAGTGTCAGGAGCGTTGAAGTATTTGGAAATGTATGTGTATTTTATCTTCAGGTATTCAAATGGGTTGAAGGGTTCAATTCTTTGGAACACCCTGATTCTAGAATATTTGAACGTGTAATGTACTAAGATGGAAATTCAATCCTCAGGATATTTTCGTTTATGCATATGTTATATTTTATGTTTAATTTTCATGCAAAGGAAGTGAACTAAATTTGGGGAGGATTGTTGGAAAATTTAGTGCAATTGAGGGATTAGTTCAAACCTGGCAATGCGTTAGGAGGTACAAAGTGTACACCCATCAGGTCCAGAACACCCTGACTCAGATAGTGGTTAAGTGTTATTCAGTGTCTGATGAAATTCAGTGAGTTCACTCTTCAGTGAGTTATACTCTGGACTGAATGGTATTCATCAGGTTGATGAGTTCAGCTCAGGCTGAAGGATCTCATCAAGGAGTTGATGTCCTCAGGGACTAGCTCATCAGTGAGTATAACGAACTCACTGGACTGAATTCAAACTTGATTAGTAACTGCTTTGACCTATTCAAGTGGCAGTTATAAAGGCATTAAAGACCACGTTTAATTGGTCGTGTAACCACTAATACTTATTATTATGGAGGCTAATTAAGTGGGATTAATGGGCCGTTAATCACTCTTAATTCCATTGACTAGGGTTGAGTAATCTTACCTATAAATAGGAAGATCAAATCATGCATGAGATATATACAGAAAACACATAACACTTAAACGCAAAGGGTTATTGATTTGTGCCTAATTCAATAACAAACATTTGGTCTTATTCCAAGTAGATATTCATGATACCCAGGCATTAGGGTCGAATAGTTTACTTTGGAAAGTGATAACACGATTCCAAGTGATATCCGGTAACCATTCATTAGTACGTAGTTAGACTATTGATTATCTTCACCCTGTTCTGGGCTAATTACCACCAACAGAGAAGTGAAGTAGCAAGTAGAAAAGTGAAGTCAGATGGTTACAGTAAAACTTCGATACTTTCATTTGTAAAAACTTACTGCAAAGTATTTCTGGATAATGGGCTGAAAAAAGAGCTATTCTATGGCCATGGGCTTTGATAGGTTTGGGCCAACTAGTAAATTGGATCATTAAGACAATGTAAATTGGGTTATATCTCATATGTATGATTTCCGAATCAATATTAAAAAAATCCCGATATGTAGAATATTTTCAATCTTTTGACTGATGGTATTATGTCTAGCATGTTTGATATTTAGAAAAACATTAAAAAATGATACTCTTTAAGTGCATTGATACCTAGCATGATTTGTAACCTCCATAGTGTCCGAAATGAACTACATATTGATAGATATCGACAAAATACCCCGAGTTGTAGACTTGTGCAAAGAACACAACCGGTAGACCGGAGACCCATGAACAACTCCATAAAGATAATTAGTGATAGGTGATATTTAAATTGAAAGCACGTTGATGTTACACGGCTCCTAAAAGAAATAAAAACCATAAAAACAAGTATTTGTGTCACCAGGCTTTGGTCCACTTCCTATTAGCATTCTCCTCTCGTGATATTTCTCCTTTCTCTGAGAAAAATATTGTGAGAGGAGAAGGCATATAGGTTGTGGACTAAGTGACACAAGTAAATGATTTTATGGTTTTTGCTAGCACTTTGGAGGTTGTTGCATCCACGTGAGAGCTTTTTACAAGAAGCATAGGTTTCTTAGCAATGTTCTTTGTAGAAGTCTCAGACTCAGGCATATCCAATGTCCTTGTTGTGATTGATTGGATAAATTGGACATGATAGAAATTGCCCGCAGGCTACTGAATGCGAAAAGAACAGTGAGTGCCATGATGCAGATGGTGGTGGATATCATTGCTGTTTCAACCAAGGTTACGAGGATAATCCTTATCTTGATCTAGGCTGCCAAGGTCAGTTTCTCTTTTTACAAGTTTACTTTTATAATAACAAATAGATTATATGCTCCCGCTACTCTACACTTTTAATGCATATTTTCTTTATGAATGGTCCAGATTTGAATTAAACCGTAAATTAGTTTTGTAATCTAAAAAGAGATAACAGCGCAGCTTGTTATTTTTTTTATGAATGTTGTTTTCATAAGAATTAGTTTTGTAATCTAAAAAGAGCTAACATCGCAGCTTGTTGCTTGTTTGTCTTTCACTTCTTTGTAAAAAAGAAATAAAAATAAAAATAATAATAACTGAGCAGAAATAAAAAAGAGTTAACTCGTTATATGTTTGGTTGTAGTGAAAATGCCCACAAGAGTTGGTGATCATTAACTTCTATGCCAATTATTTGAGATGACTCTATATCAAGAATTAATTGCACAAAAGCCTACCATGTCAAATTGTCAAGTGGTACCACTATTAACTAAAATGACATAATATCACATTAAATATTGTATATTCATTAGAAGTAGTCAACATTGCCTTCGAGCTAGCTATAAATTGCTACAAAACACGCACATAATACTGTAACACAAGTTACCTCAGTCAATACATAAGTAGCTAGAACGCATGGAAGACCAAAAAAGAACAATCACCATCATGAATAGTATTCTGTTAACAGGAATTTAAAACTGATTACATTTTAATTCTAGAAGATAAAGTGAAGAAGTTATTCAGTAAATATCATTTTTCTTTCTAAAATATTTTATTACAAAAGCATGTTTCGTAGCCTATATATATGAAGTCGTTAGACTTGGAACTCCTCAAAAATACTACATCACCTAGAAATCCCAAATGAAAGATATGAAATTAATTGTTCTAATTTGGGCAGTATTTCAAATGCTTTCGTTTACAGCTTCTGATACAAATTCCACCACTACTGAATCCTACACCCTCATTAACTCTACCAACCTTGCTAAGCCAGGATGCGAAAGTCGATGCGGGGACTTAATTGTTCCCTACCCTTTCGGTGTCGGCAACAACTCAGAGTGTTATATAAATGAGGGATTTCGCATCTACTGCAACACTTCACTAAACCCTCCAAAGGCCACTATTTATGAACACGGCTACACCTCGATCAAATTGATATCTGATTCCACCCTCCGGCTTTCCAATAAATTGTCAAGCAAGTGCTATGATGCGAATGGCACAATATACAATGATTTCGATATCACAGTGAACTTAACTGGGAAGCCGTACTCGTTCTCGGAAGTAAACAAGTTTACAGTTATCGGTTGCTATGATTCTTCTTGGTTGGAAACCTCAGCCGAAAGGGACCTGTGGACAGGTTGTATGGTATATTGTTCACTACTAGATGATTTTGTAGGTGACGAGTGCGGAGGAAATGGTTGTTGTCAATCACCCATACCCAACGACTTAATCTCTTATAGCACTTGGATCTTTTCCTTGCTGGATGTACCCGATAATAGGTCATTCAGTACTTGTACATACTCCTTTGTTGGTGACGAGAATATATTCAAGTTTAAGGGTCGTAATGAATTAAATGATACTAATTTAAAAACGAGGATCGAGGATACTGTGCCGATTGTGCTTGAATGGGCTATTGGTAATCGGAGTTGTTCTAAAGCCAAAGCAACAGATGGTTATGCCTGCCATTCAAATAGCAAATGTGTTAACTCTAGAAGTCGTGGTGGGTACAGTTGTCAATGTAAAGAAGGCTATGAAGGAAATCCATATCTGGATCCTGGCTGCCAAGGTATAATCTAAGTTAATTACATGTGTCCTTAAATTATCATTTTTCCAAACACTTCTAAAAGTCTTTTTAGATTAGGAAAAGCTTTTGCCAATTTGACCCATTGCGGGTGCTCTAACATAAAAATATTTTTTCTAAATTGAATGAAGTATGAACAGTAGGGGGAAGTGTTGCATAATTATACAAAACAATTGAAATACTTTTTCTATCTTAACTTTATTAAAGCTTTCAATTTGTGCACTTTTTTTTATATGAATATTTACATTGATAGACATCAACGAGTGCGACGACAAAAGCAATTGTTACAGAAGGGAGTTACGATTGCACATGTTGGCCAGGATACACCGGTAATGCTAAAACACCAGATGGATGTCGGCTTGATGCTAAAGGTTCAAAATTTCCAGTGACGATATTCACATTAGGTAACTATTTATATAATCAAATAACCATATGTTAAATTTTAATTGGTTAAAGATTCAATATAATATGGCAAGTGCATGAACTCATTATGGAGACTATTACAGAATACCATATATTTTACCAAACTGGTTGATCTTTATATGACCCGACCATATTTTTTGACTTCCCGTACCTAGCTAACTACCATTAATTGAATAAATTTCACAATTATTTTTCATATAGCTCTGGTGTTTGGCTCACTAGCAATACTATGTGGAGTGACCGGAATTTTGTTTGGGATAAGAAAAAGGAAACTAAACAAGCTACGAGAAAAGTTCTTTGAGCAAAATGGTGGTGTCTTTCTAAAACAAAAGCTTAATGCACCAGGGACTGGCGAGGCAATGATTATATTTACCACTGAACAGCTTCGAAGAGCAACTCACAATTATTCTGAGGAGCGAATTATTGGACGAGGTGGTTATGGTGTAGTGTATAAGGGAATTTTGCCGGATAAACGTGTTGTTGCAATAAAGAAGTCTAAATTAGTGGATGAAACCCAATCAGAACAATTTATCAATGAAGTTTTCATCCTTACACAAGTCATCCATCGAAATGTGGTAAAGCTTTTAGGTTGTTGTTTGGAGGAGGAGGTACCGGTATTAGTTTATGAGTTCATTTCTAATAACACGCTTTACTACCACATTCATCAAAGACCAGGAGGAATGAGTTGGTTATCATGGGAGAATCGGTTGAGAGTTGCTTCTGAAGCCGCAGGCGCACTTGGATACCTTCATTCACAAGCCATTATGCCTATCATACATAGAGATGTCAAGTCCGCCAATATATTGCTAGATGATAACTATACCACAAAAATTTCAGATTTTGGTGCTTCAAGATTAGTCCCGTTAGATCACGATCAAGTTACTACTCTTGTTCAAGGTACTCTAGGGTACCTTGATCCTGAGTACTTCCAAACAAGCCAGCTAACCGACAAGAGTGATGTATATAGCTTTGGAGTTGTCCTTGCGGAACTCCTAACCGGGAAAAAACCACTTTGTGCAGATAGATCGAATGAAGATAAGAATTTAGCAACATATTTTGTCAAGGCGATGAAAGAAAACCGCCTATTTGAAATTGTTGAACCTAGAGTTTTACGTGAAGGAACTCTTGAGCAGTTACAAGTATTAGGTGACTTGGTAAAGAGATGCCTTAACGTACATGGCAGTGATAGACCTACAATGAAAGAGGTAGCAATGGAGTTAGAAGGATTAAAGAAGCTCAAAACTCATCCATGGAGTCGAAATCAAACAAATGAGGAAAAGAGAAGCTTGATCCTAGAAGTTGAGCAATCTGATCTTTACGAGGTACCATTAATCCCATATAGTACTAATGAATGGGAATCTTACTCAGGTAGTAGTACTAAAATGACGTTTCAAGAAAGCAAACCGCGCTGAAGTTTCCTCGGGTGCTTGTTCTAGTTACGAATTTGTGAGAAACAACAACTATCCGTAATTTCCCCACACATTGTTAATTTAACGTTTTAGCAGTGTTTTCTATTTAGTGCTTAAAGTTTGTTTATTTTTGTATATATATTTCATGTCTTCTAAAGTGTCTTGTGACTAGATTGAGTGGATTTATCATGTCTTACATATATATTACCATGTCTTCTAAAGTGGCTTGTGACTAGATTGAGTGGATTCATCCTGTACCCTTGTAACAATTTGATTGTCCACATAAGTACACCAAAATCCTACTTTGTCATTCTTACAAGACACTCATTACAATAACCAATAAATAGGTAATCGTGAACATAAAAAACTAAACGTCCCATAAGGATCCTATATATTTGAAAAGTCGTGCGGTTCTTCTGTTCCAGAACCGATACCCGCGGTTCCGGAGCGAACCAAACCGAAAATCGCAATTTTCAATATCTAAGACCGATAGCTTATATTATCAATGATAAATCAGTGAGTGGGCCTTCACAGGAGAGTTATCTTAGGAAGTTAGCTTATATTTCAAACATAGGCATTGTTTTGTCCTTTTTTTTTTTTTTTTTTTTTTTGGTGTTTTTAAATTTTCGTTACTTTCATGGATAACTTTTAATGAACTATTTATTGACATAATGCACGGATTTGCACAGTTTTTGCAAGCTCCTCAATATGATGTTAGGCGCATAGTCGAAAGATGATTTGCTCAGTTTTGCAAGCTCCTCAAAATGATGCTAGGCGTATAGTCGAAGGACGATTTCCACAGTTTTCGTAGCTCCTCAAAATGATGCTAGGCGTATAGGCGAAGGACAATTTTCACGATTTTTGCAAGCCCCTCAAAATGATGCTAGGCATATAGCCAGAAGGATGATTTTCACGATTTTTGCAAGCTCCATAAAATGATGCTAGGCATATACCCGAAGGACGATTTTCACAGTTTTTGCAAGCTCCTCAAAATAATGCTAGGCATATAGCCGAAGGACGATTTCCACAGTTTTTGCAAGCTTCTCAAAATGCTTCTAAGCGTATAGCCAAAGCTCGAAGGATTGGATTTGAGTCCTTTATTTTTCAAGTGCATGCAAAGAAGCTTTATCACATGGTTTGTTGCAAAACAATATTCACATGCATTTATAAGTATGTAAACATAAGAACATATATTACGTAAAAAGATAGTTTCGGTGACAAAAGATGCATATCCTAGCTGAATCTTGCAAGATTCAATCTTTCAATTCCATAAAATGAATGAATTTACATTGTACTTGTAATTTTGGGTCTTTAAATTTGGGCTTTATAAACACTAGGCTGTATCGTTCAATATAATTTTACTAACTGGGCTTGTATATTATCGCTTTGCAACATTAAAACCTTGGATATGATAATTATGCGTGTTGAACATTTATCCGCCCAAAGAAAATATAATTTTTTGTTCGGTCAAACAAGATTAGATCGACGTTGATTAGACCATGCCAAACATGGTTTAAAAAATGACACATTTTTAGTTCAATATTTTTCGACATGTTAGTACCACGTTTGTTTAATTTTATAGACGTAATAGGCACCATCGACATTTGAATGGCAACGAGTTTGAGTGTGTGTGTGTTTTTCTTCTTTTTCTTTAGTATAAAGTAATATTTTTGTGGTGTGTTATGGGAATGTTATTGGAGAGAGATTATTTTATTTTTTTTTATTTTTTTTTTTTTTTATTTTTTTTTTTTTTTAGTATTATACGAATGTTATAGGATAAAAGCTTATGTGTCGTCGCTTATAACTCACGTCTATGGCTCACTGAACCTACAGCTGCTATGGTGCTATGTAGGGGTGTCAAATGGGTCAACCCGACCCGAACCCCGACCCGAACCCGATAAGGTCTTATAGGGTCGGGTTGATTCGGGTCAAACTAGGCTTATCGGGTTTATCGGGTCAACCCGATAAATCCGATAGTCTAATAGGGTCGGGTTAGGGTTTTATTAATTTCGTTATCGGGTTGACCCGATAAACCCGATAAGCCATAATGACCTTTTAAAAAATCTATCCTTTTTGAACTAATTCCTTCTTTTCATAGTCTGTTAAGTCACAATTTTAAATATGTAAGCTTGCTACACGAAATATGATGAAAATGCATCTTTAAATTTGGTCATGGTGCATTGCAATTTGCAAATTTACATCAGTGGTTGCTCTTCTCATTCTTTTAGTTTTGCTATCAGTTTTCATTCTTATAAATTGTCATTTTAGTTACAGTGCAACATACACTAAAACCTTCAGTTCACATAAAACTAGTTTTATTCTTATAACAAGGATAACTTGATGTATATATAACATCATGCATGCGTATATTTGTTGGTCTTCTCACACTGAAACGACAAGTAACTAATGCTTATTTTTTATAATGGTGTAATTTATTTACATTTTGCATATCATTTATGTTCGATGCATTGTTGTATTTGTAAACTGGATTGTATATTTGTATTGAAATCTAAACAGTAATATTATTAGCGGGTCAACCCGAACCCGATTAGACCCGATCCGATATAACCCGACCCGATTAGACCCGAACCCGATAACCCGAACACTTATAGGGTCGGGTTGCGGGTCATATTTTCAAAAGTCAAAACCCGATTCAACCCGACCCGATTAACCCGATAACCCGACAACCCGACCCGATAACACCCCTAGTGCTATGTATAGTTAGAGGCTTGGAAAAAGGATGACTCTAAACTTAAAATAATAATAATAATAATACTAATAATAATAATAATAATAATAATAATAATAATAATAAAAGTTAACACGGTTTATGCTATCCATATTTAAACCTCACATGCCTTACCTACACTTCCATTTTACTACCACCACCTAGAGCTCTATAAAAAGTTAACAATTGTTATGTCTGTTCAATATTTCAATTTCTTTCCACCGATTTTCATTGAATATTACACTTTAGTAGTATGTTTATCAGAGAATACCATTTCACTGCATTTCTTTCAAGTAAACAACTTACTAACATTTCATTTTATTTCAACCTACTTTCATTAATTTCTAGCTGGGACTTTCAGAATCATTGAAAATATCTTGAATTCTTGAAATGTATCAAGGTCTAACACCATTTGAAAGTTGTTGATGACATTTGGTTTTCGTGTAAATATTTAGGAAACTTTTAGATTGGAGCTTAGGCACTTTTACCCAAATAGTATAGAGTTAAACTGATTAAGTAAAAAAATTAATTAAGGTTGATGACTACTTTTCACTGGAGATTAGCCTTATGTTAGGCCATTTCCTAATCAAAGCATGGGCTCGTTAATAAGCTTCCCTCATTCCTTAATAGAACTTAACAATTTTTTTTACTAGGCGAGTACCCGTGCATAGCAACGGAATTCCTAGCGGCAGATACTTAACGATTTGTGATATTGTGGTGAGTGTTTTGTGTAGCGTTCAAAATAGAGCATGAACCGATCAGAATGTAATTGCAAACGGTGGTACTACACGATAACTAAAGTGTAGAAAATTTTTTAACATCTATCAAACAACATATAAAAACATTTAATGAAACTGAAAGTAAAACATCACATCAGTTATGAGATAAAAAATAAAAACACACGTTACTCGTCACGTAAAACTTCTTGATACACGACATTTGAGGTGTAGATTCCTGCTTGACGGAACTCTTTGACTGGTTTAACCAATACCTTTGTTGTTCTACGGGATATCCCTCTAGACAATGCCACATAAAGCTGGCCATGCGAGAAAACAGAGTCGGGCAAATAGACACCCACATTTGAAATTTTTTGGCCCTGAGCTTTATTGATAATCATTTCAAAGCTAAGGCGAACAGGGAATTGTGATATTTGTGTTTAATTGATCATATGTGCACTTAGTGCCTCTTTTTCTCTTTTTGACATTCAACCGGTTGAACCACCCGGGTCAAACCGGGTTTTAAAACATTATTTTTAATCCCCAAATCTTTAAACTATTATTATTTTTCGTTTATAACACACAAACTGTTTTTTTAACACAAAATAATTTGTCGTTATAAAATCTTGTTGGTATGCACGGGTACTCGTTTAGTGTATACTAGTTATAATACCCGTGCACGCACGGGGTTTTGACATAATTTTTTTAGTTATACATTAATACGGGATATTACTTCGTATGAATTTAATTGTTATAATTAGAACGTAGTTTTATAGTTTTAATGTCCAAATATATTTGTTCTGTTCGGTGTAAACTTATAAGTTTTATATTCATACATTCGATTATTCCGAAATCCTTCATAATTATTTAAAAAATATACTGCCTTGCTAAAAAAAATTTATAGACATATACTTGAAAACGTAAAAAAAATATGCGCATGCGGGTTTGAATATGAATATATTAACTTCTTGTTTTTTAAATTCTATAAACTTAATACATAAATTTATAGTTTTTTATCTTATAATTCGAGCAATGCAAGATCTAATCGTATTGTATCAGGATCTTAAGATATCAAGGTAAAGATCATAATCCTATTAAGATCTTATGTAAGATAAAGATTGTTTTGCTTTGTAGTATCGTAAAGTTAAAGATCCTTAAGATCGGGATCTTAAGGACCAAGTCACATCATTTAACATATATTAAAAAGTTGCAAAAAGATGAGACAATAGTAATCGTTACTGATAGCTTCTCATGACAACCCCAACTGCCATAGCTCTTCTTTAATAATCTTTGAAAGATAAAGAAGTATCGAGTATTAAAATATAAAAAGCCATTGTATAGGAAGTTAAAAAGTGCTGGATAATAACCCTTTATAATCTTACATAAGTTGTCAATATAATTTACTTCCAAGATACTTGATTGGCTGTAATATGTCCATACCAGAACCTTTGTATATATACCCTGTCACTATATGAAAAATAATAATTAATAGAAATTTTGTTGAAAAAAAGAAAGAAAAAAAAAAAAAAAAAAAAAAAAAAAAAAAAAAAAAGACATGCAAGCTAGCTATGGATAGTTGGATACGTTCAAATAGTAGAGCACGACCTTCTGAATTACTCGGGTTCATGAATAGAACCTCAACAGACTCGTAAAGAATAACCATAGCTGTCACCAGCTTGTTCTGCTACATGACCTCAATGACCTCTGTAAATTCTCTTTCTCTATTTCTCTCTGTTTAGATATTTATGTGTGTTTATGGCTACATTGTATGTTCGAATCCATGACGGAAAACTGGTGACGTTGTGAGTTCCTTCCCGTCCTTTCGGTCAATTTCCGCAGCAATATGAAAACTAATAGTTCAGTTAATCCTGTTCTTCGCCAATCATGTTGAATCAACAAATGAGAATTCATTAACAAAAGTAATAGCTTGTTTAAACTTATAGACATTGACTTAACAATATCTAAAATAACAATGCAAAGATCCTGAAAGTAAGGGATGTTCATTAGTTCTTTAAAAGTGTGCATAGTATCTATTGTAGATTAGTAGAGGTAATTGCAAAAACCAATCACTTCGGCAACCCTATTTGGAGAAGTCTATATAACTCATAAAGAAATACTAATTAATATTAATATATCGCCAATAAACCACTGTGTATCCATGTTTGTTTATCGATTGGAGAAACATCTGATGGAAGACTCATTTATGTAAGCTACTAAAAGCATGAAACCGGGTCAATTAAGATGGGATCACATTAACTCGTAAAGAAATAATAAAGTTTCGATTAATCAACCCTTTTATTAAAACAATAACTAATTACTAATCCTCAAGATCGTGTATTAAGATTCTGAACATGTTCAATCATTGGATTGTGCATAGAATTTTTTTTTTTTTTTTTTTTTTTTTTTTTTTTTTTTTTTTTTTTTTTTTGAAGAACAGTTCAAAAGAAGCAAAGAAGGTGCACCTTACCTATTGAAAAGCTCGACTCCAATCTATACAAATACCTTAATGAAAAGTTTCTTCGTAATTATAGAACAAACCTAAACATAAGACAATAGGGGCTTTTGGTATTTTTTTGTATCTTTGAGGAGGCAGTTTAATTGGTGTTTTGTTGTATCTTTTATGTGTATATATTGATAATTTTTTGCCATATGGCGGACACAAAATTTAGACTAAAACCAAATAACATTTTCACCACAATCATCAAACCAAAAATTAAAACTGAATCTAAACACCAATATCCCCAAGACACATACTAAAGAATTCAAATCGGAACCAAACACCCCTCTCAACAAAGCCACGTACCAACAAAAAACCTCACAGAAGTGTTTGGATAGTACAAAATGAGCATGAATCAATTACCTTATTTTAGCTACAATAAACTAATTTTTCAAAGTGTTTGGATATGCTTACGCTCAACAGCTTTTGCATCCTCAAATATCTGTTTAGCCATCAAAATAAGCATATTGGCCTTTTCACCTCACATAACTAACATTAATAGCAGATAATAATGATAATGCACGAATTATGGTTACCTGATTCAAATTTTCTCCTTCATGCGGTCTTTGGCATCGTCCGCACTCGTAACCAAGAATGGAAACTTTGTCCTAACAGAATTCAACACTTGAACTTGCTTAGCAATGACCTGAAGTAAATATATTATACTATAAAAGCTGAAATAAAAAATGAACAAACCTTTATTATGATGGTCTCCATGTTCTTATCAACTGAACCATTTGGAATGTGCCACACAATGGCTTCAATAGAAACGACATACTCAAGTCTTAAGTCATTCACCATAAAATAAGCCAAACGAAATTCATTAGGGAGTATTCTAACCTGATTTTAACAGACACATTCTAACCTGATTTTAATAGACACAATATTAAAGCCAAAAGTGACCCAATTCATTTGTTATTGTTTATGTTTTACTGAAAACGTATATGTATTTTCGTATACTATTGCGGATTCATTCTAGACACAAGAGAAGGAGTATAGTAAAACCCATAGGTGTTTATACGAAAGATCATGTGTAGATAACAAACAGCATAAGATACACATACAATTATAAGTAAGATTAATTTTTTTCACACACAACAATAGCTCTACAAAGAAAAGAAGCAACAATATGCAAAGGTAATTGGATTATAGAACTAACCTTCGAGATAACGTAGGGGTCCTTGTAAAAAGGTTGCTAAGAGAAGGCTATGAAATGGCTACTGGCTTACCAACCCTTAATGCGACACACTTCAATGCCACAGCCTTAATAGCAAAATGAAGTCGAAGAATCCCCTGAAATGTCCTTCAAGAAAGTCAACTCTGGTTAAGAGATTAAAAATGAAGAATATCCAAAGTACAAAAGTCTTTATCTGGTAGAGGGCACAACAACAGTTTGATATACTACGCCATCATAACACAATAAGAAAGAAAACGTAAGGATAGTAGAACTATGAGAATCACAACTCCAAATATTACATTAGATTACGAATCTCTATAAGGATTCCGTCGGTGCTGGGACTTAGAAAAGGAGCTCAATATTTAGTGAATCAATGTGTACCCCATAACAACCATAATCAGAAGCAAAATTGTGGACTGTTCTTCACTTTAAGCCTTTTAATTGTTACACACGTGCTCATGAATAAACTAATGAGTTGCATTAGTTTTGAGAACTCAAGACATTTATATTAGATTTTGAATAATCTTTTAGTTGTTATCTCTATGCTAAACTATCATGATACTGATAATTGATAAAAAGGGAAAAATGACCACCAAAGTTTGTTATTCTTGACTTCTTGTGTGTTCAACCAATAATAGTATCAACAAAAGAAATTGCAGAATCCGCTATATAGGACTTTTGCATGTTTTAAGTATATTTCTTGTTTTGTAATATAATGAAAGAATGAATAAATACCGACTTTTTCATCGAAAGAGGATGCCGACATAAACCATGGTATCTTTGGATACCAGTGGACAACAAAGATCCAGTTGTTTCCGGGTGGAAGTTCCATGACAATCTGCATAAGTTTTTTATCGGGTAACTCAGATCCTTAGTAACGAAAATAAGTACACTAAGTTCGAAAGTAAAACCATTAGCATAAAACAGCTATGACAGACCTAAGCTGAATTAGTATCCCAGCATATAGTGTGGTTGTCTTTGGCGCAGGTAAGTAAATAGGATATCATTAGGACACCAGGACATTGCAACAACACCTGGTTAATTGGGTTGTTAAAATTAATGTATTACACGTGTAAAAATTGATTGAAGAGTGACATCATTAATAGCAGATGATCAATCAATAGATACTTACTATCATACCTTTAGTGTGACCTACCAACTCCCGCAGTGGAGACATTGTGTTCCGCATATCCCATACCTGCCTGATCAATAGATACCTAAATTAAATAAGTAAGATATTTACGAAAAGACATGTATATAGCAAATAAATCAGTGCCCTCAAAGAAGGTGAATTGTCATCGTCTTAAGCAACAATAAGTTGTGTGCCATATTAGGATTTCACTTTAAGACAGAGTATCGCCTTCTAACTGAATCTGAGAAACTGTAAATCAGAAAGTATGCATCATAATTCACAAAGTCATAACACCAGATTCCAGAATCTTACCTTATAATCGGTTTTTGCTTCCTCATGTCCCAAACCACATAAAGAGATAATCACACCGTGCTACTTTTCTTCCCACATGAGTTTTGTCTTGTGCAATCTAAAGAATATATATACTCAAGCTTTTAAATTTTTAGAAACACACATATGATTTTAATATTTTCATCATTAGTTTTACATTGGTTATGCTACTTAAAGCACCTAAAGTTTCAAAAGCTTTAAAATTAGCCATATGAAAACTTTATAATTGACATGAAAACCTGGTGAAAGTCAAAACTAATAACTTCAAAAAGTATTGGCATCTTCAAGATTTTACCAGATTCACCTGATCAAAGTCTAAACTAACTTCAAAAAGTATTAGCATCTTCAAGATTTACCAAGTAACCAATTTTCCACTAAAATAATAAATTATTACGAAACATGTATATTCAAGCATTAAATGACATAGATAATCACTCTTGAACACTTAATATGCATTTGTGTTGAAAATAATAAAAAGGTAATTAAAAAGCATGTGAATGAAACCGAACAGTTGTATGAATATGTCAGATGCTTTTGTGTTGCATTCCTCAAGGAAGAAGGACCAAGCATTTAGTTTTCGGTTAAAATTTAAGTTTTCATTGAGCGCTTTCATCAAAAGGTTAGAATGCATAAAGCCTCATAGCTTACATGGGATTGTTTTACATGGACTTGTTTTCCATTGTTTCAGGCTAATCACCCCTGCAAATGTAGCATACCATTTTATTGTGGATGCTTTACTTAGCATTGGTACTATTAAAGAGAGTTCACTTTTGATTTCTCAACCAAAACTTAATTGGAGAACATATTTTTTTTACAAAAGGCAGAAACTAAAAGCTGATATTCTAGATTTTAAAATCAAAGGTCCATTCAAATAAAAGTAGGGCTACAGGAACTGAAAAGCACTTCGGCTAAACAAACGGGTCCGATCAGGCAACCACTCTCTAGCCCAACCTGAATATCCAGCTTTAATTTTTTCAAAAATAATATTGAAAGCCAATAAAGTATACACTTAAATAAGCAATTCCGAGCATCCCGTCCAAACTGAATTGTACAATTTCATACAAATACTCAAAAATGCTATTTAGAAATAATGGGTTGTTCCAAATTGTTTATATAAATGCCTATTGCTTAAGAAAATGCACGTGCACCAACATCCCAATGAAGCATAAGAGAACAGACTTAAATTACCCTCAACATGTTTGAACTCGGATACAACTACTTTGTAATACATAATGATAGTCCAAATAGGCATCATGCAACTGATATTGTAATAGATGTGGTATAAAATCAATCAACCTCTATGTACACATGATAATAATAACGTCAACCTTAAACATAACCATAATCAAGCAACAACAAAAAAGCAAAAAACTTTCTTAAAACGAATAACATGTTTAATACATATAAATATGTTTCTACAGAGGTGAAAAATAATACATGCTGTTTTTTTTAGCTTTATTGAATGATGAGTTTTTATCTCTGATGATGATTTCGTAGAATAAAAAAGCAGGGCTATCAATTGAGTTTATATAATGGTTTCAACCGGTTTTAGTTTAGGTCCTATTAGGATTCTAATTGTAATTGTAATTCAATAAAAACTTCGCTGAGGTTTTTTTTATTTTTATTTTTTATTTTTTTTTTATTTTTTTAATTAAAAATTAACAGTTAAGACCAACAAAATGTGAAAACTTGCTTAACCAACTTGACATATTTGAAGAACTTTCAGAATGTCCATAAATCAATTAGCAAAAAAAGAGCACAAAAAATCCAAAAACACCAAAAACAATACATAAATCAAATTAGCATATGATAAATAAAACCTGAATACAATGATATAAACCATACCACTAATTAATCATGTGTTAATTTGCATACAAATCCATTCGAGTGCCCCAATCGCTCATCAGAATCTCCACGAGAAGAGGAATGGCTTCTGATTTTCTTGAGAAACTTTTAAAACTCATATTTGTTGTTTGATGAAACAGCTTGTGCACGGAATCTATTCGTTGGTGTTTGTGGATGTTTTGTTGGGTTATTAGGATTGAAACACAACTTAGGTTAGTGTGTGTGTGTGTGTTTTCCCAGGTAATTGGGGGAATAGATTTTGTTGGTGTGGTGGTGAATATGCGCTTTTTTAAAAATTTAACACTTTTACTATCAAAATATCAAAAGTTAACACTCCAGCCCATGTGTATGTTACTACTTTTTAAATATAAAAGTATAAAAACGATTTTTATACACTTTTTACACAAAAATGGTAATTTTTAAGGTTACTTTGATAATTACAAAGCTTTTTTAAAAATCTAAATAAAAAGATATTACTAAAAGATGAATGAATTGATTTTTTGAAATAAAAAAATTCCAATAGGGGTTTTACTTTATTATATAAAAGATAATAAACATATAATAGGGCCTAATCGTACAAATTTTTCACCATTATCTACATTTTAAAAATAAAAAAGAATCATATCTACTATCTAAATAAAACAGGGTTTTGAAAAGTTGATCTCTCCCCAAAATTGTTTAAAACCTGCCACCTGGATATTACTTTTGATCTAACGGCCCTCCTTTCATTCACCTTCTAAACATTAAATTCTCAAAAAAAAAACTTGGGCGGCATTACTTGCTATTCTTCATTTGGTATCACAACATAAAAAAAAATCACACACACGACTCCTCTCAAGATCCCCTTCTCAAACCCTAACCAAAAATCACAAAACCCTAACTAAAAATACATCATCAAAAATTCAGATCAATAAGAAGCTCATCAAACGGAAAACGTTATATCAATCAATATTAATCAGATCCATAATCAAAACATGGCAATCCTTGGATTATGGTGCGTTTTTTTACACATTTTAATTCATTATATTATGTATTAATTGTATGAATTAACAAACTTTCGAATTTGATTTATAGGGTTTTTTGAATTTGGGTTTTTTTTTTTTTTTTTTTTTTTTTTTGAATTGATAGTTTTTTTGAATTTGATTTATAGGAGCTTGAATGCTTGCCGAGAAATTCATACTTAATTTCTACCAAAATCAATCGAAGGTAAATTTGTTTCTATATAATTTTACATGTTTTCATAATCAAAGAAAATGATTTGGATGTTGAAGTGTTGTGATTGATGATGCAAAACTGACGTCATGATTGATCTGTGGCGGCTACATCTGACATATTTAGTTTTTAGATTTGATTAATGAAAATTCGTCAACTATTTGATGAATTAGGTACACTAATGATGTTTGTTTTAATCTATGTCTTGGTGGATTCTTGAATGAACTATTGTTTTAAAGTACTAATTATATATTGTATCTAATTTTGTACTTTTGTACGTGACTGGATTAGTGTTTTTGTTTAATGAATTAAACTTGGTTCCCATCTTTTTTATTTTACTGGATTTATAAATGTTTGATGTTTGTATTTTATGTGTAAACAATTATCTTTTGGTAATAGGTGTTTGATGAAGGTGCTTACCAAGTGTTTGATGAAATGTCCAAGAGAAGAATGTAAAAGGTTTAACCGTATTAAAGTCAAACTACCTCTGTGTGTCTGCAAGGGAAGCATCTTGAGAGTTGATGATCAAACTGATGTTTTTTCTAAAATGGTATGTTTTCTATGAGCTCTATTAGGGATTAATGACTATAATATACGGAGTATATATTAATTTATTATTTATAAAGGTCGTTTAAAAGGTTATTAGCCTCGATTAATTCTATTTCTAGAATGACTAATTATAATATGACCTGAAGCTTTTCTGGATATCTATATGTAATTTTGGAAGTGCTTTATAGGTTAATGTATAGAAGAGCTATTAAACACTTTGAAGGTGTTTTTTTTTGGGGTAACCATGGTTTCCGACCTTTTGGTCGGCTAATCCACGGGATTTGAAGAAACTATTGGATTTGTATGTTTCTTATCGAAATTTGTTTTATGTATGTTATTGATGATCAGTTTAGTTGAATGGATATGCATTCAGGGAATTGAAATTAGTACTTAATAGGTATTAGGTATAATAAAAGTATATGGTTTTAATTAGGCTTATTTTCGTGCATTTGTAGTAGCCTCTTTATGTTAGTGATGGCATAGAGTTTGTAACGTCGTGTCATCCTGTTAGTATTTTCAATCTAATCTAATCAGACATAAATCTTAATCTCCTTACCCATCATTTTTTGTTGGTACAGGTCCTTATGAAGGTGGAAAGCCAGATGCCACATTTTCTTTCACGGATGAGGACTTCTACAAGGTTGCTACCGTGAAAATAAACCCTCAAATTGCATTCATGAGGTAATCACTGCCTATTGTAATTTCTTATGAGCTATTGACTTCTCAAAATCATTTTTCCTTGGCTCTTCATTATATACATATAATGAGCTAGGTAACTAATATTAAATCTTCTTATTTATGATAACCAAAAAACTTTATTTGCAACTAATGTAAGAGGGTGTACAGTTGGGACACGATATTAAAATGATGTTTTCCGCCTTAAATAGATCTCTTGATAGTAGTCCTTCATTTTCATGTTACCTTTTGTCATTTTGTTCAACTTATTATTAAGTTTCTGGTTATCTTTTATGTTAGATGTCCTATTATGATCATTGGGTCCTTTTATCGAACGCACATAGTCCTTTTTTCCATGTCACTAATATTACACTTAACAAACTCTTTTAGATCAATGCTTGCAATCTTATTACGTCACTTTAATAGATTAACGCACATGACCCCTATTTGGGCTATATAGGATTCATAATGACATTGCTTATGTTTTGGGTTGTTTGAGATTACTATCTAAACTATTTTAGTATTTTAATTACACTACTTATACTTATATTGGGTTATTAGGTAGTTTGGGATTTCTTATTTAACTTGCATAATAATTTTTGCACAAATTTCTTATTAAGGATATATATATATATATATATATATATATATATATATATATATATATATATATATATATATAAGCCTAAGTGGTTCCCCTAATACATTACAACTTTTCGATTTTTGACAAATTACTTCCGTAGCCATTCAGCATTGTGGCTTACTTAAAGATGAATAATATATAAGTTTGTTGGGAAGGAGCCACAAGTATTAACATCCTTATAATGCATTTGTACCTAAACTCTGATTTGGTTTCGTTAATGATGTTAAATAGCTAGAAGATCAAAACTTATTACACAATTAATAAACATAGTAGTCTATATACAAACTTTTTTTTTTTTTTTTTTTTTGAGAAATATAAGTAAATTCAGTTTTTAACACGTGTACAAACAGAATTAGGGAACTTGAAAAGCAAGATACATAAATTCCGTGACAAGGTAATGGAAAACAATGTTTGTTTTCTTGCATGGAAGTCCATCTTGAAACTATGCACCATTCTGTAAAAAGCTTTTATCACTAGCATTTTGTATTGCATGTAAGTAATTACATGATCTTAGCTCTTATGAAATCTGATTCTTGACTGTAAGCTTATCGCACGAACAACTTTAAATCAGCCACATTTGCTAAAAATTAACATTTATTTATTTGTTTATTTATTTTTGACTTTTTTATCCACAATAATTTGTTGTCCTTTGTAACTTGTGGTAATAGGTGAATTACCGAGCCGGTGGTGAAGATTGTTAGGGGAAAAAAATGAAGGATTAGGAACCGGTAAGATAAGTACTCCGCAACAGATTTGGGTAATCTACAATTCTACACTGCAGTTTATACAATTTGTTTTTGTTATAATCTGCTAAATATTTTGCACCTTATGTAAGTGCACATAAACGTTTGTTTGCAGACCTTGAGAGGTGCATTCCCAGCTTGGCCTCAAGATGTTTTGCAAGTCTCTATTCATGGATGAAGATGTTTTGCGAGTCTCTATACAAGAAGTCTAACACTCCACTCTCAACAAACACCAAATAATCATTGTTGAATGAATATGGGCATTTTTTTTAGTCATATTGCTTTGTCTAAAGTTGTTTTTGATCAATTTGTTTAACCAGATTGTTGGCAACTGAAATATTGTGTATATTTTTCTTTACAAATTTATTTTGAATAAATTTAGTCAACTCCTTTTTATATGTTATTCTTAGATACTTACAGCAAAACAATAATGTTAATCAATATAACCACGTAACGAACGCGAACATGACTTTTTTTTTTCAACTCCACAATCGAACAAATGGATTTGCCACTGGATTATTCATTGTAACTGTGGTCTAGAACAAATGCACCAACAGTTACACTAGCAAACAAGTGTTACTTTAACTACAAGATTTCACAATGTTACAATGATCATAATTGACTTAGGTATCATATCAATCTTTTATAATGTGTTTCACAAGGTCATTAAAGTGAAAGTGATTATGTATTCCACCATTTCAAAGAATGCTCAAACTTATATTGTTGGAACACTTACATCTAATGTGTATGATCCATCGTTAAATACACATCATGACAAAATTTAGAATGTCAAAATCACCGGGGGAAGATAATTCTGTCTAAATCACCAACTATACATCAGTTCTTATTTTAATGATAAATAAGGATAGTTTCATACTGTTATTAATGAAAAGCGTATAATTGTAGTTCTTTTTTTCTCCAAAATATTTTAACATTATATTCATTAAACGTTATTGTATCAAGCATTTTTCTATTTCTTTTATCTTTTATTTTTTTTTAAAGCTAGCCGCCCATCGGGCGGGCCTTGAGGCTAGTATACTTGATATATCAACTATCTATAAGACGGTTGACTTAATATATTTGGCAAGTTGTTTCGTATATGTAACACCCCCAAAATTTGGTACAGCGGAAGTCTCAACAAGCTTTCGGGGCGTTACGGGGATTGGTATCCAAACACAAGACATAAAAGAACGAGATAAAGTAAACAAGATAAAATGCAACCACGCGGGGTTTTAAAGTTTACATTATCTCAAAAACATCCAAAGTCAGGCCCAAAAGAAACAAATATAGGTCCACATTAGTTATCAGAGTTTTAGAAATATAGATCCAGAACCGGTGCCAAATGCCAAGCCTCCAATCCCAAGCATCCGCAGAGCATCACTTAAATACCTGAGAAAACGTGCTAAAAGTCAGCTTTCGCTGGTGAGATCATAGGTTTAGATTCTTAATTCAATATAGTGGACATGTACGCAAAACGCTTGCTAGCTAGACTAGGGCTCAAACATCCAACCAAAATATCCAACCAAGATAATCCAACCGAATCAAATCATCCCTATAGGTGCACGCTATAGCTCAAATCGATCCAATCAATAGCTTACCTAGCTCAAGTCTAGGCCTCGCTCTATAATCAATCCAATAGCTTACCTAGTTCGGGGACTAGGCCTCGCATAACAACCAAATCAATAGCTTACCTAGATCTAGTCTAGGCCTCGCTCTATAACCAAATCAAATAGCTTACCTAGTTCAAGTCTAGGCCTCGCTCTACCTAGTTCTATAAGCATAGCAAGTTTTGAAATTAAAAAGCGATAATAGTCCACACAAAACATTTGCACGTTTCTCACCCCAAGTATTGAAAACAAAGTTCAAGAATAAAAGTGGGGCTATGACTCACCTCAAGTCCAGAAATCCTCAAAAGAAATAATAGAAGAAAGACGTAAGTAAATCTCAAGCAACTCACGTAACGGCGACTACTGACTCGGCACTTCCTAACAATATTAAACCAGTTTAGAAATCATTTCCTCGAAATTAAATATTCCCATTCCCGAACGTAATTCATTTTACTTTCCAAAATTATCCATTTCTCGAGTTTACTTCATATTCATTTGAAATTCGACGTTTGGTATCCATACGGGTGAAGGGTCGACACAGCACAAACCAAAAAGCCACAACAAAGAACGATAATAAGACATCTACAGGTCTAACGTTAGCCCAATATATTATTTAAATAATTATCGAAGCTTATCAAATCCGTCGATTGGATAACCTCTCATATTTATTTACGTAATATATTGTTCCACAATTATACCCAATCTAAACACCTTGCACATAAATTTCTATTTGGTATATGTCGTAGCCCAATGAATTCCCTATATATATTGTCGAATCGGCCAAAATTCCACGAGACATATAGTAATTCATTGTCCTAAAATATATACCACATCCTATGGGCGTCGTGGGATACGATGCCCATTAATATATCCATTTTATATCGTCAAATCACTCGATCTAGAATAAGTCATTCGATATATAAAATGTTTATATTAACCGTCATATATCCGTGACAACACGAAGTCACAATATAAGGCCCACTTGGACTTTAAAGGCCCAAAAATTCGTATAACTCGATAAGTTTTTAGTTTATAATAAATATTACGTTTTTAGTTGTTAGTTATTCGACGTAAAGTTCGTCATTATAAATATGTGGTTATTAGTTATAATAATATTCCGACATTTATTGCACCATTTTCATAGTGTAATAACTATCGCTTTATTATTATATGTTTACTCGTGATTGTTTTATTATTAATATACGCATTTATATATATATATGTACGTTTAACACGTCTATATACGTATATAAACGATTATATTCTTAATAATATTATTACGAGTTATATTTTTAATTTCAACCTTTAAAGATTTATCGAGTCATAGAATTTGGTCCAATGTCCGAGTCATGACCCTCGGCTCATAGTCCAAGTCCAAACAATATAATCACGTCACAATAATAAGTATAATAACTCCGTCCAACCAATCTCAAATCCACGTGCTACAACATGAGGGTCCGACTACGGCACCCAAACTAACATATCCCCGTCATCTAATAACCGTATCACAACGGTCCCCAAATCACTTTCGTCAACACATCTCCAAGTATTCTCATAATCACAAGATATCGCATCGCGTCCAAAATAATAACCAAATGCCCATAATGAAATCACCACAACATAAATAATACCAAGCAACATATATTGTCCGGAAAACCAAATATACAACGGGTTGAGTTACCAAGTCAACCCGGGTCAATCACAAGCTCAAGACATAAAACGGAGCCACACCCGAGACTAAAGAGTCTCGGCTAGCTCCTTGAGCTAGCTCGAACCAAAACAGCCCCTAGGGGGGTGTTCGGCCAAATACCACACGACCACAAGGTCCAAATCAAAAAGAAAACAACACTCATTCGACCGGACCCAAGGGAGGTCACGGTCTTGCTCTCATCGAGCCATGCCAAACCAAACGGACCCTTAGGGTCGTCGGCCAAAACCAAACTACAACAACAAGAATGTCAACGAGGACCCCTTTGGGTCTTGGTATCTCGACAACAACAACAACAACCAAAAGACTCGGGGAGGACCCCTTGGGTCACGGCTCGACAAAACAAGCCACAACGACCGACCCCGAGACCTCGAGGGTCTCGGCTATGCTCAAACCGAGCACAAAACCACCCAAGAAAATCATCCAACAAGAGGTCCTTCCTCAAATTCGAACCCCAAAATAATCCACCCGGATACCAAACGCGTTTTTATCAACCAAAATCCTTTTTCCCACTTTATTCTCACAAACCCATTTGATCTTTAGCCTCAAACTCCATGAAACCCGAAAAAGAGATGAAAACCGTGACCTATAGTCACGATTCGAACACAACACGAGTCCATAGACTCGGCCTACCTTCAAAAACCAAAGCCAAACAAATAGATCTCCAAGAAACAAGACAAAGTGGTGATGAACTCGTGGGGATTTAATTCGATTTAGGTGTTATAGGGGGAGTTAGGGCGCGTGGTTGGTACTAATAGATAGATCTCGAAAAGATGGTGAAGATGGTGGTGTTAGATTTGATGGGGGAGAGGCGGGTGGCGGCTGTGGTGGCCGCACAAGGTGGCGGTGGTGCTAGGGTTTAGAGAAGATGGAGGTAGGGATGAAGGAGAGAGAGAGATGGTGTTTTGTATGTTTTGTGTGTGTGTGGTGTGGGGTGTTGGTTAAAACCGGACCACAAGGACGATTTTTTAAAAAAAAAAATAAAATTTTTGTTTTAATAATTATTAGTGATAATATGGAGTGTGTAGTGGGCTAAGTAGCCCCGAGTAAACACACGGGCCAAACCCGAAACCTTTAATAACCGATTCACTTTTCCAACCGAAACCGTTTCAAAATAATAAAACATCCGAATTCCGTAAAAATATAAATAAATTGTTAGGTCAACCTAGTGCCGAAGTCAAAGTAGTGCCAACAATAACGATCTCAAAATAAAACATCACGAACGAAACGAAACAAACCATAATTAAATAACTAATTCCCATAAACATCGTACGATAAAAATCAAGTACCAACGTTTGTAAAATATCTCGTCACAATAACTTTTCAAAAATTCCATGTTTATTATATAAATGTAATGCGGGTTATATAAAACGGCTCCCTATTTTGCCAGTTGTCACACTATAGCCAATGAGATTAAAGTTATAGCCCCCCTTTATGGTGCAGATTCTGTGTGGTACGGTGCAAAACTTATCAACAATGTAAGTTTTATTGGCCAAATTTTTAATTTTTCAAATAAACTTTGATTTATTACAGGGCAAACTACGAGAACTGCAGCAGCGTACTATTCACTTTTTATCGACATATATAGTGGACTTTTATAAACCATCTAATCCAAACATATCTAACATTTCTTACCAAAATGTGCAATTTGTTTCCTTTATTGGTTACAAATTGCTTACTCTGGTAGGAAGGCATAATTGTGTTGCACTAAATGGTTAATGATATGTATATCGGTAAAAAAAGTTAATAGATAATTGTTGTTACTATTATCCTAAGATAATGATGGAGCTGTTAAAGTAACACTTTCTTTTTTCTCTTGGCGCAGTTGAGCACATTCCTAAAGTCCTGGTGCATCACAAAGAATGAGTTTCGGTCCAAGGCAAGAAGAAACCTCACATGGTGAACTTGAGAGTATAGATTAAAAGTAGAAGTGCCTTTCGTAGCAGTGGTGTTATAATCCAACATAATGACATGAATAATTCAAAATGGGTCGGGTTGAGTAATGGGTCAAAGAGAAGGTTTATCAAACACTTCTTGAAAATAATTTGTATTTTTCATATTTTTTGCACTAATTTCATTGCTACACGTATTGAAAATATTTTCTTTTGTATAACACTCAGGCATTTATTACCTTGTGATTTGTTATTAGGGGTGCTTGGCTAAGCTTATGTGTTTTCAAAAAGCTCATATCCAACAGATTATGCTTATTAGCTTATTTATCCCAAAAAAAGTCAAAACATGTCTAACACCTTATAGCTTTTACAAAATGCACCAACTTATTAAACACCTAATATGCTTACCCAAACACGTCTTTCTTAGCTCAGTTTTGTTATATTTTTTTTTGAACTTCTTAGTTTTGTTAATGACATTGCATTCGAACATGAATACAAGATTTTACTAAGTATTTATTTGACATTTAATATGTTGGCCTTCTTTAACTTTCAAGTTGAGATTTTGATTGACACAACAATGTATAATGTTGTAGGTAGTGTTCCAGGGGAAAAACAAAGATTTACTCATATTGTTAGTTCATGGAATTTAGGATTTTAAAAAGCTTATTTTTAGTTTCATGATGTTCTTTTGACTTAAAGTAATATCATGGCATTCTTAGTATTATTCAAATACCCTCTCATCTTGGATTCCTATAAAGGAAATTAAGTTGATTATCTTACTTTGTTGGGGCTAAGTTTGTAATTGATTTGTTCAAGAGGTATGTACAGACGGTACAATATACATATCATTTTTTACCATATTTTAAATTATAATAGATTATGAATCATGACCTACTTTTTACTTACATTTTCTTTGGACTACTAGGTGTGTACGGAATGGACATTTGCTAAAACATATTGAGTTGATTTTAAATTATTTACTTAATAGTTACAATCCAAATTGTTTATTGTATCATTTACATATTAATTATTATTCCTTTAAAAAATAATAGAACCTATTTACGTTCGTTGTTGTTTGTCTCTAATTTATTCACACACGTAACTCCATAATGAATCATTTCTTTCAAGACCATCAAAACTGGAGTACATGATGCATGGTCGTTATTATATTAATAGTTACAAACATAATTGTTTATAGTATCATTGACTTATTACACATGGATAACTATACGTTGTTGTGTCAAGAGTAAAAAGCAAGAAGGGTTTGAAGGTTGTCGTTTGTGATCAGGATGGTAATGTCTCTAAAACTACAACAAATGTCGTATACAAAGAAGTACTTCAAGTTCTATAATATTTTATCAGTCACAACATGCTTTTACTTACATCATCTATTGACTATTAGGTGTGCACTGCACGATCATTGGGTATTGAATCGATAATCGCCCACATACATCATTTTATGTTCAAGACAATCAATTTTAGAGACGCCGACACTTGGACGTTATTAGTTTAATTGTAACAAACTCAATTACTTATCGAATAATTGACGCATTGACTCATTCTTTGTTTCATATTTTAAATGGAACAAATTTACGTTATTACTTTTCTTATAATCTCATTTCTCTATTTCTTTAAAAAATTACCCGGTGTCAACGGGTCTCTAAGCTAGTTAAAGATATAACAAAATCACCATATAAAAAAAGAAAAAAGATACTCCGTAATATTCTTTATATGATCAGTATTAATTACTTTATCCATTGCTTAAAACATTATTTTTATTATTATTTTGCTTTTCACACAACATCTCTGCATGGCTTAAAGCCTTGTACTTTTAGAACTAAAAAGAACCCGCACACACTAAAAAACACACATAGAGAGAATGATTGATATATTCGTTTTTATAGTATAGGTTTATTTTTCCGAAGATATGCTTAGGAAAGTATTTCCCCGGGTCGTGTCCCAACGAAGGTGTGAATGGAATTTTCAATTCTCGATTCGTGAAACGTGTCGTGAAAGTGGTAAAAAGTGATTTTGATGAGATTATACAAATGAAATAACAAATGAAGCACAAATAATCACTTAAGCACGTATTTTAAATAAGGAAACTAGAAACGTAACGTAAAATTGAAAATGTAAGCTAAAACATAAAATAAACGTTATCGTACGAAATAAAACGCGAATTTTAAGCTACGCTACTCCTATGGACTTGAAAATAATTTTGAAAAGTTAAAAATGATAAAAGAAAATTTTGATAAAAAGAAAAATATTTTTTTGACTTTTTATTTATTTTTTATGAATTAAAAACTAATTATCTAATTTAAAAAGTAAAAGAAAACGCAAATATGGTGAGAAAAATAAAAAATAAATTTTGAAAATTATAAAATAACTAAAAAGAAATTTTAAAACTAAAAACTAATTTTTTTGGCTTTTTATGTAATTTTTGGGAATTAAAAACTATTAAATCTAATTAAAAATTTAAATTAAATTCAAAATAAATGGGAAAAATGCAAATTAAATTTCTAAAATTCTAAAATAAATTAAAATAAATTTTAAAAATATTTTTGGATTTTTCTTGGCTTTTTCTAATTTTTTTTAATTATTTTTTTTGGTAATTAAATAGAATTAAAAATTGATTAAAAATGAAAATTAATTAAGAAAAGTAGCAAATGAAAACAGAAAAATATGAAAAAATTCTGAAAATTCTAAAATATTATTATAAATCTAAGAAAAGTATAAAAAGTTGAAAATAAGCTGTTGAAATGCAATAAGCTATGAAACTGCTTAATAGAAAATGCTTATAAATAAGTAACTTTGACCCAGAGTTGACCAAGTTCTTGACCAATTGATTTTTGGACTCAGAAAAGCTTAAATGAAGAGAACTTAGACCAATAGACACTCAGAAACTTAGTTAAGACCAAATCAGTTGGCAATAAGCAATAATGAGATACACAATAAGCTGAACAGTAAGCTAAAAGGCAAAAGCTCTGTGTAAACAACAACTAGAGGTATGATAAAACTCAAATGAACAATAAAGCACAAGTTTTGAACACTAAATCACAAGTGCAGCCTAATAAGTGAAATCAGAACCTAGGCTTGAACCATACAACTAAACAAGTAAGCTCCGTACCATAAAACTAAAGTATGAAAGATATACAAGAAAATATAAACAAACAACTTAGATAGCAAGATGATACTAAGTTGTAATACTTCTAATAGAAGTATTCTTCTCTTTGCACTTGAAAGAATGAGGCTTTGGATCACTTGGAAACAAAGGCTTATGAAATGATCAAAGGATTTTTAGGATTGAAATGGAGATCTAGAACAGAAAGTTTTTGTGCAAAAAGGTGGGTCAAAAATCCAGGTTTAAGGTGGTATTTATAGGCAAACGTTTCTGACAGAGGAGCGTGGCCGGTCCCCTTAAAGCATGGTCGGCCCCCTTAAAATTAAGGGGGCCGCCCCTTATAATTAAGGGGGCCGCCCAACTGTAACGGCTAGAAACTTTGTCTTTTAGTGGGGAAAGTTTATTTGGTGAAAAACTAACTGATTTTGGTTAAATATTTGAAATCATATATTTAGTATGATTAAAACATTTTTCCTTATTACCAAAAGTGTTTTTCAAAAATATATAATAAGATTATATAATTTAATAAACTTTGTATTAGTTAATTAAATACCCCTTTGATCATACATTGCACTAAACACTTTGTTTATTCATACCTTAAGTGATTTGTTGGTGAAAGTGATTATTTATTCTACTCCTACTCCTAACCACTAACCAAAATAATACTGCAAATTAAGCTAAGATTACACTTACTATTATTTTATTCTACTCCTACTCCTAACCACTAACCTAAAACTAAACAGTCTCCTATGAGTGAGGAGGGGACAATTTATAGATGCTAAGAGAGCGAGGTCTTGTGAAAGTTCCAGAAATCCAGGTCATCAATCCTCATGACGTTGTGCTTCTTTAAGTGTATTACAATCCGTTGATCATCCCTTGCTCACCACTCTAATAATCACAGCCCTTGGATTAATTGTGATGAAGTTGTGAATCCCGCGTGTGTTATTTCATTGGTCCACGTGTCTCTGCCATCCCTGACACCTTCTAGAAGTACAAATCATGGGGTAATTATTACTTAGAGGGGGTAATTTTGTGGGATGGGGGTTAGGGTTCTAGGAATAGTAAAATGCCTGGGTTGGGGTATGATTTGGGGGGCGGTAAATTTGTGTTGGGTTTTTAATATTAAGGGTGTGTTGATCGGTTTGACCGGGTAGGGGGTTGGGTGGATCGGGTTAAAAGGGAGTTGGGCTTGGTGTTTTGGGCTGGGGTGTATTATAGGTTAACATTGTGGATCAGATTTTTGATATTAAGGTTTTAGGATTAGGTTTATTAATAAGGACCAAAAATGTAGATTCTGAAAACTTAGGGACTGAAATTGACAATAATCAAAAATGTAATCCAAGGGTTTATATTGTAATTCTTTGATTCATCAAGGACCATTTTTGACTTTTCTTCCAAGGGAACATTTTTGAAATTTTTTGAAAATTGTAGGGACTAAAATTGCCAATCATTTAAAACTTTGATCAAGGACTAATTATGCAACTTTCTGAATCTCTGAGGACTTCTAATGACATTTTGAGCTTTCCTTTATCATTTTGCTTCCCCGGCTCAGGCTTTTGACCTTTTTCCAATCTCGTGCTCGTTTTTGTCGGTTTTTGCTTTGTTTTTGTTCATTTTTCACATATTCGTACCTGCACATACACAAATACAAAAACACACATTCTCTTGGCATATTTAGTTAGTATTTGGTCTGATTTTGGTCTAAAAAGGATGTGTGAAAAAGCACACATCAATGATATATATGGTTACAAATAAAACGTGCTATAAAAGACGTAATCAATGAACAGAACCACATTAAGAGCAAATTTTGATAAGAGAAAATGAAGTTCCACCATTGTTTGAACTATCAAGACAGTTTTGATAATCAATGAAGAGAACCACATTAGAAGCAAACCATTGCAAATGACAATTTTATTTATAAAAAGATAAACTAAGGAAACCACGACATCGTTTATATTTCTTGTTATACAATATGTTTTAACAAAAAGTAAACGATATAAATTCTATTCTTCACTACAATCACTTTCATCAATCAAACTATAAACTCTTTTCCGACCAATCACGACTTCTCGACTCTGAACTGTTAGCGTAGGAATTTCCTCTCTTCGTCATCTTCGTCATCACTTGATATGACAATAATGTCATCCCAATTCTGGTTTATCAACTTAGGGTTGAAAAACGGATTAGGATCATGGAGCAAGGTTAGGGGGATGAAGCTGTAAAAAAACAATAAAAGGAGAATTTTAGAACACATACTTGTAACAAAAATAAGAACGGTGGTCCATTGGGTTAACACATATAAAAACAAATGGTGGTCCATTGTTGACGTATATCAGTATGTGTATATATATATACACATGATGTTCTGATTGCATATTATAAAAACAAGTACGTACAAGTCTGATTGCATATTAATAAAGGTGGTCCATTGTTGTCATATATCAGCATGTGTAGAAATATACACACGCACACATAAAAAAACACAAGTATTCAAGTACATACTGTTCTTCCCTAAATGAAAGAAAGTTCATTACTTATTGTTAGACGAGTATTATTATTAGAGCCTTTGGGCTTTGTTTTTAGTGATAGGCCTAGCCCGTTTAATGTTTCATATCTAGAACCATCTATTAGGGATTATATATTGTAATGGTGTGGTTAATTAATGGGCAGCCAAAACACAATTCTAATATGGTATCAAGAGCAAAAGCGATCCTCTATTAACTTTTACCCTGTCTTTTTCCCTTCTCTATCCATCTCTCATCCGGTAAATTCGTCATACAGATATATTATTCCTTTGGTTTTGGTGTTGAAAGAAGAAAGCAATTCGTCTACAGTAAGGAGTATATTATTTCTTGGTTTTGGTGTTAAAAGAAGAAAACATCATTTAATTCGTCTACAGCACAAATATAGTTTACCCTTTCTTTGTTTGTGGTTTATTGACACATTAGTAGAAAAGAAAAAGAAACATCATTTAATTATTACTCGGTCCAACAATATGTTAAATACACAGGCGGGTATTTTAGGCGTAGCTCCATCTAAGCTCCCACGTGCTTTCAGCGCCATGACTATTCGAGATCCGACATGGAATATGGACACAGGTGCATCATCTCATCTCAATTCACATACAAAGAATTTAAATACCGTTTATAATAAATGTTTATATCCATCTGTTTGTGTTGGTGATGGTAAATCCATACCTGTTACTAATACTGGTCATAGCATCTTACCTACTCTCAATCGTCCTTTGCACTTACATAATGTTCTTGTTACCCCTAATATCATCAAAAATCTTATTTTTGTTCGTCAATTTACTAGGGATAATAATTGTACTGTTGAATTCGATGCATTTGGTTTCTCTGTGAAGGATTTCTTGACACGTCATATTCTCCTCAGATGTGACAGTTCAGGAGATCTCTACCCAGTCACACAACCTTCTCCCATTCCTCATGCTTTGCTTTCTATCAGCCCTTCTACGTGGCACCAACGCCTCGGGCATCCTGGGGAAGAAGTGTTACGTTCTCTTGTTTCTCGTCAATTTATTTCTTGTAATAAAGAAAAGTCTCCTCATATTTGTCATGCTTGCCAGCTTGGAAAACATGTGAGACTTCCGTTTTCTAGTTCAGATTCCGTTGTTACTCGTCGTTTTGAGATTGTTCACTCAGATATTTGGACTTCTCCCATTGTCAGTTCTGGTGGTTTTAAATACTATGTGTTATTTCTTGATCATTATTCACATTATTTGTGGATTTATCCTTTACGTACTAAATCCGAAGTTTTTCAAAAATTCCTACATTTTCGTTAATATGTAAATAATCAGTTTAAGTGTGATATTGCGGCTTTTCAGTGTGACCATGGTGGTGAGTTTGACAACACCAATCTCCTTAACCTGTTTGCTCAAAATGGCATTCAATTCCGTTTTTCTTGCCCAAAAACCTCACAACAAAATGGAAAATCGGAGCGAATGATCCGAACTATTAATAATGTTATTCGCACCCTACTTTTCCAAGCTCACCTTCCACCAACCTTTTGGGTCGAGGCATTACATATGGTCGCATACTTATTCAATCTACTTCCCTCATCCGCCATTCAAAATGACATACCCTGCACAAAATTGTTTAACAAACAACCTGACTACTCACGTTTACGCACTTTTGGTTGTCTTTGTTACCCATATCTCGATTCACCTCACAAACTAGCACCTCGCGCTACTCCTTGCATATTTTTGGGATATCCCGCTTATCATCGTGGGTATCGGTGCCTTGACCTCTCCACCAATAAAATCATTCTTTCTCGCCATGTAACGTTTGATGAACTTCAATTTCCGTATGGTTCTATAACACCATCTAACCCACCGTCTTACACGTTTCTTGAACCTATACCATCTTCTATTATGCCTCATATCATTTATAACCTAGCCCCACACCAACCTGCTCCAAATGAGCATAACACCCCTACGGCCCCACAAACCCTCGACCCAACACCTCCCGCTACTCCGACCTACCATACACCTACACCAACCACAATACCTATGACCCAACCCACTATGGCCCAATCTCCTAACTCAACCCCCCATCCTACAACCCAACATACTCTGGCCCCTAACCCCCCAACCCGAACTCATCCTATGGTCACACGTGCCCAAGTTGGCACGGTTAAGCCCAATCCCCGTTTTCATGGCCATGTCTCTCATATTTCTCCTCTTCCTAAGTCTCCTTCTGTTGCTTTATCTAATCCTAATTGGCGAGATGCTATGCATGATGAATATAATGCATTAATTAGAAACGATACTTGGATTCTTGTTCCAAAACCACCTAATGTTAATGTGGTACGGTCTATGCGGTTGTTTCGGCACAAATATCATGCCGACGGTTCTTTGAGCAGGTATAAGGCTCGTCTTGTGGCTAACGGTAGTACTCAGCAACTTGGTGTTGATTGTGGTGATACTTTTAGTCCGGTTGTTAAACCGGCTACTATTCGTACTGTTCTGAGTCTTGCATTATCTCGGAATTGGCCCATTCACCAACTTGATGTTAAGAATGCCTTTCTTAATGGTGATCTTTCAGAGTCTGTTTATATGTATCAGGCACCAGGGTTTGTGGATGTTCATTTTCCACATTATGTTTGTCGATTACAGAGGTCATTATATGGATTGAAACAGGCACCTCGTGCTTGGTTTCAACGGTTTGCAAATTATGCTCTAAGGGTTGGTTTCTCATCAAGTCGATGTGACTCGTCCTTGTTCATATATCGGCATGGTACTGAGGTTGCATATTTGTTGATCTATGTTGATGATATTGTACTAACGGCTTCTTCTACATATTTACTTCATCGTATTATCTCATCTCTACATATGGAGTTTGATATGACTGATTTGGGGGCCATTAATTATTTTTTAGGGATTTCTGTTACCCGTGACTCTAAAGGCATGTTCCTCTCTTAGAAGAAATATGCTTTGGAGCTTTTGGACCGGGCACATATGGCTACATGTAATCCAACTCGGACTCCGGTTAGCACATAATCTAAGCTTGATTCTGACGGGGATCATGTTTCTGATCCTACCTTATATCGTAGTCTTGCAGGTGGTTTGCAGTACTTAACATTTACTCGTCCAGATATATCTTATGCAGTACAACAGGTGTGCCTTCATATGCATGATCCTCGAGAGCCTCACTTTTCAGCTCTCAAGCGAGTTCTTCGTTATGTTCGTGGTACGTTGGACTTTGGGCTCCAACTTTATGCTTCTTCTACTGGTTCTCTGGTTACTTATTCTGATGTTGATTGGGCTGGTTGTCCTACTACTATACGTTCTACTTCTGGTTATTGTGTTTTCTTGGGTGATAATCTTCTATCATGGTCTTCTAAACGACAACATACTCTCTCTAGATCGAGTGTTGAGGATGAGTACAGAGGTGTTACAAATGCAGTTGCTGAATCTGCCTGGCTTCGTAATCTTCTTCGTGAGCTTCATACACCATTATTTTCTGCCACCATTGTCTATTGTGACAATGTTAGCGCTATTTATTTGACAGCTAATCCGGTTCAGCACCAGCGGACCAAACACATTGAGATCGATATTCATTTTGTTCGTGATATGGTTGCTCGTGGTCAGGTTCGTGTTCTTCATGTGCCATCACGTTACCAGTATGCTGACATTTTCACCAAGGGTTTACCGTCTGCGCTATTTGAGGAGTTCCGTTCCAGTTTGAGTGTTTGCCCCTCTCCCGCTCAAACTGCGGGGGAGTGTTAGACGAGTATTATTATTAGAGCCTTTGGGCTTTGTTTTTAGTGATAAGCCTAGCCCGTTTAATGTTTCATATCTAGAACCATCTATTAGGGATTATATATTGTAATGGTGTGGTTAACTAATGGGCAGCCAAAACACAATTCTAATACTTATAAGCATGTATATGGTTTTGCTTGCTACTTCTAGTTGTTGACAGTAGTGTCTTGCTACTTCATCACTCTATCATCAACCAAACAATAAACTCTTTTCCTACCAAGATTGATGGGTCGACTCGTTTCTTCTTCATCATCATCATCTCCATTGTTTTTTGTGGAACAAGAAATAATTTTGCATCTCCATGGTTTTTTGGGATTGTTTATATAGGCAAGATTTAGGATTCAATAATTTGAATTTTCCCGCTTATGTTATTTTGCATCTCCATTAACTTGAATGATTTTGCATATGGTTTCCTTATTTTTTTACTTATGTTATTTTGCATCTCCATTAACTTGAATGATTTTGCATATGGTTTCCTTTTTTTTTTATGGGCTGTAGACCATAAAACTGTCAGCGTTTTGCATATGGGCATGATTTTGCATGATTTTGCATGGTGTTAACTGTCAACGTTTTGCATCTCCATGGTTTTCAAAATTATATATATTGACAAGGGTATTATGGGGATTGACCAAAAGTTAAGATTTCACTTTTCCACTTTGACTATTTTCACATTATAAGTAGTAAGTTGTAGTGATGTAATATATTCTTAGATAACATTTACTTTGAACAAAGACGTACTTGTCTTATATATATGGTGGGTCAAATAATTGAGTTAGAAGATGGAACGCATATATGAAGATCCTCAATCCTCATACACATGATAGTATGAATGTATGATACATTGAATACACAAAGAAACTTTTTATTTACATCCTAAACCATATTTGATGATCCTCCAAACACCATTAACGCGTTAGCTCCGCTCCAACCAACCCTGTTGTACCCAACTTAATAAAACAAGGATGTGGATTCTAGCCGTATAATGGAAGTTAATGAGGATGAGTCGGTTAAGACTGGTTCTACATCGCAAGAACCGCTTGTGAGTGATTCAATGGGAACTAAGGAAGTTGGTTCTACTCCTATAGTTGAGAAAATTAGTAAGCTTAAAAAGCTACTTATCGATGGGAAAGCTACTCTTGTGGATGATGAAGGTCATCCTATTCTGTCTACCTCTGTCACTAAGAGGGCTAACCCATTTTCCAAGGTGGGTGAGGTTGTGGTTTCTGATAGTGATGAGGATGAGGTTCTTAACACGTTCGACGAATCAGCAAATCTTTTTGGTGGAGGTCATGAGCGTGAAGATGAGTTTGATGACTATGATGATTACTCGAAGCAAATTTATGATCTTCCAGGGAATTTGGATGCTCTTAATGCCATTTATGGCTTTAATCTCCAAGGTCGTAGGAAGTAGTTTATATTTTTGTCCGAGTCTTTCAATATTATGTGGTAGTGGTTTTGTTTTCTTGTCTAGAAAATAGGAAGTATCTTGTTATGTAAGCTTTTCACCTATGTAACGGGCTGAGATACGGGATTCACCCATATCCGTTGTACTTAAATATTTTTTGGAGTAATATATTTACCGGGCCGTTGACCTTTTACCCAAAAAAAAAAAAAAAAAAAAAAAAAACTTAATAAAACAAATCATACCCAACTTATACTCAATTTTAATATGAGGTACTCCACTTTTTTATAAGTTATAATTGCTTAGGATTAAACAAGTGAAATAAAAAAAATGAGATTAAAAGAAAAAAAACAACCGAAAGTTGGCCGAAATTTGGTCGGAGAAGAAGAAGTATGGTGGTGGTAACCTTGTAACCTATAAATCGTCTAATATTGCAAATAAAAAATAAGTTGGGTACATTAAATTGGGAAAGAAAAAAAAAGTAGAATACCTTAGGCCAGGTGCAATAACGACCGAGACCGACTCGGTCCTAGTCGGTCGAGTCGGTCGGCCTTATTGTGGGGAGGAGGTCGCGACCGAGAAACAAGCCCAAAACAATCATACTCGGTCTCAACCACGACCGAGTGTTTTACCCTTTTTTTTTAATTTTTGATCCAAAATCTTCCACACATTTATGTTAATAGCAGTTTGTGTGTATTTAGTGTGTGTGTTTGGATTTTTGGAGAAGATGATGTTATATATATATATATATATATATATATATATATATATATATATATATATATATATATATATATATATATATATGTTTGTTTTTTTTTGTTTTTTTTAATAGGTAGTGTTTTGGGCTTGTGAGCATGTGTGACGTTAAAATTGACTTTTTTTTTCTTTTCTTTTTTTTATATAGATATTATTTGTGAAAATGTAAAAAAAAAACCAAAAAACAAAAATAAAAATATATTATTTGTGAAAATGTTAAAAAAAAAAAAAAAAAATTGAACTTGGTCGCCCTTACTGTAGCACTGAATCGCCTGCAGGTCGCTGGAGAGAGAAAGCTGACGTGGCAGAGAAAATAAGGGGGATTAACCCTTATTTTCGGTCCTTACTGCATCCAGCCTTAGATTGAAATTTGATATAAGTTGGATACATTTTTGTGCGATTTGCCCAACAAATAAATAAAGGAGCAATATTCATAAGGTTTTAAGACACGATCACAAGACAACTCATGCAATGGGGTGGCAATTTCTGACATGACTTGAACTGGACCTTAAACTGACACGAAAATAAACACGTTCAGGTATAGTCTAAATAGGATTCGGATAGTGTTCGGGTCGACGATCTAACCCGTTTATTAAAAATGTCAGGTTCAGGTTGGAGATGGGTTAAACGGGTCGACCAGCCAACCCGTTTAAGATTTCTTTAATAAATGAAAAATTATATGTATCTGATTATTTAGACGGGTTAAACTGGTGGACCCGCAAACCCGTTTAACATGTTTAACCCATGTAATATGCCAATTTTTTTTTATATAAATGGGTTAATTGATCAACCCGAAACCCGTTTAACATATTGTACAACCTATTAAACCCGCAAAACCATATGGGTTAAATAGGTCACGTTCAGATTTTGTGTAAACAAGTTATGGTTAACAACGTTGACCCAATTATTTAAACAGGCCGTGTTCGAGTTAGGATTTTCGGACCCACCAACATGTCAACCCGAACATGTTAACATGAACCCGACCTGAATTGCCACCGGTATCATGCATGAACTTCCTTGTCTTCTGGTCATATCAGCCCCAACAACCAAGATTTTTTTTTGGGTAAAAGGGAATGGTTACCCCAACAACCAAGATATCAATGCTAAGAAGAAAATGTATAGTTATTGCATTAGAAGAAAAATAGGTATGTTAACACTTTTATGGACATGCTATACACAACAATATGGCTAAAAAAATCCAATGTGAAGCATCCATATATTTATTACTAGACATTCCCCACATCAAATTCTCAGCTTTTCACAACCGTATACACTTTACCTTTGTTTTTTTCCTAGTTTTCTTTTCTCCATCTCCAAAGCATCCATATAGATGTGCTCCTCGTGGCTCATGTTGATCAAAGTTGGAATAATTTGTTTTGTGCTCCATTTAGTCGATATTTTTTTAGCGACGATGATGCATGTTTGTTTTTCGACCACGATTCCTCTGTTTAAAATAGTTGATGGTGCTCGTCTATATATCAAGGTACGGTTTGCTTTATAATTAACTCTTTCCTTCTAGGATATTGTATTGCGTTATAATGGTAATCTGGTATCGCCGTTCTTAAAAAATATATATATAAAATAAAAAATAAATAAAATGGTAATCTGGTATTGAAATCTTTGCTTCTCATTTTAGGGCTAATTCTTTTTCTTTCAGTTTCATGTAATTCATAAACAATGAAGCTTCTGCTAATCAATTAATTTGGAGTCGTTTGGTTTAACTGAATTAATTGTTCTTGTTGTTCATCTCTGATATTGATTCTCAAATCAATGGTATACATTTTTGTAATGAAGTTATCACGTACTTTACGCAGTGCCATATTTGAGGTGAAATGTTCACTTCAACCGATATCAACATTCAGGGCGTTCTTGGTCCATGCACGTCACTTGAGAATGTTTATTTAGTGCAATTATTAAATTTTTTACTCTACATATGTCATTCGGTCTGGTTGACTGATTCTAGTTTTTATTTGTCAGAACGGTCCATAGTTATGCATATTCTTTGACAAGGCTAGGCAGACCATAACCATAAACAAGCCTGTTTATATTCATTTTTTTACTAGGTTTGGACTTATTTCATTCGTTTAAGCTTGATTGTGACTTATGAGCCTATGTATTATATTGACTTTTTGACAACAATATTTTGTAGATATCTATATAGGACTGGGCAATCTAGGCAGCGGGTCACCACACTCATAAGAAAATACGCCATCGGGCCTAATAGGAAAACAAGCTTTAATACGTTTAGCTGAAGAAACAGACTTATCTTTTCCATACAAAAATTTTACAAAATAAGAAAAACAAGAACCGTGTTCAAATATGTTTTTTCGGGAAACCGAAAATTCCTATTTCTCGACATATCAAAGAAAAGTACAAAACGTGTTTGTTTTCCTTGTTTCCTTTGTAAACCCGAAACCCCCCATCTCATTTATGCAAACAGAAAATACAAAATCAACTAAACACACGGTAAGATCTTTAAACCATATTATCCTAACCAAAAATGTAAGGATATACGTTTCTTGGGAAACGGTTAGTGTGGATACTACGCTTAAATTTATAATGAGACCTGCTTATGTACTTGCTCAAGTGATACTCACATGGATAGGTTAGTGTGGATACTACGCTTAAATTTATAATGAGACCTGCTTATGTACTTGCTATCATTAATTTTCCACGTGACCTACTAGCTTGTGTGCTTAATTTAATTTCCAAGATTCTCATAGTTGCTTGGTTGCTTTACAAATTATAATGAGAGCATGAGAAACGGGTGTTAATACTTATGATGGATTTGGTTTTTGATATGAGTTATGTAAGCAAGTAAAAAGAGTGATATGATGGCAGATTGGTGATATGGCTACTGAACACACACTGAAGATTGGATTAAGGGTTATGTGAAACTCTAATGTGATTGGATAAAGAAACACACAGGAAGAATGGTTTTGTTCTCGGCTGAGTTAGACACACACAAGAAGGATTTGGATTTAGTTTCGGTTCTTAACAGACTTATGGCTCGTTCTTATTGCTCAATTGATTACGAAGAAAGGTTTTTATCACCTATTTGATGATGAAGTGGAATTTCACAGGTTTGTGTTTTATCATACCTTTTTGGGGGAGGTAACTTGTTCGTGCGTTCAGGTGACTACGAATTGACAAACACTTGAAGGAGTTACGTTATTGTGCTCAGTGATTATTGTCAAGAGATTGCGATCTCCCTATACGTCAAGTATACGTTCGAAGTCAGTTTTAGTATTAGAGTTTCACATAACCCTTAATCCAATCTTCAGTGTGTGTTCGGTAGCCATATCACCAATCTGCCATCATATCACTCTTTTTACTTGCTTACATAACTCATATCAAAAACCAAATCCATCATAAGTATTAACTCCCGTTTCTCATGCTCTCATTATAATTTGTAAAGCAACCAAGCAACTATGAGAATCTTGGAAATTAAATTAAACACACAAGCTAGTTCACGTGGAAAATTAATGATAGCAAGTACATAAGCAGGTCTCATTATAAATTTAAGCGTAGTATCCACACTAACCTATCCATGTGAGTATCACTTGAGCAAGTATAATATTAGATCTCATTATAAATTTAAGCGTAGTATCCACACTAAAACTGTTGGATCGATATACTCTGACCAAACTACTTTGTAGCCTGTAAAGGTTTAACAATATTGAGTAAACTCAACACTATTAATATTGATCACTGTTTTACCTTGTAAAGTATGCGGAATCTACTAACACAAAGCTTAAGAAGAACTTTTATATTAACCAAACTTTGAACTTGCTTTGTTACACAGATTCACTAACAATCCCTAACTATTAACTTTGATCGACTTCTAAACGTATCTAAGACTTGTAAAACTTATATCGACTAATACCTCTTAAGGCTCTTTATATAGATAACCTTAAGTCGGTTTACAATATGTAATCCTTGAACGACAAGTCATTATCCCTAACTAATTCTAGAATATTCGTTTAATATTACACATTAATCCTTATCTAATATTGTACATCAGTCCTTGTTTCCTTCGAAGTACTTTAAGCATTCTTCAGTAACAGCACTACTTTGACTTTATTCTTCATGCAGCAGGTACTTTGACATTATTCTTCATGCAGCAGTACTTTGACATCCAGAAGTACTTTGATATTTTATATCCCAACAATCCTCCCCTAACTTGAACTCTACTTGCTTGATTTCAAGTTTCTTTGTTATCTTTAATCTTCAAATCTTTAATCATTCAGAAAGACTGTTTCTTTATTCCTTTTCTTCTATCTGTCATATGTCAAAGTACTTCTTCATCAGCATCATATCTTCCATTGTATCTTCTCAGCAACTCAGCAATATTTTGGTACAAAGATCATCAAATCTTAAAAGTTTCATACTATTCTCATCACTTCCAAGTGTGTTAACTCCTGTGAGAGGTGAATCATTGAAAATTATGATTTTTAGCAAATCATCAGCTATCAACGGATTTGATATGTCTTTACCATTAGCCGTTTGCTATGGACTAGCCAACTCTTGATCACTTGGATGTATGGTGAGTTGATAACCTAGTTTTTGGTAAACTATCAACCATCAACGGATTTGATTATCACATCAGAGCCGTACCCTCATGATGAGTCAAACTCTTTCTTGTCTGTTCAACATGGTGAGTTGATTACCATTTGTTGTGCAGTATAAATACTAACACCATGTGTTTCTTTTCAAATCCTCTTTTCTTTTAAACATCAAAACATTTTATTTTTATTTTAAAGAACCTATACTGGTTTATATCAGCAAGCAGTACTTTGATAAAGTACTGTTTGTTTTTGCAGTACTTTGAAAAATACTTTATTTTACAAAACAAATCATACCAGTATTATGCAATATTACTCTTCAGACTTGATCCATCTGATAAATAGCTTGATAACATCCAAAGCTACTTCTGATTCATTTTCAAGTTCCATTCCATGATCCAGCATTCTGAGCATAATTTCTTTAATCAATGGATATCTCCTCTCAGCCAACATGTGAATCATAGTACCATCTTCCATCTCTAGTGTATGAACTCCTGATGATTCAAAGAATCTCCATCTTGTTATTTCCCAATTCTCTTGATCATTCCAGAGAGGATCAACACTTGTTTCTTCAGTATCCCAGATGGTAAATAAGTCTCCAAGCAAAACTAATCCCACTCCTGAAGCTTCAATCTCTGCATAGTATGTCTGCACTTGCACATTTAAGTCATAAAGATCTGCCCTTGTGATACAGTGCAATAAATCCCATAACATATTGAATGGTGTGAAGCTTTCATCTTCTCTCTGGATCATAAAATAATTTCCCTCTTTTGATTCAACCACAGAAAATGAGATTATCTTGGACTTCTTTCCAGAATCTTTAATCTTCTTATTCTCAAAATCAACAACTCTAAAATAATTTCTGGGTTCATCAACTGTATCTTCATGAATTAACTTCAGCCTTTTTGACAATTGATCATCCTCAGCTAATTTCTTTCTTGTTAATCTCCTTTGCTCAGCTTGTTCCTTCCTTATATCTTCTAATTTCTTCTTTCTATCAACTTCCATAGGCAGTTTTCTACTTCTCTTCTGATATCTTCTTGTACTTTACCCCACAGAGCTTTCACTTCTGGATACCTTTTCAAATGCAAATTCTTGTATCCCTTCTTTCTCAAGAACTGTATCATCCAGTTTATTTCCTGAGCTTTGGTCATTGGCTTCTTTGTAATTGGCCTACTGACTTCTTCCAAATACTCAGCATCATATTCAGGTTGTTGCTTTCTAGCAAGCTCTAAATCATCTGCAGTCTCTAATTCTCTAATCTGAGCAATAGAAAATCTCTTCTTCTTCTTCTTAGTATCTTTCTGAACCATTATCCCTTTCCATTTATCTTTTGGATCTAGTTTTTCTTATTCAGAAGTACTTTCATCATCTTTTTGTGCAGGCTCAGATATGTGTATTCCTCCAGTAGGTCTCCTTAAATTCATCATAACTTGAGCAATTGTTTCATCATCACTAGCAGTATGTACTCTTTCTTCTTCTTGTTGTATAAAAGTGGAAGGACCAGCTTCATCTTCATAATTCTTTGTAAAAGGTCCAGCTACAGAAGTTCCAATAGCAGTAATATCTTGTTCAGCAGTACCTTGCACAACACTATTTTCAACAAAAGTACTTTGAACATTATTTCCTTCTAAATCAATTTCTTCTGTATCACCACTTTTTACATCCTCATGCTCAACTTCAAGATTAATTTGCTCTGTCTCACCACTTTTTCTTTGAGTACTGTTTTGAGGAATATTTTCATCTTGATCATTCTTTTCTTCTGAATATTGAACCGTATCATCAAATCTATCCAAATTATCATCCTGATTCCTCCCCAATTTGATAGATGATGATTTCCTATGCCTCCTCTTGGATTTAGACTTATTCTTTGTAAATTTTGGCTTCTGTGACTGCTTCTTTTCTTTCACATAAAGCCTAAAATTCTGAACAAGAGGCCAGAAAAATTTCTTCAATCTTCTGAACTTCTTTCTTAGCTTTTTGATTTCTGCAGCTTGAGCATTAACAGTTGACTTCTTCTCCAATTCTTGAACCAAATTAGAAGTACTCTCAGTACCAGCCATTCCCTCATCTCCTCCAGGTGTTTGAAACCCACCTGTGGAAGTATAATCATTGGGAGTAGGTACTTGTGAATCATATGAAGCAGTACCTTGAGGATCAGTACTTTGTGGAGAAGTACCTTGAGCAGAAACAGATGTATCCAAAGAAGCTGTGACTGTGGGAGTCCTTTCACCTGAAACAACATGCTGAGGGGAAACAATAGGTGGTGTGGGGGTATGTACTGAAGCAGAATGCTCATCAGAGTCAGATGGAGCATCATTATTAGAATGTGCAGAACCACTATTGTCTTCTTCATCCCTAACAGCTTGAGCTACCTCTAACATATAAGCATTAAGAGGTGTATTCCTACCCGAAAAATTAACTCCCTTATTGGACATAAAAGTGAAAACTTTAGGTGGCATCCTAATGGTAGGTACATAATCCTGAGGTTTAGGTATACCATCTAGTGGATTCTCTAAAAGCAATTGAACAAACCTAGGATACATAAGAAAAGGTTTGCCAGCCTTAATATGAGTAAACATACCTTCAAGGATCATGTATGAGAAATTGAAAGGCTGATTGGTAATAAGACCAACAAAAGCAGAAGCTATGGAATGACTAAACTAATCCCAAGCAGTACTCTTTGGACTCAAACAATGTAGCAAAACATGAATAAGAAATTTCCAATGAGGACTAACCATAGCCTTCTGAAAAGTAAGCTTAGTCAAAGAACCTTCATACCCAATATCTCTGAGTGTATTCCAAACTTCTTGTTTCCCAAATAAAACAGAGCCTCCTTCATCATCAAATAACAAAGCCTCCCTGATTGAAGCTTCTGTAACTCGTATAGCTCTCCCAGCAACTGTAGCAGTAATGATATCCGCTCCATCTTCAACCTGTGACGTGGCTGTATCCCAAAAAGCTTGAATCTAGGGTCCAATAATCTCGGGGTTGACAAGGATGGAGTAACAGATGTTGGTACCAGTGAGAAAATCAATAATACCATGAAAATCAAGGTTTTCTTGGGTTTTCTCAAGGTTTGCGATCATGTTGTGTTTGGTGTTGGTACGTCGATTAGCCATGATGATTAGGGTTAGAGTGAGAAAAGTGATGATCGATGCAAAGTAGGTATGAGTTAATAAAGGTGAATAAGGTGAATAAAAGGAAAAGATATGAGGTTTTTATAAGGATAAGATTACAAAAAATCACGGTTAATTAATGATTTTACCGTTATTTTTGAAAGTAAATATCCCATATCTTTCGAAAGGTTGTTAGCCGCAAATCTGACCATTGGAACAGTATCTTACACGTCAGCGAACCCTTTTAATAGCACCAAACAGTACTTTCCATAAAATATGGAGCAGTACTTTCCGTTATAAGCTCACACAGTATATTGACCAAAGTACTTTCCCACTAAAAATCTTGAATGTTGACCATTTGACCAAAATAACTTTGAAAGTCAACCCTTATTAATGACTATCTCCCCAAATTAAATCCCAAAGCTACCAAGGTAAGTGAACTTCAATACACTTCATTAAATGCCCATTTACCTTTACCTTGCTTATAAAAGCAACTTCATCAACAACTTGCAAACACCATATTTTCTCTTAACAACAACAAGTAAGCACAATGAGTCACATTCCAATTGTGAACATCTCTTCAGACTCAGAGGGCAACACAGATCCAGAGATAAGTTACTACTCTGATTCTGAGTTTGAAGATCCAGGATGGTCAGACTATTTTCCTCCTCATGTGCAATGGATGAGACACCAAGAAGCTTCATCAACAATAAGTGCAGCCAACTCTACCATAACTGATGCAGGTAGTACTACTAGCAAAAAGCCCAAAAAGAAGAAAGTTGTTACAGGTGCATCTTTGGCTAAAGAGCTTCCACATGCTTTGACTCAAGCCCTGGAAACAGCTATTCAGAACATGAAGTGGCCTGCTCCAAGAAAAGAAAGGCCTCCCAAACAGGTTCTTGGCCTGGCTTGCCCAAGAAAACAGACTTCTTTTGATGACAAGAGAAGGACTGCTCAAAAGGGAAAACAAAGCTATGAGGGCAAGGGAAAAAGGCCTATTGAGTAGGTGTGTGGAGCTTGGTAGTAGGTTGATGTAGTCTTGTGTTTGTGTTGTCTTTGTTGTGTCTGTGTCTGTTACTTGAAAACAAGAATGGTGATGTACTCTGAATGGTAGTTGTAAGAACCTGAATGAATAAAATCCTTTCTTTTGAATGATACATGTAGCCTCCCCTCAAATAATGACTAACTAATAACTACTTATGCCTCCCCTCAAAAATAGCTTACATATTAATCATGCCAATACTCACAACCAAAAAAATAAATCTTGAAACATCAAAGCCCTTTGTGAGTAGATCTGCTACATTATCATCAGTATGAACTTTAACCACATTGATAAGCCTTTGTTCATAGCAATCTCTTATAAAGTGATGTCTAATCTAAATGTGCTTGGTCTTGGAATGATAGACTAGATTCTTGACAATACAGATAGTACTCTCATTATCAATATTGATAGGAGTATTCTTGAAATTGAATCCATAATCCAGAAGCTGATTCTGTAACCAAAGTACTTGTGCACAACAACTTGCAACAACTATATACTCTGCTTCTGTGGAAGAATTTGCTGCAATTGTTTGCTTCTTACATTGCCATGACACTAATCTGCTTCCAAGGTACTGGCATCCTCCAGTTGTGGATCTTCTGTCATAGTTATCTCCAGCATAATCACTATCTGAAAATGCTTGGAGATGGAAAGGTGAATCCCTAGGATACCATAATCCTAGCTTAGGTTGTTGCCTAAGATACCTGAAAATCCTCTTGACAGCATTCAAGTGAGATACTTTTGGATTAACTTGATGTCTTGCATATAAGCTCACAGCAAAAGTAATATCAGGTCTTGATGCAGTTAAATACATAAGACATCCAATCATAGACCTGTATAGTGTGACATCAACATCTTCTCCATCTTCATCTTTTCCCAAAAGGTTTGTTAGTATCCACTGGTGTAGATGTAGGCCTAACAGTAGTGAAAGTTTCATCTTTAAAGCATAAGAAAAAGACCCAACTAAATCTGCTACAGTCATCTGTTACAACCAAGCAGTACTTCTTCTTGTTCAGACTAACAACTGAAACAGGTCCAAACAGATCCATGTGTAGCAATTCCAAAGGCTCTCTAATAGTCTTCTCATCAATCTTCTTACAAGAGGCCTTGTGTTGTTTACCCTTCTTACAAGCAAGACATGTGTGATCATTCTTGAATGTCTTAGAAGGTAAACCTCTAACTAAATTACCTCTGACCAGCTTATTGATGTTTTTGAAATTTACATGTCCCAGTCTTCTGTGCCATTGATGTGCTTCCTCCATAGATGCTCTTGCAATCAAACATGTTGCTCTTTCAGCAGAATTAACATTCTTTAAGTCTATGTTGTACACATCATTAGTTCTTGGTGCTCTCAGCAACACCAGGTTTCTATCTTCTAACTTGAAATCAGGAGAAAGTATAAGACATTCTGTGTCAAAGAATAACACAAGGTACTTCTTATCACAAATCTGAGAGACTGACAAAAGATTAAATTTGAGCTCCTTCACATATCTAACATCTTCAAAATCAATGTTTCATGCCTTGATAGTTCCTTTGCCAGTTATTCTTCCTCCATCAGTATCATTCCCAAATGCAACTTTTCCTCCAAAATAAGCTTTAAAATCTGACAAGAGCTCATTTTCTCTTGTCATACTGCCAGAGCAACCACTATCTACAATAAGATGATCTTTAAGCTCCTCCTCTGGGTTGCCCTGCATTCACATGAAAAAGGTTATTTATTTTTAGGAACCCAAGCCATTACTGACTTGTGTTCCCCTTGTGGAGTGACATACTCAAAATTTTTGAGTGTGTAATCACCACTGTCTTTGAAAGCATGATCAAGAATTAAGGTTTTTGTTTCCAAAACTGTTGATTTTTCAAGATCATTTGTCCCCTTTTCACCCTTAACTTCTGAAAGTACTGGTTTTTCCCAGCAGTACTTTCTTTCTTAACCCATTTAGTTGTAACTTTAGGAATTGGGTTCTGAGTCCTAGCATCTTTTCTTGTGTTGTAAGGCTTTCTAGGGTTGTAATAGTTGTGCCTCCTAGATCTTACACTTGAGTGTTTGCTAGAAACATTAGGGAACTTTCTATCAGTACTTTGTGAAGGTACTGAGGGTTTGGAGTATGACCTTTTTTGATGAGGGTACATATAGTCTTGTGAGAAATTACTATGGTTGACCCTATTTGTATAGTTCCAAACTGGTTTGTTATCCCTTGGCTTATTCTCCCTATAACTTGGTTGTGCAGTTCTGGTCTTTGGATATTTGCTTAGGTATTCTGAATGATAATCACAGTCTTTAATCAAATGATGAGGACTATAACAAACATAACAGACCTTTGGACCAATATCTCCAAATCCCCTTCCATAAGTGTTTCTAAAATTAGCAGTATTTTGAAAGAATTTTCTTTGAGGTACTGCTGAGTGATCAGCAGTATTTCGAAAAGAGTTTGAAGGTACTGCTTGTTTTGAAAACTTGGTCTCTTCTACCTTAGGTGCTTCAACAGATTTTTCTAAAGTTTCAGGATTAAATTTACTTTTAAGCTTTTTCCTAAACTCTAGATTATCTACACCGTAACAATCAACATCTTTTCTAGGTGGTTGAAAGCTACCTGGGGGGTGAGGAATTGCATTATATCTCTTTTCTTTCTGAAATACAGGAGGTGTAGGACTAGGGGATTCCTCATCACTAGAAGTGTTTTCATCTAGACTTATGAACTCTTCATCACTAGTGGAGGTATCAACTGTAAGATTTAGTTCCTTGCTCTTAAATGGAATACCTTCATTGCTATTATTATCATAACCTAGGCCTGTCTTAATATTAGATGTTCTTTGCTTTTCAACAAATTGAACATGTGACACACCTGCCTCATTCCATACAGCAAGTTTTTCTAACAACTTATCCCTTTTAGCAGTCACTTTTTCTTGTTCAGACACCTTGCAACCTAGTTTCCATTCATTTAACTTAACTAGGTAATCCTGTTGTTTATATGTTTCAAGCCATGCTACTTCATTGTTTTCATGTGTAAGAATTTTGGCTTCCATTGACTCTAAAGTTAATTGATAACCAGTTATCTCAGCCCTAGCTTTTTGAAATTTATCTCTTTCAGCTACATACTCACTAAGTAACTTTTGATACATATCATTACACTTAGAGCATACCTCAGAGTTAGTGGATGAACTTGGTGAAGCAGCTACCATAGCAAGCTGAACAGGTGCTTCTTCAAACTCCATGCTCCAATCAAAGCTTCCTAACTCATCTCTTGACTCCAAAGCAGCATATCCAGGCTCTTCATCAAATGATGTGCTCCAGTCTTCCAATGCAACCATTGAATAGGTTACAGGTTCATCATCAAACTCATTGGACCAATCAATCTCTGACAGATTCTCTTGAGCAACCAAAGCTTTTGGTTTTGGTTCAGTAATTGGAATCTCTTTTCTTTCAGGCTTGGGTGGTTCAATCATCTTGTTTGCTTGATACTTTGCAAATTTGCATTCCCTTGCAAAGTGACCAGTCCTTTGACAGTTGAAACACTCAATCTTGGACTTGTCAAATGTTATTCCTTGTTTAGCTCTGAAGTTGATGCCTTTTCCTGTCTTGTTCACATACTTCTTGATCCTTGCAGTGAGCATGGCAACTTGCCATCTGATATCAATTTCTTCCAAGGCATCATCATCTATTCGCAATACATCTTCTTGATAAGTGACTGGTAGAGATGCTTGTTGAGCAAAGAATGAACATAGAACATCATCTGAGGTGGGGGTTAATGATTGTGATGATTTGGTGGTGACCATTGTTGTGCATGGAACCTGTGTTTCAGTCACAGTACTTTGAACAGGATAAGCAGTACCTTTGTTAGAAGTACTGCTTCTCTTTTCAGAAAAGACAAAAGCAATGTTCTGTTGTGTGCTTGAACCTGTAGTACCATTCATCTCATGCTCATACACCTTCAGATTGTTGTAAAGATCATCAAAGTCCATAGTATCCAGCCCTGATTGTCCTCTGATCATAGTAGCAACTACATGCCATGCTGATGGCAAACTCCTCAGAAACTTTAGATTAGCATCTTCAACTGATGCCTCAGCATCATATAGTTCTAACATACTCAGAAGATGTTGGAATCTTTCATAAGCAGAATCAAGACCTTCTCTTTCTCCAACTGTGAAAGTTTCAAATTGTTGCTTCAGCAAATTCCTATGCATCTTCTTGGAAGCATCATTACCTCCAAACTTCTTCTTTATTGCAGCCCATAGTTGTTTGGCATCTTTGGCATCATGAAACTTTAATAGGTGACCATCAGGAATAGCAGAAAGCAGTATGTTGAGAGCTTTGTCTTGATTTCTTTTGGTGGCAGCAGGTACAGTAATTTTAGGTGGTGTTGGTTGTCCAGGTACCTCTACTGGTTCTTCAATTTGCATGTTTCCATTGACGATCACATCCCATAGTGCATGGTCTGTGATGGCAATGTACTGCCTCATCTTCATGGCCCATAGGTTGTACTCTCCCTTCTTAACAATAGGGATTCTTACAGCAGTGATTGAGGGAGCAGGTGCAGCATCTGTCGACATCTTGAAGGGTTTATAGTGAAATCGGTTTAAAGGTTTTAAAGGTTTGTCTTCTTAATCAGAGTTTCCAACACAAGCTCTGATACCACTTGTTGGATCGATATACTCTGACCAAACTACTTTGTAGCTTGTAAAGGTTTAACAATATTGAGTAAACTCACCACTATTAATATTGAAACACTGTTTTACCTTGTAAAGTATGCGGAATCTACTAACACAAAGCTTAAGAAGAACTTTTATATTAACCAAACTTTGAACCTGCTTTGTTACACAGATTCACTAACAATCCCTAACTATTAACTTTGATCGACTTCTAAACGTATCTAAGACTTGTAAAACTTATATCGACCAATACCTCTAAAGGCTCTTTATATAGATAACCTTAAGTCGGTTTACAATATGTAATCCTTGAACGACAAGTCATTATCCCTAACTAATTCTAGAATATTCGTTTAATATTACACATTAATCCTTATCTAATATTGCACATCAGTCCTTGTTTCCTTCGAAGTACTTTAAGCATTCTTCAGTAACAGCAGTACTTTGACTTTATTCTTCAGCAGTACTTTGACTTTATTCTTCATGCAGCAGTACTTTGACATTATTCTTCATGCAGAAGTACTTTGACATCCAGAAGTACTTTGATATTTTATATCCCAACAAGACCATTTAATAGATTTTTGTAATGAACCTCTGAAACATGTTTCAAACTTTCGTAGGTTGGAATGTAGCAAGAAGAAGGCTGATGTTGATCTATCAGTCCCAATGAATGTTGTGCAAGAGGTTAACATGAGGTTCAAGAATACTCTTTACGGATACTTCCTTGGTCAACGCCTTGCTTTTCCTGTTGTTGATTATTATGTTCGCAATGCGTGGGCTAAGTATGGTTTACAAAAGGTTATGATGAATGCTAAGGGTTTCTTTTTCTTCAAGTTTACTTCGAAGAAAGGTGTCGAAGATGTCCTTGATAATGGTCCTTGGTTGATTCGTAATGTCCCTATTCTACTTAAACCATGGACATTGAACACCAACTTGCTTAAAGAGGATTTGACTAACATTCCGGTGTGGGTTAAATTCCATGATGTTCCTTTAGCTATGTTCTCCGATGACGGGCTTAGCCTTCTTGCTACAGTGATTGGGACGCCCAAAAGGTTAGATGCCTTTACTAGTCAAATGTGCAAGGAATCTTGGGGCCGGAGTAGCTTTGCTAGGTGTATGATTGAAGTAAAGTCGGATGAGGTACTAAAGGACAGTCTCACTGTTGAGATTCCTTTACTTGATGGTACGGGTTCGACTATTGAAAAGATCCGGGTAGAATATGAGTGGAAACCGCCTCGCTGTGATAAATGTAAGGTATTTGGACATTCTTTGGTTGAGTGCCCTAAGGTTGTCATACCGAATGCTCAACCTACTATGAATGCAAGTGATGGTTTCCAGCCTGTTAACAATAAGAAGAAGGGAAAGCAAGTTGCTTCGAATTCGGGTCGAGTAGGTTTTACCAAACCTGTGGTGGGTAAGCATTTTGAATATCAGCCCAAAAAGACTCTTCCGGAATCAAAGAAAGCTAATGTCAGTAAGAAGAAGGCTTCCGTTGTGGCTAGTACGAGTGGAACCAAGATCACTACTTCTAATCAGTTTGACGCTCTTAATATGGATGATACAGATGGTTTTGGTATTCCTAAGGTTGTTACTAACAAGGATGTGGATGCTGGCAGTACAATGGAAGTTAATAAGGATGAGTCGGTTACGACTGGTACTAATTCACAAGTCCCTCTTGTGAGTGATACGCAAGAACCGCTTGTGAGTGATTCTATGGGAACAATGGAAGTTGGTTCTACTCCTGTTGTTGAGAAAATTAGTAAGCTTGAAAAGCTGCTGATCGATGGGAAAGCTACTCTTGTGGATGATGCTGGTCATCCTATTCCGTCTACCTCTATCACTAAGAGGGCTAACCCATTTTCAAAGGTGGGTGAGGTTGTGGTTTCGAATAGTGAAGAGGAGGAGGTTCTTAACACGTTCGATGAAGCAGCAAATCTTTTTGGTGGTGGTCATGAGCGTGAAGATGAGTATGACTATGATGATTATTCGAAGCAAATTTATGATCTTCCAGGGGAATTGGATGCTCTTAATGCCATTTATGGTTTTAATCTCCAAGGTCGTAGGAAGTAGTTTATCTTTTGTCAGAGTCATTTCTATCATGTGAGTAATGGTTTGTTTTCTTGTTTTGAAATAGGAAGTATCTTGTTATGTAAGCTTTTCGCCTATGTAACGGGCTGAGATATGGGATTCACCCATATCCGTTGTACTTAAACGTTTTTTGGAGTAATATATTTACCGGGTCGTTGACCTTTTACCCAAAAAAAATGTAAGGATAGAAACTAAGGGTCAGATCTACAACACTTTGAAAGTAGTTTACATGCAAGTGTGTTTTTCACGTGATCCAACCCACATCTCAATCGACCAACTTAAAAATAATCGAGGTTTATTTAACAAAATTAGCACTAAGCCATGAGTGACTAGAATCATATCTGTAAACCACATTTCGGCTCAAATGATAGCAAGTACACCTGTAACTTATAAGGAATAAACATTATTTTCTTACCTTTTAATTTCTGCTCTGAACGATTCGCGTATTAAACTTATCTTGCTTTTGGGCCCCCGTGTAAAAACTTTGACCTAATTACGTAAATTCTTCTACGGTCTTCATTTCATCTTTTATTTCGTTTTGCTATAAACATACCAAAAGTCTTTTTATTAAATATACTTTTTAACTTATAAGAAAATTTGTATTTTTCCATAAGAGTAAATTACATAAATGGTTACTATGGTTTGTCGATTTTTTCACATTTAGTCATTGAATTTTACTTTTGACAAGTTCAGTCATTAAAGTTTTAAATCATTACAAATGCAGTCCAATTGCGTTATATAAATGGTCACTGAAGTTAACTGAATATGTTACAATTTGAAACCTTAAAAACTGAACTTGTCAAAAAAAAAGTTCAATGACTAAATATGAAAAAAAATCGATAAACCATATTTACCATTTATGTAATTTACTCTTTCCATATAGTGGACAAATAAGGTTGTACCAAATAGTAGTGCATTATTTTGCTTACATGTTAAAATTGAGCATTTCTATAAGCTAATAAAAGTTAAAACTGAAACTCAATTTGATCCACTATTTAATTTTTATCTAATTTATAAAATATGCTAAAAAAAACATATGTGTCAATAATGTAGAGAAAAACTATAGAAAAATAAAGGTAACTAATAAAACTTTAGTTATCATATATATATATATATATATATATATATATATATATATATATATATATATATATATATATATATATATATATATATATATATAGGGGCTTTATTTTCAGAACCCTGTTAAGTGCGGGAACTACGAGAACTCCAATTTTGCATTAGAAAACATGCATGTTCATATAAAACATGTATGTTTTCTTACATACACATGCTTGCGTATTAAGGTGTATGTAAAAAAACATACATGTTTTATATGAACATGCATGTTTTCTAATACATAATTGGAGTTCTCGCAGTTCCCGCATTTAAAAGGGTTCTAAAAATAAAACCATTTTGCATTGATTTATTGCACTTAACAGGTTTTTATATAAACATGTATTATGTGTATTAAGGTGTATGTAAGAAAACATACATTTTTATATGAACATGCATGTTTTCTAATGCAAAATTAGAGTTCTCGCAGTTTCCGCGCTTAACAGGGTTCTAAAAATAAAGATACAATATATATATATATATATATATATATATATATATATATATATATATATATATATATATATATATATATATATCATAACCTATATAAAGCACAAGTTTGATTTCTACTTTTAGAAACAATAAATCAAGAAAAATACCTCAAAAACACCACAAAACTACACGTGTCATTTACATCCGAAATAGAAAGATTTCACAATTTTTTGAATCATTATTCAGATGATACTTTCAACCGAAATCTTTGACTTATTTCAAAACTAAAATCCCTTTTAATAAGGAAATAGTATTGATTCTTTTTGAAACTATTGCAGAATTGTTTGAAACCAAATTGGCTTAGGAAATGCAAAACAAAACCCATAAAATAAGGAAGCTTTTGAATCAAAATCTAATTTATTTATTTAGCCGATTTTATGAAGATTAAACCATAACAGAGCATGGTATAATCATTGACCTATTAAATCATTCAACAATATTATCTTTATATTCAAAATCTTCCAACAAATATATAGTTATGATGATCCGATCATCAATTTCTAATTTACGTTAATGTATTAGGTGTTTTCAGAGACGGTGTTTTACGCAAAGGATGATCTATCAAAGATTAATGTATTAGGTAATCCATTATATGTTAAAATCAAGTACAACTTAAATAGAAGCTCTAATTTAGTCTTTTTGTCTTATGCATGTTTGGAAAGATGTGGATGGTGTATTGACATATGATGAAGTTGTTGAACTTGCATATTTTGGTGCTCAATATGAAACTTTCACATAGGAACATCCCTTTGGTAGGTTTGATATTATTTTTGTATTTGATCAAGATCTTCTTCTTTTTAAATATTTGAATAGATTTCGTGATGAATACAGAAGACATCTTGGTTGATAACTTGAAGTAGTTTGATGATGAACATGTATTGTCAATTCAAAGTCTTGGTACGAGTTTGTGTATAATCTTTTAAAAATGTTTATGAAACTATATATAGTGTGGTCATGATATATCATTGATGTCTTTCAATAAGTTTCTTTTATATAATTTGCGTGTCCTTTATTCTCTACCGACTCTTAGTTGCTATGCAGGGTAGATTAAACAAAGCTGAAATTGTGTTTTTACAAGGAGAGTGTCATCAGAGGGTATCGACTCTAGAAAGAAAGGTAATTCTTTTATTTTGCTAATAATGGTATAAAAACAGGGATAAAAAGGACTGAATAATCCGTAGTCAGGCAGTAAAGTGTTTTTAACAAGTAATGTCCAATACAAAGATACCGATTCAGTATGTATAGACAATTTTTTTATCTTTATTGAAGAAAAATTCATAGATGAAAGGTGAAAGTTGACTTATTTCTCCAACCTTGATTTTTATATGAAAGGTGAATGTTGCGATTAATACAGAGATTGCAAACATTTATGGCTGTTTTTTTTTCTTGTGATAAGTGTAGATGAAAGACCCAACTAATACGATGTGTGAAAACTCATTCATATACTTAAATGTACATATGTTTAAATTATGGCTTTACAATATTTACTGTTGCTTAAATGCACACTGAATGAAGCTAATCCCAAACACCCCTTAATAGTTTTAAGTTTGTTGTTTGGTACTACTTATATGATTAAAAAGGGACCGCATTTAGTTTGTTTCAGAGTTATTATTTCTTATAAATTATGTACTAAACAACAATGGTTTTACAGGTTGTGTATCTACAATTTCCATATCAAAAGAAGGGGCCAACAAGCCACGAACAGTTATTGAGATAGATCTTGGAACTACTGACTCCTGTGTCGGTGTTCACAAGAATGGTCACGTTGAGATTATAGATAATGACCAAGGAAACCGTATCACTCCATCATGGTTATCTTTCACTGATTCTGAAAGGTTGATTGGTGAGGTAACTAATAATCAAGTTGTAAATGCCGAGAGGATTGTCTTTGATATTAAGAGACTTATTGGGAGAAAGTATATCTTCAGTTTCTTATTTATTTGTAGATATTGACATTAAGGTGTTTAAAAAAATTGACAGTGTAACGTTTATGCGAGGTATGAGGATAAGGAAGTCCAGATGGATATGAAACTCGCCACCTACAAAATTGTGAAAAAAGGACGGAAAATATATCCAAGTCCAACTTCAGGGCATAGAAACTAAGATTTTCAGTCCCGAGGAAATAAGGGCCATGACTTTAACTAAGATAAAGGAGACATCTAAAGTTTTCTTTCGAAAGAAAAATTAAGGATGCAGTCGTCACTGTCCTTGGTAAATAACTAATAAAGCTAAAAACACGGTTTAGCTTTGTTCACATTAAAATGTTCTTTGATGATTTGTTTTTCGATTGATTTTGCAACATACTTTAGCGATACCCAAAGGAAGTCTACCAACGATGCTGAAGTAATTGTTGGCTTGAATGTTGCTAGAATCATCAATAAACCTATGGATGCTGCTATCGCATATGGTCTAGACAAGATAGGTGCCAAGAAGAAGTCGTTTTTGATCTTGGTGTTAGGACATTCGATGTCAGTATCTTGACCATTGGTAAGGGTGTATTTGAGGCTCATTCAACAAAAAGATACACCCACCTTGGAGGTGAGAAATTTACTATTTAACCTTTTTTATCAATAGGATATGCTTGCCTTTAAGAAGTCTTGGCCTTTGTGATTGTGTGCTGAAGTTTTTTTCTTTTCTGGGTGAGTACTTTTACCAGAAGATCATAGAATACTTCATACAGTTGATCAAGAAAAAGCAATAATAAGTCAGATTTTAAATGCTTTATTAGTTTATTACATGTTTTTATATCAACGAGATTAGGCTTCTCTGTTGTAGCCCAAATCTCTGTTGTAACCACATGTTGCTTCTCACTTAGGCTAACATAATCTAGCCGAGACATTTCTATTTATGTTGCCATTGACCAACACTTAAGCTCATTTTTAAGAATTTAAAGGAAGTGAATGGAGGTTTTTGTTCAACAGAAGGCTAATTTGCAAAGGTTTCCTTTTTACATCCTAATGGTATCACAGTTTGGTTTTCCGAAAAGTGGGCTAAAAAGCCTTGGTACATTAGATCGTAATTTGTTTTGTTGTTTTGCTTATGTCCAGATAAAGTGATGTCCATTAGTCCGTGCTAATACTAGCCTCAACGCATGCATTTTTGTGTCAAAGGTATCTATATATGACTTTTTCAATTTCAATTTTGATCTATAATGAGTTTTGTTAATAATAATTGCTCTAATGCTAGCATCGTCATCCCTAACATACTTATTCCTTTGGGTGGTAATGATTATAAAAACATATTATTAAACTTCACCATTTCTACAAGTTTCTTACTGATTTTTTAATTAGTATTCTTAGCTCTATTTAATAATGTAAACATGTTGTAGCGTATTTGAGAGTGGATCATCTTTGCTTTCACACGTGTACCTATTAGTTTTTTAGTTTTGAGTCATTAAATTGGGGTTTCTAGATACGTTAGAAATGCTTTTTCATGGTGTTTGTTGATAACATGTCTATTCTTAGTCACATGCTCCATATCATTTGGAGATGTCTTTCTTTGAAGAGTTGATACATTGAGATGTCTTGAAAACTGTCCTAAAGATACGCCTTCAAGTGAATAAGTTTTGCGGAGTTTGATAGAAATATAGACGGCTAGCAGTAAACAGAAGAACAATTCCCCCAGCATAAGAAAACTAGACAACACTTCAATATACATTGAATTTTGTGTGTACTTATCATTTGTTTGCATATAATTATAATCCAGGTCTCTAATGAATATATATACTATAAATGTCTATACTTCTCATTTGTTGGTTATGGTTTATTCATTACTTTTGAAATAGATAATTATGAGGTGTTACAAGTTGAAGTGTTATGAGTTTGATTACCGGTAATTACACCGACAAAACGACCGATGTTGTGTACAGTGAACCAAGCACTATTAAATAAACTCTGAAGTTTTCCTACTTTCTAGACAATATTTGTATGCGACATCTGCATTGAATGTAGGTTTACTTATCATGTGTTTGCGAAAGATAGACCAAACGCAGGTCTTTGCAACGGCACAAGGTTTTATTATTTCTTTAACACAATTTTTCTTTTTTTATATTCGTGTCACTCATTACACATTTTTTATGGTTTTTTTTTTGTCATGAGATAACCAACTTTATAAATACACATATACTGTTCATTAAAACGATTTTATAGAGCTAGCCCGCCCATCGGGCGGGTCTTGAAGCTAGTATATATATATATATATATATATATATATATATATATATATATATATATATATATATATATGTGTGTGTGTGTGTGTGTGTGTGTGTATATATATATATATATATATATATATATATATATATATATATATATATATATATATATACAATATAGACTTAAGTATAGTTATTATTTTTTATGTTTTGTAATAACTTTATAAGTTTAATAAATACTAGTAGAATTATTATTTATAAATATTATTATCACTATATATTACATTAATGTATTTGCATGAAATTATAAATAGAAAAAGGAAAGCACGAGTTACTATACCATATAAATGAATACACGAGATTATACGAACAACTCATGTTATTCTTCTTTATAAGTTTAACTCGCGTGTACACGAGTTTAATATTTAAATACAATTAAAATTATTATTAGCACAAATATGTTAATATGCATGACCTCACAGGATGTTGTGAGATGGAAACAGATAAACGAGATTGTACATATAGCTACGACACATATTTTTTTTTTAAAGTTCATTATGTGCTACCAACACGCATAATGTCTAAAGCATGATGTCAATAGTTAAATTTAAACAAGATCAATCTAAACACCTTTTTTCAGTCAAACAAAGTCAAATCCTTCATACAACAAAAATCTATACAAAATATTAATCAGTTCATACATAATGAGAAAATTATGTAAAACCTAAATGTGCACGACTATTATAACTATATAAATATAAAAGAACTATTATAATTTTATGAAAAAATCTTAAGCATTACAGAATCATAAATTTATTAATTGTCACAGTAATTATCATCAAAATAAAGTTATTAAAACATATCATACTTTTTCCAACTTGCTTTTAATTGTTTATTTGATTGTATTAAACTTGGTTATTATCAGGGGCGAAGCTAATAGAGTGACTAGTGGGTGCTAACTCATCCCTAATCAATCCACTTCATTCATTAACTATTTAGGTTACAAGCCGTTTTTCTACTAGTTTTTATATTCAACCCCTTTTATTCTATAGGCATGTCTACAAAATTCATAAATTGATAACTTAACCAATAAATAAAACACTATATATTAATTTTTGAAGCGATATATATATGGTTTTTTACGTTGAACACGGTCTGCCTCCTTAACTAAAAATCCTAGCTCTGCCCTTGATTATTATTATATAAACATGTGTGTTGATACGTATTGACATGTTGAAAGGGTCAACATTACCCGTTTATTTTAGTGTTACATTGTTGTGGTCATGTCTCCATAATAATAGGCTAGTGATATGCATGCAAGTTTCTATTTTGTAGGGTAGTTGGTCACGTAGTTGTGATTGCAGTTTGCATCTTTGCTTATAAATTGTAATCTTATTATTAGTTATTATTATGAATGAATGGAGAATATTAAAGTCTAGTTCCTATCTTGTTTTTGGAGTCTTGCCCGCTCAAGGGCCTTATCAAATCACTTTCTTATCTAGTTTCTTGGGAGATTGACCATCTCAAATCGGTCTTCTAACAATGATGCTTTCATTGACTTACTCGATCCCTCCGAAAGGATATCCACCATCCCTATTGGAATCCTGGCTGCCATGGCCAAAAACCTCTCGAAACTTGTCGCCACCATGCCCGTAAAAAATGAAATGATAGCCGCATCAAAATCCAAACTTAACGCTGCCATTCAAAACCTTGCAACCCAAAACAAAAAGATCTCAGCTCTAATTACCAATACCGCTAAACCCGAGAAAACAATGGCTCAAGTTCTCATCGTCCCTTCTTCATCTATCACCAATATAGAAAATATCCCGGTCCAAAACACCACAACCGGCAATGCTACTACAAGCATCAAGAAGATTGACATCAGCGCACAACCGTCACTACAAAACCACCAAAAACACAACCACATCATCATGCCACTACTGAGCAACAATGGGCAGAAAATCATCCCGGTTAAACTCACCAATTCAACCTTTGATGGTTCCTACCTTCTCGATTGGATTTTTCAAGCTAACAAATATGTTACTCTCTACAACATTGCACCACCCCAACATATCGACATGAACAACTCTCACCTCACCGATGACGCTCTACGTTGGTACAAGCATTTATTTGGCAGTCACCTTCTCACCACCTGGGATGCTTTCACACGAGCCCTTGTCTCGGCCTTGAGGACAAGGCCGGTTTTTAGTGTTGGAATTAGGATATCATGACAATCATATAAAATAAACCAAACACATCAAGAGAGCATATGCGGAAGCGTTATAACAAGATCATATAACATGTAATTAATTAATCAAATATAAATAGTAAACATACCTTTGTGATTCTAGCCCGAACTAGAATCAATTGAAATCTTCAAATCAAGAACCCTAATTAGGGTTTATGTGGATTATAAGAATTACCCCTTACCTCTTTTGTAATTCAATCCAAGAATCAAACAATAATGTGTTTGAATCACGTTCTTGTACACACGTACTAATTCAAGAAAAAGTTTATGCAAGTAAATTAAACACAAAACTTAGTTGAAGTATGAAAATCGAATCCCTAAGGATTGTTTTAGATAGATCGATTTTAGACAAAGAGAAGGAGAGAAAACACCAAGATGTGTGTGTACAAGTTATGAGAAAACAATACATCTTGGGTTTGTATATATACTAATTGAAACTTGGAGCTCAAGGCACAAAGGAGGTGGAGAACCCCCTTGGCCGATCGGTTATGTAATCCCAAAGGGATTCCAGAACCTTCCCTTGTTTCCAAATATTCATTAGTATTACTTTCCTAATCTTCGTCAATAGGTCATTAGTCATTTTTCATTAAATACTAATTTCCATTACTAGTTTTGTGTTTATTAATAATTACGTATAACATTTATAAATAATTATTTCTTTTTCTCTTCATACGTATTATGTGCAATCCCGTGATCTCGAGTTCGATCCTAACATACGACTACTAAAATAATGTCCATAATCTAACAGCTCCCACTTGGACATATTTTAATAGTGTAATCACATCGGTTAGCGTCTTGCAACACGCCGATTCCTTTAGTACGATCTCGAGTAAGGCTCCTGGAAAAACCTTTTAATGATTTCTCATTATTATTATCCTTTTGTTTCTAATACCATGTTAATAAGGATACGGATTAAAGTCATTCCTTAATTAACCATTCTGTTTCTCGTTGTTAGTGATTGATCAAGATTACCAAATCATCTGAACATATTCAGGGAAGATCTTGGGCACGGCCATGCAAACATCTTGACAACCCTACGAGGGGCCCAGCAGTATTAAACTCCAAAACTAAATTTGAAGGAACAAATTCTATCTTGACTACAAGCAGAACCCACAAACTTTGTAACACTTTCGAAAACAACCCTTATGACTACCAGTTACGTATAGCGTTAAGTTGTTCCACAAAAATGTACTACATTCATGACACTTATCTTGCATCTCAAGTCTGAGGATAACTTCTCATGATATACTTAATAACAAAATCCATAAAGTAACATCATGTAGTTGGGATAAGTCATATATTCGGTATCATTGAATATCATCTGAAATGGCATGACTACGCATCAATATACTTTAAGTATATTATACCAACCTTCAGATTTGTCTTCATTTAATAATATTCCCATATTATTAACTGACAACGGACAATTTAGAATAACATTTATTCATGGATTAAACATACAAATATAGGATACAATTTATTATAAATTAAACATACCATGTATTTAAATTTATTATAATAATTGTTTAACATTCCTTATCCAAATACTAAATAGATCAATGCATGATAACTCTTGTTGATGAATTATGTCTCAAGTAATGACATTCATTCTTGTTGACAAGACATAAATCATCCAACTTTGATCTATCGGAATTTTGAGAATACTAATTTCAAGAATTCAACTATTGAAGTTCTTGTATATGCATACTCAACTATTTTGATAATGCCTTATAATCTTTCATAAATGTGTGACATCCTTAACCACCAATTTATGATAATCAAACTTCCAAACATTTTAAAGTTTTAAAGTATTCTTATTCTCTTAATGTATAATGCAACTATGCTCTTATTAAGCACAACTAGTACATATAGCCAAAGATGAAATCTTTACCATAACTAGTATTGAGTGTTATCTCAATTTTATTAGCATCATTGTATGCTACAACAATAAGCTATTAAAACTTCCCATAAACATTAATATCTATTGTGTAATGTTTGATGCCCTTCAAACTTTCAAGTTTGTTGACTATGACAATTTTCACAACAATTGAAAATTGTTCATCTATAGAATTTGGAAGCTATTCCAGATTTAGGATGTGATTCTATAATCAAACATATTCATTTAGAATATTACACAAGTTATCTAATAACTTTTTAATTAGATATTAATATTGCCAAATCATCTTGTAATCAAGCATGATAAAACAAAACATGATGTTCATGAAAGATCTTTGAGTCATACATAGATTTTATTCATGTCATTCATATCCATTTAGACTTTCTAAATAATATATCATGTTATATTAGATTCATTTACCACACATGTTTCAACAATAAACATTCATTCCAAGGTTATATGTCTTATTTCCTAAATCTTACAAGTAAAATTTCATTCCATTCTAAGACTTAACATTTACTTATATGGAATATTACTTTTCATATGTTTTACAACATATATGATTTAAGAAATTAAACATAATACTCCCACTAGCTTTTAGGAATACTTAGAAATTATCTTATTTCAATTATAAATCAAAACATGAATTTAATAATTAAACATAAGAGTAATCTTCTAAATGCATGCATTTATCCATCCATGGATTATTGCACTTTGTACACTTCCAAAGATTTATTTGAATTCATAAACTCCTTTTGATTACTATCGTCCTTGCTCAAGTAATTACTCCAGAAAGAGTTTTGATATTCTATTGTCAATTTCATAAATATGACAATCATAATCTTTATATATTTAATGTGTTTAGAAAAGAATATTCAATCACAGTTAATTGCTTAAGTGTAATTAATAATCTTGTCATAAGACATGCATTAAATATGTGCACAATATTGTCCATATGATTTCTATACAAAGATTTAAACCACAAGGGTTACCTAATCTTTGAAGAAACTCATCTTCATTTTCTAGTCTAACTATTAAGATAAACCAAGTTTTTAAAATTGATTATCTTTATGGACAACATCTTAATCATTCATACCATGTATACTTTACCCAATTTCATATTTGGTAATGTACCATAATGATTATCAGGTTTACAATAATCTTGTAAATCATAGCCCTCAGCATATTAATCAAATATCTGAGATATATTGCTATTCTATGAATGATAATTCCATCATCTTGAGATTTAACATTTAAATGTCAACCTTTATTATCATGTTAAGATTTAACATTCAAATGTCAAACTTAATCATGATATTTACTAGTGTATTTTAGAAGATTATGTATCTTATAATTTCATCTTTTAAAGATCAAAACTCCCACTTGCTTTTTGTAATTTAAAGACTATCTTTAAATACTTAGCAAATAAAGAAACAATAGAATGTTCTCTTTTGGGATATTACAAATACTTATTGATAGTTCCTGACTTAACTTTGTTAATAACCTCTTCATAAGCAGTTAAACAAATTTAGAACTTCAATTTAAGACTTAATGTGATTCATCATATTCATCACATTCTATCATATGATAATGTCTTATTAATCTTCTATGTTGGAGTTTTATTAAATATGTCCAAGTCATACTCAACATTCTAACCTTGATAACTTTTGGAAGAAAAGAAGTCATAGTTATCTTTAATCAAACAATATAATAAGAGTTTGATTTTCCTAACTGAACATACCATAAACATTTGATATTTCATTAGTATTAATATTGTAAGACAATCTAACAATATTAAAGATAACCATATTCCTTTTGACTTGTCTATTTACCAACTAATTCATTTTAATGGTATAATAATATTCAAACCAATTACATGCTTTATAACACAAGTACTTTTTACAAAATCACTTCATGTCCATGTCTTTACAAGAAAACATAAACTGTTATAATCCCACTATACGTTATAAGTCATTTAACAATTTAATAACTTCGTGTATATGTCTTAATTAAAAAACATAACAATATAACGTCTTACTTTATTATAAGTCTTGTAACAATTAAAAGACTCTATGTTTATATCTTTACAATGAAACATAAACATGTTTAACTAAAGTAATTATGAACACCATCTTTTGGTTTCAATAGTAATTTCAAGTTAATATATTATTTCACAATAATGTAAACAACATTATTTATTCATTTATTTATGTCATTCCAAGAACACATAAATATTCAGATTGAAGCAGCATTAGATTACTTTATTAATTTATGTCATTCCATGAATTCATAAATATACAAATTAAAGTAGTCTTGATATCATATTGACACATGTTCTAATAGGTATCTAATTTAGAAACTGCAAATTCTCATAGTTCAATTACATCAGTTGATCTGCTAGTAATAAAAATATGAAATTCACCTTGTTGTTGCAATCTAGTTAAGCTCTCACATAACATAAATTGTAACACCAAGTGTTTCTTGAATTAGCTTAGTATAATTCATATTAGAACATTATTCTAATTTAGAAACTGCAAATTCTCATAGTTCAATTACATCAGTTGATCTGCTAGTAATGAAATATGAAATTCACCTTGTTGTTGCAATCTAGCTAAGCTCTCACATAACATAAATTGTAACACCAAGTGTTTCTAGAATTAATATTAGAACATTATTCTCTTATCTTGTAGTCAAGAGAATCCATTAAATCATATCTTTATGAGTTGTTTCTTGCACACATTAAAGATAACATTTCTCCCATTTGTGCATGGAACAACCTCATATAGTTGATAAACAACATGCCATGCAATTGTTTATGTGTTCAATATGATCGTGTCATAGATTTTAGCATAACAAGTATATGTAAAACAACAATGTCTAGTAAGGAAACGTACAAGACTATCCTTAAAAGTATGAGTGTCTACACTTGGAAAGTAATTATCTTTAGCTACCAAGATGTCAAAGCTTGTAACTCCCACTGAGTTAAAGATCATTACAATAATTCCTTATTCAGTGATAAGTACACAATACTCCCACTGAATTTGACAACATTGTAAATGTTTCCTATCCAGTGAAAGAAAATAGTGTGCTTTTAACTTACCTACACCTTTGAATGTCCATATGTAACAATTACTTATGTACTAAAAGTGTATTCTACTACGTAAATGATGGACTATCCACCAAATGCTATTAACTTGAAAATTGGGCATGCAATTTCTTCCTTAATAGGTCTACCATCCTACAATGTATGTAGCACCTTTAAAATAGTTAAAACAACTAGTTTGTATTTAAACATTTTGCGGTAATTAGTCTAGATTCTAATTATAATAACTCATAAAATGTCATACATAATTTTCTGTTAACCAAATATCATATTTGTTACTAAGAATTTGATCACCGAATGAGGATGATGAAATCCCTATGAAAAATGTACGCAATTTTCTTAACTATTAAAAATTTGCTATGAGTTATATTAGAATTTAGACATATCTAATATTCCTATTATCCTTTCTCATTCATGAAAAGGAATAGGATTGTGTCTCACTCTTCTTTCATAGAAAGGATACTTCATTTGTCTTTTAAGTAAATTATTCTTAATCAAACATTTGTTTGAAAACAGAACGAGATCAATTTACCAAAGCCCAAAGTGCGTTTACGGTTTGAACGTTGCATTAATACATTAAAACGAATTACAAAATTCAATTTCAGTATTTTCGATAATTAGATCTTTAAGAAAATAAAATACCCATTGGTAAATATTCATATAAACCATAGTATTTTCTTAAAGCTAGGATCCTAATTGGCATAGTACCATTACATCAGTTGATCTGCTAGTAATGATAGTATTCAACAAGGTAATTGTCGAACAATAATTGCCAATATCATATTGCAATTCCTAGATTATTATGGGATTTACTTTCACAAAACTTTTGCAAAGTAAGCATGTTTCATCCCCATCTAATGCCTTGAGTCCAAGATCTCACTTCCTACTCAATTTAAGTCGTCTTACTTAAAAATTGCAAACTCACAAATCCATCACATCAGTTGATCTGCTAGCAATGAATTTATGAAATTTACCTCTCTATTGCAATCTCGCCAAGTTCTCACATGACGTAAATTACAACTTCAAGTGTTCTTAATTAGATGGCATTCGACTTAATTTTATAAGGGTATTAAATTTTGACGTGATCAAAATAATGTATGAAGAAGCATGCATACAACTTCATAACATTGGTTTTACAAAACATTTTTATTACCAATTTGCCAAGAGTAAAATAACAAAGTTTTGATTGAGGTATCGGGTTCACTAATTAAAGAATTACCAACAATTATCGTCCACTATATCGTACTTTTGCATAAGCCCTAAGGCTTAGTGTTTCGGATAATCATTGTGGAATTGTGGTGAATTCACCCTTAAGATGACAATGTACGTAATATAGTGATATAGGTAAGTCTAGAGTCGGAAACCAAGCAGTTGTAGAGAACCGGTAGGTGCATGAGCTTTAAAAACCCCTCTCTACAAGTACGTTTGATGGCAACCTTCGGTCCGCCTTTCGCACACTATGTACAAAAACATCAATCAACCAATCCTTTGAAATTTACTCTTAAAACCAAAACAATTTCACCATTTATTTAGTCCGTATTATTTTTCTATTCAAAAAATTACCCTTTTCGTTTATAAACATGTCTAACATAATAATAAACAAAAACAAGTAATATAAAATAAAAAATAAAACAACTAAATAAACATATACATAACATAACAATTAAATATGTATAAAACATGTAGCCACATGCAAATCTTATTCAATAGTCCTATTAATAATCAAATCTAGGTGTATAACGTATTTATTCAATTAAGGCTTTCTTCTTCTAGAAAAAAGAGCCACATACATCGATAAATCGATTGCGTAAGCCAAAACTAAACAAATACCACATAGCGCATACTTGATTACTTAATATTGGAGTCTTCCCCAATTCGACATCTATTAATAAATTTACATGTTTCGATATAACTTAACAATTAATTTATATTTATTTATACAATTTAAACCATTTAAATTATCACACAATAAAATCCATGCAAATATGCACTTTTTCATGGATTAAGCTTAACAATTAACATATTGCACCAAGATCGTTTACTAAAACGCATAACAAATTACATGACATCCTAGGGTTTCTAATCATATTAAAAAAATCAAAACCAAAACCCTAAAACCCTTTAAGGTCTAAATCGACCCATAAAAAAAATTAGGGTTAGGAATCTAAAAAAACCCTAAAAACATGTAACTAAACGAATCAAGATCCAATTTTTATGCGTTTCGATAATTAATTACACATTATAACCTGTCTCTGATACCACTGTTGGAATTATGATATCATGACATGTAACACCCCCAAAATTTGATACAGCGGAAGACTCAACAAGCTTTCGGGGTGCTACGGGGATTGGTATCCAAACACAAGACATAACAGAACGAGATAAAGTAAACAAGATAAAATACAACCACGCGGGGTTTTAAAGTTTACATTATCCCAAAAACATCCAAAGTCAGGCCCAAAAGAAACAAATATAGGTCCACAATAGTTATCAGAGTTTTAGAAATATAGATCCATAGCCGGTGCCAAATGCCAAGCCTCCAATCCCAAGCATCCGCAGAGCATCACTTAATTACCTGAGAAAACGTGCTAAAAGTCAGCTTTCGCTGGTGAGATCATAGGTTTAGATTCTTAATTCAATATAGTGGACATCTACGCAAAACGCTTGCTAGCTAGACCAGGGCTCAATCATCCAACCAAAATAATCCAACCAAAATAATCCAACCAAATCAAATCATCCCTATAGGTGCACGCTATAGCTCAAATCAATCCAACCAATAGCTTACCTAGCTCAAGTCTAGGCCTCGCTGCTAAATCAATCCAATAGCTTACCTAGTTCGGGACTAGGCCTCGCTCAACAACCAATCAATAGCTTACCTAGTTCGGGACTAGGCCTCGCTCAATAACCAAATCAATAGCTTACCTAGTTCGGGACTAGGCCTCGCTCAATAACCAAATCATTAGCTTACCTAGTTCGGGACTAGGCCTCGCTTAATCCTACCTAGTTCTATAAGCATAGCAAGTTTTAAATAAACAAAGCGATAATAGTCCACATAAAACATTTGCACGTTTCTCACCCCAAGTATTGAAAACAAAGTTCAAGAGTAAAAGTGGGGCTATGACTCACCTCAAGTCCAGAAATCCTCAAAAGAAATGATAGAAGAAAGACGTAAGTAATCTCAAGCAACTCACGTAACGGCGACTACTGACTCGGCACTTCCTAACAATATTAAACCCGTTCAGAAATCATTTCCTCAAAATCAAATATTCCCATTCCCGAACGTAATTCATTTTACTTTCCAAAATTAACCATTTCTCGAGTTTACTTCATATTCATTTGAAATTCGACGTTTGGTATCCATACGGGTGGAGGGTCGACACAACACAACCAAAAGTCTCAACAATGAACAAATAACAAGATAACTACAGGTCTAATGTTAGCCCGACACATTATTTAAATAATTATCGAAGCTTATTAAATCCGTCGATTTGATAATCTTCCATACTTATTTACGTAATATATCGTTCCAAAATTATACCCACTTAAAGCACATTGCACGTAAGTTTCTATTTGGTATATGTCGTAGCCCAATGAATTCCCTATATATATCGTCGAATCGGCCAAAATTCCACGAGACATATAGTAATTCATTACCCTAAAATATATACCACATCCTATGGGCGTCGTGGGATACGATGCCCATTAATATATCCATTTTATATCGTCAAATAACTCGATCTAGAATAAGTCATTCGATATATAAAATGTTTATATTAACCGTCATATATCCGTGACAACACAAAGTCACAATATAAGGCCCACTTGGACTTTAAAGACCCAAAAATTCGTATAACTCGATAAGTTTCTAGTTTATAATTAAAATCACGTTTTTAGTTGTTAGTTATTCGACGTAAAGTTCGTCATTATATATATATGGTTATTAGTTATAATAATATCCCGATATCTATTGCACCATTTTCGTAGTGTAATAACTATCGCTTTATTATTATACGTTTACTCGTGATCGTTTTATTATTAATATACGCATTTATATATATATATGTACGTTTAACACGTCTATATACGTATATAAACGATTATATTCTTAATAATATTATTACGAGTTTTATTTTTAATATCAACCTTTAAAGATTTATCGAGTCATAGAATTTGGTCCAATGTCCGAGTCATGACCCTCGGCTCATAGTCCAAGTCCAAACAATATAACAACCAAGTCATAATAGTAAATATAATAACTCCGTCCAACCAATCTCAAATCCACGTGCTACAACATGAGGGTCCGACTACGGCACCCGACTAACCTATCTCCGTCATCTAATAACCGTATCACAACGGTCCCCAATTCACTTTCGTCAACACATCTCCAAATATACTCAATTACAATAGATACCGCAACGCATCCAAGATAATAAACCAAATGTCCAAAAGGTGAAGATCACCCGAATAAATAATCACAAGTAACAATATTGTCCGAAACCAAATATAGGCGGGTTGAGTTACCAAGTCAACCCGGGTCAAACATAAGTTCAAGACATAAAACGGAGCCACACCCGAGACTAAAGAGTCTCGGCTAGCTCTTTGAGCTTGCTCGAACCAAAACAGCCCCTAGGGGGGTGTTCGGCCAAATACCAATCGACCACAAAGTCCAAATAAAAACAACCCATTCGACAGGACCCAAGGGGGTCACGGTCTTGCTCCCATCGAGCCATTACAACCCAAACGGACCGTTAGGGTCTCGGCAACAATCAACAACAACAACAAGATGGAGTGGGGAGGATCCCCATAGCCCTCGGCTCGACAAAACAAGCCACAAACACCAACTCCGAGACCTCGAGGGTCTCGATTACGCTCGACCCGAGCACCGAACCAACCAAGAAAACCATTCAATCAAGAATCCTTCCACCAAAATCGGATTCCAAACAACCCACCCAGATACCAAACATCATCTTTTAACCTTTTTCATCAAAACCCAATAATCTTGTTTATAAATCCATGAAACCCGAAAAACCAAAAACAAAACCGTGACTCTAGGTCACGATTCGAGCACAAATCCGAGTCAAAACTCAGCCTACCTTTATCCACCAAATAAGAAATCGAATGGATCTTCAATACCACACCAAGGAGTGACTACTTCGAGGTGAAATCGAAAGAAAAGAAGGGTTTAGGGCGCGTTTTGTGATGGATCTAGTAGGAAATGAAGTGGGGAATCGTTTGGTGATGGTGTTAATGATGGTGGAGTGGCGGTGAGGTGGTGGTAGCCGACTAAAGGGGCGGCGGCTAAGGAGGGTTAGGGTTTGGAGGTGATAACTTGAGAGAGAAAAGAGAGTAAAGTGGTAAGGGAGTTGTGGGGGTCGGTTCACACACAAGGACGATTCATAAGAAAGAAAAAAAATAAAATAAATTTTGTTTTATTATTATTAGTGATAGTAGTGGGCTAAGTAGCCCCAATAAACACACGGGCCAAACCCGAAACCTTTAATAATCAATCACTTTTTCCAACCGAACCCGTTCCAAAAATAATAAAATATCCGAATTCCGTAAAAATATAAATAAATTGTTAGGTCAACCTAGTGCCGAAGTCAAAGTAGTGCCAACAATAATGATCTCAAAAAAATAATAATTCATCACGTCCGAAACAAACCAAACCATAATTAAATAACTAAATCCCAAATACATCGTACGATTAAATCACGTACCAACATTTGTAAAATATCTCGTCATAATAAATTTTCAGAAATTCCATGTTTATTATATAAATGTAATGCGGGTTTTATAAAACGGCTCCCTATTTTGCCAGTTGTCACATCCTCCCAGCCTCAGAAAGAACCCGTCCCGGGTTTCTCTCGAAATAACCCATCTACGAAGTGAATAACTTCGGATATCTTTTCCGAAACTCATCCTCACGTTCCCACGTAAATTCCGGTCCGTGCCGCGAATTCCAACAAACTTTGATGAGTGGAATACGACTCCTCTTGAGTCGTTTGATCTCTCTATCCATTATCTCAATCGGCTCTTCCGCGAAATTCAAACTTTCGTCCACACGGATGTCCTTGATAGGTATAACTGGTGTTTCCTCTGAAAGGCATTTCTTCAGATTACTAACATGAAATACATCATGAACTTTACTCAGTTCCAAAGGTAACTCCAAACGATACGCTACGGGCCCAATCCTTTCCAGAATAAGAAATGGTCCAATGTAGCGGGGATTCAATTTCCCACGTTTCCCAAAACGTATCACACCCTTCCAAGGCGAGACCTTCAACATGACTCTGTCTCCAACCTGGAATTCTAGGGGTTTACGCCTTTGATCAGCGTAGCTTTTCTGCCTATCTCTAGCTGCTTGCAGTCGATCTCGAATCCGCGTTACTTTCTCTGTAGTTTCCAAGATAAGCTCAGGGCCTGTGAGTTGGCTATCTCCAACTTCTGCCCAACCAATAGGTGAACGGCATTTTCGACCATACAAAGCTTCGAATGGTGCAGCCTTAAGACTTGTGTGGTAGCTATTATTGTAGGAGAACTCCGCAAGGGGCAGATACTTCTCCCAGCCCTTACCAAAGTCTATGATGCATGCACGAAGCATATCCTCCAAAGTTTGGATAGTTCTCTCACTTTGGCCATCGGTTTGGGGATGATATGCAGTACTCATATCAAGTCTCGTTCCCAAAACCGTTTGAAGTGATCGCCACAATGCCGACGTAAAACGACTATCACGATCCGAAATAATAGATATCGGGACTCCATGATGAGAAACAATCTCTTTCACATACAACCTCGCAAGTTTTTCCACACTATCATCTTCACTAATCGCCAGGAAATGAGCAGACTTAGTCAAACGATCCACAATTACCCATATAGCGTCGCAACCGCTAGCTGTCTTTGGTAATTTGGTAATAAAGTCCATCGTAATCCGCTCCCACTTCCAAACTGGGAGTTCTGGCTGCGTCAACAATCCTGACGGTCTTTGATGCTCGGCTTTAACCTTAGAGCAAGTCAAGCACTTACTAACATATAGTGCTATATCTGCCTTCATATTTGGCCACCAATATAATTTCTTCAAATCCTGGTACATCTTGTCCGACCCAGGATGAATGGAGTACCTCGACTTATGCGATTCATGCATAATCAAATCTCGAATCCCTCCATACAATGGTACCCAATTCCGATCTCCAAAACATAACACTCCATCAGAACGCTTAACAAATCCTTTCTCATTTTCTGCCATCCCAAATATATTCTCAGCAGGTTTATTCTCTGCTTTTAATGCTTCCGTTTGAGCTTCTAATATTTGAGACGGTAATGGCGATACGATAGTCATTCCTAATGACCTAACTCGTAATGGTGGAATTCTCTCTTTTCGACTAAGAGCATCAGCAACAACGTTTGCTTTACCTGGATGGTAGCGAATTTCACAATCGTAATCGCTTAGTAACTCAATCCAACGTCGCTGCCTCATGTTAAGCTCTTTTTGGTTCAGAATGTGTTGCAGACTTTTGTGATCAGTAAACACTACACACTTGGTTCCATACAAGTAATGTCTCCATATCCTCAAAGCAAAAACTACAGCACCTAACTCCAAATCATGGGTGGTGTAGTTCGTCTCATGCTTCTTGAGCTGTCGGGAAGCATAAGCTATCACTTTCTCTCGTTGCATCAACACAGCTCCTAAACCTTTATGTGAAGCGTCACAATAGACGACGAATTCCTCGTTACCTTCGGGTAACGCCAAGATAGGGGCACTACACAACATCTCCTTAAGTAACTGAAAGGCTTCCTCTTCCTTATCTCCCCATTCATACTTAACACTCTTTTGAGTCAATTTGGTCAACGGTTTTGCTACCTTCGAAAATCCCTCAATGAATCTTCGGTAGTAACCGGCTAATCCCAAAAATTGACGAACTTCTGTTGGTGTCGTAGGTGCAGCCCAATCTTTAATCGCTTCAATCTTAGCAGGATCCACATGAACTCCTTGTCTATCAATTACGTGACCTAGAAATTGTACCGTCGGAATCCAAAATTCGCATTTCGAAAACTTGGCATACAGTTTTTCCTTCCTGAGCAATTCCAAGATAAGTCTTAGATGCTCCTCATGTTCTTTCTTACTCCTTGAATAAATCAGAATGTCATCGATAAACACAATCACGAACTTATCTAAGTACGGCTTACACACCCGATTCATGAGGTCCATGAATACCGCCGGTGCGTTAGTCAACCCAAACGGCATTACCTGAAACTCGTAATGCCCGTAACGGGTTCTGAAAGCCGTTTTCGGAATATCTTCCTCGCGCACTCGAAGCTGATGATATCCCGATCTCAAATCGATCTTCGAATACACACTCGATCCCTGAAGTTGATCGAACAAATCGTCGATCCTCGGTAACGGGTATCTATTCTTCACCGTTAACTTGTTCAACTCTCGATAATCAATACACATACGAAACGATCCATCCTTCTTCTTCACAAATAAGACCGGGGCTCCCCAAGGTGAGGAACTTGGTCTTATGAATCCCTTCTCGGCTAACTCCGCTAATTGTTTCGACAACTCTTCTAGTTCAGTCGGTGCAAGACGATAAGGCGCTCGTGCTACAGGTGCAGCACCAGGTATTAACTCAATCTGAAATTCCACTTGTCTTGTAGGTGGAATTCCCGGCAAATCATCGGGAAACACATCCGAAAAATCACGAACTATAGGTACATCCCCAATGCACCTTTCCTTTTTCTCCTTCTCTCCTTTCTCGGAAATTTGGGCTAAGAAAAGGTAGCTTCCTTTCTCTATTAGCTTCAGCAACTTAGTGCAAGATATAACTGCTAATCTAGATGGGCCTCTCAAATCCTTTCTATCTCCTGGTATGTTCAGAATCTCCTTGCCGTAAGGCACACGCACGATCTTCTCATCGCAGATTATATGGGCACGATACTTCGACAACCAATCCATACCAATAATGACATCAAAACTTCCTAATGTGACGGGTAGAAGATCTATGTTGAAAGGACGGTTCAGAAAGTTTAACGTGCATCCACGAACGATAGTCTTAATCCTTTCTATGTTTCCATTGGCTAACTCTACCTCATACCCAATTCCTAAGGCCATCGGGGGTTTCTCAAGTAAGGGTGCAAACTTAGTGGACACAAAACTCTTATCGGCACCAGTATCAAATAGTATGGAAGCATAACGATTATTGAGAAGGAACGTACCAGTAACAACGTTCGGATCTTCTCCTCTCTCGTTCCCAAGTGCATACACTCTCCCATGAGTAACTCCAGCTTCCACACGTTGGTCCCCATTATCTTGTCGTCCACGGTTTCCTCCAGCTCCACGGTTTCCATTGTTGTACCCATTACCACCCGATCCTTGATTTCCTCGGTTCCACGATTCCCTACACTCATTCCGATAGTGTCCTTTCTTTCCACATCCATAGCAAGTAACATTTGCCTTGTTCATAGTTTCAGGAGTAGCATGAACCATAGCAAGTGGTCGAGCTCTACAATCCTTAGCTATGTGTCCCATCTTAGAGCAATTCTTGCACATTACAGTACATCGACCAGAATGATGCTTGTAACATCGGTTACATTTGGGTGCATCTCCATTGTAGTTCTTCTTGTCTCCATCTCCCATGGCATAAGCTCTAGTAGTTAGTTGTCGCTTGTTTCGACGATCATTACCCTTAGAGTGATCGTCCCTCCTTCTCTTTCCATTCTTATCTTTCTCAGCTTCTTCCAATGCCAAAGAGTCCATCAATTGTTGAGCAATAGTAATAGCCTCATGTATGTTTGCAGGCTTAGCAGATATCACATCGTTCCTGGTAGCTACCGGCAATCCATCGGTATACCTCTCAATCTTTTGGGTCTCAGTCCTAACCATATCGGGACAGAGTAAGGCCAACTCTCGATAACGGCGATTGTAAGTTGCCATATCGGTACCTTTCACCTTGTGGTTCCAGAACTCAATCTCCAATTTCTTAATCTCATTCCTTGGGCAGTAGGTCTGAATCAGCAAAGACTTAAATTGCTCCCAAGTCATAGCATAAGCCGCATCACTCCCAACCGAGTTACGGTAATTGTTCCACCAAGTTAAGGCTTCATCTTTGAAGGTAAAAGAAGCAAACTTTACCTTCGCATTCTCCGCACAACCACTGACATTGAACACAGACTCAGTCTTCTCAATCCACCTAACCAAGTAAACCACTCCTTCAGTTCCACCAAACTCAATCGGTCCACAAATCTTAAACTCCTTGTAGTGACATCCATTAGCACGAACAGGTGGAAAAGTTCCAGCAGAATTGTTGGAATGATTTGACTCAGCTAGTAGCTCAGCAACTCGTTGCTCCACAAGTTGATTGATCATTGCTTGATCCACAGTAGGTGCATTAAGTGGAACATGATCATTGTCTCCCTGAACATCCACATTTTGATTCCTGTTATTGCGGTTAGTAGTGTCCAGGTTATCAGGAGTAGGGGTCTCAACATTTCGAGCTGGACGGCGTCCTCGACGACCAGGGGTAGTCGTTGCAGGTCCAGTTCTGGTAGCTCTAACAGGGTTTCTTCGGGGGGCCATTGATCTGAAACATCATACAAGTTCGTGAGTCTCCGATAGGACTTATCATATGCTCAACAAGAATTTAATCAATGAAGCCAAGTCATGGAAAGAAAATCAACAATACACCATAAAACATCAATAAGGCGAATAGGAACTCAATTTCCATAATATCCAAAAACCACATAATACCATATCACAATAACCATCGACCATACAAGAAAGATCCAACATCATCCCATCTACTGAAAACACAAAGATAATAATCGTTCCAACAAGACGAGTAATTAACAGAAAATACATCAAAAATAGGATAACTAGCTTTTCTAACCGAACACTCCTCGGTTAGAAAGCAACAAGACAGCATAAACCAATCAACTAGCCACGCTGCTGGCGGAGTCTACTCAACTCCTGCCTCAAGCCATCAAGATCCCTCCATAACGATCCTAGCTCAACGCTATGGGTGTCTCGGTCTCTCTTGAGGTCAGCCACCTCCTTCTCCAGCTCGGCATTCCTTTGCCATAGCTTGCGGTCAGCCTCACGAGCAGTAACAAAACCTCGCTGTAAACTATCGATATGCTCATGAACCTCCATCAAAACTCTCCTCATCTCAGTAGTCCTGCCCACAACTACAGTCATATCCACTCTCAGATCCGCTATGAACTCTCCAATAACCCTCTCAAGTTGATCAGATACACGTGCAACTCTCTCACTAAGCTCAGTAATCCGAGCCCACAACCTGCCAATCTCACCCAACTCTGCATGCTCAGCAGAAATCTCAGAAGATGCATCCGACCCAGCGGGACTACCAGGTGGCAACTCAAACAAAAACGGATGATCAGGTGAATCAGGCTCAATCGGGTGTACAGGTGAATCAGGCTCCTCAGCCTGAGCTGGTGGTACTAGCACATCATCATCATCAGGTACCTCATCCTCCTGAGGGTCATCCTCCTCCTCAGGGTCATCATCATCACCCTGCTCAACCTCCTGAGGGTCATCCTCCCGCTCAGGGTCATCAGCCTCATCCTCACCCTCGTACTCCTCCTCCTCCTCATCGGAAGAGTACATCATCAATCGTCGTCTCCTACTAGGTGAACCATGTGGTGAAGGGGTAGGTGATCTAGGACGACGACGCAATGATGTGGGTGGCGCCTCAGACAGAAAAGAGTGAGCATCAATCTGTAAAGGTGGTGAAGTAGGGCGTACCGACATGCGTGCCGTAGCTCGATGGGCAAAACGTGGAGCCACATGAGCCAAAGCCTGATGAAGAGTAAGCTGCCTCGATGTACCAGGGAGCCCTAGAGAAGATGAGGGTCCCTGCGTAGATGCAGCAGATGGTGCTGAAGTAGAACCTGTCAGTGTCATAGTAGCTGAATGCATGGCAACCTGGTAAGGATCATCAGGGGCCATGGTGAACCGTGCTGGCAATACCGGGGTAGTAAGAATATCCTCAACGACATCAGGCGTATGGGAGGCCATAGTCTGTGACAACGGCGTAGGGTAGGTGTAAGTGTTTCAAAACAACTAAACCGTGAACTCAAAATATCATATCCAAAATCATCATAAAATTCCAAATCGTATATAATCAAGAAAGATTTAAATACCGCATTACTAAAACCATTCTCAAAACAATTAAGCCATATAATTCCTCAGAACACATATAATTCCTCAAAAATGCATCATATCACCAAATCAATAAACCTCAAATCCTCAAATCATCTCAAGAAATCCCAAATCTATCAATCATCTCAATAATCTCATAATACCTCAATAATAACAATGATGCTTCGGCTTGGCGGGCTGGCGGGCAATGGTCGAGGATCGTTTTCCATAAAAATCGGTTATAGTTTAGGTGTCTATTTACCTAGTTCTCTATAACCTTGGCTCTGATACCAATCTGTAACACCCCCAAAATTTGATACAGCGGAAGACTCAACAAGCTTTCGGGGTGCTACGGGGATTGGTATCCAAACACAAGACATAACAGAACGAGATAAAGTAAACAAGATAAAATACAACCACGCGGGGTTTTAAAGTTTACATTATCCCAAAAACATCCAAAGTCAGGCCCAAAAGAAACAAATATAGGTCCACAATAGTTATCAGAGTTTTAGAAATATAGATCCATAACCGGTGCCAAATGCCAAGCCTCCAATCCCAAGCATCCGCAGAGCATCACTTAATTACCTGAGAAAACGTGCTAAAAGTCAGATTTCGCTGGTGAGATCATAGGTTTAGATTCTTAATTCAATATAGTGGACATCTACGCAAAACGCTTGCTAGCTAGACCAGGGCTCAATCATCCAACCAAAATAATCCAACCAAAATAATCCAACCAAATCAAATCATCCCTATAGGTGCACGCTATAGCTCAAATCAATCCAACCAATAGCTTACCTAGCTCAAGTCTAGGCCTCGCTGCTAAATCAATCCAATAGCTTACCTAGTTCGGGACTAGGCCTCGCTCAACAACCAATCAATAGCTTACCTAGTTCGGGACTAGGCCTCGCTCAATAACCAAATCAATAGCTTACCTAGTTCGGGACTAGGCCTCGCTCAATAACCAAATCATTAGCTTACCTAGTTCGGGACTAGGCCTCGCTTAATCCTACCTAGTTCTATAAGCATAGCAAGTTTTAAATAAACAAAGCGATAATAGTCCACATAAAACATTTGCACGTTTCTCACCCCAAGTATTGAAAACAAAGTTCAAGAGTAAAAGTGGGGCTATGACTCACCTCAAGTCCAGAAATCCTCAAAAGAAATGATAGAAGAAAGACGTAAGTAATCTCAAGCAACTCACGTAACGGCGACTACTGACTCGGCACTTCCTAACAATATTAAACCCGTTCAGAAATCATTTCCTCAAAATCAAATATTCCCATTCCCGAACGTAATTCATTTTACTTTCCAAAATTAACCATTTCTCGAGTTTACTTCATATTCATTTGAAATTCGACGTTTGGTATCCATACGGGTGGAGGGTCGACACAACACAACCAAAAGTCTCAACAATGAACAAATAACAAGATAACTACAGGTCTAATGTTAGCCCGACACATTATTTAAATAATTATCGAAGCTTATTAAATCCGTCGATTTGATAATCTTCCATACTTATTTACGTAATATATCGTTCCAAAATTATACCCACTTAAAGCACATTGCACGTAAGTTTCTATTTGGTATATGTCGTAGCCCAATGAATTCCCTATATATATCGTCGAATCGGCCAAAATTCCACGAGACATATAGTAATTCATTACCCTAAAATATATACCACATCCTATGGGCGTCGTGGGATACGATGCCCATTAATATATCCATTTTATATCGTCAAATAACTCGATCTAGAATAAGTCATTCGATATATAAAATGTTTATATTAACCGTCATATATCCGTGACAACACAAAGTCACAATATAAGGCCCACTTGGACTTTAAAGACCCAAAAATTCGTATAACTCGATAAGTTTCTAGTTTATAATTAAAATCACGTTTTTAGTTGTTAGTTATTCGACGTAAAGTTCGTCATTATATATATATGGTTATTAGTTATAATAATATCCCGATATCTATTGCACCATTTTCGTAGTGTAATAACTATCGCTTTATTATTATACGTTTACTCGTGATCGTTTTATTATTAATATACGCATTTATATATATATATATATATGTACGTTTAACACGTCTATATACGTATATAAACGATTATATTCTTAATAATATTATTACGAGTTTTATTTTTAATATCAACCTTTAAAGATTTATCGAGTCATAGAATTTGGTCCAATGTCCGAGTCATGACCCTCGGCTCATAGTCCAAGTCCAAACAATATAACAACCAAGTCATAATAGTAAATATAATAACTCCGTCCAACCAATCTCAAATCCACGTGCTACAACATGAGGGTCCGACTACGGCACCCGACTAACCTATCTCCGTCATCTAATAACCGTATCACAACGGTCCCCAATTCACTTTCGTCAACACATCTCCAAATATACTCAATTACAATAGATACCGCAATGCATCCAAGATAATAAACCAAATGTCCAAAAGGTGAAGATCACCCGAATAAATAATCACAAGTAACAATATTGTCCGAAACCAAATATAGGCGGGTTGAGTTACCAAGTCAACCCGGGTCAAACATAAGTTCAAGACATAAAACGGAGCCACACCCGAGACTAAAGAGTCTCGGCTAGCTCTTTGAGCTTGCTCGAACCAAAACAGCCCCTAGGGGGGTGTTCGGCCAAATACCAATCGACCACAAAGTCCAAATAAAAACAACCCATTCGACCGGACCCAAGGGGGTCACGGTCTTGCTCCCATCGAGCCATTACAACCCAAACGGACCGTTAGGGTCTCGGCAACAATCAACAACAACAACAAGATGGAGTGGGGAGGATCCCCATAGCCCTCGGCTCGACAAAACAAGCCACAAACACCAACTCCGAGACCTCGAGGGTCTCGATTACGCTCGACCCGAGCACCGAACCAACCAAGAAAACCATTCAATCAAGAATCCTTCCACCAAAATCGGATTCCAAACAACCCACCCGGATACCAAACATCATCTTTTAACCTTTTTCATCAAAACCCAATAATCTTGTTTATAAATCCATGAAACCCGAAAAACCAAAAACAAAACCGTGACTCTAGGTCACGATTCGAGCACAAATCCGAGTCAAAACTCAGCCTACCTTTATCCACCAAATAAGAAATCGAATGGATCTTCAATACCACACCAAGGAGTGACTACTTCGAGGTGAAATCGAAAGAAAAGAAGGGTTTAGGGCGCGTTTTGTGATGGATCTAGTAGGAAATGAAGTGGGGAATCGTTTGGTGATGGTGTTAATGATGGTGGAGTGGCGGTGAGGTGGTGGTAGCCGACTAAAGGGGCGGCGGCTAAGGAGGGTTAGGGTTTGGAGGTGATAACTTGAGAGAGAAAAGAGAGTAAAGTGGTGAGGGAGTTGTGGGGGTCGGTTCACACACAAGGACGATTCATAAGAAAGAAAAAAAATAAAATAAATTTTGTTTTATTATTATTAGTGATAGTAGTGGGCTAAGTAGCCCCAATAAACACACGGGCCAAACCCGAAACCTTTAATAATCAATCACTTTTTCCAACCGAACCCGTTCCAAAAATAATAAAATATCCGAATTCCGTAAAAATATAAATAAATTGTTAGGTCAACCTAGTGCCGAAGTCAAAGTAGTGCCAACAATAATGATCTCAAAAAAATAATAATTCATCACGTCCGAAACAAACCAAACCATAATTAAATAACTAAATCCCAAATACATCGTACGATTAAATCACGTACCAACATTTGTAAAATATCTCGTCATAATAAATTTTCAGAAATTCCATGTTTATTATATAAATGTAATGCGGGTTTTATAAAACGGCTCCCTATTTTGCCAGTTGTCACATGACAATCATATAAAATAAACCAAACACATCAAGAGAGCATATGCGGAAGCGTTATAACAAGATCATATAACATGTAATTAATTAATCAAATATAAATAGTAAACATACCTTTGTGATTCTAGCCCGAACAAGAATCAATTGCAATCTTCAAATCAAGAACCCTAATTAGGGTTTATGTGGATTATAAGAATTACCCCTTACCTCTTTTGTAATTCAATCCAAGAATCAAACAATAATGTGTTTGAATCACGTTCTTGTACACACGTACTAATTCAAGAAAAAGTTTGTGCAAGTAAATTAAACACAAAACTTAGTTGAAGTATGAAAATCGAATCCCTAAGGATTGTTTTAGATAGATCGATCTTAGACAAAGAGAAGGAGAGAAAACACCAAGATGTGTGTGTACAAGTTATGAGAAAACAATACATCTTGGGTTTGTATATATACTAATTGAAACTTGGAGCTCAAGGCACAAAGGAGGTGGAGAACCCCCTTGGCCGATCGGTTATGTAATCCCAAAGGGATTCCGGAACCTTCCCTTGTTTCCAAATATTCATTAGTATTACTTTCCTAATCTTCGTCAATAGGTCATTAGTCATTTTTCATTAAATACTAATTTCCATTACTAGTTTTGTGTTTATTAATAATTACGTATAACATTTATAAATAATTATTTCTTTTTCTCTTCATACGTATTGTGTGCAATCCCGTGATCTCGAGTTCGATCCTAACATACGACTACTAAAATAATGTCCATAATCTAACATTTAGGAGGGAAGAATTGATACGTATTGACATGTTGAAAGGGTCAACATTACCCGTTTATTTTAGTGTTACATTGTGATGGTCATGTCTCCATAATAATAGGCTAGTGATATGCATGCACGTTTCATTTTCAATGCAAGTTTCTATTTTGTAGGGTAGTTGGTCACGTAGCTGTGATTGCAGTTTGCATCTTTGCTTATAAATTGTAATCTCATTATTAGTTATTATTATGAATGAATGGAGAATATTAAAGTCTAGTTCCTATCTTGTTCTTGGAGTCTTGCCTGCTCAAGGGCCTTATCAAATCACTTTCTTATTTAGTTTCTTGGGAGATTGACCATCTCAAATCGGTCTTCTAACATGTGTACTGTGAGTAGAGTAAATTGGGCCATTAGTCTATTTATTGTTTATCTGTTTGAATCATCATTTATTTGAAATGTTGAGTGCTTGTTTTATTATATTATCTTGTTGTATGTTTGACTTTACGTATACATTTAGGAATATCGGTTTAGACTAGTGTCACCTTTTATGATCACGTGTCTTGGGTGGGTTCGGGAAATTGACCCCCAAGGCATTACTTTGTGGAAACGAGAATGTGACATCTTGTGTTTTAGAACGTTTGTTGGATCAAAATGTGTATCGTTAGCAATTATATGTGTAGACATTAGCATTAAATATTAATGATGACCACATTAATTTATTATGCCGCAAAGATCATAGAATATGATAATAACTACATAATAACCATAAACAAGTAAAACATACCCGAAGCGGAAGCGGATGTCGTCATGATATAGAGAACACTTGAACACGACTAGTTTCTCTCCTTTGACCCACTTGAGTGGAGAGAGCTTGATGATAGCTATATCATTCTACTTGTTGTGTGTATTCGGTAGGGAGGGGACTAGTGTATATATATGCCTTAAGGTTAGTATGTCCATTATTACAAAACTTGTAACGGTCAAGACTTAATGTATCATCAAGTGTATTGGCCATACCATTGAATGTGATAGTAACATACGATTTAAACATATGTAACATACAATTCATTTATGGGACATCATGAAATATTACTTACATGTATATGTACTTTTGGGTGCTATCACATCATGAGTAGTGCATTAAAACAGATGACAAAGTTAAAAATGGCATCACATGAAAACTCATAATCGGGCCTAATAATGTTGAATAAATTAAGTGTCGTTTTATAAACTCGTTTACAGATCAATGCCGAATAATGTTACTTAATGTTGAAGGAATTCTTAGTGCCGAAGTGGAATGTCAAAAGATTCTTCGGATTTGGTATGGCAAGATCTTTCGGATACCTGTATATACGAAGCAAACGTGTTAGCTTTGCTTTGGGTGTGACCCAAGGCCCAGCACTGGATTGAGAATAAGTGCAATAAATGCTACATATGTGCGAGTAAATGCGAAGGTAATTATATCGTCCCAAGTACTGTGCACTGTTACTGTTCTGGTACTCTTCCTGACACCTAGAGGATGGTGAGCCGAACTATCCCTAGACTAGGTGTCCGGCAGGGCGAGCGTGCAGGGACAACATCCCGTGAAATCAGGAACAGAAGACATACCTTTGGTTCTTGATACTGACCACTGGATCAAGAGATCTTCGGGGTAAAATGTTGCTTCGGCCTTATAATGGGCCTTCCGGTGTTTGGCCTTACGGTTTTGGGCCTTCCGGCCATATTCATCGTCACTTAATGGGAGTTTAAATCTACTAGATTCGAGGCCTAACATTTAAAAAGCATTTAGCTCTACAATTTTTATTAAAGATTTGTTTAATGAAATATAGAAACTTTGGGATAAAAAATTGTATATTGTATGTCATATATAAGAAATTTAGGGTATCTACTGTGATGAATTTTTTTCATATCATAATTCTATTACTATTATGGATGGATGAACCTATTCATAAAAAAAATTATACCATAAAACACAATTAACATTTTCAAAAATAAAAAATAAAATGAAAAATAGTTTAGACTTCTTGAAGATCATGGACTTTTTCATCTCACCTAAAATTGAAATGGTTGTCTACTATGGTTCACTCTACTATGGTTCACATTTTTAGACTTCCTGAAGATCATGAACTTTTTCATCTCACCTAAGATTGAAATGGTTGTCTACTATACTCTTAGCATGATGTCTCTTAATATTTTGATTTATTGTATACTGTTATTGTTACTGTGTTTTGTTTGTTCAATTTATTTTTAAACTGTTAATACATTTTATTATGTTATTGTTACTGTGTTTTGTTTGTTCAATTTATTTTTAAACTGTTAATACATTTTATTAAGATTGTTGGGATAATATTAAACTGCTATTCACTAGAAATTACCGGAGTATAAATCACTACATGTCGTCTAATATATGTTACGAGATTGATATCATGAAACAAGTAAGATGTATCTTACATAAAATATGAATATTGTCACCATGAAACCTAACGACTTTACTTTTTAACATATTTATGTCTAGCTTTGTGGTTGTTAAATTAAAGAGTACCATAAATTAAAATGGTGACAAGGAGTTTCTAAATATGTAGACAACAATATTTGTAATCTCGTTCCCTTTTGGTTAACATGATGTAACCGGGATTTCTTCTCTCGTGAGTTTTAGTAGCCGGACCAAGTTTTACAGTATGACAGCGGAGTTTTACAGTAGGACAGGCTTGGAACAGGCTGCCTTGAAAGCCGCATCGTACAAATTGACAAAATAAGATAAAGCGTGCATTGAAAATCAACATTTTTTTATTCTTTTCGCGTTTGATACTTTTGGTTTCCTTGCACCTGAGGCATTGAAATTTCTCAACAGAGTCCAACGAGTTATACATAGTAATTTTATGACACCTAGATCCACAGATGTAGTTTTCAAAAGATTTTGTTTTGCAATTTAAAAAGGGCTAGCGGCGGAACTTGTTGCCCATTTGCCTTCCACATCTATGTAAATCCATTTGCTATTAACTATTACAGTATAATAAATAAAGTTTTTAATGATGTATTGATGTGTGACTTGAATATTTTTAAATTTATTGCTTGAAAACTGCTAAAAATGTACTTATGCATGCACTACAGAATGCATAAATTAACACGCTTGTGATAATTTTTAATAAACAAATTCGGTATGTATTCACTTATCAATTAATTAATGTGCATGAAGATATGATTGAAGGAATCCATGAGAAATGTGTTTAGGTTTGGACTATGATCTGCTTATGAAGGAACAAAATAACGAGCATGTGGCAAGATAAATGAGGAGTAAACGTGAATAAGAATGTGAAAGATAACAGTGCATTTAATATACATTATCCTTGTGAATATGAAACTTATGTTATATTTTGTGTAAATGTTAGAATTGATTGACTGTCTATAAGACACAATTCAACCACCTTTTATCTACCATCTTAATTTCTCATTACACTCCTCATCTACCTACTTCAACCCCATTTACCTTCTTCAGATCTTATCTTCTTCACACACATTTGTTTGAAAATTGCCAACACAAGTATAACAAACTTCTTCTATATATGGTGGTAATGGTGGTGATGACATTCGTTGGCACTGGCAAGTGGTTGTCAAAAGTTTCTTCAGGCTTAAACTGTAGTGAAGATCATATCACACATGCTCAAAACCATCTTTCATTTCGGCTTTTACTTTTCCACACAAGCAAACAATTCTTTCTCCCATTTGTTGAAATAGACGTTCTCGGAATTAAGGTAATGTCTTATTCTTTTTTATTATTGTTTCAAGTTGCATGTTTTTCTTTATCCTGTTCATATTCAAATTTTTACTAGGTTTGGACTTATTTGATTGGTTTAAAGCTTGGCTATGACTTATGAGCCTTTGTAGCTTGCAGCAAGTAGAATTTATATCGACTTTAGAAAAAAAATAGAAACAAAAGTAGAATTTATATCGACTTTTCGTCAACAATTTGCCGCAGATACTTACATATGACCGGGCACCGGAGGCAGCGGGTCACCACACTCGTGAGAAGATGGGCCATCGGGCCAAATTGTATGGATAATGTGTGGAATTGATGCATCAACTTCGTTATGCATATTTTTTGAGATGGCTAGGCCGAGCATAACCACAAACAATCGTGTTTATATTTAGTTTTCGACCAGGTTTAGACTTATTTGATTCATTTAAAGCTTGATTTATGACTTATGAGCCTGTGTAGCTTGTAGCAAGTAGAATTTATATCGACTTTTTGACAAAAACTTTTTGCAGATATCTACATAGGACTGGGCACTGGAGGCAACGTGTCACCACACCATGAGAAAATGCACTATTGGGCCTAACAGGATACATGCAAGCGTTTTCTCTATTGTTAAGCATTCGGAAAAGACAAGTTTTTTTTTTGAATCTCCAGGATTTGGTGGGGACTTTGATCATGAGGTAGCTACCATAGTCTTGGGACGACTAGTCTCCTGTAAATCGAGACACTCTTTGAAATGATGCTAGGCATATAGCCGAAGGATTCACACACACTCTTTGAAACAAACCAAAAAACATTTTCTTCAATCTCAGTAGTAATGTCACCACAACTCATGGCGTGTTGTTTAGCTTTAAAAAGGAAGATCAGTAGTGTATAATTGTGGTGAATTCAGTTATGATGATCCGCCTCTCTTTAACATCATAGTGTATATATGATACTTGAAATTTGTTTGTAACCAATATATAAGTAGAGTAATGATATACTCCGTATAAGTATCATCATAGTCAAGTATAGCATATGTCATAAAGTATTGGCAAGAAGATTTATTCACACTACTCTATTTGTAATAGTTGTCACACTTTGTGAAAGTTAGATATGCACAAAGAGGTCATCAATAATGTCGTATTCTCTTCTCAAACATGTCATGTGCTTATGCATTTCATTTTTATCAAGTCAAAAGTGACATTTAGCCATGGGTTGTAGTTAAGCATCTAATCACAGCAATATAGGACCAAATTTATTAACCGGAAGTCACTACAAGTAGCTAGGGGTGTCAAACGGGTTATCGCGTTGTGTTATAGGCTTATCGGGTTGGTCGGATTTTGTTCGGGTCGACACATTTGACACCCCTAACTACGAGTATAGTTTATGAACAAGTTTGATTTTTTATTTTCGAAATAGGATATACATGGATAAGCACCCAATATTTATATGGTGCACAAGCTAATGCTAAGTTAAAGAAACAACAAACCTAAAAGGTGTGGCCTGGTGGGGGTTTGGGATATACCTCCTCGTTATATCATAATAAGCTTCTATAAAGTAACAAGATTCAAAATAAGCAAACAAAAATAATGGTCTTATGTAACATAATTCAAAACCACGTAAGTTCATAAGCTAAGAAAAAAGATTGAACAAACAACCCCAAAGCTTGAAATGGCAATTATCTCAATAAGTAGTTTTAAGAGGTTTGTCTAAGCTTATTTGATAGGCTTATGAATTTATTAAAAAACTGGTAAAATATTTTTCTAGGCTTGCTTATCCAATTGAGCTTATGAGCTTATAAAGTCCCTAAGCTTAAGTGGACAAGCTCATAAGATCAAAAAAAGAGCAAGCTCCCAAACCCATCAAATAAGCTTAGACAAACAACCCTTTTGTTTTGATAGAAGATAAGCACTCTGAAAAAGCATGTTCTTACCTGCTTATTCTAAAAAAAGCAGCAATCCGTACAGCTTTAGTTTTAGTGTGCTTAACTACTTATGTGATCCAAAAGTTAGAAGTTTCGTTTAGGCTAAGGTTACGTTCGACGTACACTAAGTGATTAAGTTATGGAAGGGTTGGATTGGATTGAAGTCTTTAAGCATATACTGTCATCGGGGCTTTAATGCCTGAACTCGTGATGGTAATCTATATCTTAAGGATGGGTTTGTATCGATCTCCATATGTTTTTTCGTTAGATAAACAATGAGCATAAGCTTTGCCGTTCAAAAAAAAAAAAAAAAAAAAAAACAATGAGCATAAGCACAACTCATTTGCATCGATGGATAGTATAAGGTAGTAGACAATGTATATATGAGCATAAGCACGTCTCATTTGAAAACCATCAACAGATCATTTTATCCAATGAGGAAACTAAAAGAAACAGGACAAATTGATGGCATATGTCTATGATCAGAGGAAAAAGACAGGGAATCCGTATTGGCCTCGTGCCTCAACTGAAGTCTGAAGCAACACCTCCACAGAATTTATTATCAATATACAAGTTGATTCGAGTTTTCAAACAAACATGTTAATTGATTTGTTATCGCTCTTTTAAGACCACCGGCCAATGCCATGCTCCCCTTGCTTACATCGACACCAACAGAGTTGAGTATTGAACACCAGATCAGACCAAACACACCTAGTTGCATCAAAACTATAAGTGGCATGGGTCACGGATCTAGACGGTTTAGGTCTAAACGGGTTCCGGTCGATGTGGGTCATATAGGAACACGGGTTTATGTACATTACGTAGTAAAAGTAATGGTACAAAATATCACTAAATGTAAAAGAAACATTTAAGCCTTTAGATAAGTTCACAAGGATTGCCACCTTGTCAAATTCAATGGACAAGATGATAACATCTAACAACAAACACAAATATAATGTCAAATTCACTCGTTTCTGCCTCAGTTATGGCTTCTAGCCCGTTAGGTACATTTAATGCCTCATAACTCATTCAACCACCTTTTGCATTTATCTTTATAGTTTGTCTATTTAACAAGCTCATGTAAGGATACATTTATTTGAAAATTGCCAACACAAGTATAACAACCTACCTTCTGCTATAGTGGTAATGGTGGTGATGACAGTCGTTGGCACTGGCCAGGGAGAATAAAGCATTCGTGCCGAGCAACACCAGGGAAGACATCAAGGAAGATCGTATTGTATCTCTTTAAAATTATTTTTAAAGAGCATGCAATTCGATCTCCCTTGATGTCTTCCATGATTTTGCTTGACTCAGATGACTAGTTAATGTTGGCTCGTGCGTTGGGGATATTATAATTTTGGCTCTTATTCGGGCATTATTAAGTTCTTTTGTGCATACAAATTATAAGAGGCATGCTCCCCTTGTTTAGTATTGAACACCAGATCAGACCAAACACACCTAGTTGCATCAAAACTATAAGAGGCATGGGTCATGGATCTAGACGGGTTTAGGTCTAAACGGGTTCCGCTCTATGTGGGTCATATAGGAACACGGGTTTATGTACATTACGTAGTAAAAATAAGGGAAAATATTTATTAATGTATTATACTTGTCACAAATATCACTTCCGCGTAGTGAACAAAAAAAATACTCCCTCCATCTCAATTTATTTGTCCACTTTTGACTTTTTGGGTCTTTCTTTTTCAACTGTGACCTTAATTATTTTTGTTTGTGTTATAAAATACTTAATTATTTTTGTTTGTGTTATAAAATACTTGATGAACATTATACCAATAAAAATATATTTAAAAACCCAATTCATTCATATATTTTACATCAACTATTAGATAACATAAAAGAAGATAATTATAGTCAAAGTTGTAAATAAAAGACTTCAAAAGTCAAAAGTGGACAAATAAATTGGGACGGAGGGAGTAGCTTTTATGTGTACTAAAGTTGACATTTTTGTCTTTCTTTGTGTAATAAAGACAAAAAATAATTCTGTGATGACCATTTTACCCTTCACTTTTTAAAAATTACATCCAATGTCCTTTGGCTAAATTGCATAAATGGTCCCTGAGGTTAAATTTTTTTTTTTCAAATTTATTTTTTTCGAAAATAATTTTTTTACAAAATATTACTAAATGCAAAAGAAACATTTAAGCCTTTAGATAAGTTCACAAGGATCGCCACCTTGTCAAATTCAATGGACAAGATGATAACATCTCACAACAAACACAAATATAATGTCAAATTCACTCGTTTCTACCTAGTTATGGCTTCTAGCCAGTTAGGTACATTTAATGCCTCATAACTCATCCAACCACCTTTTGCATTTATCTTTATAGTTTGTCTATTTAACAAGCTCATGTAAGGATACATTTGTTTGAAAATTGCCAATACAAGTACAACAACCTACCTTCTGCTATAGTGGTAACGGTGGTGATGACAGTCGTTGGCACTGGCCAGTGAGAATAAAGCATTCGAGCCGAGCAACACCAGGGAAGACATCAAGGAAGATCGTATTGTATCTCTTTAAAATTATTTTTAAAGAGCATGCAATTCGATCTTCCTTGCTGTCTTCCATGGTTTTGCTTGGCTCAGATGACTAGTTAATGTTGGCTCGTGCGTTGGGGATATTATAATTTTGGCTCTTATTCGGGCATTATTAAGTTCTTTTGTGCATACAAATTATATTTGTTATACACGTGTAGACTGTCATAAACTTTTTTAATATATATTATGCTTTAAATGTGTTCTTTTTGGTTTCAAGATCTTGCTGACCCGAAACCTGGTACAAGCACGGATACCTCAAAACGTCGTAAAACTGAGGGTAAAGTCTTATCATTGTAAGGTTGCAGATCTTCTTTATATTGATCAAGAAAGAAAAGTAGCCCACTATAAGGCATTGTTTTGTCAATTTTTTTTAACACTTTTGTTACTTTCATGGATAACTTTTAATGAACTATTTATTGACATATTGTAGGGATTCACACAGTTTTTGCAATTAAGCTCCTCAAAATTATGTTGAAGGACGATTTCCATAGTTTTTGCAAGCTACTTAAAATGATGCTTGAAGGATGACTTCCACAGTTTTTGCAAGCTCTTCAAAATGATGCTAGGCGTATAGCTGAAGGATGACTTCCACAGTTTTTGCAAGCTGCTCAAAATGATGCTAGGCGTATAGCTGAAGGACGACTTCCACAGTTTTTGCAAGCTCCTCAAAATGATTCTAGACGTATAGCCGTTTAGAAACCAATATAAAACTGAAAATTGTATTGATAAATAATAATGCGGAACATGAAAATACAGGATATTAAATAGACTAAAAATAAAAGAGCCCTAGAAGATAAACGAGCCTAAACAAGTAGGTCTAGCCAATAGGCCTTATTAGCTAACATCCTCTCCCAAACTCACAATGCCACATTGAGAGTTTGACAAGAAAACTCCTAATAAAAACAAAACCAACGATAAAGGCAAGCAGACAGATCCGAAGACAGAGCAAATACAGGCGGACAGATGCAGATTCAGACATATAAATTTAGATTCAGATTTCATATTCATATCCATATTCATATTCATATTCATATCATATTCATATTCATATTTATATTCATATTCATATTCATATTCTTATTCAGACAAAGCCAGGTGGAACCACGTGTGAAATCATTCAGATGCCTATGCCATATCCCAGTCAAACTTCATGTTTGTTGCTTGCGATGATGTTAACAAACATTTATCAGGTGAACTTGTCATAGCATGATTCTAAGTATTTCTGAAATTGCTCAATCATAGAAGGGTCCAAAGATGAGGTAGCAACACCATTATTAAGGTGAGATGGTTGCTTCGGTGGTAGACAAACCTGCTGCTGTTGTAATGCTTTAGGTATCAATGGACAGTCGGATTTCCAATGTCCCTTTTGTTTTCAATACGCACACTCATTGATAGCAGATTTCCAATGACCCTTTTGTATGACATTCGAAGACCTCTGTGAAGCTGCAAAAACAGGCAAACCTTGTTGTGTAACTATCTTCTGATCATCCAGAGACTTTAGACGAATCTCCTCTGCAAGCAATTCACTAACTACCAAATCAACTGAGGGTAAAGGATCACGATGAAGAATCAAACCCGCAATCCTTCAAAATCATGACGCAATGCCATAAGGAACTGAACCAAGCGCTGTGACTCTCTCCATTTATGTAAGGATCAAAACTGCTAAGTGATGCAGGTTCTGTTAACGCCAACTGGTCCCATAAGGCTGACATAGATGAATAAAATTCTTGAATACTTGTATCATTCTACTGAAGTGCACGAATATCTGTCTCAAGTTGATATTTTTTAGCAAAGTTAGATTTTGTGCATAATTTAGCAAGATGATCCCACTGTCGTACTTTGCCAATTGAAGTCAAATAGATGGCGTGACAGAATTGTTAATCCAAATTATAATTTTAGAATTACAAACCTCCCAAGTTTCCAATAACACAACATAATTATCTAATTTGTTATCTATTGGCATTTTCTTTACCCTAGTAACATAACCCCACATCGATTTGCCACTGAGAAATTTTTTTATTACATAACTCCAATACATATAATTCTTACCATCTAATTGAACACTAATGGATTGCAACGAATCATCCGGCTATGGTAACAAAGCTAACTCGCCAAAAATAAACAATATACAGATCCCAAAAAAATAAACTTACGTCGACTAAATTGAACTAACAAATTCAAACAGTTTTGCTCCGTTTGACTAATCTCAGATGTGACCAACCTCAAACAAACTCAGATTTAATGTGCACCAGCCCACTAACTAATGTTGCATATCCAATATCCAATCAAGTGCAAGCAAAACAATTCAATTTGCACAATAAAGGACAACATAAATGCAATAAAGTGACGGAAACAATTCAACTTAGGTAATTCAAATGGACGATACCGAGCGAGAGACAAGAAACGGAACCATCACGGCTCTTGATATCATGTAGAAACAAATATAAAAATAAAATTGTATTGATAAAATACAGGATATTAATTAATAGACTAAAAATAAGAGAGCCCTAGAAGATAAACAGGCCTAAACAAGTGGGTCTGGCCAATAGGCCTTATTAGCTAACAAGCCGAAGGACGATTTTCACAGTTTTTGCAAGCTACTCAAAATGATGCTAGACGTATAACAAGAGGATTTGAGTCCTTTATTTTTGAAGTGTATGCAAAGAAGCTTTTTCACATGGTCCGTTGTAAACATGAGAATATATATTGCGTAAAAAGATGGTTCTAGCGACAAAGGAAGCATATTCTAGCATAACCTAGCAAGATTCAATCAATCAATTTCATTATATCCATGAAATATTGAAATGAATGAATTTACATTACACTAGTAATTTTGGGCTTTTAAATTCAGGCTTATACACCAATCTATAAGGTCCATAAATAAGTTTCTCTTACTGGGCCTGTACATTATCAGTTGAAGAAAGCCCAATAAGCTAACGAGCATATATGTATTTAAGAAACTTTACCTATTTTCGAACTATATACATAAATTTACTAAAGTATATATATATATATATTACATACATTTCTTCCCATTAGCATAAACTAGCTGGGTAGCCCGCGCGTTGCGGCGGGTGTGTTTTGTACTTTGTATTTTGTGGGTTGTACGGTGTAATTAAAAATTTTGTTATTTGAAGTATGCATATGTTTACTTGGAAACATAATTTGTTTATGTTTAAGGATTTTTTTTTTTTTTTTTTTTTTTTTTTTTTTTTTTTTTTTTTGCGTTGCGGTTGAAATATTTTTAGGTTGTTTGTTTTTTCGGTATACTTTTTTTTTTCTTTTTTTTTCCTTGTTTGGTATTTTAAAAGAAACAAATTTGTATAAGAAATTTTTTTGTAAGTGTATTATTTTTTGTGTTCTTTTATTTTTATTTTTTTGAAAAAACAAATTTTAATAAGGAAATTTATGTAAAAAAAAAATGTAGCGAGTACTGTAGCTACACGTGGTGCGAAAAAAAATTACTGTAGCGAGTACTGTAGCAGCTATAGTGCTGCTACAGTAAAAGTTTCTGCCTTTTAGTATATACTAGCCGGGTAGCACGCGCGTTGCGGCGGGTGTGTTTTGTGTTTTGTATTTTGTGGGTTCTACGGTGTAATTAATAATTTTGTTATTTGAATTATGCATATGTTTATTTGGAAGCATAATTTGTTTATGTTTACGGATTTTTTTTTTTTTTTGCGTTGCGGTTGAAATTTTTTTCGGGTGTTTGTTTTTTCGGTATGCTTTTTTTTTTTTTTTTTTTTTTTTTTTCTTGGTTGGTATTTTAAAAGAAACAAATTTGTATAAGAAATTTTTTGTAAGTGTATTATTTTTTGTGTTTTTTTATTTTTATTTTTTTGAAAAAACAAATTTTCATAAGGAAATTTATGTAAAAAAAAATTAAAAAAAAACTGTAGCGTGTACTGTAGCAACACGTGGCGCAAAAAAAAATTATTGTAGCGAGTATTGTAGCAAGCACTGTAGCAGCTACAGTGCTGCTACAGTAACCATTTCTGCCTTTTAGTATATACTAGCTGGGTAGCCCGCGCGTTGCGGCGGGTGTGTTTTGTGTTTTGTATTTTATGGGTTGTACGGTGTAATTAATAATTTTGTTATTTGAAGTATGCATATGTTTACTTAGAAGCATAATTTGCTTATGTTTACGGTTTTTTTTTTTTTTTTTTTTTTTTTTTTTTGCGTTGCGGTCGAAATTTTTTTGGGTTGTCTGTTTTTTGGTTTTTTTTTTTCTTTTTTTATTTTATTTTAAAAGAAACAAATTTGTATAAGAAATTTTTTGTAAGTGTATTTTTTTTTTGTGTTTTTTTATTTTTATTTTTTTGGAAAAACTAATTTTCATAAGGAAATTTATGTAAAAAAAAAAAAAAAAAAATCTTTTGCGAATACTGTAGCGACACGTGGCGCAAAAAAAATTTTAAAAAAAATTATTGTAACGTACTGTAGCAGCTACAGTGCTGCTACAGTAATCGTTTCTGTCTTTTAGTATATATAGTAACTAGCCGGGTAGCCCGCGCGTTGCGGCGGGTGTGCTTTGTGTTTTGTATTTTGTAGGTTGTACGGTGTAATTAATAATTTTGTTATTTATAGTATGCATATGTTTACTTGGAAGCATAATTTGTTTATGTTTACGGATTTTTTTTTTTTTTTTTTTTTTTTTTTTTGCGTTGCGGTTGAAATTTTTTTGGGTTGTTTGTTTTTTCGGTATGCTTTTTTTTTCCTTGTTTGGTATTTTTAAAAAAAAAACAAATTTGTATAAGAAATTTTTTGTAAGTGTATTATTTTTTGTGCTTTTTTTTTTTTTAATTTTTTTGAAAAAACAAATTTGATAAGGAAATTTATGTAAAAAAAAAAAAAAAAAAAAAAAAAAAAAAAAAAAAAAAAAAAAAACTGTAGCGAGTACTGTAGCAAGCACTGTAGCAGCTACAGTGACGCTACAGTAAATCTTTCTGCCTTTTAGTATATATAGTAATAGTAATACTAAACGTACTAATATAGATCAATCAACATCGTATTGAACTTCCAATCGTAATTAAAATTATGAATCGATCAATTCTAACTGCAGTATCTGGAACATACGAGAGTCCGAGACAACTGTAACAATGACGTTGAGTACAATCATAGCGCGTCTGAAACATTCACGAAAAACTTTGAGTTTACATAAAATAAGTTGATAGATGGTGACACTAACGACGTTTCGAAATTATGAAGAAGTAAATTACAACTTTGCATATGCCTAACTTTCATGTGTTAATAGTTGTCATAATTTATTGTTATACGTAACTCTAGTCGACAATATGTAGTTTCATTTCCACCATCTTAGCCATCAGAAACTATTTCATGAAAGGTAAGCAATATTTTTCTTAGTTTATGATTTTGGTGACGTACTAATTTCCACTTTAGATTACTTACTCTTACAAATACGACTAAGCAAAAACTCCCTCCGATCCAATATCATTATCTACAATTCTTTTTCTGAGTTATCTCAAACTAATTGTTCACTACTAAAAATATATATGAAAACTTGATGTAGACAACCATTTATCCTTATTTGATATTATTTACTTTAAAGAAAACAATAATTAATTACTTAATGTTAAAGCTGTCATTCGGTAAAAAGTAAAAGAAAGAAAGCAGTAATAATTACTCTATTTGTCACAAAATAATTGTTCTCCGACAAAAAACACACTGTAATAAAAAGATAATCGTTGTTGCTTTTTCTCTAATATTTTTTACATAATGACAATTTTACCCTTAACTAATTAATTATAGTTTTCTTTTAAGTTTATAATAATAGTATCAAGTAAGGATAATATGGCAATATATATCAAGTTTTTCTATCTATTTTAAGTAGCGGGCAATTAATTTGGTACATCTCAAACAATATTATTTTAAAACGAATGGATGTTTGAAACCTATTTTCTTTTGAAATGAATGCTTTTTGTGAAAATACCTAAGCAATTAACATTATAAAACAAAATTTGGTGACACCGCATGACCACTCATTCCGCGACAGTTTATACAATATTGGACTGGAAGTAATCGTCACACTATTTCATCATCCGCCTTAATGGCACTTTAGATTTCTCTCTTTATTAACTTTCTCGCATTTTCTCTCGCCTTTTATCTATAATAGTCATCACTCCCCCCCCCCCCCCCCCCCCCCATTTTTCATTAAAATGATCATTTTATGCAAGTATACCCAACAAAATACTTCATACAGACTCACAAATCAAGTAATTTATAACAAAATTAACCCATTTGGCACAAATGCCAAGAAGTGGACATAGTCGCAGTTCGTCTCATTTTTTCAGCTTGGTCATGCGTGACTAAGATTGAGGTGGTGGCCTCACTCCTGAGAATGGGTTTTGGTGTAAGTGGTCACACCCATTACCTCTAGTTTTATGACAATTCATTTTTTGGCAAAAAGAAATTACTCATTTCATCCCAAAATTATTGTCCATTAGTATCATTTTAGCATGTTCAAAATTAATTATTTATTTTTTATTTCAACTAACTAAAAGAGTGTTTAGCTAGTGATAATGATATTTGGTTAGTTAAAAAATGAATAGTATAATGGTCTTATCCTTTTTAGAGGAGATGATTTGCATACATTATTTTCTTAATTTGCACTCATATATACAACTGATTAAAGCAGTGTATATGCATAATACAATATTTTAATACGTATTATTAAGTATCTTAATCAAAAAATAGAATGTGTAAATCATTTCTTCTTTTTTAGCCGTGTATTTTGTGTGCGAAAAAAAAAATTTTGAGACTGTAGTACTTAGGGCTGAGCAAACGACCTGAACGGATCAGACCGACCGAAGGACCGACCGAGACCGGACCAGACCGGAACGGACCGACTACATTCGGTCCAGTCCTCGGTCTTGATTTTTTGGCTAATTCGGTCGTCGGTCCGGTCCGGACCACAAACCGATTATTTGGCCTAGTTGGACCGGACCGACCACATTCGGTCCGGTCCTCAGTCTTAGCTTTTTGGCTAATTCGGTCATCGGTCTTGTCGGTCCGGTCTTGAACCGATGCTCACCCCTAGTAGTACTAGTCTTTAAAATAATTTTTTTTATATTTTTTTTAGAAAGGTGAATTTCAACTTAGAATCAACCACCTTCGCGGAAAGCGAAGGCCCTATCGCCACCCCCGTCAGACTATGTTGTCTTAACCGGGCTCACGCTGATCTCAGGTGGTAACGGGTTTTCCTCGGAAACCGTACTGCCTCCACACAAGTTTATCTTGCTGGAGAAACAGCCGGATAATGGTTCAAATCCATCATTGCAATATATCTCCGGAACAATATGGTCTACAAGTGGACCACAAGTGAGGACTTCCCGGGTGGTCACCCACCCGATACTACTCCCACTTGTGACTCGCTTAACAAGTTAAGCCCCACCCACTAGACCACAAGTCTTTTGATAGTCTTTAAAATAAATAATTTATACAAGGTGTATAAATAATATTGATGTGTTGTTACTTATTAAATAAAGAGCTAGCTGGCTTTGTGGGAATCCGTCTATGGCAAGCAACGGCGGATGCGTGTGAACTAAGTTACAAAGTTGTGTGGGTCCCACAAAGTGCATGATTGCCACGTGGATGTCAGCACACGTGGAATATAAGTCAAAATCTGTGAATGATAACAACGCGTAAACCTCTTTTTAATTACACACTTTGCAAATTCCATAAAAAGGATATTCTCGAACTATAAATCACTTAAGCATTTCTATTAAAAGTTTTTAAAATATTAAAGTTACACGTTTTTTATATGTACATTTTTCATATGATAATTACTACAAAAGTACAAAGCATGCATTTCTATTACTAAAAGTCTAAAAAAAACTAAATTTTCACACTTTCTATTTGTATACTTTAGTTTTAAAAATTGGTAATTTATAATTACTTAATGCAATGAATTGAATTTGCCAATGGCAATTAACATCATATTATTATTAATATAAATTATAGTTGTATTAAACTTTAGCTTATATTATGGCTTCTAAAACTTATAATTTTTGTTATTTCCTTCACAAACAATCACGACATTCTGTGTAATTTTCATCAAATTAAAAAAATAAATAAATAAATAAATAAAAAAAAAAAAAAAAAAAAAAACTGTATTTCATTAAAAAAATATAATTCTACAAATTTAAATAATGGCAAATTATACAAACGTGTAAAGTATTTAGTGTTAATTATATTACTTAAAATATGTTACAGAAACTATTTTATTTTTAATCTTTATCTTTAATTACTATAAAAGCACTTGGGACTTTCTATTAATAAGTGTCCTAAGAAATTTAGAAATTTAAGTTGGCCTCGATTCAATCAATAATATGATACTTGGCTAGAGAAAAGTTTCGTGACATGGACGCCTAACCCAACTTAGTCGGTCGGCTGGCTCACCTAAAATATTTAGAAATGATTGATCGATTTGATGAAATTTGAAAATTTCTCTCTCATTATTAAGAACGGTGAAGCTTTCACACTTTTTATTTGTATACTTAGTTTTGTAATTTTGTAACATATAATAAATTAATGTAATTAATTGAATATACTAGTGACAATAATTAACATCATCTTGTTATTAAATATAAATTATAGCTGTGTAATTAAACTTCAGCTCATATTATAACTTATAAAACGTACAATTTTGTTACTCCCTCCATAAACAACAACGTCGCCCTTTGCAATTTTTCACCAAATTAATCTACAAAAACAAAAACACTTTATTTTACGAAAATAATTTTCACGAATTTAATAATTGAAAATTATGCAAACATATAAAGTATTTAGTGTTAATTATAGTACTTAAAATAAGTTACACATGTATTCTATGTTTAATCTCTATTCTTAAGTATTATAAAGCACTTGAGACTTTCTATTAATAGAAGTATTAAGAAAATTAAGTTGGCCTCGATTCGATCAATAATGAGATTCTTGTATAGAGAAAATTCCGTGACATGGACGCCTAACCCAACTCGATCGGTCAGTTGGCCCATCTAAGACATTCAATAATGATTGAACGATTTGTTAAAATTTGAAAAGTCATTTCTCACTATTTAGAACAGAGAAGCTTTCACACATTCTATTTGTATACTTTAATTTTGAAATTTTGTAACATATAATAAGTTAATGCAATTAACTGAATTTACTAACGACAATAATTAACATCATTTTGATATTAAATATAAATTATAGTTGGGTAATAAACTTTAGCTTGTATTTTGGCTTTTAAAAATTACAATTTTGTTACTCCCTCCATAAACAACCACGACACCCCTTGCAATTAATTAATCCGCAAAACCAAAAACAAAAATATTGATTTTTATGAAAATATATTTTTGTGAATATAAGCCATGACCAACCACTTTGACTTTATATCTTCATAACATTACTCGCTATCGATTCTATATGATCGTAATTCCGCACGGGTATGTTACATGAAATATTTTTTCATTACTTAAAGTTATCTTAACCTAAACTTTTTGTCATATTTAAAGTTAGGGAAATGAATTGCACACTCATACTTTTGATTGGAACACTTCACTGTGTGCATTACATACTTGTACAGTACTTACAGTGTGCTTTAATTGTTTGTACAATTAAGTGTCGCAATCAAAAATGTAAGTGTCTCAGTCACCTCCCTTAAAGTTATTGTTATAAAAAATATATAACTAAAAATAGTGGTCGTTAAAGATTTTGATTACATGATACCCGACGCTACAATATGTGGATAGCTGCTAGTACAAAATAAGTGGCAAACTACATAGTAATGTCTGTATCTTAAGTTACTTTTCTAACCATATAATATCTCATAGTTTTCCTTTCATAATATCCGGTTTCACTTGTATAATTTTTTGAATTGCATTATGCCATTATCTTACTGTCAGTGTCACCAAAGTGTTCTAGTAAAGAATTTTAATGTTCTCACAAGAAGTCTAGCGTTCAAACTTGGTTAAATACACTTTAAAGCTGGTAAGGAAAATGGTTCGTGACAATCTCATTATATCGTAATTAGGCCGCGTACATTTGAGTTAAATAATCGCCTTACACAATAATTTACAGAGCGAAAACTTCACGCGTTTGCATTATGTCACGATCTATTATTGATACCCGGGGCGTTGCTTCCACTCTATGTTTTCCCCCACTTAAATCCAAAATTTTGATCTCAATCAAGCTATTGTATGTTTCATATCCAATTATTGATGTCATTTTATTAGCAGTATATTATTAGTAAAACAAATAAATTTGATACCGGGGGCTTTTAGTAGCATTAGGGTGGTGGCAACCATGCGGTATGTAGCTCGGTTTGCAGCCATGCCGAGCGGCAACACCGCCGCCACTGCCGCGGCATGGCTGCGGTTTGATCCCTTGCGGTGAAAATTGCCGAAGCGGTTTGGAAAGAATCAAACAAAAAAGTGAACGTTGGGCATTAATGGTTGTTGGCATATAGCCGTTTGGAGGACCATTTGGGGTATATATACACACTAGACAAATGAAACATACAAAATCACTTCCAATCAAACTTTCACTACTACCTTTTATATTAACATATTTTTAAAAAATTTTGTAGCATGGATCCTAGGAAAGCAAAAGGAGTTTTGACATCAACAAGAGGTCGTGGACGGGGTTCTCGATCACAACTCGTTCGTCCATCGATGAATCGACAATACCATCCACACCAAATGACTCCTCAATCGGCCTACTATCCCCAATCTCCACCGATGAATCCACAATATCATCAACACCAATATTTTTCCCAACTTCCACCGATGAATCCTAGCCAATACAATATATTAATGACTAGTGAGATATCGCTATTAAGAAAAAACGTGAGTATGCGCCGAAATATGGATGGCGTACCGATTTTTAGAAATAATTATGTTTTTTTTTCTCAAGTATTATGTAATGTTCTTTTAAATATTAATGAAATATTTATGTTTTTATTAAATTGTTTATTTTATAATTTATGAAAATAAAAAATAAAAAAATGAAATTAGTTGAGGTATGGTGAATCATGGTTGCCACTAAAAAAATATGGTGAGGTATGGTTGAAGTATGAGATGAGGTAGAATGATATTATTGGTGGGTGGTGAGGTATGGAGTTTTGGTTGAATCATGGTTGCCACCACCCTTATCACTTATGTCATGATCTATTATTGATACCTGGGGCGTTCGCATTGTTTTGTACGTTTAAACAAACAAAAAAAAATTGATGTTCATTAATTGCAATTTTTAATCGAAAAGAAAAGTTCGTGTTTAATTAATATATTCTAATCGGTGGCTTCAAGACACTCATTAGACAAACCATTTTAAAAAACAAACGAATTTTCAACGAAATTGAAATAAACGAGCGTTTGAAATATTTCCAGGCCACGAGGGTCAGACCAACAACGAATTTGCTTCCTCTATAAAGAGTTTTCCATAGACGCATTGAATTTTGCTTCATATAGTTGACAAGTCTATTATACATTAAACACTAATGTCATATTCGTAAGATTTTATTTATTTATTTATTTTTTAAGACAATTAACCATCTCACAATATATACAAAAAATTTATCTCACACGTCTTAAGCAGTGTTGCAAAAATTAGCCGCCTCGCTCGGTGGTGATTAACCGCCCTGATTTTTCACTAATCGGCCTTATTAATAGGTTTGGTCAACATACCGATTAATGGGATAAAAATCGGTCAAGTCGGGCATAAAACGGATAAATCGACCAACTCGGTTATCGATAAAAATTGGCCAAATCGGAAAAAAATCGGTTGGATCAGCCAAATCAGGCATATGGTTTCAAACTTTTATAATTTTATATACAGAAAATCTAATCCGATTAATCATCGCTTAATCAATTAATCGCTAGGTGATACCCGCCGCCCAACTACCGCCTAGTGATTTTTGCAACCTTAGTCTTAAGTAGAACTTGAACCCGCAATTATTTGGTTAAAAAGTTTCTTACACAACAAACGGGACATTTAGGACACAAGCCTTTTTATGTTTGAAATAAAATGTTGTCATGACTATCTAAGGCCTTTGGTTTAGTAGTATGTGTATTGCTCCAACATCTTAGAGGTCATGGGTTTAAACCTAGCGAAAGACATTTGTGAGATACATTGTACATGTCTAAAAAAACTATCTTTAAAAAGAAAAGAAGAATTGTCATGGCTCTTGTCAAATCTTAATAGTACCATAAATTTCAAACTTAAATGTCCTTGCACAGTGTATTAAAAAAGACAAGCATGATTAATAGATTCTTACACAAGTCAAATGAGATATCAAGTAAAGGTCCTTCCAAAGTCTTGACTTTTTACCAAAAACTCAATTTAATGAATTCATGATGGGTCAACGTAATTCAACAAACTAACCTTTATTAATAAAAAGCATAGTCTACATTAGAGATAGACATTACAAAGATAAGGTGGTTATCACCAAACTTATTATAATTTGAATATTGCCAAGTTAGTTTAGTGGTTAGCACAAAGACAAAAATTAAGATAAAAACGTATTAGATACATATTTTGAGCATATATATAAGGAGTAAAAAATGGTTAAGAACATATTCTAGTTAGACCGTATATATTTGAATCAAATGTTTGAACATCGGTTAAGTTAAACGGGGAAAAGCCTTACCGTTTTATCAGGAGCAGATCCGGGACTGTAAATCATTGGGTACACAATTTGTTTTTACGTGTATAAGAAAAATAAAAACAAACTAAAATGTATGATTTCATTGAAACTAGTAAATAAATTAACAAGACATGTATTTCTAACTAAACAAGGCATATATTTATGTGACACAAAATTATGTTGAGAAACAATGCATCAACTAATGTAACCTTTGTATGAGGTTAGCCCATGTTACAAAACATTATCGAGGTTGAACAAATCCATAACTTTTCTTAAGCTTATAGAAAACATACATTGTTAATGGTAAACTTAAATTGGATCTTCGTATTCAATCAGTGACGGAACTTGAACGTCGTTGACAGATGAGTCAACTTAAAAAGTATTTATTTCAGAGGGGCCAATATACACTAAAGGCAGATTCCAAGAAGTGGGCAAGGAACTTCCATAAGGACTTAGTCTTTACTTCCTTTGGAGGCTCTACGGAGGAATTTTTTGTATTAAAAATGAATAACTAATATACAAAAGGGTATAAAATGTATATAAAGTCAAAAAATTTGAGAGGCACAACCCTCTCTGTATCTTTTAAGTTCCGTCCATGTATCCCAACACAACTGTTATCGTTATGTTTTTCTTCACTATATCAACATTCTTTACCATCGTCATGTCGCGTACTTCCATTCTTTACCATTGACATTCTTTAAAATAACACCTTATTACCTAAGTATTAGTAAAAGAGTTTGTTTAACAAGTGTCCTCAAAGCACTGACTAAGATGTATGTATTTATTAAAGTCAAAATTTTCTTATAAATTAAAAAATACATTTAATACGCATTAACTAAAGATATAAATTACCTTAATTACATATGATATGTTAAATTTAATAAACTTAAACTTTCTTTTTACGTTCACATGACCAAGTGCACTCTTAGACAAATTTTTATTAAAATAGGAGTTATTTTACATACTAAAATTTTCTTATATACCAAGAGACTCATCCCCACTATCTATCTAAAAATAAATTAATAGTTGAGATTAAAAACATTTTAATATTTCACCAATTTTTTATAATTTAAATATCTCTTAAACCGTTAATCGTTAAGCGAAAATAATTACACCATCGCGACGAGCATTTAATTATCTTTCTATAGACGGGCCTTTGATATATTTTTGACAAAAAAAAAAAATTCACGTTTTTTTTCGTGGCCGAAACAATCACATGTGATATGTAATATCACATGTGATATTAGTGTAATATCACATGTGATTTTTTTGGCCATGAAAAAAAGACATGAAAAAAGACGAAAATTTTTTTTTTCGAAAATATATCAAAGTGACTATTTATAGAAAGATAATTAAATGCTCGTCGTAAAGTTATATTTTTTTCGCTTAACGATTAACAGTTTGAAAGATATTAATATTTGAAAAAAAATGATGAAAGTGAGTTTTTAAATTGTTGGAATTAATCTCATCCGTTAGATTAAATAAAAATAAAGGGCGAAGATTAGTCCATTGATATATAAAAAAAGTTTGTTCCTCAAATAATCTTAAATCTCACTAAAATTATCCAAGATTCGGATTTTCATTTAATTTCATTTCAGAATTGACACTTGCTAAAGAAAATTTTTAAAATATATATAAGTATCTAGAGTTAGGATCCATCTTTCTTTTTTAATATATAAATAAAAGGTGAAATAATAGACCATGTATTTATGTGTTGTAAGCATGACGCTTAGTAACGGTAATGGGAACAAATGTGTACGTGAAAAAGGAAATAAAATAAAATTTGAAATGATAGGCCGAGAATAAAAAGTACAAAAATAATTATTTAGAAAGAGAGAGAAAAGAAACAAATTAGCTTAAGTTTCCGCGTAGAAAGATTGAGTCTGAGAAATGAGAACAAACAAAAACAAAATGCTTTTTATTTTGTTTTCTCCACGTATTTTCCAATCATTTTCTTCCATTTGTAGATTTGTAAAGTTTTTTAAGAGTGCTTTTAGTATGTTGACATTAATGAAAATAAGTATAAGTTTGATAGTTCTGGCGAGTCCCTCACCTATGAAAAATTCATACATAGCTCTCTTGATATATATAAAGCATGAATTATATTTATTATTTATTACAATAGTGATGAGCCCCGTCATCTTAAATAAACATGTTTAATCACTTTCATAGTAATAATTTCATTCTTATAGTGGGATACCAAACACACCTTAGTTTTAAACATTTTTGTATTGACAAAGTTTTGTATAAATGAATGTAAATGGATTAGGTAAACTTATACCGTAAAGCGCAATGATATATAGCAATAAATAATTATATTTGTAAAATTATGATTTTGGTTCGATCTTTAATGTAAAGCGCGTGCTTTTTTAAAATTGATATAATGTTTGTTTTTGAAAAATTGTCAAGTTTAAAATTTATTAAGAAAAACACAATTTAAGTTGTCAACTTTTTGAAAAATTGTAAAGTTTATGAGGTACTTAAGGTAATTTAAGCAAACTAAATTAATTTAAGATTCAAGTTTCGAGTAAAAAGATACACTATTTATAGGTAGTATAGACAGTGACGGACCCATGAAAAATGGATGTGGGGGGCAATTTTTTTTTTTGAACATAACAACAAAATGCGAAAAAAAAAATAAGTTCGTAATGATAAATCGAGTATTTTTACTTGAAGATGAATGATTTATAAGGCTTTAGAGCGTTGAATGTTAGGTTTTAATATGTGGGTGGGGGGCAATTTGAGTTTTGGGTGGGGTCACTATAAAAAAAAAGTCAAAATTTTAAAAAAATTACACTAAAATTTCAACTTTTTCGGCTAGCCATGGGGGCACCCGCCCCCGTACTTACACTCTAGATCCGTCCCTGAGTATAGATATGAGATTTTCCTCATTTAGGTATGGCCGAATCTTTGATTCAGATGTACACGAAATAAGTAAAGTATTTCGATGACCATTTAAGGGTTTTTTTTTTCCTCCTCTAAGCATCTTTAAAAGTATATACAGTAACGTGCTGTTTGTTTATTAAAAGACTCTGAGTCTGAATCTGATTCGCACATCTCAATCTGAATATGAGGTTGTAAAGTCTGAATTTGCTTTCCTCTTAATCTGAATAAGTGATTTAGAAGTCTCAATCAAATAAAATTGTTCGTTTTTTTCTAAATGTTTGACGATATATATTAAATTATCATTTTTTACAATTTAAATATAAAATAAACTTTATTATATATAAATAAAACAAATTTTATTATATAGTCAATCAAAAGTAAAAAACATTTTAAATAATTCATTCAATCTTATGTTTATTTGACAACAATAAACGTGTCGGAGTTTAGATTGGACTTTTTAAAACGATTAACTAAATGAGTCATGTTAGAGAGACATATGAGTTTGCTAAACCGAATCTTCAGTTTTAACAAAATACGAATTGTCACATAATTATTATCGTCTTTTACATTCTTTATGTAATAACGTGCTTTTAGTATGAAAGATAAACTTAAAACATAAAATAAATAAATAAATTAGCAAAGAAAAACCCAAATAAAAACAATATTATGTTTAGGAGCGGGATCCGCCTAAGAACGACCTTTCGGTGGTACGGGAGGCACGGAAATACGAGACATTAAAAAGGGTACAGACACTCTCCATAATCACATCTGGTTCAATAAAGTTTATGCCTTTTATTGCCTTTGAATGATTTGAAAAACACAAACATTCTTAACACTGACTGTCTTTTACCGTCTTTTAATAACACGAGAAAAATAAACACTCTTTTTAGACAAAACTTCTTTACCGCGTTTGAATGAATCAGTTTAAAAAATTGTTAAAATTCATTAAAAAAAAAAAAAAAAAAAAAAAAAAAAAAAAAAAAAAAAAAAAACCTTTAAAGTTTAAACTTTAGACCACTTACCAAAAATGTTATGTATCTTAATACTAAGCGATTTGATGATAGTTCATACCAAGGATATGACTACACATAAATAACATTGATCTTATCTTTAGCATAACTATTTAGTGTAGAAATGGTTTCTACTTTCAATTTGTGTTATAGTGAACAAAACGTGTACATATCACTATATTAATCATGAACTTGACTACATTCTTTTCAACTAATCATTATAATGGACAACTGTTTTAAATAAATTTAAAGCAACCACAAAATAGACTGGTGAAGCTTTTAACACAGACGTAATTTTGCCAAGTACTTTCATTTGTTTTCACATCAATTAAATAAAATAAAGTAAAGCAAAAGAAAAGAAAAAAATAATAATAATAACGAATGAGTATCTCTACTTCTTATAATTAATTTAGGAACATATTTAAAAGTTAAAAAAAAAAAAAAAAAAAAGATTAATCCATGCCTACTAAACCCTATTAGTAATTATTAAAATAAAATTTAGTAATACAATAATTGCACATAAAATTATGACATTAATGGTCCAATAATAAAAGCAACCACAACATCGACTGGTGAAGCTTTTAACACAGACGTAATTTTGCCAAGTACTTTCATTTGTTTTCACATCAATTAAATAAAATAAAGTAAAGCAAAAGTAAAAAAGAAAAAAGAAAAAAAAATAACGAATGAGTCTGTCAACTTAATATCTCTAATTCTGATCATTTATTTAGGAACTTTTAAAAATTTAAAAGTTTTAAATAAACAGATTAATCCATGCCTAATAAGCATGTTAGCAAAACCCTATAAGTAATTATTAAAATAAAATGTAAAGGAGTTTTGCTAACTAATATATAGAGGTTAGTGTCTAATAAATGAACACGAACTTTACCGATTAACATAAAAATATATTAAATTCATATTTATTTTAGTGAAAATCAAGTTGAAATATGATAATTTATAGTTTATTTAAAGTGCATTTAATGCATATTTAATTTAATTTTGTGTTAATTATGAAATCTTGTGTTTATTTATTAGACATTAACCTCTGCCCAGTGAGCATAAAACTCAATTTAAAATTACACTAATTGCACATTAAATTTTGACATAAATGGTACAATAATAAAATATGACTAATATAATGAATTTAATATATTTAGGGTTTTTTCTAACTTGTGTAATGAAGGCACAAGTTAAACACACTAAAAGAACGACGAGACCTACAAAAAAGTACATCCGGACTCACAGAAAAGTACACTTTTCAAATAAAAGATGTGGGTCCCGCCGTCCTTTTGATGTGCTTAACTTGTGCCCCTAGGGCACAAGTTAGAAAAACCCATATATTTATAGTTAAAATTAATTACTTTTTAAATTTGCATATAATAATATGACATATTAATTTTTCATAGTCTTACAACACAAACACATAATCTTTAGAAACTACTCTCTTCATCCCAAATTTATTGTCCACTATTGAATTTTTTAGTATTTTTCTTTAACTTTGACCTTAAATAGTTTTGTGTGTATTATATAATATTTGATGAAAAATATATAAATGGATTGGGTTTTAAGTGCACTTTTCAATGATATAATTTTTCATTAAGTGTTATATAACAAAAAAATATATATATTTATAATCAAAGTTGAACTTGTTTGACTTTGAAAATTCAAACTGCACAATAAATTTGAGACGGATGGAGTATCATTCATTATAAAAGACTGTTACACATATTAAAAAAAATGAAAATAAAAGTAAAATAAAAAAATCGTTAAACAAGATTAACCTTCAAACCAACACTTTTGCGCGAGCACCATGCTAATATATAACGATGAAGGAAAACATATGAAGTAATAAATAAATCAAACATAAATCTTAGGTTAACCAAATCTCATATTAATACAACATGTAATAAAAATAAAATAAAAACACTAAATAAATAAAGATGCTTTCATACTCTAATACAACCATGATAAATAACATTCTCTTTATTCAATCTCTTTGACCATTTTTCACATCCTATAAATAAAGCTTTCCATCGACTCTTTCTTCTTTTCTCTTTCAATAACGATTCTTTCTTCCTTCCCAATTCATCTAAGAAAATTTCAATCCAAAAAAAGCAAAAAAAAAAAAAAGTTTTTGTTTCTAATACTTTTGATTCTATACATATGATATGGACCCTAGCCACCTTCATCATATGAGTGTTGGTGTCGATTCTGGTGGTGGTACTGGTGACAGATTTCCGCAATGGAGCGTACAAGAAACGCGCGAATTCTTGATGATTCGCGCCGAGCTCGATCCAACTTTCATGGAAACAAAACGTAATAAGGTTTTGTGGGAAGTTATATCTACAAAAATGAAGGAACGAGGGTATAATCGTAGTGGTGAACAGTGTAAATGCAAATGGAAGAATCTAGTTACACGTTATAAGGTACATGTGAATTTATTCATTCATATATATTTTTTTCCTTTGTAATAAGAACACGAACAAAACATCCTGAAAACGAGTAAAATTAATGGGTCACATGATAAATCATATAATAAGATTTGTAGGGTTTTATGACCAGAAAATCTCACTTTTTATATTCCAAAAAGATACACATTTCCTTGAAAAATTGGCCAAAAAATTAGAACCAACATTTCTTCTTTAATATCTATAATATCAATCATCACCAAATTGTTAATATTGTGATTCAAAGCCAAAGTTGGTTTAGGGTGTGTTTGTTTAAGCTTATACGTAGGCTTATGAGCTTATCTGATTTCGGGTTATATATATCATAAACACTAATTTTCTGGCTTATTTTGAGACTCAGGGTTTATATGTATAAGCTTATTATGATATAACAAGCTTATACAAGCACATAAGTCTCATAATAAGCAAAAAAATTGAGGTTTATAAGCTCACATATAAGAAACTAGGAAAAAACTATACACATTAAGCTTATATGTAGGCTTATGAGTTTATCTGATTTCGGGTTATATTTCATAAACCCTAACTTTCTGGCTTAATTTTGAGACTCGGGGTGTACATATATAAGCTTATTACGATATAAGAAGCTTATATGAACCCATAAGTCTCATAATAAGCAAGAAAATTAGTGTTTATAAAGTATAGTCTCAAAACAAATAAGCACATAATTAAGCTCACATATAAGAAACTAGGAAACAACAAATATATACACATTATATTCATGTCGACAGATAAGTGAATAACCCCACATAACGTATATAATGGTACGTCCATGCTAATGTTGTCATTTTATAAGGGCCACCAACATATTGCAATAAATGATGATGATGATGTCTTGTAGTGCAAGAAACTAATAATTGGTTTGTTGCTATGAAACATATTTAGGGGTTTGAGACAATGGAACAAGAAGGTATGAGGCAACAATTTCCATACTATAACGAGCTGCAAGCGATCTTTACAGGTCGAATGCAAAGGATGCTATGGATTGAATCAGCAGAAGGTGGTGGATCATCAAAGAAGAGAGTTATGCATTTGTCTTCGGACGACGATGATGAAAACGAAGAGAGCGATGTGGAGAAAGCGAGTGGTAGCAAGAAAAAAAAGAAGATTGCAACGAGTAGTAGTAAAGGATCAAATCCGCCCGATAGTACTACAAATGTTAATTTGAAAGAAATACTAGAGGACTTAATGAAACAACAATTGCAAATGGAAACACAATGGATGAAGATGTACGAGGCGAAAGAAGAGGAGAGGAGAAAGATTGAAATGGAATGGAGACGGAAAATGGAAGCGTTGGAGAATGAGAGGATTATGCTCGATCAAAGGTGGCGAGAAAGGGAAGAACAAAGAAGGATTAGAGACGAAACTAGATCAGAGAAACGAGATGCTCTTATAACGGCCCTTCTAAACAAGCTCCAACGCGAAGATTTGTAAGTTCTAGCTATGTAGGATGTAAGATTAGTGGAAATAGTTGGGATAGATCTTGGTAGACATTTGTTGATTACTTGCACTTATGCAACATTCTTTCTTAGATATATCTGAAGCTTTGCATCATAAGTACTTGGAAGTTTCGTTTTAAAAAGCATGATGTCATTAAAAAGGTTACTTGCTATGAAAGTTAACTTGATTAGATGTCAACCCCCGTTTGGCCATTTCTATTTGAAGGCACATATTATAAGTTGCACGACTAGACGTAGCAATCTAGACCCAAGCGAGTCTAGATGGGTTTATATGAAAAAGTGATAATCTGTACGTTAATGTTAGTCTAACAAACTCGTGCCCAACGTAGTTCTTCAACATGTCTGAAGAGTTGTGTTTATGCTAACATCGATGGGTAAAGAAGAAAACTCATATAAACCCGTTTGAGTCGAGATTGTTAGGTCTACTAACGACTAACGAGTAACATGACATCTTAAATATAAATGTGTCACAATACAGTTAAGATTGTGTGCATACATCTTTAAAGTATATTTATAACCAACGGCCTATTTGACTATTATTAAAAACTTGTACCGACAACCTGTTAGAAGTTGACTTTTGTTTTGTATTCTCACATATTATTCTTGTCATCATTACTTTAAGATTTAAAATTGGGGTACGTTATTCTCACGGGCCCTATTTCTATTAACCGGACCCCCTCCCCCCCCCCCTTTTTTTTTTTTTTTAATTTTTTTTTTTTATTTTTATAATTTTGTTTATATTAAAAAGCTATAAACCTGAAAGTGCGGAACAGAAAATATAAAGTTTAATATGTCAAACACTTAAAACTGTCAAAAATACGGAACAAAAACTGACAAAAAGCTGTGCTGTACTGGAATATTTAAGGGGGACAAAGGGGACAGTGGGTGGACCAGACGGTGGGCCAGACCGTCCGGTCAACACATCCCTTAAAATTATCAAATGTCAAATCTACTCGTTTTTGTTTTTTCAGTGTTCACATGATTATGATGATGATGATGATACAAGCTACATATGCATTCACTAATGCCTTATTTCAAAAAAAAAAAAAAAAAAAAAAAAGGGAAATTTTGTGCTAGTATCAAAAGAAGGGAAAATAACAAAATACACCAGTCGTACTACAACTTATCACTTTCCAAGCCTAAAATTTACAAAAGTCCAAGATAGACGGGGCCGACTGGGCAACTTATACCACACAACCACAAGCCGGCATGTGTCTAAATATTGTAGGTGGATTAATATTTATTCGATTGTTTAAGGACACGTGTCAAGCGTAGACACGAGTTGCCCAAAAAACGAGTCGTCTTTAATCTATTTTAAACTTTTGAAAATTTTAGGCCTAGAAAGTGAGCGACTGATCTATTTTGGTAATTTTTCCTCAAAATAAATATCCACATACATATTATGTATAACTAATTAAATGGTTTTTACAATTTCCCTCAAAATAAATATCCACATACATATTATGTATAACTAATTAAATGTTTTTTACGGGTCATTGTGATATTTTATTGGTGCACACCGAAAAAAAATTTAGTTATATGTAAGTCATTTGTTACGTTAAGTTCACATGGATTGAGTTGGACATAGTTTTGTGTCCATGTTATATGACTTAAATCTAGTTGAAAAGTAGGTTTGACTAGCAATTATAATGTAACACACGTAATATTTAACATACATTTGACTAATATTTAACTAATCTTTAACATAATATTTAAGAGGACACAAACCATATATTTGACTAATATTTAATATATTCTAGTTTTGTTGAAACCATCATAGATAATTAGTTGTGAATGTCATTTCAAGTTAATAGAATTGACGTTTATGAAAATGCAACAACAATCAAGTCTTTAGGTCAATCTAATAAGCTCGTAAACTCATTTATTTGGGTTTATAAGCTTATACATTCAGCTTATGAGCTTATATAATTCATAAGCGTATAAGCTCATAATATAAGGTTAGAAGTTTTGACGTAACCTCCTAACACTAAAGACACATATTATATGCTAATAGCTTGCATGGTATTCTATTTCATGTGTTACTCCTTCTGTTTTAAAATTACTAGAATGTTACCCGCGCAATGCGGCGGCGGATACCGTGTGATTATATTTTGCGTTATTTGGTTACATGTTTAGTTGTCTTCATGTTTTATCAGTAGAGATATTAGAGATAGTTAAGCCAAATAATTTTAGTTTGAACAACCAACCACTTCCTAACAAACTTCCTAACCAACTTGCTTCCTAACAAATTAATTTGAAATCTTTCCATAATAAGCAAGAAATAAATCTGAATTTTAAGCCTTTCTAATTATAGAATAGTCCCAAATACAATGTATAGTAGTATAGATTGTTCACCTTTTTATTTTGACATGTCTTAACAAAATTATCTAATTTAATTGATAAAAAGCCTGGTAAAGATGCACAAAGCCTTGCCCGGCCCATACCTAAAATGTTAAGACTTTTTGGGCCAAAATGGTCCTGACAGGCTTAGACAGGTTTTTGGGCTTTTAGTTAAACGCATTTTTCTAAAAGAAGTTTTAATGTTCATTCGTTGACCCATTAAACTGTTTTTTTGGTTACCATGATTTTTAAACCTTTTGCCAACTAATCTACGAGATTTAATCTCACCGCCACATACACTCAAACTGGGTAAAACCCTCCCATTTTCCCGGAAGGTTGGCGTGACCAAATAAAGTTATTTGCACATAGCAGGATTAACTTCAGACATCTTAATAGTTACAACAAGCTCTTACTACTAGGCTACCAGTGGTTAATTGAACCAATTTTTAGTCGTGTTATTCACTTTTTCTCTCTCATCATTTTTCATCAATCAATTTTTTAAAAGTTTAACTTTAGGTCCAACTTTTAGGCTTACAATTCAGCAATTAACTCCGCCCGTCCTTTAACTTTCAATCTTGACAAACTTTAGCTAATCTTTCTACTATTGTCATAAACATCCAAAAACTACAAAATAACAAAATGACAATAAATGCCTATGAAACAATATTTTACATAATCAGATTATAACTTTTATCACATACCTTTTAGAAAAATAAATTGCAATGAAGATATCCATTTTGTCAAAATATTGTAATGGAAAATAACAAAACTATTGTCACAGCAAGTGCCTTTGCAAGAGTAAACTCACAGATCATTTTGGAGTGTCCAGGTCGCCTTAGCAATTTTTATTTTGCATTTTCTTGGACCATGGTATGCAACATATTTAGCCCCCCTAATTCACACTATGCAGTAAAACTTACTTTTCACATGTCATAACCAAACTTGAAGCATACTGCCTATTGCTTCACAAGACACAAAATGACAAAACCAACGTCACTAGACCAATATCGAGGCAATGATAGACACCCCTTTGGCTGATAGGCGTTTCTGTCCAACTCGAACCAAAGACACTTAAGCTTCATAAAAACATTAAGTAGAAGAAAGAATGTGGCATATGCGGACATTGGAGTACAATTTAAGGTCAAAAGGATTAATTACACTCTTGAACTTGCATCTAAATGATCATAACATTGTACATTATCGAACAACAATTTGTTCGTTTAAGTTTAACAGGACCTTGGTAATGAGAAACTGATCCTCATGTACAAATAGCAGAAACAATGCAAAGATAGAATATAATATAACTAGAACTATCAGAGCCATATATCTTCTAAAAATCGGTTTTAGACAATTCATCCTTCATCTTTTCAGTTAACTCAGCCGATCGAATGAAGCTGTAGATGCTCTTAACAAAATGCAATTGTGAAAAATAATTTTGAAATAGAAGAAGCATCATATAGTATAGAGTGTTCACCTTCATCTTTTTATTTTGACATGTCTTAACAAAATTATCTAATTTAATTGATAAAAAGTCTTGGAAACTATTAGACTAGTATTGTTCATTCCAAAGACAGCCTGGTAAAGATGCACAAAGCCTTGCCCGGCCCATACCTAAAATGTTAAGACTTTTTGGGCCCAAATAAATGGTCCTGACCAGGTTAGACAGGTTTTTGGGCTTTTAGTTAAACGCATTTTTCTAAAAGAAGTTTTAATGTTCATTCGTTGAACCATTAAACTGTTTTTTTGGTTACCATGATTTTTAAATCTTTTGGCCAACTAGTCTACGAGATTTGAGCCCACCGACACACACACTCAAACCGGGTAAAGCACTCCCATTTTCCCGGAAAGTTGGCATGACCACATAAAGTTATTTGCACATAGCAGGATTAACTTCTGACATCTTGATAGTTACTATAAGCTCTTACCACTAGGCTACCTCGTGGTTCATTGAACCATTATCCAGTCGTGCTATAACAAAGAGAACTAGTGTTATTCACTTTTTCTCTCTCATCATTTTTCATCAATCAATTTTTTAAATGTTTAACTTTAGGTCCAACTTTTAGGCTTACAATTCAGCAATTGACTCCGCCCGTCCTTTAACTTTCAATCTTGACAAACTTTTGCTAATCTTTCTACTTTTGTCATAAACATCCAAAAATTAAAAAATAACAAAATGACAGAATAAATGCCTATAAAACAACATTTTACATAATCAGATTATAACTCTTATCACATACCTTTTAGAACAATAAATTGCTATGAATATATCCATTTTGTCAAAATATTGTAATGGAAAATAACAAAACTATTATCACAGCAAGTGCCTTTGCAAGAGTAAACTCACTGATCATTTTGGCGTGCCCAGCTCGCCTTAGCGGAAAGCTACTACATTGCGGCCGAGCAGCCAGCCAATTTTTATTTTGCATTTTCTTGGACCATGGTATAAAAGACACAAAATGACAGCACCAACGTCACTAGACCAATATCGAGGTAATGATAGACACCCCTTTCGCTGATAGGCGTTTACACAAGTAACTGATATATAGCATTCAGTCAAACTCGAACCAAAGACACTTAAGCTTCATAAAAACATTAAGTAGAAGAAAGAATGTGGCATATGCGGACATTGGGGTACAATTTAAGGTCAAAAGAATGAATTACAACTCTTGAACTTGCATCTAAATGATCATAACATAGTACATTATCGAACAACATTTTGTTCGTTTGAGTTTAACCGGACCTTGGTAATGAGAAACTGATCCTCATGTACAAATAGCAGAAACAATGCAAAGATAGAATATAATATAACTAGAACTATCAGAGCCATATATCTTCTCAAAATCGTTTTTAGACAATTCATCCTTCATCTTTTCAATTAACTCAGCCGATCAAATGAAGCTGTAGATGCTCTCGACATTTACCGCCTTCACCGACGATCCTCTGCTCATAGACATATGCCATCAATTTGTCCTGTTTCTTTTTAGTTTCTTCATTTGATAAAATGATATTGTTGATGGTCTTGTACTTTACCGAAGGACGAGGAACTGTTGATTCATCGTCAAATGCATACAAGTCCTCCATTGCAACAGCCTGTTCAGAAACATGGAGACAGTAATACATGGAGACAGTAATAAGCATCCAATAAACACAAATTCTCATACCTCGTCCACTAATCTATCAATCAAATCATACAAAAAAGCAGATTTGTAAATGCAAACGAGATGTGCTGATGCTCATATATGCATGCCTTTCGAGTTGATTTTGATATGCATACCACTATCTTATACTGTTCGTTATAGGTTCATTTGATTACGTCTACATGGGCAATAAGTTACCAATACGCAGTGAATAAATTAACTTTGTTTCAGTTTTAACATGTACAGTAATATTACTTATGTTTCTGTGTTATAACGAAAAAATATTTAGAGATCGATACATACTACAAGTTCAGACTCATACAAACTCAGGCTTACAATATGATTCCCATCACGAGTTCAGGCATTGAGCGGCACTTACTTCAATTCTTTACAGCGCCTTGGGTAAATGGTTAAAGACTTCTATCCAATCCAACCATGCAGATATTAATTACTAAGTGTACGTTGAACGTAACCCTAGCCTAAACGAAACTTCTCACTTTTGGATTGCATAAATGGCTGGTCTTAACCAAACACCATTGACTTAATAAGGTATAAGCAGTTAAGCACACAAACTAAAAGTGTGTTTGGGTTTGCTGTTTTTCTGAGAATAAGCAGGTAAGAACGTGCTTATTTCAGAGTTCCTATCTTTCATTGAAAGAAAGGGATTGTTTGTCTTATGGGCTTTCGAGCTTTGCCCATTTTTTGAGCTTATGAGATTATCCAGGTAAGCTTATGAACTTTATACAATTCAAAATTTTACAACTTCGAGAGAAAAGAGTACGTACCATAGGCCATACGCATCAAGAAGAAGCATCATATCTTTAGCATTTGATGTTGATGCCATCTCTAACGAAGCTTAAGTTTTCCGGTAGACAATTCATACCATATGATGCTAAAGGGCGGATCATTAAAACTGAATTCGCCACAGTGTACTGATCTCCCTTTTTAAAGCTAAACAACACGCCATGAGTAGTGGTGGCATTGGGTAAAAATAGTATACATTACCTTTGTTAATCCAAGATCTTTAGGAGGCTTAAGAATTTTTGTAATTTAAAAAGGAGACATCAACCTCAGTTTCGCTATTACTTGCACTACAACAAAAGGGAGGACGGGCGAGGACACTTTCGGCGGGGACACCTCATGCTGAGCTGGCACACCATTTCGCTGACCGTTTACTAAATTCTCAACGCACACTTTTTGCGGGGACATGTCCCCGTCGAAAGTATTTTTGATACTTGGCAAAGTTTGACCAAAATAGTGTCTCTTAATTGTTCCCGGGTAGTTTTCCCGCCGTTACTTTCGGCGGGGACATGTCCCCACCAAAGGGGTGGATACAAAATGCCAAACTTTCAGCGGGGACATGTCTCCGTCGAAAACTCTTTCCATTTTTCCCTCCAAGTAATTACTTTATCCCGCCTAGACTATTCGGTAATAATAATACCTTTTGGTCGTGAGCCGGTGACATGTCCCCGCCAAAGGTTAAGGCGTCAATTTTCCCACCAAATTGCAACTTTGTAGGCCAAACTTTTAGCGAGGACACGTCCCCGCCAAAAAGAGGAACACCATACAATGGTTACCCCTTTTAGTGGGGACACATCCCCGCCAAAAGTAGGGCACCTTACTTTGGATACATCATTTGGCGGTGCCATGTCCCCGCCAAAAGATTAACACTATAATGTGGATACCCCTTTTGGTGGGGACTTGTCTCCGCCAAAAGATGTATTTAATTAATATAATTGTTTGACCAGGCCAAAATGCTGTGGGACCCATGAGTCCCCGCCGAAAGGTATCAGCGAGAGCGTATTGGCGGCGGACTTTTGGCGGTGACATGTCCCCGCCGAAAGTTATTAGTGGGGAGAAGTCCCTGACGAAAGCGTGAAAATGTCTCCGCCAATACCGGTGAATGTTGTAGTAGACGCAAGTTTAACTCTTTGTCACCCTCAACATCATAACTAATATTAGTGGAATAATTCAATTGATTTGCAGTAGCAAAGCTATCCAATTAAACAATGTTGGTTGCTAAGTCCATTTGGAGCATTCAAAATATTATCTCTCAAACTATCAAATTCCTCCACAACCACGCACTTATCGATAACAAGAAAGTACATCCTAACGGTCGGTTTTGGTGGTGTATCTAGATTTCTCCCCAAATCATATTCTATTGTGGTGTAGTAAGGGGACAGCTCATCAGCCTTATAATTTCCAATAACCTCTCCATATGGAAAGGTCATTATTGCCATAGAGACACAAGCAACATAACCATTTTTAAATGTATAATTTACTCCCGAGTAGGGGTTTAAAACACCCTTATAGTTGTCGCAAAAGAGAGGTTTGTTATTTAGTACTGGGTTTAAGATTGATAATTGATGTAAAGGGTGTATAGATTAATGATACAATACAAGCTGCCAAAAATAATAAACGTAGTCTATAGGTTTAGTGATCAACGAACTAGCACTTGTATCAACTCAGATCTCCTCAAATCAAACCCAAGTTCTAAGATTGTTAATATTTGTGTTTGATGGCCTCGAAAGAGATGCAAAAGATGCCTCAAAGTTTGATCCAACCATTCTTTGGGGTCAAAGCTAGCGAGGTAATTCTACAAATACCCCAAAGGTACAATGCTACTCACCCTAGATGCCCCAAAAAAATCTAACTTCTCCAAATGCCCCAAGGGCGACGGTAGCCCATGAATTCTTGGGCGACTATCATATATGTGTGACAAGTGTCCTTAACCTTGTCCCTACCATGTACTTGAATAGTACTATTGTCCCTAGGTGATTTCTTGAGCGACTGGTCTCACATTTCTTGGGCGACTAGTTTTTTTTTGTCTTTTAGTGAAAAAGTTTTTAACTACATTTTTTGTCCTTGTGGTTTGCCAAGTATTTCATTTTTGGCCCCAACTAAATTCACAAAGATCAAACAAACCACAAAATAACAATTAACACTCTAAAAATGCAGCTACACATAAACATACTCCCTTTGTTTTTCTAAATCAAAAAATATCACATATTCGTTCCTTTGTTTTTCTAAATCAATCCTTATTTTTCTTTTTCTTTGTCATCCCAACGATTATATGTAAACACCATATCCATGACCTGATCCACAACATATCTAATATATATCTCTAACATATTCTAAATCACCATGACCAGATCTCAGATTTAAACTTGTGACTTGGTGTTCAGTTCAACTTGATCTTCCTGGTTGGCTGCATCTGTGAAGGTGGAGGGGTGGCCGGCGGCGTGATGGTGGCAGGTGGTCGGCGGTCGGCGATAAGGTTTGTGGTGGAGAGGAAGAATAGTGTAGGGATGATAGAAATATAAATGGTTTTTTTTTTTTTTTTTTTTTTTTTTGAAAGTTTGATGATGAAGTCAAATTGATGTTAGGTAAAGGAAAAACAAAATATGGAAATAAGTTGTTGAATTTTGTATCTGGGTGGATGGATAGAAGTATTCTTGGGTAATAAAAGCTGATGAATATAAAAGATGATGATGAATATAAAAAATGATGAATAAAAAATGGTTTTTGTGTGTGGATAATGTTTTTGGATGAAGAAATGTGTTATTAATAGTAATAATAATAACCACAAGGATCAAAATTGAAATATCAAGCAAACCATAAACACCAAAAATGTAAGTTAACTAAAAGTAAAAAAAGCAAAGTCGCCTAAAAAATGTGGGCCCAGTCGCTCAAGAAATGGTCTGGTTAACTAGTACTATGTAAGTGCAATGTGGACCTAATCATAGGGACACTTGTCTAACAATGGTGAGAGTTGCCCAAGATTTTTTGGGAGAGAGTCGCCTCTGGGGTATTTGAAGAAAACTGAAATTGATGTGGTGAATGGGGTGAGTGAAGTTGTACTTTTGGGGTGTTTTTGGAATTAGCTCCAAAGCTAGCTGCCTGCATATAGTCAAAAGGAAAACCATTTTAGTCAACGAAAGGAACATAAGGATTTTATTTTTATTTTTTTATTTACCAAAACTATATCATCTTTTAAACTAATAGAAGTCAGTTACATATAATTTGACCACTTTGCTATACTTCAAAATGAAGTTATTTACCTCTGTCTCGATTTTATGGGTGACTAGTCGTCCCAAGACTATGGCACCTGCGTCCTGATCAAAGCCCCACACAAATCCTAGAGATTCAGAAACAAACTTGTCTTTTAACAATGCTTGAAATAGTTATAAATACACTTAAATGTAAAGTTACAAAAACATGAAGAAAAAACGCTTTGTTTGTCTTAAAAAATATATGATGTTGTTTTTACAGTTATCATTTTTTGTAATGATAATAACACGTTACATTACTACATTAACTAAAGTAAAGTTTTTTTTTTTTTTTTTTTTTTTTTTTTTTTTTTTTTTTTTTTTTTACCTCCTACCCAGCATACTATGACTGTTAATGATGGTTTCAAGACTGTCAATAATAAGAAGAAGGGGAAACTAGGTGGTTCTAATATTCCGGGTCAAGGAGGGGTTCCTAAACCTGCTGTGGGTAAGAAGTTTCAGTATCGACCCAAAAAGACTCCTCCTGAACCTCAGAAGGAGGATGACAATAAGATGAATACTCCTGATGTGGCTAGTTCGAGTGGGACGAAAATCTCTACATCTAACCGGTTTGATGCTCTTAATATGGAAGACACGGATGCTTTCGGCATTCCTACAAATGAAACCAACATGGAGGGGGATTCTGGTCGTACAATGGAAGTCAATGAAGATGAGTCTACTAAGACAGGTAATGTTTCACAAGAACCTTTTGTGTGCAATTTGAAAAAGAAGGAGTCGGTTATGGCTCCCAAAACTATTGATTCTTGTACTCCGCCCGCCTCTTCTACTAAGAGAGTTAACCCTTTCTCTAAGGTGGGAGAGATTGAGGTTTCTGAGTCTGAAGATGAGTTGGTTTCTAACCCATTTGACGAGTCTGCTAATCTATTCGGTGGTGGCCAAGAGTTTGAAGATGATTATGATGACTATGACTATGATGACTATGCAAAACAGGTTTACGATCTTCCAGGGAATTTGGATGCTTTTAATGCCATGTATGGCACCAAGCTCCAAGGCTTTAGGAAGTAATTTTATTTCGTTTTGTCTTATGTGATCATTTGAGTAGTGGTTTGTTTTCTTTTAGAAAATAGGAAGTATCTGGTTCTTTAAGTTGTTTGCCTATGTAACGGGCTGAGATATGTGACTTCACCCATATCCTTTGTACTTAAACGTTTTGGTTTATATATTTACTAGGGTGCAGGATTACTCCCCTTTACAAAAAAAAAAAGTAAAGTTTTTTGTTCAAGGACCATGTCATTACTTTTAGAAATGCACACGCTAATCAATATTGGAACTGCAGTCATATAACTCAACAAATTTACAAGATATTTAGTTGTTTGATAGAAGGGGCAACAATACCAATTGATTTTCGAATAGAAGGGTTCCAAAAAACAAACATCCATTTTTCGTAACCTTCATGGAAACCAAACAAACACAGTAATCCATGACATGCACCAACAACATTTGCAAAATCAAATTGTTTATTCTGCGGAGTAAAAACCTTAAAAGTTTCATTGTTTTGATCATCGTCATCATCATCATCATCTTCAGCAAAACAAATGTACTTTACCTCATCCACAGAATAGTTGTTTATGTAGCTTAAATTACGACTTTGTGGCTGCGTGTTGCGGGCGCCGTAACCTTGGATGAACTTAGAGCTTCCGATAAAAGACTTCCAGGGTTTAGAAACTGACCTGAGTCGAATCATCAAAACCTTTTCTATGATTTCCATCTGGATTTCAAAAGGAATGCAGACATCTTTTTTTTTTTTTTTTTTTTTTTTTTTTTTTTTTTTTTTTTTTTTTTTCGGTTTATGTTACCAGAAACTTGTGAGAATTGAACAATGTGAAGACTATTGACCTCAACAAGACTGTTTGGGCTATTTTAGACATTCATGGATCGAGTAAAGCCCATATAATTACCTTAGAATTATTTTCCATGGAATTAAGCAAGGACGGACTCGGGAGCCGGGTGTGGCATGGGCGCAAGTGATCGTGGGTCACAAAGTGTAAGTTTTTCAAAAAGTGTCCTCGTACGTACAACACCCGAATAGATTTTTGTGTTATACCTTTTTTAAACAGAGGAATCGTGGTTGAAAAACATGAAGCATCATCATCGCTAAGAAAACATCTACTAAATGGACCACAAAACCAATTATTCCAACTTTGATCAACATGCTAGCAGGAGCAGATTTATATACAACAAGATCTAACAAAAATATACCATGAACGGTTTGAGTGTTTGATCTGAGTATGCGGAAAAGGTGTGGATGTGTTTGGAAGTGTTTCTGTTCTGGTAGAGATGGAGAAGTAGAGGAGTTTAGGTTTTCTTTAAGTTAGTGTGTGTGTGGGGTAATATGAAGTCAAGCTTATAACCTAGATAATGAGGTAGTTGTGTATTTATTGGAGGAGTTATGTTTAGTGTACTTTGGTTGGTGCATGTGTTAACAAGTAGGTACGCATTCAGTTAATGAAATGCATAGAGACTAGGGAGTACTGTATGTGTTAGTAGTTTATACAGTGGGTCTATGAGATTATTTAAAAAGTTCAAAAGTTAATTTTGTAACAATTAATGAACAAAAGGTAATTTTGGGAAACCTTGTAGTCTGAAATCTTTGCTTTTCATTATTCGAGTCCTCGTTAATTTTTACGAACATGGATCTCGCTCACGAGTCCCTATGCAGCTAAATCACGGCTAAATCCAATTAAACTTTAAGCAACAGTTTTTGGGTAAAAGGTCAACGACCCGGTAAATATATTACTCCAAAAAACATTTAAGTACAACGGATATGAGTGAATCCCATATCTCAGCCCGTTACATAGGCGAAAAGCTTACATAACAAGATACTTCCTATTTTCTAGTCAAGAAAACAAAACCACTACCACATAATATTGAAAGACTCGGACAAACAAATAAACTACTTCCTACGACCTTGGAGATTAAAGTTATAAACGGAATTAAGAGCATCCAATTCCCCTGGAAGATCGTAAATTTGCTTCGAGTAATCATCATAGTCATCAAGCTCATCTTCATGTTCATGACCTCCACCAAAAAGATTTGCTGATTCGTTGAACGTGTCAAGAACCTCCTCCTCCTCACTATCAGAAACCACAACCTCACCCACCTTGGAAAAAGGGTTAGCCCTCTTAGTGACAGAGGCGGACGGAATAGGATGACCTTCATCATCCACAAGAGTAGCTTTCCCATCGATAAGCAGCTTTTCAAGCTTACTAATTTTATCAACTATAGGAGTTGAACCAACTTCCTTAGTTCCCATTGAATCCCTCACAAGCGGTTCTTGTGATGTAGTACCAGTCTTAACCAACTCATCCTCATTAACTTCCTTTGTACATCCAGTATCCACATCATGGTAAGTGTCATAAGTAGGAATGCAAAGCGCATCCGTATCATCCATATTAAGAGCATCAAATTGGTTAGATGTAGAAATCGTTGTTCCACTAGAAATAGCCACATCAGAAGTCTTCTTCTTAGTGCCACCAACATTCTTAGGTTCAGGAGGAGTCTTTTTTGGTTGATATTGGAACTGCTTACCAACAACAGGTTTAGTAAACCCTCCTTTACCCGGAATTGTAGGACCACCTTGTTTTCCTTTCTTCCTGTTATTGACAGTCTTGAAACTATCATTAACATGTTTAGTAGGCTGAACAGGAGGTACAACAGCTTTAGGACAGTCAGTCATAGTATGACCAAATATCTTACACTTGTCACAGCGAGGTGGTTGCCACTCGTATTCAACCCGTATCTTCTCAATAGTCGAACCCGAACCATCAAGTAATGGTATCTCAACAGTGAGGCTGTCCCGAAGCACCTCATCCGACTTCACTTCTATCATGCATCTAGCAAAACTGCTACGGCCCCACGATTCCTTGCACATTTGGCTTGTAAACGCATCTAACCTTTTGGGCGTGCCAATCAGTGTGGCAAGAAGACTGAGGCCATCATCAGAAAACATTGCAATGGGGACATCATGAAATTTAACCCACACCGGGATGTTAGTCAAATCCTCTTTAAGTAGATTAGTGTTCAAAGTCCATGGTTTAAGAATAATAGGAACATTTCTGATCAACCAAGGACCGTTTTCAAGCACATCATCAACACCTTTCTTCGAATTGAACTTAAAAAAGAAGAATCCCTTTGCATTCATCATTACCTTTTGCACACCAAACTTAGCTCATGCATTGCGTACATAGTAATCAACAACAGGAAAAGCAAGGCGCTGGCCAGGAAATAACCGTATAGAGTATTCTCAAACCTCGTGTTTACCTCTTCTACTACTTTCAATGGAACTGAAAGGTCAACATCATCCTTCTTTTTGCTACATTCCAACCTCCGAAAATTAGACACGTGTTTATGAGGTTCATTAGAAGTAGCACCCGCGTAAGAAACCGACTTCACTCCACTAGTAGTATCATCCTTAGAAGCATTAGGACCACAAACATTCGAATTAGAATTATGCCCAATACCACTTGAAGAGGAAGCCTTATTAGCAACAATTTCATGTTGAATATGATTGAATCTTGCAAGATTGAGCTAGAATATGCTTCTTTTGTCAACAAAAAAAAAAAAAAAAAAAAAAAAAACTATCTTTTTACGTAATATATAATCTCATGTTTACATACTTATAGATGCATGTGGATTTGTTTGCACCAAACCATGTGAAAAAACTTCTTTGCATACACTTCAAAAATAAAGGACGCAAATCCTTCAGCTATACGCCTGGCATCATTTTTAGGAGCTTGCAACAAACCATGTGGGGTGGTGCAGTGTAAGGATCATTTATTCTAACTCTACAAGTTGGTATAGTAAACACTAAACTGCTTAAGAAAACTATGAAATAGATTTCTAATACATGCCATGACGTATCAAACTTTCCTGATAATGTCGAGTCCATTCGAACTCTATCAAAATCTGGCTTGATTCGACTCCCTACCTGTAAAGAGTAATCAAGATAATTGCTAATCACCTTAGACTAGTCTTTATTATTATTATTATTATTATTATTATTATTATTATTATTATTATTATTATTATTATTATTATTATTATTATTATTATTATTATTATTATTATTATTATTATTATTATTATTATTATTATTATTATTATTATTATTATTATTATTATTATTATTATTATTATTATTATTATTATTATTATTATTATTATTATTATTATTATTATTATTATTATTATTATTATTATTTATCTTGTCCAACAAAAGATGTGAGTTGTCGAATAATTGTTGCGTAAATAGTTAATCTTCCAACTCTTTTATTATTGCTTTAGCCGAATCTTTAATTTATGTAACACCAATTTTTACGACAAGCCTTTAATTCTTTTGCTGTGTTTCATTACTTTTTCTCATTTATGCTTCTGGTAGCTAGGTATCCTTTCAAAACTCTTTTCACTAGTTAGTATCAGGACTCATTAAATTCTTGAATAGGTGTATTTAATTCTCACATTTTCTTTCATCCATAAAAAACAAGAAGGTATGTCCATCATTCAACTTATTTTTGAGTTTATGAGCTTATATAATTTTGATTTATATTTAATAAGCTCGGTTTTTCTAGCTTACATATGGGTTATATAACATTATTACAACTTAATAAACTTATATACGCTTCTAGGTTATAAAATAAGAAGAAAAAAAATTAAAAAAGAAAAAAAAAGTGAACATATAAAACATAAACCGAAAACATATACTCCATAGACTAACGATTGAATGCGAAGAATCCTTAAAATGGACTGATGAGAAATAACTATAATTACACAATAGAAATGCATCAATTTTAATTAGACGCATCCCTAATTTTTAGATGCATTATAATATATTTTATGGCTAAAAGTTAGATACATTTCATGAAGTTAGACGAATCCTCTGTATTTTTGGTTATTTGTAAGTTAAATTTGTTGCTAATACTAGTTTACATCATTTTCTTCTCACTAGATCCTTACCTATACTCTATAAGATCATAAACATTAAAATAAGCTAAAAAAATACCCCACATGTAGTCGCAACTTTATTACGAATAAAAATTTTTTGCTTACAAAAATATATACTATGATCAACATTTCATATTTGTGAGCATGATTATGCCTAAAGTCTTTTTAATTTTCCACTTATCCATCCTTAAATTCTTTTAGTCTTTTAGATGTGCTTCATTCTCATTTATGTTCTACTTGTTATTCGTAGGTTGTAATTTCATACATTCAATTCTTTATTCAACTACTTTTCATTTTCATTTAATTTTATATTTCTCCAAAATGTGTAAATTTGTGGGAACACCCTGATCCCAAGCATCTTTTGATGCCAACCGGATCCTTCCCCAAGTATTCAGCCCCATACAATGAGCACCTGTTCTCAATGACCTAATTAGTCGGGAGTTGGGATCTAACCCTATGCCATTTTCTCCAATAGACCCTCCTTGGACCGGTCAATTGAGCGTTTACGGTAGGGGAATGGTATCAATTAGACTTTAGTGCCAAGGAACACACTTGAACCCAGGTCTATTGACTTGAGCCCAAGCACCCTTACATTGGATTAAAGCTCCAATGATCATGTAAATTAATTTTATATTTAGAAGGTATAATGTGGTAACTATAAAATCATAAATGTACAGCAAGCTTTAACAAGGTCAGTGACTTCCATTTCCTTCATATATATTCCATCAGATTCAAGTGACAAGTTATTCGACCACCAATGGAACCAAAATGGCATATGAATGCCATGGAAAATACAACAATATGTCAGTAATCTACACACCCTTAAAACCATTATCAAGCCTAAACCCAGTACTAAATTACAAACAGGGGTGGAGCCATGAATCTAAGTTAAGGTGGGGCGAAATTAATTGTATGATCATGACAATGGCGATAATATTTTAACAACACACAAGATACATAAGTCTAATATGGAAGATGGACAAATAACGAAAACACTTGGACTTTTATATGCAATTAAGAAACTTACATCTCAAACTAGTATGCGAGCTCTGCATAAATATCTATTTTTCATAAGATTTTATCCGCTAGGATGTGTTTTTCAGTCATTAACAACATATTTTTTTGAAAGGTTGGTTAGTTGTTCTTTTGGCCATGGTTCTAAAGTTTTGATACCATATGACTAGTTTAGTAGCACATCTTGCTTAAACTTCCTAACCGGAAAAATAAATAAATTCAGAAGCTAATGAGAAAACCAATCTTTACATTGAATCTGAAATCATAAAATTTTGCTTTATTGTGATACTTTTCGTGATTCTAGGTCAGAAACATAATCTGTACATCTAAAAGATTTATGAAATGTTTAAAAATTTCAATACTGAGTATTATTGAAATAATAGTGAAGACTGGAATACTTCAAGTGTAACTATAGTGCTTATAATCTTCTTCAAGATTTCAATATTTGCTTCCATGTTTTAGTGCTAAATATATTACAAATTGATTGACACATTATAAAAACTTAAATGGGAAGGGAGTAAACCATTTGAGTCAAATAATACTACTCGAATGTAGAATGAAAAATAATTTGACTGACAATTAAGAAGGGCTAAACTAAAAGTTGAATGATATATGGGCTGATATACATGTGATACTAGTGGACTAGTTGGAGGAGGCACAGCACATCGGCTCCGCCTCTTATTACAAACCTGTCTTTTGTGACAAGTGTAAGGGTGTTTTAAACCACTACTCAAGAGTAAGTTATACACTTAAAAAATGGCAATGTTGCTTGTGTCCCTGTAACACTAATAACCTTACATATGCAGAGGCTACGAGAATGTGCAAGGCTCATGAGTTGTGTCCATACTACAACACGACAAAGTGTGATATGGGTAAAGATCTAGATATGCGAACACTGACGGTGAACATTTCTGTGTACTTTCTAGTTGTTGATGGGTGCATCCTTAAGGAGGAATTTGATAAATTGATAGCTAGTATTTTGAGTGCTCTTGATGTTCTTAGCAACCATTATCTAGTAGGGTTAATTACTTCAAGAGCACATTCATTGTTTACAAGCAGTTTTGCAAGCTCTATGTAAAAGAGCACTATGGTAGCGGCTCCACCTAGAAATGCCATGATTCAACCACCACGATAAAAACCACAAGAAGTCAAGATATGAGCCGCTAGGCTCAAGGACCATTAAAATCTGTAAATAACATATAGTTAAACAAGCATCAATTTTTTTCTTTTTTCTTTTTTGGGCAAGCATCAGTCCAACATGATTTATATGAACAATATTTGAGGGTTTGGCAATTATGCCTATCAAAGGAAATTTAGTTAGTAAAACAATCATAATCACATAAGGAAACTCTCAAAAATAGATAATCATAAAAGATTTGCAAGGACCACTCCAAAGCTATATATGCTTGTGTGATAGTATTGTGTATCCAAATACCCTAGTCTTTTATAAAGTAAATAACTAAATATCATAAAATCGTAAAATCATAAAATCACAACATTGTTTTGTTACTTTGGTGATGCTCACCTTAAAAACAAACCGTTTTTTCACCTACTTAAGCTTGTAACAAACAAAGGCCGACAATATATACATATGTGTAACTGATTACAACATTAAAATAATAATAACAACAAATTACTAACCTATGTTTGATACATTATGAAGGTAGTCTAATCCACCGGAGATCAACCATTATAAGTTTTGATCAACAATATCGCGATACAGAATTTCCTGAAACAATATCAGGATCAACCACCATTAAAAGCTTTGATCAACAAAGCAGATTTCAAGACATGAATCTGAAACTAAATGACGATTTTGCTAGACCGAAGTTTCATGCTGCTACTGCTATGGAATGGTTAGGCATACGTTTGGATATGTTGTCCTCTTTTACATTTGCTGCATTTTTAATTTTCTTGATATCTATCCCTGGAGGGAACTATTGATCCAAGTATTGTGGGCTTGGCTGTTACATTTGGACTTACTTTAAACACTTTAGAAGGATGGGTTGTGTGGACTTTAACCAACTAAAGATAATGAGAGAAAATGCCATTTAGGCTGGAAATTGTTAGAATCTCATTAATTGGAAATGAAGGTTTACAATGCTATTTATAGCATACAGAAGTCAAAATACAAAAGTCAACTATTCTAATTGCTATGCCATCTTTATACTACATCTATCTTACAAACTTTATACTGCTTCTACATGATCTGAATTATACTATCAAGTATCTAACTCATCACATTGTCCCACATTGTCTTTGTATTCTTGAGTGTAAGTTGAGCTTGTTGGACTTTACATGACTTGATTGCTTGACCACATTATGGACCTGATGAGATGATGTAGCCATGTGTGCTCCTTTACCCCCCCCCCCCCCCCCCCCCCCCCCACCCCCCACCCACAAGCTGGCATTGTGTAAGGATCACTAATGCCAAGCTTGGATAAACAATTGTAGTGGAGTGCTTTGGGAAGACCTTTAGTTAAGATATCAGCTGCTAGTTGACTTGTGGAGATGAAGGTTGGTAGTATTTGATTATTCCTGACCTTGTCCCTTACAAAATGACAATCAAGTTCTATATGTTTGGTTCTTGCATGCTGAACTGGGTTTGAAGCAAGTGCTATGGTGGAGGAGTTGTCACAGAAGATTGGAACTGGATTGGTGAGTGAAACTTGAAGATCTTTGAATAAGCATTGTAACCAAGTAATTTCACAAGTACAGTAAGCTAAAGCTCTGTATTCAGCTTCTGTGGAAGACCTTGAGACCACAGATTGTTTCTTAGATGTCCATGAGATTAGGCAAGAGCCTAGAAAGATTGCATATCCTGACATAGATCTTCTAGTTATAGGACAAGCAGCCCAGTCACTATCACAGTAAGCAGTGAGTTTGAGAGGATTGTCCTTTGGAAAGTGACCTTGTCTTGGGCATAGTTTGATATACCTCAATACCTTCTCTAGTGCTTGCATGTGAGTTGTTCTAGGTTGATGAGAGAACCGGCTTAAAGCTTGGGCTGCAAAAGATAAATCAGGTCTTGTGATTGTGAGGTAGATTAGTTTGCAAACAAGTTTTCTGTAGAGGGATGGATCTTCTAGGAGTTCTCCATCAGTGTTGTTGAGAGGCTTGATGGGATCCAAGGGGATGGCAGATGGTTTGTGATCTAGAACTGCTGCACACTGGAGAAGATCCAGTGCATATTTCCTCTGTGACATGACAAGTCCAGTGGTGTTTTGTAGAATCTCAATGCCCAGATAATAATGTAAAGCTCCCAAGTCTTTGATGCTAAATTTGTTGTCAAGTTGAAGCTTGATTGAGGTGATGAGTGATCTGTCATTTCCAGTGACAAGGATGTCATCTACATAGATCAATAGAGCCAAAAATTGAGAATCTTTTGTGTATGTGAATAAGGATGTATCAGCATAACTTTGATGAAATCCCAAAGTGAGAAGAAAGGTAGTCAACTTTATGAACCATTGTCTGTTGGCTTGTTTCAGTCCATAGATGGATTTCTTGAGCTTGCACACTGAGTTAAGTGGGAGAGATTTCGAATAACCTTGTGGTACTGTCATGTAAACTTCTTCATTGAGGTCTCCATGTAGAAAAGCATTGTTTATGTCAAGCTGTTCTATGTATGATCCAGTGACTGTGAATAGCAACAGCTAAAAGAGCTCTGACTGAAACCATCTTAGCCACTGGTGCAAAGGTCTCTTTGTAATCTATTCCTTCCTTTTGTGTAAATCCTTTGGCAACTAATCTTGCTTTGAATCTCTCAATGGTACCATCTGCCTTGTGTTTGATTCTAAACACCCATTTGCTGCCAATGGGAGATTTGCCAGGTGGAAGAAGAACCACTTCCCATGTGTCATTTGATTCCAAAGCATGGACTTCCTTATCCATTGCATCTACCCATCTTGGATTTCTGGATGCTTGGAGATAAGTGGTGGGTTCAGTGTGTTTGTTGAAGTTGTTAATAAGGTGTCTGAGTGTGGGTGTTTGAATGTTTGTATAATTAAGGTAGTTTGTGTAATGATATTTGTGAATGTTGTGAATGAGAGATTTTGGTAAGGTGCACTGATAATTTGTGAGTTTTGTGGATTGTTGTTTGGTTCTGAGTGAAGTTCTTTTGGGAGGTTGTGTTGGTAATGGTGGTGGTGGAGGTGGTAAAGTTGGTGAGTGAGATGGTATAGGACTTGAATGAGTATTTGGCATTGGAAATGGTGATGGTGGTGATGTGTTTATAGGTTCTGGTGATGGTGTTGGGTTATACATAGGTTCTGGTGATGTGTGAGTTGATTCAGTATCTGAAGTGTGAGGTGTTGATGTAGGAGTAGGAAATGTTGGAAGGTTTTCTGGAGCAGGGGTATTTGTTGTTGATGACTGTGAGGGTTTGTGAGCAAATGGGAATTCTGTCTCATCAAATAAAACATGTCTACTAGTGATGGTTTTGTGTGTGACAGGGTCATAAAGAACATACCCTTTTTGTGTGAAGGAGCAACCAACTAAGATTGTGGGAATGGATCTTTGTGCAAGTTTATCATGACTGTGATGATGTACAAATGCTCTACAGCCAATGATTCTGATATGATCAAGAGCTGGTGGTTCATTGTGAATGATTTCATAGGGTGATTTGTCATGAATTGGTTTGGATGGGAGTCTGTTTAAGATGTAAGTTGCAGTAAGGAGACAATATCCCCAAAAATGGTTTGGAAAATGAGCTTGAAATTTGAGTGATCTTGCAATTTCTAGTAGTTGTTTGTGTTTTCTATAACACCCTCAAATTTGATCAATACAGCGGAAGACTTATAATGACAGCGGAAGACTTTTGGGGTATTATATCGAGGATCTTTGTCACAATTATAGAAAACGACTCAAATGAGACGTTTTAAGCTTTATTTAAAATACCAAATATTCATGTTTCCAAGAGGTTTCATTATTCAACAACAAGTTTTTATTCAAAGAGAAATAAACGTTTCTTTATTTGCCCACTTCGTGCTTTTGCCATCCATTCCATTTAGTTACCTGAGATAAACATGCTAAAAGTCAACAAAAGTTGAGTGAAATTCATAGGTTTATAATTAAGAGTTTGAACACAAGAGATAGGTGTTTATTGTATATAGATACGAATAAACAAGTTAAAAATCACATTCATTATTGCCTTAAGCTCATGACACTCAACGATTCAACAGACATCAAAATTATCCATAATAATAATGTGAAATAAATTGCCCCCAAAATAGGTATTTGCCAGTAACCTATGATATTTAAATAAAGTGCATTTGGTAACTTTCCTCTAGCAACCAAATGATGATTGTTAATCCCTAATAGATCTATTCACAATTATTTACGTTCACCCTTCAAGTGATTAAGGTTCATGATCGAGGGACTTTTGGCAATAGCTACTTAAGTAATAATAAGATCAGAAAAAAACTTGTGTTCGGTTTTTGAGCATGTATCCCCCCCCCCCCCCATAAAACAAGTTAAATGTGGGCTATGAACTCACCTTAGTATTACAGTAGAATGATCGTAATCTTAACGATGCAAGGCAACGGCTTCACACACGACCTAAAAGATATGGCCAGTTTCAGTTTCCAAGTCTCGTTTTATTGCGAACGTTTATTATTAGTTACGAATAATCCATAATGTGCATAGGTGATGTGTTACGTCGTAGATAAAATAGATAATGGTTACGTATTGTTTTATCGTCTAAAATTTAATTATCGTTATATAAATTTTATACGTATATATATATATATATATATATATATATATATATATATATATATATATATATATATATATATATTGAAATAATAGAAATAATAAACGTAACTATATATATATATATATATATATATATATATATATATATATATATATATATATATATATATATATATATATATATATAATCTAGATCAAATAAGATCAATGTTAAAGTTGTAAAAATAAGATCCAACTAAAATTTGACAAATGACACTCTTGTTAAAATAAAATAATTTTTTTTATTGAGTAGAACTAAAATTGTGAAAGTTCCGATGGTTTTCTTTTTTAAAATGACGAAAACAAGGTGATACACTTTGATTCGACATAAAAATTTATAGTTGTGTATCACTAATCTAAACTCATGTATCATTTGGTTATTAGTTGCTAAAATGTTAATTCATATTAATACTTTATTTTTTGTGTATTATTGCTAATATGGTTATCTATAAAATGGTTTTAGTGGTTGTTTATACTAGATCTTATTTTTACTACTTTAAATTTGATCTCACATTAACCCTCTCCTATATATATATATATATATAGGGTGACTTTCTTGCGAGAACCATCTTATCTGCGAGAACTGAGAGAACCACCAAAAACATACATGCACGCCTTTTAAAATAAAATAAAAAGACATGCAAATCATCAATAATCGTAAGTATCCACCTATTTTCTTCAATATCATCATAAACTCATCATTTTTTTTTTCACAAAAACCTTACACACGGCCGCAATATTGTCGTTGCATGCCTTTTAAGAACATATATGCACACCTTCAAAGAAAAATTTTGTATTTCCAATTTCTTATCAAATTCTTTAGAACGACTATGTTTTTTTTAAAACATATATGTTGTTTTTAGAACATATGTGCAAAAATACAATTATTGAAGGCGTGCATGTATGTTTTTGGTGGTTCTCTCAGTTCTCGCAGATAAGATGGTTCTCGTAAGAAAGTCTCACTATATATATATATATATATATATATATATATATATATATATATATATATATATATATATATATATATATATATATATATAAAATTTATTATTTAAAAATAAATATTATTATTTAATCCTTTAAGTTTCTTCAATTTACACATTTTACCCTTAACGGAAAATATTTACGTCGTTAGTCCAAAATTATATATATTTACATTTTAGGTCCAATTATATCAATATTTACATTTTTCAATCCCAAGTTTCAATATTAACATTTTATATCCTTAGAAAACAGATTTGACACTTTTTACCCAAAGTTCACACGTTTGACACTTTTAGTCCCTAGTTATCGAAATTTTGCAAAATTAGTCCAAAATTACCAAACTTGAAATTTAACATTTTTATTATTCCAATAAGCTCAGAAAGTGTAGAACAGCTTATTCCAAAAGCTTATTAGCTTATTTTCTTCATTTTTCAATAAATAGGCTTAACGAGTCCAAATAAGGGCCCGTTAACGTTTTTCGATCCAAGGGGTTTGGGGGAACATTGGGTTTATCAAAATCCATCATTTTAAGTTCTAATAACATTTCAAAAGGGCTTTTACCATCAGCTTATTAGAATAAGCTAAAACTAGCTTTTTGGGCTTATCGGCCCATGTAAGGTTTTTATTTTCTGAAAATCTTATGAAAACTCGTTTTGCTTTAGGCTCGATTAGGTGACAAAATCAAGTTGTTAGACCTCGTTATTTATTAGTCTCGTTAGTATACTAGGTAGATAATTAGTTCGTACAAAAATATTAGATGGTCATGTGTCGAATATTAAAATGGCGAGGTCAAAGTGTAAGCCAAAAACTCAATGCGTATAACTTATAAAACTTGAAAAATAAACTAAGTGTTTTAGTGTATATCGTATAGGTCCAACATGACTTAGAAACGTGTGATTTTTATTGTGTATTCGTTAATATAAGTTCAAATCTTTTATAGGTTCTCGTTAATGACATAGGCAAATAATAGTACGATGCGTAAAACGTATATGTTGTTTTTATATTTTACGATTTATAGATAGAAAGTGTTTGTGCACAAAACCATACATACGTATATATATATAGATAGAAATAAAGTTTCAAGGCCTCACCTCACCTCTAAAAGGTGGAGTAAAACGTGGTGTAAGGATCGTGTAATGGTACGAGGGCTTGGTGGTTCACTTCACGTTCCACCAAAGGTTCAAGAGGCTCCAAGCTTGGTCTCCTATGTTCACTTGAGACGTGGTACTCTTGGCGATCCGTTTGTCCTCCAATACTACTCCTCTCGTTATTATTTTTGTGTAAGTGGTACGTTTTAGTGCATGTAACGATTTAGTTTGCATGGGGGTCTTTTATAGTGAGTTTTGAAGGGTGTAAGGACAAGATAAGTTCACAAGTGTTGGTGTGTGCATGTTAGGCGAATAGTAATGCCACAATATTGTCTAATCGAGTTTGTACAAGGCTAGGGTTTGTGTAAGTGAATCCCTGTTCATTCCTGACATTCACAAGGTGCATATGGTTCATTTACTTGTCATTGGGGAGTAAGGGTGGTGCTAGGGAATGTTGCAACACGTTTTGGTCTTATCTTTAAATAGTGAGTTTGGTGCTTTACTTAGGTTGTTTCTGGGGTAGTAAACGAGCAGAGGAGGTTGCAAGTTTTATTGTTCATGAATCTTGGGCACTAGGGGAAACGAGATAAGTAAAAATATGTTCATGTTATGTATAGAAATCGTAAGGAAGTAGGGGTGTTTTGGGTGTGTCGCGACTGGAAACAAAAGAAAGAAAAGAAAATAATTCAAGGGTGCGTTTGGGCTTGTAGCCTGGTGGGCTTGTGGTTTGCGTCGGCCCAAAGAAATTAAAAGAAAGAAAAGGAGTCCGTTTGGTTTGTATATTGTATCCGTGGCCCATTGGGTGTTGGGGGCCCACATAGTGTGTTTCAAATATCGTGTCGAGGTTCAAAAATATTAATGAGCGTTCTCGGGAAGTTTCGTAGGTTCGTGGAATATATAAATAGTATACGGTATTTAGACGAAACGTATTGTTATAAATATAAACGTTTTATATATATTTATAGTTCGCAATAATTATAGGTTATCTAGGTTGTGTGTAAGCATCGTTCCTGAGTAAACGGTCAATCACAGTTATCGTAGTGGTTCCAATATCAAGCCATATCATAAAAAAAAAATTTGTTACCCGTAAAATGGTGTTAAGTTATCATAACATCATTTTTATTTGTTCGTGTGCATTTACTAATCGTAAGGGAAATTTACGAGAGGTTACATTACCTACCTCTTACAGGAAATTCCGTCCCGGAATTCTAGTCTAAGATAGTTGCCAAGGGTGTCTTAGGTGAAAAGATGTGGGTACTTGGAGCGAATCTGATCCTCGCGCTCCCAAGTATATTCCGGTCCTCGCTTGGAGTCCCAACGAACTTTGACAATAGGGATAAGGTTTTGCTTGAGTTGTTTGACTTCTCTATCCATGATTTCAATGGGTTCCTCGGTAAAGACAAGGTTGTCATCTAGTCGAATTTCTTTCAATGGAATAACGAGAGATTCATCGGACAAACACTTCTTAAGGTTTGACACATGAAAGGTGTCGTGAATCCGACTAAGTTCTTCGGGTAGTTCTAGTTTATAAGCCATGGGTCCTATCCTTTCCAGGATTTTGAATGGACCGATGTATCTTGGGCTCAACTTTCCATGTTTTCCAAATCGTACCATTCCCTTCCAGGGAGATACTTTCAATAAAACTCTATCTCCTACTTGAAATTCCATGGGTTTCCTTCTTATGTCGGCGTAGCTTTTCTATCGGTCTCGGGCTGCTTGTAAGCGTTGTTTAATCTTAACGATTTTCTCAGTAGTTTCCCGAACAAGGTCTGATCCTATAAGCTGTCTTTCTCCAACTTCTGCCCAACAAACGGGCAATCTGCACTTTCTACCGTAAAGTGCTTCAAATGGTGCTGCTTTTATGCTGGCGTTGTAACTATTGTTGTATGAAAACTCTGCTAATGGTAAGTGCTTATCCCAACCTTTTCCAAAATCAATAACGCATGGTCGGAGCATATCTTCCAAGGTTTGAATAGTTCTTTCACTTTGACCATCAGTTTGAGGGTGGTATGCGGTGCTCATATCTAGTTTAGTTCCTAAGGCTTTCTGTAATGATTTCCAAAAGTGAGAGGTGAAATGACTATCTCGATCCGAGATAATTGAAATTGGTACTCCATGTCGAGTGACAATTTCCTTCACATACAGCTGAGCCAGTGTATTCATTTCATCGGTTTCTTTGATGGGTAGAAAATGAGCGGATTTTGTGAGACGATCCACAATAACCCATATTGTGTCGTATCCGGATGAGGTTCTTGGAAGTTTGGTGATGAAGTCCATAGTGATTCGTTCCCATTTCCATATAGGAAGTTCAGGTTGTACAAGTAGACCTGAAGGTTTCTGATGTTCTGCCTTTACTCTTGAACACATCAAACATTTACCGACATATTCTGCGATGTCAGCCTTCATGTTTGGCCACCAATATAGTTTCTTTAAATCCTGATACATCTTGTCGGAACCTGGGTGAATGGAGTATTTTGACTTGTGGGACTCATACATGATGAGCTCACGAATACCTCCAACCATAGGGATCCAACTTCTGTCCTTGAAACACAATGTTCCATCGGATTTCTTCACGAAACCATTCTTATTCTCGGGAATGCCGTAAATCTTTTCCTTGGGTCGGTTTTCTTCTTTAAGTGCTTCGCTCTGTGCGGTAAGTATTTGGGATGGAAGGGGTGAGTGAATAATCATTCCTAGTGATCTAACTCGAAGGGGTTTCAATCGTTCTTTTCGGCTTAACGCATCTGCTACTACAGTAGCCTTTCCTGGGTGGTAACGTATCTCACAATCATAATCGCTGAGCAGTTCTATCCAGCAACGTTGTCTCATATTCAAATCCTTTTGATCCAAAATATGCTGAAGACTCTTGTGGTCTGTGTACACGGTACATTTGGTGCCATATAAGTAGTGCATCCATAACTTGAGCGTAAACACTACATCTCCTAACTCCAAGTCATGAGTCGTGTAGTTTTCCTCATGTTTCTTTAGTTGTCGGGATGCATAAGCTATCACTTTGCTTCTTTGCATCAAAACTGCTCCTAGTCCATGATAAGATGCGTCGCAATATACTATAAAGTCCTCATTTCCTTCTGGGAGGGCTAATATTGGAGCTTCACAAAGCTTTCGTTTTAACAACTGGAATGCTGCTTCTTCCTTTTCTTCCCAGATGTACTTCTCGTTCTTTTGGGTTAGCTTAGTCAAAGGTTTTGCAATCTTGGAGAATCCTTCAATAAATCGTCGGTAGTAACCTGCGAGACCTAAAAATTGACGTATCTCCGTAGGGTTTGTAGGAGACGACCAACCTTTTACAGCCTCAATCTTTGCAGGGTCTACGTGAATGCCTTGACTATCTATGATGTGTCCAAAAAATTATACGGTACGAATCCAAAAGTCGCATTTGGAGAACTTAGCGTACAGTTCTTCTTTCTTGAGTAGTTCTAAAATGATTCGTAAATGTTCCGCGTGTTCCTCTTCGTTGCGTGAGTAGATCAAAATATCGTCGATGAATACTATTACAAACTTATCCAAGTAAGGTTTGCACACTCGATTCATCAAATCCATGAAAACTGCTGGTGCATTGGTCAGACCGAACAACATTACTTGAAACTCGTAGTGACCATAGCGCGTTCTGAATGCAGTTTTCGGAATATCCTCTTCTTGAACTCTTAGCTGATGATATCCCGATCTCAGATCAATTTTTGAGTACACACTCGATCCTTGCAATTGATCAAACAGATCATCAATTCGAGGCAATGGGTACCGATTCTTTACCGTAAGTTTATTCAATTCCCGGTAATCGATGCACATTCGAAAGGATCCATCCTTCTTCTTAACAAATAAAATTGGAGCTCCTCAAGGTGATGAGCTTGGTTGAATAAATCCTTTTTCCGAAAATTCCTTTAGTTGCTCTGAAAATTCTTCCATTTCAGATGGCACTAGCCTATAAGGTGCTTTAGCCACTAGTGCCGCTCCAGGCACTAGTTCAATCTGAAATTCTACTTGACGTGCGGGTGGAATACCAGGTAATTCTTCAGGGAATACTTCAGGAAAATCTCTAATGATAGGAACGTCATCAAGCTGCTTCTCAGATGATTTATTTTCCGTAACTTGAGCCATGAATACCTGACATCCTTCCTTCATGTATTTTATCAGTCGCATACATGAGATAATTGCATATCGAGGTTTGCTTTTGTCGCCCTGGACAATGAGTGTTTCATCCTTGAGTGGTATATGGACAGCCTTTTTGTCACAGTGGATCCTAGCACGATGGTGGGATAGCCAATCCATGCCAACGATAGCATCAAAACTACCAAGTTGAACCGGCATAAGATCAAAGGCAAAAGGTTTTTCGGATAGGGTTAGGGTGCAATCTTTCATGATAGTATTGGTATCTATTAAATTCCCGTCAGCCATTTCAACTTCGTAGGTGGTTTAGTCGAAACGTACCGGTGACTACATCAGGTCCGTTTCCATCTCCGAGAAGGTATACCCTAGCTTGGGCGTTGACTAGTTCATTTCCTTTTGGGCAGTTCCTCCAGATGTGTCCTACTTCTCCGCATCCATAACATGTGGGTGATACAACCTGTGTGTTACTTCCTGTAGCCGGAATCCTACAGTTTCTGGTTTGATGGCCGATCTTTCGACATTTGTCACATCGGACGGTACAACGACCCTCGTGATGAAGTTTGCATCGTTGGCATTGGGGTTTCTGTCCGTTGTACCCTACACCTTCCGTGGCGGTGTAGACTTGGGGTTTCTCTTGTATTTGGTTCTGCTGTTGAGTGCTTCGATTGTTGTGATATTGCTGGTGGTTCCGATTATTTTTGCGGTGGTTGTTGTTGCTGTGATGACTGTTTTTGCTTTGTTGGTTATTGTTGTGATGGTGGGTGGTTCTCTTATCGTCCAATTTCCTTTTAAGCTCATTATATTTCACTTCTCAGTCTAGAAGTTTCTGAGCAAGTTCCATTGCTGCTAGGGCTGCAATCAAGTCAAGCTTTTATCAAGCAACTCGAGCTTGAGCTCGAGCTTGGCTCGATCGAGTCAAGCTTTTATCAAGCTCAAGCCCAAAAATTAGCTCGAAACATTTAACAAGCCAAGCTCAAGCTTTGGATAGCTTGGCTCGAGCTCGTATCAAGCTTTTATCAAGCTTTAATATAGATATTTTCATATAAGTAATTAGGAGCAAATTTGGTTATTAAGCTAATTATAAGGGCTTAGTTCGTAAATATTGGATAATGTATTCTAGAAACCTTCAATCTCCTCCACTCATTCAAGCATTTCAAGCCAAGCTCAAGCTTTGCTCGAACCTACTCAAGCCAAGCTCAAGCCTGGATGATGAAAGCTTGACAAGCTATCAAACCAAGCTCAAGCCTAGTGTTTTTCTTTCAAGCCAAGCTCAAGCCTTGTTGAGCTTGAGCTCGGCTTGACTCGATTGTAGCCCTAATTGCTGCTTCCAAGGTTGGCGGGTTTGCTGAGGTGACATTTCCTTCAATACTCCTAGGGAGTCCTTCGACATATTTCTCTAATGTCTTCTCATGATCGGGTACCATGGTAGGGCATAGTACCTTGAGTTCTTGGAATCTCCTGTTGTAACTTCTCAAATCAACTCCTTTCACCATTAAGGCATGGAACTCATCCTCGAGTTTTCGTAGTTCGGAACGGGGACAATACTTCTTTAGTATTTTAGCCTTGAATTCAATACAAGTAATTTGATGTGCTGCCTCTGCTCCTAGTGTTTGAACGGTAGGGTTCCACCAGGATAGAGCATCTTGCATCAGTGTTCCCGTTGCGAAGCTTACCTTGTTGTTTTCCGAGCATCCACTTCTTTGGAAAACAGTTTCACTTCTTTCAAACCATTGAGCTAATTTCGACACTCCTTCAATTCCTTTGAAATATGTTGGTTGGCACGCTATAAAGTCCTTATAAGTGCAGTAGCGGGGTGCAGGTGCATTTCCATCTCTATTGCGGGCTTGTCCAGCTAAAACGGCATTGACACCATCAGCAATTGCTTGCTGGATCGCTGCCGGGGTCATAACTTCAGTGTTCGTTGGTGCGGCGGTCGTGGTTGTTCTCCTAGTTCTAGCCATGTTGCTATTATAAAAGAAGGTATATCATTAGAACATTTATAATAGTCCTATCACGTTGAAATATATATCGAGTAATAAATAGTAAATATAGGTCGTAGTTACAATGATTTGATCATTGAAAAGGTTTAAGTCGTAATTATCGTATGTTGGAATGACACACAAAGGAATTACGAATAAGTTTGACCTGCATAAACTAATATATTACGATATAATGTATCAGGTTTGCAACGTAAATAAAGATAAAATAAATTTCCATAAATCAATGTCAAGGTGTTACAACACTTATTGATACTTGTGCAAATGTTTACAAAACATGAAAAGATTCTCTTATTGGCAGGACATTGATTTCACTAACAAGGCGATGGTCTCATGGTTTCCCTAAGGCTTTGTCTAGGCAGTTTTGGAGTTCTTGAATGGCAGTGGACATGGTTTCCATTGTTTGATCTCGAGTCCTTTCCCTTTCTCGAGATTCTAGCAAGGCTTGCCTAAGGCGTAGGTTCTCAGTGTTGATCCTTTCAAGTTCTTGGTCTAAAGTTCCCATCATTATTTCTGTTGAAGTGTTAGCCCCACATAGTGCTCCTATGAATTCCATTGACTCCCAAAATAGAGAATCCAACTTTTCAACCTTATCTTCCATTGCAAGATGACCAATTATGAGACTGTTCATATCATCTTCAAAAGTTTCTAGAAGCTCATGCGGAATCTTGTTGAGTATACTAGCGATGGAATCAAGTCGATCTTCGTGGCGAACCATTCTTGCAGCTAACAATGGTATGGTGTGATGTATGGGTTCCCCAGTGACTGGAAGAATTCGGGAGGTAGAGTAAGAACTTTCCCCAAGTTCCCTTGTTGTTGGTGTTCCTTCTTGAGATCTCCAATATCGCATGATGGGCAACAAGAACGACCATTTACGAGCATCTACTCGCTTGTGGGTCCTTCGGCGTCTGCGGTGAACACAAGATTCTGAGGTGGTTGGGCGGATTGGGTAAGTCCTTTGGTGAGGTGATATTGGGACACTTCGGTAAGGTGCAGGTGGTGATGCTAGTGGAGGAGATGCTATGGGTGATGGTGTTAGTGGCACAGTAGTAGTTTGGCTGTAGAAGATAGTAGGTAGTGGTGGTATCACAGGTGGTGCAGGTAGTGGTGGCACAACTGATTCAGGTGGTATGACAAGAGCTGGTGCTGGTACAGCAGTACTTGCTTCATACGGCTGAAGTTGTCTAATTTGCCTAGATCGGCGAATCGGACCAGATGATGCCAGAGGAGAAGCCTCTGTGTTAGATGCTGGCAGAAATTGCTGGCTTTACATGTATCTGTCAGTAGTAGGAGACATAGGCATAGGTGAGGTAGCATAGGCTGAAGTAACATCTTCAGTTCCTGAATTTGAGGACACGCTGATAGGGTGGGTGTTCGAAGACATGACACTGTAATAATTTCCCGATTAGTAAATGTAAGTATAATCATAATCAATTTAAAATGCTATAAAGTAAATAATACTTTTTACCAAATATTGGAATGCTCAGGCACGAAGGGCGTAGGATGGTACTTTATAAAAATTTTGTCCCGTTTAAAGTGTAGTTATAGTCCAATGTTCCAAAAACACTTGGTTCACTATAACCGTGGCTCTGATGCCAATCTATAACACCCCCAAAATCGATCAATACAACGGAAGACTTATAATGACAGCGGAAGACTTTTGGGGTATTATATCGAGAATCTTTGTCACAATTATAGAAAACGACTCAAATGAGACGTTTTAAGCTTTATTTAAAATACCAAATATTCATGTTTCCAAGAGGTTTCATTATTCAACAACAAGTTTTTATTCAAAGAGAAATAAACGTTTCTTTATTTGCCCACTTCGTGCCTTTGCCATCCATTCCATTTAGTTACCTGATATAAACATGCTAAAAGTCAACAAAAATTGAGTGAAATTCATAGGTTTATAATTAAGAGTTTGAACACAAGAGATAGGTATTTATTGTATATAGATACGAATAAACAAGTTCGAAATCACATTCATTATTGCCTTAAGCTCATGACACTCAACGATTCAACATACATCAAAATTATCCATAATAATGATGTGAAATAAATTGCTTCCAAGATAGGTAGTTGCAAGTAACCTATGATATTTAAATAAAGTGCATTTGGTAACTTTCCTCTAGCAACCAAATGATGATTGTTAATCCCTAATAGATCTATTCACAATTATTTACGTTCACCCTTCAAGTATTAATTTTCATGATCGAGGGACTTTTGGCAATAGCTACTTAAGTAATAATAAGATCAGGAAAAGACTTGTGTTCGGTTTTTGAGCATGTATCCCCCCCCCCATAAAACAAGTTAAATGTGGGCTATGAACTCACCTTAGTAGTACAGTAGAATAATTGTAATCTCAACGATGCAAGGCAACGGCTTCACACACGACCTAAAAGATATGGCAAGTTTCAGTTTCCAAGTCTCGTTTTATTGCGAACGTTTATTATTAGTTACGAATAATCCATAATGTGCATAGGTGATGTGTTACGTCGTAGATAAAATAGATAATGGTTACGTATTGTTTTATCGTCTAAAATTTAATTATCGTTATATAAATTTTATACGTATATATATATATATATATATATATATATATATATATATATATATATATATATATATATATATATATATATATATATATATATATATAATTTATTATTTAAAAATCAATATAATTATTTAATCCTTTAAGTTTCTCCAATTTACACATTTTACTCTTAACGGAAAATATTTACGTCGTTAGTCCAAAATTATATATATTTACATTTTAGGTCAAATTAAATCAATATTTACATTTTTCAGTCCCAAGTTTCAATATTAACATTTTATATCCTTAGAAAACAGATTTGACACTTTTTACCCAAAGTTTACACGTTTGACACTTTTAGTCCCTAGTTATCGAAATTTTGCAAAATTAGTCCAAAATTAACAAACTTGAAATTTAACATTTTTATTATTCCAATAAGCTCAGAAAGTGTAGAACAGCTTATTCCAAAAGCTTATTAGCTTATTTTCTTCATTTTTCACTAAATAGGCTTAACGAGTCCAAATAAGAGCCCGTTAACGTTTTTCGATCCAGGGGGTTTGGGGGAACATTGGGTTTATCAAAATCCATCATTTTAAGTTCTAATAACATTTCAAAAGGGCTTTTACGATCAGCTTATTAGAATAAGCTAAAACTAGCTTTTTGGGCTTATCGGCCCATGTAAGGTTTTTATTTTCTGAAAATCTTATGAAAACTCGTTTTGCTTTAGGCTCGAATAGGTGACAAAATCAAGTTGTTAGACCTCGTTATTTATTAGTCTTGTTAGTATACTAGGTAGATAATTAGTTCGTACAAAAATATTAGATGGTCATGTGTCGAATATTAAAATGGCGAGGTCAAAGTGTAAGCCAAAAACTCAATGCGTATAACTTATAAAACTTGAAAAATAAACTAAGTGTTTTAGTGTATATCGTATAGGTCCAACATGACTTAGAAACGTGTGATTTTTATTGTGTATTCGTTAATATAAGTTCAAATCTTTTATAGGTTCTTGTTAATGACATAGGCAAATAATAGTACGATGCATAAAACGTATATGTTGTTTTTATATTTTACGATTTATAGATAGAAAGTGTTTGTGCACAAAACCATACGTACGTATATATATAGATAGAAATAAAGTTTCAAGGCCTCACCTCACCTCTAAAAGGTGTAGTAAAACATGGTGTAAGGATCGTGTAATGGTACGAGGGCTTGGTGGTTCACTTCACGTTCCACCAAAGGTTCAAGAGGCTCCAAGCTTGGTCTCCTATGTTCACTTGAGACGTGGTACTCTTGGCGATCCGTTTGTCCTCCAATACTACTCCTATCCTTATTATTTTTGTGTAAGTGGTACGTTTTAGTGCATGTAACGATTTAGTTTGCATGGGGGTCTTTTATAGTGAGTTTTGAAGGGTGTAAGGACAAGATAAGTTCACAAGTGTTGGTGTGTGCATGTTAGGCGAATAGTAATGCCACAATATTGTCCAATCGAGTTTGTACAAGGCTAGGATTTGTGTAAGTGAATCCCTGTTCATTCCTGACATTCACAAGGTGCATATGGTTCATTTACTTGTCATTGGGGAGCAAGGGTGGTGCTAGGGAATGTTGCAACACGTTTTGGTCTTATCTTTCAATAGTGAGTTTGGTGCTTTACTTAGGTTGTTTCTGGGGTAGTAAACGAGCAGAGGAGGTTGCAAGTTTTATTGTTCATGAATCTTGGGCACTAGGGGAAACGAGATAAGTAAAAATATGTACATGTTATGTTTAGAAATCGTAAGGAAGTAGGGGTGTTTTGTGTGTGTCGCGACTGGAAACAAAAGAAAGAAAAGAAAATAATTCAAGGGTGCGTTTGGGCTTGTGGCCTGGTGGGCTTGTGGTTTGCGTCGGCCCAAAGAAAGAAAAAGAAAGAAAAGGAGTCCGTTTGGTTTGTATATTGTATCCATGGCCCATTGGGTGTTGGGGGCCCACATGGTGTGTTTCAAATATCGTGTCGAGGTTCAAAAATATTAGTGAGCGTTCTCGGGAAGTTTTGTAGGTTCTGGGAATATATAAATAGTATACGGTATTTAGACGAAACGTATTGTTATAAATATAAATGTCTTATATATATTTATAGTTCGCAATAATTATAGGTTATCTAGGTTGTGTGTAAGCATCGTTCATGAGTAAACGGTTAATCACAGTTATCGTAGTGGTTCCAATATCAAGCCATATCATAAAAAAAAAATTGTTACCCGTAAAATGGTGTTAAGTTATCATGACATCGTTTTTATTTGTTCGTGTGCATTTACTAATCGTAAGGGAAATTTACGAGAGATTGCATTTTCTTTCCACTCTTGCATTTTGTTGTGGTGTGTAAGGACAATAAGTTTGATGAATGATGCCATGATCATGAAAGAAATTTGTTAAAGTTGAATTTAGAAACTCTGTTCCATTATCTGTCCTTATGGTTTTGATTGTTTTGTTGAAATGAGTTTTGACATATGCACAAAAGATTTTGATGTTGGTTGTGGTGTGAGTTTTGTTTGGCATCAAATAAGTCCAGACCCCTCTTGAATGATCATCCACAATGGTTAAGAAATAAGTACAATGGTTGATTGTTTTGTGTTTGTAGGGTCCCCATACATCAGTATCAACAAGATCAAACAATTCATTTGCATAAGATGTACTGACATTGAAAGGTAAACTATGTTGTTTTGCAAGTGGACATATATCACAGATGGAAGTTGAATTATATTTGAACAAAGGAGCTAATGTTTTGATTTTCTTAAGAACAGTGAAAGAAGCATGACCAAGCCTTGAGTGCCACAATGATGAATGATTTGTGAGATGTGAGACAGTAGAGAAGATGTTTGAGCTTGTTGGGGCTGGTGAAATGAAGTAAAGACCATTACAAAGGGTGCCATGTGCAATCCTCTTGTTCTGGTCCTGAAATATGCAATAAGAAGCAGTGAGTGTGAGTGAAATGGTTGATCCAGGAAGTAATTTGCTCACAGAGATGATGTTGTAAGTGAATGATGGAATGTAGAAAACATTGTGTAGGGTAATATGTGTATTGATGGTTACTGATCCATAGGTTGTGACTTTGACAGTTTGTCCATTAGGTAGAGATACAAGGATTGGTGTAAGAAGTGTATGTACATTATGCATAATGTTAAGGGTTATGGAAACATGGTCAGTTGCACCACTATCTATAATCCAAGCATCCTTCAATTTTGAGACAAGAATAGCAATGAATTTAGGAATTTTAAAACTTGTGGATGAGAAAATACCTTGTGAAAGACCTCCTTGGTTGTTTTGAATCATGCGCAGTACTTGATTAAGCTGATTTTGTAGTTGATCCATTCTTGCAGACACATGTGAGTCAGTGTTCATGGACTGCGAAGCTTGAGTACTAATGATATCAACTGGCTGCTTGGAATCATCTTGACCAATAACCATATTCACTGCTCTTGTGGGTCTGTTTCCATAGGTGTTTGATGAGGTTTTGGATGGTTGATATTTTCCATGTAATGGATGTCTTATAGGGTATCCAACAACTTTGTAACATTCTTCCTGGATGTGTCCCTCTTTGCCACATTTACCACAATATACACATTTCCTGAATGGGCTTTTCCTGTCTAATCCAGTGTTTGGTATAGAATTAGTTCTCCAATCTGAACCAGTGTTTGGGTTAAAGGTGTTTGATGAATTTTGAGTGTTGTATCTGGGTGTGAAGTTGTTGGCAGACCTTGGTTGATTAGTGTAGGTGTTGAAAATGGTTGATGGGGTTGATTTGGCAGCTAAACCTTCCCTTTGCTTTTCTTCCTGCCTTATCATTGTGTAAGCTTTGGAAACTGAGGGTAAAGGTTGCATGAGTAAGATTTGGCCTCTCACATTAGAATATGCTTCATCTAATCCCATCAAGAACTGAATTAACCTCTTCCTTTGATCCCTTTCACCATTAACTCTCCTATTATCACAAGTGCAAGTACAAATACATAGATAAGGTGATTCTAATGCATCAAACTCATCCCAAATTCCCTTCAACTTTTGATAATAGATTTCAACACTACAATTTGATTGTTTCAACTGAATCATGTCATTTGTTAACTGGTAAATTCGATGACCATCAATTTGTGAATAGTGTTCTTGCAACTCAACCCATAACTTTGACACAGAATTGATAAAATTCAAATTATTACTGATTTGTTCACTCACAATGTTCAAGATCCAAGAAATGAGCATATCATTGTTTCTTTCCCAAAGTGGCCTTAATTCTGAATCCACATTAGGTTCAACAAACTCACCAGTAACCAGCTTCATCTTATTCTTTGCATTCAAAGCAATCATGATAGATCTTCTCCATGAACTGTAGTTATCTGAACCATTCAACTTCTTGGATATAAGAATCAATCCTGGATGATCTGTTTGATGTAAGAAAAGTGGATGATTGGAATTGATTCCATCACTGATGTTTAGATCAATGGTGTTAGTTGTATCAGATGTGTTTGGCGCCATTTCTTGATTTAAAATTTGTGAATTATTGAATGTGAATTGTTACGAATTGAATGTAGAATTATGTTCTTGAGGTGATTGTGAATAGAATGATGATGGTTGGATGAAAAATGGTGGTTGCTGGTGGTTAGTTATGGCAGTTTATGGTGGTCAAAGTTAGTTACGATGGTCAAAGTTTGTTAGAGATGGTGGAGTTTGTTATTTGATGGTGGATTTAGATGGTAATTGTGGCTGAGCATGATCTCTGCTCTGATACCATAAAGATAATGAGAGAAAATGCCATTTAGGCCGGAAATTGTTAGAATCTCATTAATTGGAAATGAAGGTTTACAATGCTATTTATAGCATACAGAAGTCAAAATACAAAAGTCAACTATTCTAACTGCTATGCTATCTTTATACTACATCTATCGTACAAACTTTATACTACTTCTACATGATATGAATTATACTATCAAGTATCTAACTCATCACATTGTCCCACATTGTCTTTGTATTCTTGAGTGTAAGTTGAGCTTGTTGGACTTTACATGACTTGATTGCTTGACCACATTATGGACCTGATGAGATGATGTAGCCATGTGTGCTCCTTTACCAACCTTGATAACAAAATTATTTCGGTGGAAAGAATATATCACTATTCTTCTATTCCGAGTGAACCTCCACTAGTACTTATAGAATCATATAGGCACAATGATCAGTTGACATCATAGGGTGAAGTCGATATACGTCATCTACAGGTGATTTCTTTTCAATAATGGTCAAGTGACTCATATCTTATGTTTAACTGATTATATAATACTAATATTAAAAATAATAATTACAACAAATGACTAACATGTGCTTTATATATTATGAAGGTAGTCTAATCCACTGGAGATCACCTTTTTTAATACATACTTCCTTGTCATAGTCGGTTTCATACATAACACTTCAGGTTTAGGTTACTGAAAACTCTAGGAACAAACAATAAAGAAGTGACTACCAAAATATCTGGAAAAATTTAGGAAAAGAAAAGTGTATTGCTGTTGGAAGTTTGAAATTTGGTATGGAATGGCTTGTTGAGAACACTTTAATATATAACGTCATTTTGTTTACTTTATTGATGGTCATAAATATTTCATTTATGAAGCAAAACACAAACTCACAAATGCACCACCAACCATCTATTGCATGTGCAAATATTGAAACAAACTTACACCAATCGAGTGACACACTTTACGGTACTGAACTACATACTAAACACACACAAAATACACATATATTACAGTACTAGTAGCGCATGAACTAATTAAACTCAAGTCTCATATTATGTATATATAATAGAAGGCATGCCATCGTCAAGCGGTGACCCTATGCAATGGCACCATTTGTACTTCCCTAAAGACGGCCATGTGCATTTAAATTGTTGGTATTAAGGTCTTGATAATTAAAGATTGCTTGATTAATTCTTGAACCATGTATAATCCACTTTCCGAATACAATATTTTGACCCTATTTGTTGTCTTGGGTTATATGAAAATTGTATATGAGATAAGACAAGAATACACTCAAATTTTAGGCACAAGTATGAGAGCATAAACATGCAGAATATGTTGGATGCTTCTAATGTCTTACATGCCAAAGGAAATCAACATGGGTAAAAAACAAAGCATGTATAATTATCTGTCATGGGCTGCAAATCCGCAGGCCTCAAAACCCAACAAATGACAGTTAAATAACGGTTACTTTAGAACTCTAGGGTTGCAATGATTTACTTTAATGAAACGACATGTCTCTTCTAACAGACATCACAACGTTTCATACCTTATAAATAGATTAGGAATTATTGTAATTCATTAACCCTATTCGATCATTCAATATCAATATAAAGGGTTCAATACCCATCTTCTTTGTTTCCATATTAATGTTTATGGTTTATTATTCATGTTGTTTGTTTGATCACATACGATCCTGGAAATACCCTTAAGAACCTGTCAACAGTGGTATCAGAGCCTAGGGGATCAAACAACATCCATTCCTGTTTAATCATCACTCAAAGAAACAAACCTACCATGAAGGAAGCCATGCCAATTGAAGAAGAAACTTTTAGAAACGGTTACAAACATCGAGATGGTGGTTAACCAAGAAGAAAGCAACCATGGAAATAATGGATGCATTTGAAAGGCTTGTTGGTTTTTCTCTTTTACCAGAAAAAGCCATGAAGATACTTGGCCTGTCAAAAACATGGCAGAAGATCTACATGCTACAATCAATATTTTTGGACGACTTCAATTGCTATTATACACTGCAAGGGGATCACTTTTGGTACAGAAGGACTTGTTTCACTAGGCAAGGTAATTGCCATAATGGTCAAGAAGATCAAGTGATCAAAACCCATTGAGAAGAACAGTCATCAGATTGAGCATTTTTTTAAAGGTCTTTAATAACAGGTATCAATAAACTACAAGATTGAGGGAAGGCACGAGCAAGAGGAATCAAGGAACAAGAAGAACAGAGATTTTGGCATATCGACATTAGGGGGGAATATGTTGGATGCTTCTAATGTCTTACATGCCAAAGGAAATCAACGTGGGTAAAAAACAAAGCCTGTATAATTATTTGTCATGGGCTACAAATCCGCAGGCCTCAAAACCCAACAAATGACAGTTAAATAACGGTTATTTTAGAACTCTAGGGTTGCAACGATTTACTTTAATGAAACGACATGTCTCTTCTAACAGACATCACAACGTTTCATACCTTATAAATAGATTAGGAATTCTTGTAATTCATTAACCCTATTCGATCATTCAATATCAATATAAAGGGTTCAATACCCATCTTCTTTGTTTCATATTTATTTTTATGGTTGATTATTCATGTTGTTTGTTTGATCACATACGATCCTGGAAATACCCTTAAGAACCTGTCACTAGAATATTGTATGTGTTGTAATGATTATTCATCTCATTATGAACAACAAATGGTGTCTATATAATACATAAAGTAACTTTTCATGAATAGTCACAACCATTCATGAATGGTTGTTCTTTTTAGTCGAAAGTAACCACTTTCCATCTTGAAAATAGTGACACTTCAATAGTGACAATTTTTTCTATTACTATTTAAAATGGTCACATCTATTAAATAGTTGCAGTGTCTTATTGACGAATTTTCTGTCACAATCGTTGCAATTCATCGTATCCGAAATCAAGTTACTTAGTTTATATAATCGTACACTCCGCATCTCCTAACTTGTATTATCGGGTCTTCTTCGGTTACTAGGAGTATGTGCCATGGCATTCGTACGTTATTTTGGCTCCATTGTTGGTCGAATGCCATGTCTAATTAGGTTTCTGGGGAAAGGGTTTTGGTTCGAGTGTTCTCACATCTAGATTTCTAACCGTATCATATTCAATTGTGCTAAAGTTTGTACTTTCCCTAACCTCTTCATAGGGAAGGTCATTATTCCCGTAGAGACACCTGCAACATATCCATTTTTTAACTGTATAATTTCCTTACATCTGTCACACAAGAGAGGTTTGTTATTTAATACTATGTTTAGGCTTGATAATGGTTTTAATGGCGTGTAGATTACAGATAACGGTTTAAAGGGCAACAAAAATAATAAACGCAGTCTATAGGTTTAGTGATCAACGAACTAGCACTTGTATCAACTGAGATCTCCTCAAATGAAACACAAGTGCTAAGACTGTAAATATTTGTGTTTGATGGTCTTGAAAGCGATGCCAAAAATTACACAAAGTTTGATCAAGCCATTCTTTGGGGTCAAATCTAGCTGCCTGCATAGTCAAAAGAAAAACCATTTTTGTCAACAGAAGAAGCGTAACAATTGTAAAGTTATCTTTATAAGGATTTTTTTTTTTTTTTTTTTTTTTTTTTTTTTTTTTTTTTTTTTTTTTTTTTTTTAACCAAAACTTTATCATCTTTTAAACTAATAGAAGTCAGTTACATACAATTTGACCAATTTGATATACTTCAAATGAAGTAATTTATCTCTGTCTCGATTTTATGGGAGACTAGTCGTCCCAAGACTATGGCAGCGGCCTTCGGATCAAATTCCCCCACCAAATACTAGAGATTCAAAAACAAACTTGTCTTTACCAATGCTTAATAGTTATAAATATACTTAAATGTAAAGTTATAATAACATGAATAGAAAATGCTTGCCTGATCTTGTTAGGCTCGATGGCACACTTTCTCATGAGTGTGTTGACCCAGTCCTATGTAGATATCTTGCCGAAAAGTCAATATAAATTCTACTTGCTGCCAGCTACAAAGGCTCATAAGTCATAATCAAGCTCTAAACGAATTAAAGTTTACATATACATGAACAAGTTTTATAAACAAAAGAAAAACATTCAACTTGAAACAATGTTAAAACGAATAAGACCCTGCCTTCATTCCGAGACCACCTATTTGCAACAAATGTCATAAAGACTTCTTTGCTTATGGCGAAAAGTAAGACACGAAATGAAAGATGGTTTTGAGCATGGGTGATAGGATCTTCGCTAGAACTTAAGCTTAAGACTGAAACTTTGGTCATCGAATGAATAAAATCTGTTTTGGTTTGGTTTGTTTGAGGATTTTTGGTTCCCGGAGATGAAATGAAGCGTGTGTGTTTTCCCGGGTTATTTGTGGGGGGGGGGGGGGGGGGGGGTGTGATTTGGTTTTGGCGTGATAATGTGATGTGGGGAGTGGATTGGGTGTGGGGGTGATGCAGTGTAATAATAATTTCAGAAAACTGTGAAAATAGAATTCTAATACATGCCATGATGTTTCAAACTCTCCTGAACTTGTGATCCTTATGTCAAATTACCATTCTAACTCCCTTTTTATGGAATAGAAAATTGTTTGGCCAAATATAAAAATCTCCTATTATCTTAATCCCACAATTCATAATTTGATATATGACGCCTTATTAACAAAAAGCCAACTAGGTAAAAAGGAACTTCCACCCTGGTAAAATATATTAACAAAAAAAAAAAAACGTTTAAAGTACAGTGGAATGTGGCTGAAATGCCACATTAACCTCAAGCAACCGCTTGAACAACCACTAGATCATTTATGACATGCCATAAATGAACAACTAGCTACAAACAGCTAGAACAACCACTGAAAATAAAAACGACATGCAAAACAAATAAACAAATCCAAATAAAAGATTACTTCCTCGAACGACCTTTAAGCTTGAAATCAAACTCATTGTTAAATTCCTCAAATTGCCCAGATAAGTCATAGACCTGTGCCACATAATCATCCGAAAGATAGCCTTCAAGCTCGTTATGTCCTCCTGCTGATGAAAAGTAACTGTTCATAGGATCATTTGGCTCAAACACCTCATCATCACTATCGGACAAAAAGCCAACTGGGGAAACCTATATCGTTGTTGCGCCTTTTAGTGGGCGGCTTATTTTTGCTCTGGTTTAGGCTTATATTATGGTTCTCAATATGATCGTTTAGCATGCTGCATTTGTTTATTTTATAATTTCACACAATTTTTTTTTTTTTTTTTTTTTTTTTTTTTTTTTTTTTTTTTTTTTTTTTTTTTCATATGATATGTTCACATGATATTGAATTAGTTTTCCCATTATATAATGTATTGTATGCTATAATTAGCATCATACAAACCACCATCAAAGTGGTAAGTAGTTAATACATTACCGGCTACATATTTGAGGGTGCTTAGATAAAAGTCGGAAATGGTCACGAAATATTTATGGGTGACTCGACCAGGTTGATTAAAAACCCAGTTTTCAAACATTGTTTAAATGTGAAATGGTGGCTTTAAATTGGATGGAGGGTAGTAGGTTTTGGTGGTTGATCATAAAAGTAAATATGTTTACTTGCATCTTGCGCATTGAATTTGACATGTTGGCAATCCTTGCGAAGAAATTCAAGGTTCAAATGACTCCTTAAGATTACCTCCGTTACACCAAAACACACTCACTCACCTTACACCTCAACATTACATCATCTTTCTCTTTTCAACTTTTGACTCACACTCACGCTCACCATTCAACTTATCAATCACACCACCCTCACCTTTTAATTAAATACATACTTTATACAAAATATGCCCCATAAAATATTTTTATTTATTAAACGTAACCCTTAAAGTTATTTTTAGCAAAACACGTTTGGTAGTTAGTATGTTATTTAAGGCCCTACTTGACAATTTTTGAATATTTATTCATTTTGTTGATGGATACTCCATTGTAAAGTGGAAATTTAGTTTATTTAATTAAGGCAAATTACAAGAATAATAAAACAATGTTCTGTTAAGAATACCAAGCCTACCATCATATTCATTATAAATAATATTGGTCATAACTACAGACGTGCATGCATGCGTAAAAAAAAAAAAAAAAAAAAAAAAAAAAAAAAAACAACTTTGTTAGAATACCAAGTCTACCCTCATATTCAATATGAAAAAAGGCAAATACCAAAAAAATGCACTATACTTGTCAAAAATAGTACTTTTATGTATCGAACTTTTTTTTTTCCTTATTGGTGTACTAAACTTCAAATTTTTTGCCACTTCTACGCACTTTGGGACAAATTTGCCTCTCAAATCTTTGAAAATCCACGGGAAAAAATGTCATAAAATTGTACGAAAATGCATAAAAGAGGTAAAAGAATACAAGTTTAATACACGAATGAGGAAAAAAAAGTTCGATACATAAAAGTACTATTTCTGACAAGTATAGTGCATTTTTTTGGTATTTTGCCCTAAATAAAACTCCAAACATGCATATGCTTACGTAAAAAGGGAGAAAAAAATATATATAAATAAATTAAACAACTTTGTTATAATACCAAGTCTACCTTCATATTCAATATATATTTTAGGGACAATGCGGCTCTCTTTTTCTATATGGCCGTGTTGGCATCCGTGTTACTAGACCAGTTGCCCTGCGACTTATTACTTTTCAGACATAAAAATTTCAAAAGTTCAAAATAGATTGGACGACTAGGCAATTTGTACAAAATAGACCTAAATATTTCACAAGCCAACAAGTGACCAATTATTGTCGGCGGATTTATCTTTATTCAATTATTTAAGGACCGGTGTCAAACGTAGACACGTGTTGCCAAAAAAATAAGTCGCGCTTAGTCTATTTGGACTTTTGAAAATTTTAGGTCCGGAAAGTGATAAGTCATAGGTGACTGATCTAGTTTGAAAATTTTCCCAATAAACTAAACGAGAGGCACTGGTTAGTTGTAATACCAAAAATAAATTTTGAAAGCAAACAAGATAATCTTCGTGATAGATATTCGTTTGGGATCAATAAGAAAAATATTTGGTGTTTTTCTCACAACTATTACATATAAAGGACAAGATGATAACTAAAACTTAGTCGTAACACAAGTTAGCTCAGTCAATACAAAAGTAAATAAGTTATTGAGTAAATATTTTTTCTTTCTAAAATATTACAAAAGCATGTTTCGTAGCCTATATATATGAAGAAGTTAGACTTGCAACTCCTCAAAAATAATACATCACCTAGAAATCCCAAATGACATACATGAAATTCGTTGTTCTAATTTGGGCAGTATTTCAAATTTTTTCGTTTACATCTTCTGATACAAATTCCACCACTGAATTCCACACCCTCATTAAATCTACCAACCTTGCAAAGCCAGGCTTCGATAGTTGATGTGGGGACTTAATTGTTCCTTACCCTTTCGGAGTTGGCGACAACTCAGCGTGTTATATAGATGAGGGATTCCACATCTACTGCAACACTTCACTAAACCCTCCAAAGGCATCTATTAATTTAGGCAGCTACACCTCCATCAAATTGATATCTGATTCCACCATCCGGTTTTCGAATATGTTGGCGAGCTGGTGCTATACTCCAAATGGCACAATATACAATAATATCGGAAACATAGCGAACTTTAGTATGAGGCCGTACACCTTCTTGAAAGTTAACAAGTTCACCGTGATCGGCTGCTATCATTATGCTTGGCTAAATTCAAGAACACAATCTAGGAATGTGACTACCGGCTGTATGGTCTTTTGTTCAACACTGGATGAGGTTTTAGGTGATGAGTGTACAGGATATGGTTGTTGTCAATCATCCATACCCCCGACAAAAAATTTTATGCTGCCCGGGTCCTTAAATTACAGGATTCAAGCGAAAATTCAAGGGATGATGTAAGTGATTGTGACAATCGTGGTTTTGGCAAGTCAGTTTGACTGATAGTCTTGACTCGGTTGACGTTTGTTTGGTGTGTCTTAGGTGTTTGAAGTGATATAAGTGAGTTTTAGCATTAAATCCCTTTGCGTAAATGGTTTTATTGTGATTTGGAAAGTTTGAATTTGGGAAAGTTCATTTTGATCACCTTTGTGGTGTAGAAATGACTTGTGTAGTTTTGGTGTTTTTGTGTTTTTGCGTAACGAGTCTTCGTTCAAGTGTTTGAGGGTTAGCGGGTTACGAGGAGTTTGTTTTTATGAGTTATGTTTCAAAAAGAGTGTGAAATTCTATTTTTGGAAACTTTATTTTGAAAATGATTATTTTCCGGTTTGTCGTAAAATTAAGGTTTATCGCGAAAGACGTTAGGATTCATTATGGGAATACATAAAATATGAAAAGTATGAGCTTTTGAGTGTAATAAATAAATTTAATAAAAAAAAATAAAAATATATATGTATGTGTTATAAAAATCGGCTAGAAGGTATAAGGGAGAAAAAGGAAACCAAATTTGAGTCCAATTACAACACCTAATGATAAGGATTATCCATAAATAAAATATAAACAAACCCAAACACCCCACAAACGTTTTTCCTGCATATTGAATCGATCCAAGGAGCAAGAGAAGGGAGAAAAAAATTAGGGTTTATAATTGTGAAGCAATAATCAAGAATCAATGTAAAATTCTTAAAATACACGTTCAATTGTTTGATAAATTAATATAATTCATGTAATAGTCATATGATGGATTAGAGTTTGTGTTAACTTCTGTAAATTAATGTTATTAAACATGTTAGGATCAATTAATGATTGTATTATGGTGATTTGTGAAGAAAATTGAGCGTAAAACATGCTAGTTATTGAGTTAGGGTTTGGACAGAAAAGTAGTGCTGTAAAGATTCAAATGTATTTAACAGATGGTGATGAGTTAGATCACGAATTTTTAGTCTAAATTGAAGTTTAATGAAAGAGCTTTCCAAAAAGTCCAACCACGATTGATTTCAAGGTAGGGAAGTTAGTCTTTTGATTTTTCTTTGATAAGGTGTCAAAGCTGTTAAACCGGGACAGAATTTAGGTAAAAGTTTGATAGTGAATTGTGGGTGTAAAAGTGGTATTTAGATTAGCCCTTCTGGAATAGTTAAGTTTTAGGTTATCTTAGACTACCACGAAAAGGATTCGCGATAAAAAGTTGTGAAAGTATTTTATTCTAATTAAAACTTTTTGGAGTGCGTTCGGATCCGAATTTGGATAGTTGACGAGTTTGATTTTCTTTTAAGTACTTGTGTGTGTTATCCATGGCCTTCTGGGATTAGCCTGTATGCTTATGAAAGACCATGGTAAAATTTTTTTGTGAGTTGTTGAGCTTTAATTGTTGTGCTTTCATGTGGGCGAATGTACTCTAAAATTCTGCGTTTTCTGATTTTAAAAGTGCAAGGGATTTAGAGAGTGTTAGGTTATGTTAATGGTAGTATGGTGTCTAGGAGATCCATGGCGGGTCATATGAGTCTCAGACATTCATCATATGTGTATTACATGGGTTGTAGCTTTTGGCTTGACCATGTGTAATGTGGATTTATTTTTGTGTGTTATAGATTGTTATTTATTTTGTGGAAGTTGCAAGGTTTGAGGTGAGTTCATAGTCCCATATTTTTACTTTGTTTTAAACTTGGGATGAGAATGATGCTTGTCTTAAATGGTTTAAATTACTATGATTATGTGTGTGTGTGTGTGTCAAAGAGCTTGGACTTATAATGTTATCGTATGTATGCTATATGTGAATGATAATGTTATGTTGTGTGATGCTGTGTGGTCCAATTGGGAGGGTGCTTACCCTGTTGCTCGTGCATACGACCTAATTGGAGAGTTGTACTCCTACTCACTTTTGTTCTGTGTGATCCGATCGGAGGGTATTAATTACCCATTATTTGGAGCGGGGGTCACGTTCCGGCCCGGATGTTGTGAATTTTGATCGGTGGGCACGTTCCACCCGATGGTTGCCTTTTGTGTAATGGTTGATTTATGAACATATGTAGCTTGTATGATAACTATAATTATTTGTCCAGCTATATTTTATAATCACAGTGATTTTGGTTGCCTAGCGTGTATGAGTCTTAAACCTATGAATCTCACCAACGTAATGTTGACATTTTAAGCATCATTTTCAGGTGAGCTTTCTAAGGATAAGATAGAAGGATGTGATTAGATGAGACTTTAGTTGCATTGGAAGTGGTTTATCTGTACGTTTGGAGTTTATCATGTTGTTATCTTTCGGGTATTGTTATGACATTTTGTGTGTATACTTTGCCATTTTTATTGCATGTAGTTATTCTCTATATAGACACCATGTGTTGTGATGATATCCATGAAGTTACACCCTCCCGTTTCCGCCTTGGCGAGGTGTGACAGTGATATAAATAGGAGGTCGTTTAATCCTTGTACATACGCCTTTGTTGGTGATGAGAATGCATTCAAATTCAATGGCGTGATTGATTTAAACGATACTTCCTTCAGAACGAGGATAGAAGATACAGTGCCACTAGTGCTCGAATGGGCTATTGGAAATCTGAGTTACCGTGAAGCCGAAGCAACAGATGGTTTTGCTTGTCAATCAAATAGCAAATGTGTTAGCTCTACAAGGAAAAGTGGTGGGTACCGCTGCGTATGTAAAGAAGGCTATGAAGGAAATCCATATTTGTCTTCTGGCTGCCAAGGTACAATCAATATTTTATTTTTGATTTTTATAAAAAGTGGTGAAAATGAAATTTAACTATAAGAGATATTCCAAAAGTTTTTCAATACTCGTAAAAATCTTCAGTTTTATTATTGGAATGATCAAACTTCTCAATTTTACTTGTCATACAAAACATGTTTTCTTTTGTTACATGCAAAGTTGACTTGTAAAAGGAAAGTCTAGATTACTTTAATAGTTTAATATGGAACTCGAAGTGTACTTGTCCCAAAACTCTTATTCTTTAAGTTACTAAAGTATTTGGATTTGTTCTGTTTTATCCCGCCAATTTGACATCCCTTTTATTTTGAGAGGACATCAATGAGTGTGAGAATCCAGAAAAGTACCCTTGCCATGGTGTTTGCGTTAATGCTCGTGGGAGTTAATATTGCATGTGCCGCCGTGGATACATTGGCAATGCAAAAATACCAAATGGTTGCAAACGTTCTGCTGGATACTCAAAATTAACAACAATCATATTTATTTTAGGTAATTCAATTTTTAATTAATGCATGTGTGACCCACGGACCATAACCCGTTTTGCCTTTCGATCAAAAATATATTGAACGAATACTTAGCACAAAATAATTAAGGAAAGATAAACGTGAATTAGAAAAATAGATAAATAAATAAATAAATGGAAGACATGATCAATTGGAAGGTTTTTATTTTTATTTTATTTTTTTTATTTTTTAACCTATAATAATTGTTTATAAATATAATTCTTCTTTGCTTTTCAAAACCAAAAGAAGTTAATACCATTTTGGTCTACAAAGTATTTTGTGTTTTTTTTAACCTATAAAGTGTTTTGTATTTTGGTCTACAAAAGAAGTTATATGAACAAGAAACAAAGTGAAAGTCTTGTATGTTTAGCTATTAGGTGGGTGTCATGGAATCATGGTGGTGGTCGTTCATGCACGGCTTTAAAGTTGAAAGTAGTCAAATTTTTTTTTTTTTTTTTTTTTTTTTTTTTTTTTTTTTTTTTTTTATAGATGATAAATGGTTTGAATTTTAAAGTAGTTTGCAAGTATGGATTACTTCAAAATTCTTTTGTGAAAATGGGTTTGTATGCTTTGGGACCACTTTTTAACTATGCCAAGTCATTTTTAAATTTTCTTTTATCATCCTTTAATTTAAAATATTTGATGTGCGAAACAATTTAATGTATTTGTGCGGATTTTGAACCAATATTCGGTACAACTTAAGCATGTAGCATTTCTATTAAGTCTTTTTTATTTAAGCATGTAGTTTTTTTAATATGTATGTTACTCCATTAGTTTCTTTTAAGATTCCCAACACTCCATTAAAGTCACCCATGTTTGCAAACTACTTTAAAAATAGATACATTTATACCAAAAACTCAAAACTAGTACCAACAGTTTGCTCACATCTAGCATAACTTTTGATAAACATGTTTAAGCTCACAACTGTCATATTCATTTTTTTTGGTAAAAGGGTATCATATTCATTTAGGTAATTCTTTAATGCATATATGATGTATATGGTCACAAATATTTTGATACCAAATAATCTTTTCCACCATGATTTGTTACGCTATTTTGACACAAAAGCAGGTGCATATTGTTTAAGTCTCCTATGTTCTATAATCTATGATAGCATTTGTTTGTGCAGGTATTGTATTGGGAATAGGGATACTAGTTTTATCAATTGGTGCATACAAGCTAATACAAAAGAGGAAGGATAAGAGACATAAAGAGAAATTCTTCGAAAGAAATGGTGCTTTGTTGTTACAGCAACAAATATCAAGTGGTGAACATGCAACTCAGACAACAAGAATGTTTAGTGCAATAGAACTAGAAAAAGCGACCAACCATTACAATGGAAATAGAATATTAGGCCGAGGAGGCCAAGGAACAGTGTACAAAGGAATGTTACCAGATGAAAAAATAGTAGCAGTAAAGAAATCCATGTTGGTAGATGAAAGTCAAGTCGAATCATTTATCAACGAGGTATTTTTACTCTCCCAAATTAGCCACAGAAATGTGGTGAAGTTGCTTGGATGTTTTCTAGAAACAGAAGTTCCAATTCTCGTTTCACTACTACACAAACTGGTTTTTCCTACGGAAATTTTCCCACGGAAACGAAACTGTGTGAAATTTCACACGGAATACCGACAAATTACACACGAAATTGTTGACCAAATTTCGGTGGGAAATATGTCGTAAATTTCCCACGGATTTTCCACTCTTTACACACTAAATTGTTGACCAAGTTTTTGTGTGAAATTTGTCGCAAATTTCCCACAGATTTGCGACCATATTCACACTATTTGTGTTTATTAGACATCCGTGGGAAATTTGTGGCACATTTCACACATATTAGCCACGACCAAAAGTATGTGGCAAATTTTAGCTCCATTACTCACGGATTTCACACGGTTTTTTTATAAATTAACTATTTAACTGGTCTATGGGAAATATGTGTGTACTTTCCTACAGATTACCTAACAATTTAATAAATCTGTGGGAAATACGTGTGTAAATACCCACATATTTCCCACAGAAAATATCGTTTTTATATTTTGTCTACTTACACATTCTCACATTACTTTATATGTCTTCATATGTGTTTGTTAATTAATATAACTATTTATGTAAGTATCACAAGTGTATCTGTAGGTTTAGGAATAATCTTTTTGTGTAACAAACCATTATATGTATGTGCATATCTACACGTATATGTTCTGTATGCTTGTTTATGACATTCATTGCGTCTATAGATGTTTTGTATCTAGGTATATCGATGTGTATATGCATGAACGTGCAAATATATCAAAAAAGTAAAAGAAAACGATTATGTCCGTGGGAAATATGTCGGCACTTTCCCACATATTACCTACAAATTTAATAAATCCGTGAGAAATACGTGTGTAAATACCCACGGATTTCCCACAGAAAATATCGTTTTTGTATTTTGTCTACTTACACATTCCCACATTACTCAATATGTCTTCATATGTGTTTGTAGTTTCATATTATATGTGTTTGTCAATTAATGTAACTATTTATGTCAGTATCAAAAGTGTAAGTTTTGGTTTCGGTATAACCTTTTTGTGTAACAAACCATTATATGTCTGTGGATATCTACACATATATTTTCCATATGCTTGTTTATGACCTTCATTGTATTTATAGATGTTTTGTATCTAGGTATATCGCCGTGTATATGCGTCAACGTGTAACTATATCAAAAAAGTAACAGAAAACGATTATGCTCGTGGGAAATATGTGGGTACTTTCCCACATATTACCTACCAATTTAATAAATCCGTGAGAAATACGAGTGTAAAAACCCACGGATTTGGCACATAAAATATCATTTTTGTGTTTTGTCTAGTTACACATTCCTACATTACTTAGTATGTATTAATATGTGTTTGTAGTTTCATATTATATGTGTTTTGTCAATTAATGTAACAATTTATGTCAGTATCGCAAATGTAAGTGTAGGTTAAGGGATAAACTTTTTGTGTAACAAACCATTATGTGTGTATGGATATCTACACGTATATGTTCTGTATTGTTTATGACCTTCATTGTATTCATAGATGTTTTGTATCTAGGTATATCGACGTGTATATGCGTCAACGTGTAACTATATCAAAAAAGTAACAGAAAACGATTATGCTCGTGGAAAATATGTGGGTACTTTCCCACAGATTACCTACCAATTTAATAAATCCGTGAGAAATACGTGTGTAAATACCCAAAGATTTCCCACAAAAAATTATTGTTTTTGCATTTTGTCTACTTACACATTCCCACATTACTTAATATGTCTTCATATGTGTTTGTAGTTTCATATTATATGTTTTTGTCAATTAATATAACTATTTATGTCAATATCACAAGTGTAAGTTTAGATTTAGGTATATCCTTTTTGTGTAACAAACCATTATATGTCTGTGGATATCTACACGTATATTTTCCATATGCTTGTTTATGACCTTCATTGTATTCATAGATGTTTTGTATCTAGGTATATCAACGTCTATATGCGTCAACGTGTCACTATATCAAAAAAGTAAAAGAAAACGATTATGCTCGTGGGAAATATGTGGGTACTTTCCCACAGATTACCTACCAATTTAGTAAATCCGTGAGAAATATGTGTGTAAATACTCACAGATTTGCCACATAAAATATCATTTTTGTGTTTTTTCTACTTACACATTCCTACATTACTTAGTATGTATTAATATGTGTTTGTAGTTACATATTTTATGTGTTTGTCAATTAATGTAACGATTTATGTCAGTATCAAAAATGTAAGTGCAGGTTTAGGTATAACCTTTTTGTGAAACAAACCATTATATGTGTGTGGATATCTACACGTATATGTTCCGTATTGTTTATGACCTTCATTGTATTTATAGATGTTTTGTATCTAGGAATATCGACGTGTATATGCGTGAATGTGTAACTATATCAAAAAAGTAAAAGAACACGATTATGTCCGTGAAAAATATGTGGGTACTTTCCCACAGAATACCTGCCAATTTAATAAATCCGTGGGAAATAGGTGTGTAAATACCCACGGACTTCCCGGAGAAAATATCGTTTTTGTATTTTGTCTACTTACACATTCCCACATTACTTAGTATGTCTTAATGTGTGTTTGTAGTTTCATATTATATGTGATTGTCTATTCATGAAAGTATTTATGTCAGTATCACAAGTGTATGTGTAGGTTAAAGAATAAGACCCGCGGCGTTTGGTTTAGTAGTATGTGAATGCGCCCCTCGGCAAAGATATTGTGGGTTCATGTTTAGTTAGAGACATTTCTGAGATGTGTTTAATTAAATGTGTTTGTTTATTAACGTAACTATTTATGTGTGTATAACAAGTTGTGACAACTGGTAAATTCAGGAATTATGTATAAAATAACAAGTTAAACTCTAAACTAGAAAATAGTGAATCATAAATATTCGGTTAGGCTTATTAGGAATTTATTTGGTTTGGAAGGGATATTACGTGCATTTATTGTGACTTCGTGAATTTTGAATTGTTTGTATATTCATTATAGGCACTACGCGACCTCAGCACAAGAAAAATCATAATAAAATAAGAAATAAATAAACAACAGTCACACTATTTATATAGACGAGTCCATAATCAAATTTTATGGGAAAACAATTTTAAGACTAATGACGAGGGTTATAAGTCATTCTAGCAACGTTTAATATTTATCACAAGCTAAAACAAGTGTTTTCGGAGAATTTATGAGAAACATTGATAGTCCCTATAACCAACCCCTTACCATAAACAAATTACACTCAAGGACCAAATTGCAATAATAAAACACTGCACCCTCTTTATTATTTCATTCCACCCTAACCCTAAATCATTATAACAATCTTATCATCATTTTCATCTCTCTTTTCTCTCTTGCAGCCGCCGGCTGCCACCACACCAAATCGCCGTCACCGCCACTGCTACTACCCCACCTCCACCACCAAAACAACTACAATCTTCTCCTCTACCCCCTACTATACTACACGTTCCCTTATGACACCTCCACTCTCTCGTTTTGTCTCCACTGCCGTCAAAACACCACCACCATTATCATTTTAACACTTAAACTTGTAGATCGATTGAATAAAGGTGAGAAAACGTGTTTAGATGCGTGGGTTTGACTCGGTCACGAGTCAACTCGTTGTAAGAAAATAAATGGTATGACCATCGTCGGATCTCTTGTATGTTGGTCTCTTTCTCAAACATATATAACTTTTTTTTTGTTAGATCCTAAGATCCATGGTTTTTTTTAGATATTGTGTTTGTGATTATACATGTAATGAGTATGTTTTTTGGTTTTGGCAGGTCTGAAATCTTTTTTGTATTTTTATAATTTTTCTTAGTTACGAAATCTGATTCGAGTTTTTATTATGTTATACACAACTTGTAAAATTACTCACGAGGAAAAGATGTCGGATTCAAGAGATAAGTCGAGATAATGGACCTTGAAGTTCGACAACAAATTAAAAATTGAATTGTTGTGCTCAAATTATGTAACAAGAAACATATACTTATTTCTAGTTGAGTAGGTACTTTAGGATCAAAATTCACGAGTATATCTGTATGTGGGATATGTTTGTTTACAGTAATGGAATAACCAAATAGCAAGCTTCTTTGTACAAGTTGCGTTTTAATGAAATATACCGGATCAAGACTTCTTGACTTCTATACAAATCATAATTTTGATATTGGGTCAACCCATTTTAATAGGTTGTATTAGTGCATTTAATTTTTAGATTACAATTTTATAATTATACAAAATATAAAAAATTGCTAGCACTATATAAAATTTTGCTACTAGAAACCGTGGGAAATTTCGTGAGAAATCCGTGGGAGAAATTGTAGTGTGAAAATCGTTGGAAAACTGTGGCAAAAAACTACGGAAATGTGTGGAAAATTGCTACTAGAAACCGTGGGAAATTTCGTGAGAAATCCGTGGGAGAAATTGTTGTGTGAAAATTGTTGGAAATCTGTGGCAAAAAAACCACGGATATGTGTGAAAAATGGCTATTAAAAATTGTGGGAAATTTGTGAGAAATCTGTGGGAAATTAAACCCACGGATTATCCACGGTAATATTTGTGGGAAAAAAGTCAACGCTCGTGGGAATTCTCGTAGGAAAATATTTACCTACGGGGTTTTTACAAACGGAACGAATCCGTGTGAAATATGTGGATAACGGCCGTTTCACACTGATTTTCCCACGGATTTGGCCGTTGGTAAAACAAGTTTTTGTAGTAGTTTATGAATTTGTGTCAAATGGAGATCTGTGCCAATTCATTCAAGACGAGAATTATGAGTTTCCCACTTTTTGGAGTATACGACTACAAATTGCTACAGAGGTAGCAGGGGCTCTTGCTTATATGCACTATGCAACTTCTGTTCCTATATATAATCGAGACATTAAATCTTCCAACATACTTTTGGATGAAAAATTTAGAGCAAAGCTATCAGATTTTGGAATATCCAAGTCCGTATTAAGGGATCAAACTCACTTAAGTACATTAGTCAAGGGTACCTTTGGGTACTTAGATCCCGAGTACTTTCAATCCAACAAATTCACCGAAAAAAAGCGATGTTCATAGCTTTGGGATTGTTCTCATTGAGCTTTTGACCGGGAAAAAGCCGATATATTCCATAGGACCAGGGGAATCGAGAAGCTTGGCAACTTTGATTTTGTCAACCGATGAAGGGCTTCTTTTGGAAAACGTTGATAACCGAGTGTTTGATGGACCAAAAGAGCAGCTGGTAGCAGTTGCTAAGCTTGCAAAAAGATGCATAAATTTGAACGGGAAGCTGAGGCCAACTGTCAAAGAAGTTGCAACAGAGTTAGAGGGAATAAGATCGTGTTACTAAATAAAATATATATAAGCCGTTTACATAGTTACATGTTAATGTGGAAGACATTACTTTTGGTCTTAAAAACTAAAAGTCTTAGTTCTTACCGTTGGTGGTTTTTGGTTGTTCATACAAGTCATTTTAGTATCTTTATTTGCAACTCTGCGATGCATGCATGTGCACAATGGTTCAGGGACTTTTGCTAATTGTTCATACTTAACCCGCTCCAGCGAGATTAGGTATGTTGTGATGTTACAAACTAATTGTCCATTATTTTATTTTAAAGAAGGAAATGACACGCACGCACTACATATGTCTTAAAAAAGATATTCTATTTCATGTGATACAAAGTAGTCGATCATCTCGGTTCGCCCGGATCCAGAGGAGTACCTACATGGAGGCTTTGGTGGGCCATGGCCCACTGGTGAGTGCTTATTCACTCACTTTTATAAGACCAAAACCGGACTCAAAAGACCAAAAACTAATCGAATTATGCAAAATTTGTGGTGTTTTTGTGTTTGTGATATGCAGGTACGGATATTTTACAAAGTGACAAAAAACCACGAGAAAACGGCAAAATCAAGCACGAAAGTAGAAAAGAGTGTACAGAAGCCGAGGCCCGTGAATGCTTTCTCATCTATGGATCATTATTACGCCAAATTGTCAGAATTAGCCCTTGAAGAATCATCAAAAGTCACAAGTAGCCCTTGGAATTTTAATAACTACAAGATTGGTCCTTGATATTTATACCAAATTTGTAATCCAATATTAAAAATCCTGATCCACAAAATTAATATCAAAGGCCCAGGTCTATTTTATTCGAACACCCAGCCCATCATTTAAATTCAAGCCCAACTTACCCAAAACACAACCCGGTCCACACCCTTGGTCAAATAGTCAATCCACAACCAAAACAATAAAATACGTACCCGCCTCTTTTACCCCTAATTCACCCACAAACCCAGAAGAGTTACTATTACATGAACCCTAGTTACTGTACCCACCCTTAATTACCACAATAAGGGTAATTTGGTACAATCATTGGGCTTCTAGATGGTCAGGATGATGTCAGATGCGTGTCAGAACAAAGAAACACACATTTGGGATACGTGGCAGACTATGATTGGAGCAAACACGTCATATTATTCAATCCAAGGGTGGATAAATGAAGCAATGATTGGAGGAATGATCATAGGGCTCAGATTGCTTGTCAGAAAACACACCACACGGATTGCCAAGCTGGCAATCCGTGGCCTCTCTCCTCTAGAATTCTCTTATCAGTTGTATAAATAGAGGTTTAAGATGCTTGTATTTGTGTGGAGTTTTAGGATAGCTAAACTCTGCCAAAATTTACTTTGAATGTATTTAGTGTAGTTTTATTGTAATTCATTTTAATTTTCAATGAAATTAGTTTTTTCTTTAATCATTACACCTTGTTATTGTTACTGTTTTTAATCAGTTTTTACTTGTTTGTTATCAGTTTATTTCATATATCTTACAAATTAATGTTGAGTTTTATTTAATTTCATAGTTTTTTATAAAAATTGAAAATAAAAAAATAGTATCAAATTAGCTTTAGATTTGATTTCAGCTTTTAATTAGTTTGTTTTTATTTCATCAAAATTTCAAATCAGTTTTAAATAGCATATGTAAGCATTGTTTTCAGTTTACCTGATCATTGGATTTTGGTCAACAATAGTCAACATATTAGATTAATTGGTGAATTGTGGAGGATTGGACAAGCTAGAGTAAGATTGGGAAGTACTCAGCCTGTCAAAAGACAGGCAAGCAAAGTGAATCCCCCTCTGTTCAAGCTGAGGGGGAATTGATTTGGTAATTTTCTGGTTCTTAGTTATATTACCATGTAACTGTTTGATTATAGTAGTAAGATTGCTATAGTACTGTTTCATTAGAGATTTCTCATTAGAAGTTAGTTGTTTAAGCTTGAGTGAACTTGATTTGATTCATATTAATTCTGTTTGTTGGATCCGTGTAGTGTAGTTATATTTGATTATCTGAGTTTCTTAGTTTCTGATAGTGTTAGTTGATTTTGATTGCTGAATCTGTTTATACTAGTGAGATTACTGCTTATCACATCAGTTTAGTTGTGGATTGTTGTGTATTCCATAGATTTAGGTTGATAGCTGCAAATAAGGGGGTGTTTGGATCAATATTGTTAGCTGATCTCATGGTCATTACAGAGGTTGTTTTTTAGTTGATACAAGTTACTTAGGTTACATTAAAGCTTTGTCTAACATAAAATCAGTAGGTTAAAGTTGTAAAAGTCAAATTACTCTTTTGAAGTTCATAACAGTTAGTGATATTTAATTAAGTAGTTACATAATCTTGGTAGTCGAAGTATTAGTTGATAATCTAGCTTAATCTAGTTTAGTTATAGCTTAAAATTTCATTTGTAAGTCATTTAGAGTCAATCTAATTTCATATCAGTCAAATTTCATTTCAACACAAAAAGTCAAATTCATTGATAGTGTTCAGTTTTGGTAACCATTTTAAGATAACTTGTAGGACTTAATTTTGGGTGTAAATACAATTTGTTTGATGTTTTGTAGAAATTAGCTGTCACTAAAACAATTTCAAAAAGAAAATTTAGTTTTGCATTACATTAGCTTATTGAAGAAGTAGACTTAAGCTGTCTGTTTGATCTTTATTTTATCTTGCACATCAGGATTCAGTCTAACATCTAGGTGGCTTTTAGGTAGGTAAATTGGATCTAGCATCATTTCTATTTGTGTTTTTGTTAACTCAGTAGTATAGAGATTGTATTGCTCCCTTAATTGTAGTCCTCAGCTTATTAGATTCAGCTTATAGCATCTGCTAATTGGTGGTTTGTGTTTGATTTCTGTTTTGGAATTTTGGGCTGCTATTGTTTGTATAAGCTTGTAACTGTGAAATTTTGGCTTTTCAGTGTTTTGTTACAGTTGTTTTAGAGTTAAATATAGTTTGCTTGTTCTAGTTTTTTTTCATTTACCATATCTGCTTATTGTTTAGCTTTAGTTAGATTGCTTATTCACATTGATCTTGTGTTTCTGAGTTCAATTTCATCATAACTTTGCATTTCTGAGTCCATTTTAGTCCATTGTATTTGTGTTTAAAGTTTGGTAAAATTTTTGTGGCAAGTGCTTATAAATAAGCACTTGCCATAAGCTGATTTGGCTTGAATCAGCAGTTCAATTGTTCACTTTTACTTCAAAATTTTTATTCTAATTCTTTTTATTATTTTAGAATTTCTGGAATTTTTCCAGATTTTTTCAACCCTTTTTACTATTTTTCTTATTTTATTATGACTTTATTCAATTTTTAAATCATTTTTAATTATCAAAAAATAAATAAAAATCAGAAAAAGCTTTGAAAAATACAAAAATATTTTTAGAAATTCTTTTATAATATTTTAGAATTTTTAGAATTAAATTTTAATTTTTCCAATCTATTTTTCTATTTTTCTTTATTTTTAATTCATTTTTAATTCCAAAAATAGTAAATACATTCTAGAAAATAAATAAAAACTCAAAAAAATATTTTTCTTTTTCTTAAAATTCTTTTTATTAGTTTAAGATTTTTAGAAAATATTTTCAAGTTCGTAGGATCATTTTTCGATATACGTTACATTTTAAATTTTGCAGTTGCGTTTCCGTGTTTACGTTTTTCACTTTGGTGCATAATTAGCTTGTATTTTCTGCATATTTCATACTTGTTTGTGAATACGTGAACTTTTTGATTGTTATTTTAATTTTCTCACTTTTCAATTCACGATTTCACGAATCGATATTCTCGATTCCATTCGCCTTCGTTGGGAAAACGACTCGGGTGATCCGTATTTTACGCGGATCACTTCGATACTATACTATATTATATATAATTGGTTTTCACACGAATCAATTTTTGGCGCCGCTGCCGGGGAATGCCGAAGTGAATTTTTGAATATCTTTTTGAAAAATCGTGTTTTGTTAAGCCTTCCTCTACTTTGTATATATATCTCTATATAAAAATTGAAAAATTCAAAACACTTTTCCTAAAGTGTTTACAAAATACCAAAAGAATAATAAAAGTTACAGTCTCGACTCGATCGAAAGAAAGGGCGTTGTAAACCAAAAAAGTCTTGCAATATAACGAAAACGTGAAATTAATTAATTATCGGATTATTTCATTTACTACAACCGATTAAGCAGGAAATACGGAAGCTAAGACATTAAATTGCTAGCTGAAGAGAGAAACACTCTTCTTTCCCGTCCCGTCGCGCGTGGTTTTGAAAGAAACGGTTTTTGATTAACGTAACGTTTCAATAAAAAGAAAAACAAAAGAAATAAAAAGTTTTTTGTGAAAAATATATATAAAAAAAAAACAAACAAACAAACAAAAGGATTTTCTTTTCTTTTTTCTTTTTCATTTTCTTTTTGATTTTTCTCGTGGTGTATGCACACCCGTTCTTCGTTTGAGAGTCTTACGTCTCCGTTCTCTAACCCCGAGCGGGTTTTACGACATACGAGTCGGGTTCATTTCCTTGACGACGAGGAGATGAACCAAAACGAACACAACGGACCCCCGCCGATGGGTGGTCCGCAGCACAATGTTATCCCACCGATGGGACAACAACCGGCATTTGATCCACGTCCGATGGAAGAACAACTCCAATCACCATTCAATGGTGTGAGGAGAGCTATTGTGATTCCGGACATCAATGCCAACTTTGAGATCAATCACGGATTACTCAATTTGATTACGGGTATATCCTTTCACGGGTTCGATCACGAAGACCCCTATGCTCCCATCAGAAATTTCACTGACATCGCTGAGACGATTAGAATGAACCAAGTTCCTCACGATGTGGTGAAATTGAAGTTATTTCCTTTCTCCTTAAAAGGAGCAGCCCGGACTTGGCTGGAAAAGGAACCGCCTAATTCGATTCACACTTGGAATGATCTCGGTTCCAAGTTTGTGAATTACTTCTATCCTCCCTCTAAAACTTCTAACTTACGTTCTCAAATCTTTCGGTTTCAACAAGCTTTTGATGAAACGTTTAGTGAAGCTTGGGACCGATTCAAAGATTTGAAGGAGAAATGTCCGAACCACGGGTACCGACCTTCAGCAGATTGATACGTTTTATAATGGTTTATGTCATGCTGACCAAGATTCGCTTAATTCTGCTGCGGGTGGTAACTTGTTGGCTAGGAACATGAATGATGCTTTCATGATAATTGAGAATAAAGCTCGTGTGAGAATGTCAAGGAATAAACCTCAAGTGTCTAATAATGGTAAAAATAATGATGAATTGGTAAATATGATTGTGGCTTTAACAAAGAAAGTTGATGCAATGTCTATTGAAAAACCAAACCATCAAGTCAATGTGGTTAGTCACGGTTGTGAGACTTGTGGTGGTCCACATTTGTATTATGAATGTCCGGCCACCGGTGCCTTTTCTCAAAACGCGTATGCTGCAAATGCGGCTAACAACAGTTACTCACAACCTCAAGGAGACCGTAATCTCCTCAGCTATCGTTCTTCTCATTTTCTTGGACCACCCGTTCTCGAACAACAAAACCAAGTCAATCAAGTCAACCAGAATCATAATGTGCAGAATCGTAATAATCAAGGAAGTCAAAATCAGAGTCGAGCTAATAATGGTTTTCAAAATCATAATCAAGGGTTTAATCAAAACCGGGGTTTTCAAGGTAATTACAATCAAGGCCCGCCTTAAGGGAACAATTTTCAAAACCAATAAAACCATGAAAACCCTGGAAATTTTCAGAACGCTAATCATGGAAATCAAAATCATGGTAATTTCCAAAACCGTGGGCAGAATTTCAACAATAATCAAAATCAAGCTGTTATTCCAAATCCGTCGCCCGCGGAAGATTTGATTAAGCAATTGATTCAAAATCAACAATTTTTATGGCAAAATATGAAGAGTCAACACGGTTGTTTGCTAATCAAATCAGTGATATTAACAAACGTTTAAATGATCGACCCTCGGGTTCGGGTATTACATCTTTGCCAAGAAACACGATCGCAAACCCGAGGGGCGAAGTTAAGGCGATCATAACTCGCAGTGGTGCTCAATATGATGGACCCACAACTCCTACTACCTCTTCTTCTTCGTCTCCGCCTAAGGTAGTGGACTATGAGACCGATGCGACAAAGGACCCGGTTCCTCCTATTAATAATGGAGGAGCTGAAAACGTCCAACCTCCGGTTGTCCAAAAGTCAAAAGATAAAGAAAAAGTTGTTTTTGAGAATAATGTGAAATACAAGTCTAAACTGCCATATCCGTCACGATTTAACGATGAAGAGCTCCGTGCAAAGTCTAAAATACAAATGGAAAAATTTCTGGAAATTTTTCAAAAGTTGCACTTTGATATAAGTTTTATGGATGCTCTTGTGTACATGCCGAAATTTGCTTCAACGTTCAAAAACCTCATAAGTAATAAAGAGAAATTGCTTGAATTAGCCGAAACGCCGATAAATGCTCAATGTTCCGCAATTCTTCTCAAGAAGCTTCCCGAAAAGCTTGGTGACTCGGGAAAGTTTCTCATTCCTTGTTCATTAAAAGATCAAGACGTTTGCAATGCCCTGGCCGATTCAGGTGCGAGTATTAACCTCATGCCATTATCGATCTACGAACAACTTGGAATGAGGGCTCTTAAACCGACGAGAATGACTTTGGAGCATGCTAATCGATCGATCACTCATCCAGTTGGAATTGATGAGGATGTTTTTGTTCGTGTGAATTCATGTACTTTTCCGGCAGATTTTGTTGTTGTAAATTTTGAAGCTGATCCGAGAGTTCCTCTAATACTAGGGCGACCGTTTTTACGAACCGCTAAAGCCCTAGTAGACCATTTTGAGGATACTCTAACTTTACGACATGATGACGATATTATGATTTTTAAAGCCGATGCTTCGAAATTGAAGAAGTACTCCGTCAAAAGCATCGATGTTTGTGATTATACCTTTGATGATTTTGTTAAAACTTTCGTCTCCGACTCTTCCCCATCATTTCCTCCGATTAAGGAATATGATTCTCTTTGGGAAGAGGTCGATGAATTTCTTGCAATTGAAACGATTCTGATTTCTGAGACGGACGAATCTTACTTTGATTCGGAGGGGGATATTATTTTTCTTGACAATTTGTTGAACAAAGAATCATCAATCCCTCCGGATAAAGTTAAGACGAAGATTGAGCTTATAATTGACGATCCTCTGGAGCCCGAGCTCGAGGAATTTTTACCAGACTTTGAGAGTTTTACCTTCGATACGACTGAGGAAATAAGTGGCAATCCCACTTATCGTCCTGATTTTTCTGATCCGATATTTGAAGCTTTTCATTTCGATCACTCGGAAGAGACGAGTCGTGGCAGTACCACTTCTCATGCTTTTATCTCTCTTCTGGAGTTTGAGTCATTTCGTTTTGATGAATCTGAATGTGAAATTGAAAAGTTTTCTAAATCTGAATATGAAAGTTTTAGTTTTGATCTTGAAGTTGATCACGATCCGGGTGGTATTCTTAAGAATGAGAGTTTTAATGAGGATTTTATCCCATCCCTCCCACCCGGAAAAGATTTTAAAAGGAGCTTAAACGATAAAATTCATAATTTCACAATTATAAAATTTTCTTTTGATGATGATGAGTTTTTCAAAATTGTTATCATGACTTTCTTGCCATTTGTAATATTTGGTGTGATTTCTCTTATCCTTCACTTTGTGGGGAGTGAGGATGTTGTTTTTGATCCTGGTATCGTTTTTAAAAGGTTTCAACATTAAAATACCATCGGTTATCTCTTCGGGATGGAACTTTCAAATAAATCATATGTTTTTCAAATATTTTGAATGAAAACCCGAGTGAGATTATTTTTCCACGGTTTTTCCCAAGGACAAATTAATTCGGGGATCGAGTCAAGCTACATGACTCGGAGATCAAAAACAAGCGCTTCGTGGGTGGCAACCCATGCTTATCTAATTTCATTTTCTTATTTTTTATTTTCTAACAAATAACGTGAGGAGGGGGTGCCTCTTCTACTCTTGTGTTCCGTGGTTGTTTGTGATGTTTGTTAGGATTGTCCACGATTTATGATGACTCTCGTGCTCGTTATCTTCTCTACGCTCGAGTTTCATTCATCGGTGCTACTTGGAAATCCTATATCCGTAAATCTTATTGACTAACGTTTTCTTTGGCATAATTAATAAACGGCCTAGAATTTTGTTAGGATAACCTTAACCCGTAAAAACATTGAGGACAATGTTTCGTTCTAGTCTGGGGGAGGGTGAATCTTCGATTCGATTTTGACCTTGCATTTTTCACAATGTCGTGCACTCTTGCAACTCCGTTTTTCCACCAAAAATAAAAAAATTGAAAAAATGGGAAAATTTCAAAAATTTTGATGAAAAAGTCATGAAAAAGCACAAAAAAAATGAGGAAAAGTTGAAAAAGTTGTACAAAAATATAATAAAGTTTGAATAAGTGTTTTGACACCTTGTTGACTTTCTTGCTGGCGAGAGTAGGAATAAATATTTTGACTTGACCGGGCGTGTTGAGCCCTAGCTTGTTCCCTTAACCAATGATAATCACATAAGCTTGTGCTAGTCTTGTACACAAGGAGCTATAAAATGCAAATTCTTTCTTAAGAATCTGCAAGTTCCCGTACTTAACTTTATACATGCGCAGCTTAAAAGCTTTCGATAGTCTTTTACATCAGGAGCTAGAATACGCGAATTCTTCTTCTAGAATTTGCAAGTTTCCGTAACTGACTTTATATATGCGTGGCTGATTATCGGCTAAGTATTCGCGGGTTTCATTATTTGAAATCTTAAATTGCGAAGAGCGAGAAATGATAGAGTTTATTTAAAAGTTAGATGCTAAACGTGGAGTAGTGGTTCTCTTTAGAGCTCAGAAGAGGTACTTGTGGCTTTTTACTCCCATCAGAAACGTCACCCATATATAATAGATGTTCTAGGTTAATTAGTGGTATTTCGGTTTGAATAATATTTAGTTTTTTGTTTTCTTAAGAGAATTTTTGCTTTATAAGTTGGGTACATATCAAGGAACATAAAAATTAAGAGCAAAAAGTGAAAAAATCAAAAGTCAAAAGTTGATTATCTATGTGGTTTTGGAGCTACCCGATAAGCTTCCATTGATGTTATGAGAAAAAAAAAAAGTGAAGGAAGAAAGAAAAAAGTGAAAAGTATGAAAAATATGAAAAAAGTGAAAAATGAAGAAAAGTGAAAGTTGTAAGTATTGTTGAATAAGAGCTTATGTATAAATAAGTTGTTGGCGCGTGAGGTGCATGTGATTAGTGATTAGTAATCAGTCACATGAGGTGCACGTGATTGTACTCCGCAACTTATATCTTTGATATTGTATGTACCCCCAAATTCCTTGATGTGGACCGAATTTCTATTGCAGTGGTTCTTAAGAGAAAATGAATAACAACTTATCGTTTTAACTTAGATATCAATATCGGACTAAAAAGTATCGAAACGAGAAAATATGAAGCAATTCATTTCTCAACAAAAATAAAATTCTGAGATACAAAACCTAGGAAATGGGAGTAAGAAGTTTCCACAAGTAACTTTTATGAGTAGTGTTAGCATCTAATTTGTAGATAAGCTGTGATCTCGTTTGTACGCTTAGTTTGGGGACTTGTGAAAAATCAAGGATGACGATTTTTATCCTTACGGTCACTTTTCTATGAAAAGTGATTCTACTCGTTGACCCTAATAATTATTGCAAAATAATGAAAGTTCAATATACCGTCACAAGTATAAGTGAGAAAAGTACAAAAATAGAAGTGTAAGTGAAATAAAGGAATAAAAGGAAAATTTTGGAAAATGGAGCATTTTCGGGAATAAATGATTTTATTATCTCTTTTGAACCTCCTTGCTACTTTTCAAAGTTAGTAAAAAGAGTTTTGAAATTATTTATCCCAAAAGCATGAATTGATCACATTGCGTGAGGACACGGCAATACCTTAGTCGGGGGGATTTTGATGAGTGCTTATTCACTCACTTTTATAAGACCAAAACCGGACTCAAAAGACCAAAAACTAATCGAATTATGCAAAATTTGTGGTGTTTTTGTGTTTGTGATATGCAGGTACGGATATTTTACAAAGTGACAAAAAACCACGAGAAAACGGCAAAATCAAGCACGAAAGTAGAAAAGAGTGTACAGAAGCCGAGGCCCGTGAATGCTTTCTCATCTATGGATCATTATTACGCCAAATTGTCAGAATTAGCCCTTGAAGAATCATCAAAAGTCACAAGTAGCCCTTGGAATTTTAATAACTACAAGATTGGTCCTTGATATTTATACCAAATTTGTAATCCAATATTAAAAATCCTGATCCACAAAATTAATATCAAAGGCCCAGGTCTATTTTATTCGAACACCCAGCCCATCATTTAAATTCAAGCCCAACTTACCCAAAACACAACCCGGTCCACACCCTTGGTCAAATAGTCAATCCACAACCAAAACAATAAAATACGTACCCGCCTCTTTTACCCCTAATTCACCCACAAACCCAGAAGAGTTACTATTACATGAACCCTAGTTACTGTACCCACCCTTAATTACCACAATAAGGGTAATTTGGTACAATCATTGGGCTTCTAGATGGTCAGGATGATGTCAGATGCGTGTCAGAACAAAGAAACACACATTTGGGATACGTGGCAGACTATGATTGGAGCAAACACGTCATATTATTCAATCCAAGGGTGGATAAATGAAGCAATGATTGGAGGAATGATCATAGGGCTCAGATTGCTTGTCAGAAAACACACCACACGGATTGCCAAGCTGGCAATCCGTGGCCTCTCTCCTCTAGAATTCTCTTATCAGTTGTATAAATAGAGGTTTAAGATGCTTGTATTTGTGTGGAGTTTTAGGATAGCTAAACTCTGCCAAAATTTACTTTGAATGTATTTAGTGTAGTTTTATTGTAATTCATTTTAATTTTCAATGAAATTAGTTTTTTCTTTAATCATTACACCTTGTTATTGTTACTGTTTTTAATCAGTTTTTACTTGTTTGTTATCAGTTTATTTCATATATCTTACAAATTAATGTTGAGTTTTATTTAATTTCATAGTTTTTTTATAAAAATTGAAAATAAAAAAATAGTATCAAATTAGCTTTAGATTTGATTTCAGCTTTTAATTAGTTTGTTTTTATTTCATCAAAATTTCAAATCAGTTTTAAATAGCATATGTAAGCATTGTTTTCAGTTTACCTGATCATTGGATTTTGGTCAACAATAGTCAACATATTAGATTAATTGGTGAATTGTGGAGGATTGGACAAGCTAGAGTAAGATTGGGAAGTACTCAGCCTGTCAAAAGACAGGCAAGCAAAGTGAATCCCCCTCTGTTCAAGCTGAGGGGGAATTGATTTGGTAATTTTCTGGTTCTTAGTTATATTACCATGTAACTGTTTGATTATAGTAGTAAGATTGCTATAGTACTGTTTCATTAGAGATTTCTCATTAGAAGTTAGTTGTTTAAGCTTGAGTGAACTTGATTTGATTCATATTAATTCTGTTTGTTGGATCCGTGTAGTGTAGTTATATTTGATTATCTGAGTTTCTTAGTTTCTGATAGTGTTAGTTGATTTTGATTGCTGAATCTGTTTATACTAGTGAGATTACTGCTTATCACATCAGTTTAGTTGTGGATTGTTGTGTATTCCATAGATTTAGGTTGATAGCTGCAAATAAGGGGGTGTTTGGATCAATATTGTTAGCTGATCTCATGGTCATTACAGAGGTTGTTTTTTAGTTGATACAAGTTACTTAGGTTACATTAAAGCTTTGTCTAACATAAAATCAGTAGGTTAAAGTTGTAAAAGTCAAATTACTCTTTTGAAGTTCATAACAGTTAGTGATATTTAATTAAGTAGTTACATAATCTTGGTAGTCGAAGTATTAGTTGATAATCTAGCTTAATCTAGTTTAGTTATAGCTTAAAATTTCATTTGTAAGTCATTTAGAGTCAATCTAATTTCATATCAGTCAAATTTCATTTCAACACAAAAAGTCAAATTCATTGATAGTGTTCAGTTTTGGTAACCATTTTAAGATAACTTGTAGGACTTAATTTTGGGTGTAAATACAGTTTGTTTGATGTTTTGTAGAAATTAGCTGTCACTAAAACAATTTCAAAAAGAAAATTTAGTTTTGCATTACATTAGCTTATTGAAGAAGTAGACTTAAGCTGTCTGTTTGATCTTTATTTTATCCTGCACATCAGGATTTAGTCTAACTTCTAGGTGGCTTTTAGGTAGGTAAATTGGATCTAGCATCATTTCTATTTGTGTTTTTGTTAACTCAGTAGTATAGAGATTGTATTTCTCCCTTAATTGTAGTCCTCAGCTTATTAGATTCAGCTTATAGCATCTGCTAATTGGTGGTTTGTGTTTGATTTCTGTTTTGGAATTTTGGGCTGCTATTGTTTGTATAAGCTTGTAACTGTGAAATTTTGGCTTTTCAGTGTTTTGTTACAGTTGTTTTAGAGTTAAATATAGTTTGCTTGTTCTAGTTTTTTTTTCATTTACCATATCTTCTTATTGTTTAACTTTAGTTAGATTGCTTATTCACATTGATCTTGTGTTTCTGAGTTCAATTTCATCATAACTTTGCATTTTTGAGTCCATCTTAGTCCATTGTATTTGTGTTTAAAGTTTGGTAAAATTTTTGTGGCAAGTGCTTATAAATAAGCACTTGCCATAAGCTGATTTGGCTTGAATCAGCAGATCAATTTTTCACTTTTACTTCAAAATTTTTATTCTAATTCTTTTTATTATTTTAGAATTTCTGGAATTTTTCCAGATTTTTCCAACCCTTTTTACTATTTTTCTTATTTTATTTTGACTTTATTCAATTTTTAAATCATTTTTAATTATCAAAAAATAAATAAAAATCAGAAAAAGCATTGAAAAATACAAAAATATTTTTAGAAATTCTTTTATAATATTTTAGAATTTTTAGAATTAAATTTTTATTTTTCCACTCTATTTTTCTATTTTTCTTTATTTTTAATTCATTTTTAATTCCAAAAATAGTAAATAAATTCTAGAAAATAAATAAAAACTCAAAAAAATATTTTTCTTTTTCTTAAAATTCTTTTTATTAGTTTAAGATTTTTAGAAAATATTTTCAAGTTTGTAGGATCATTTTTCGATATACGTTACATTTTAAATTTTGCGGTTGCGTTTCCGTTTTTACGTTTTTCACTTTGGTGCATAATTAGCTTGTATTTTTTGCATATTTCATACTTGTTTGTGAATACGTGAACTTTTTGATTGTTATTTTAATTTTCTCACTTTTCAATTCACGATTTCACAAATCGATATTCTCAATTCCATTCGCCTTCGTTGGGAAAACGACTCGGGTGATCCGTATTTTACGCGGATCACTTCGATACTATACTATATTATATATAATTGGTTTTCACACGAATCACCCACCCAATAAAAATTGCAATATAGTATGCCCATTAAATGTAAAAAATAACCACCAGTGAGATTTAGCTTTTAACTCTACCGAAAGACACAGATTAACGTCTATTATTGTTTTGTACTACATCTTGGCCTACCCATAAATAAAATACTGGCTACGCCACTGCCCGGATCGGTGTTACTTTGTTACTTCTTCTATTTCAAATTAATTTTCACATTTTTTTTTATATGTTTTAAAATAATTATCCACTTATTTCAAATGATAAAAAGTCTTGGAAGCTATTAGAATTAGAGGTGCAAGTCCCCGACCGGTTTTTTTTTAACCGGTAGTTAAACCGGTGACCGGTTTTCACAAAACCGGTTTTATAAAAAACCGAACCGGTTAGACCGGTTATGAGTTTTCATAATATACCAGTTTTTTCCGGTTTTTTATCCGGTTTTAAAATAAAACCGGTTTTAACCGGTTTTATTTGTTTTTAATAAAAAAAAAAAGTAAAAAATGTTACCGTTTGAAAAAACCGGATTTAACCGGTTTTAATCGGTTTTTTTTCAAAAAAATATAACCGTTTTTTCAGAAAAAAAAAAAGAAAAAAAGTAGCCATTTGAAAAAAAACCGGATTTAACCGGTTTTTTTCAAAAAAATATAACCGTTTAAAAAAAAAAAAAAAAAAAAAGTAGCCGTTTGAAAAAAAACCGGATTTAACCGGTTTTTCCGGTTTTTTTTAAAGAATACCGAGCCAAATGGCTAGTATGAATATAGCCGTTTTTTTTTGAATTTTTTGAGGGTTTTGGGGAGTTTTAAGGCACTATAAATAGAGGTAATGTGTTGGGGTTGAAAACACATAAAAAACAATCTCATTTCTTTCTCTAATCTCTCAAAAACGCTCAAAAATCGTTATTTCGCATTTTCGCTATAATGGAAAACTCACAATCACAACAAGCTTCCACCACTCCCTCCGTTGCTACTAGCAATGTCCGAAAACAACATTACATAAACGATGATGTTGAACATGTTAGACCAACCACCCGAAAAGGTGATGTGTGGACTAATTTCGATATGTGTGTTATGAAAGATGGTAACGTAAAAGCGCGTTGCCGGAAATGTGGGAATTTTTATAGCACCGGGTCTAACTCTACACTTAGGAATCATATTGGTAGTTGTAAGGCGGGTCAAAATACTAGTTCGCAAGCTACTATTGGTGCGGATGGTCAAGTTTTTATATATGATGCGGATGCGCTTCGACTTGATTTTACGAAGTTTGTCATTCAACAAGGGCTTCCATTCAACTACTTCGACAACGTCAAGCTTACGGAGATCATCAAAAGGAGGCTACAACCGCGGTATCAACATGTAAGTCGTACTACTCTTAGAAGTGATGCTTTTAAATTATGGAAAACGGCTAAAAAAGAAATAATTGAAGGTTTTCGTGATTATAAATATGGTGTTTCTATAACTACGGATACTTGGACCGGACCACATGGTACGGCAAATTCTTATCTCGCCGTTACGGCTCATTGGTTTAATCCCGAATCTTGGTTATTAATGAAACGGACAATCGCTTTTAAAATATTTGGTTATCCTCATACGGGATGTAATTTAAGAAAATTTTTGCATGACACTTTAATTGAATATAATTTAGATGATAAAGTTTTTACGATTTCACTAGATAATGCATCAAATAATACTAGAGCTATGGACTTGTTAAAATTACGTGTAAAACCTATTTTAGATGGTGCCTTTTTTCATTCCCGTTGTGTTGCTCATGTTATAAATTTATCCGTACAAGCGGCATTAAATATATGTGATAAGTTATATACGAAATTTAGGGGTTTATTAGTATTGATATATAAATCGAGCAACGAACGACAAATAAACTATAAACGTTTTCGTAAAATGTGTAATGAACAACCCCTAGGACCTTGCCTTGATATTAATACTAGATGGAATTCTACTTGCATAATGTTTGAAAATATATTACGACAACGTGCGACTTTACATGCTTATAATCAAAAACTTATTAATAAAAATTTGTCCAACATAATACTAAACGACCAAGATTGGGATCGACTAAATGACTTAACTATGTTTTTACAAGTTTTTAAAGAGGCAACAACTATATTATCCGGTGTTTATTACCCAACTAGCCCATTAGTTTTAAAACAAATTTATGCTATGACGGAAAAATTATATGATTTAGAAAACTCACCTTCATGAATGTTTAGAAAAATGGTTAAAATTATAAAAAAGAAATTTATAAAATATTTTGCTAGTTTACCTTTAGTTTTTACTTGTTCCGCCGCACTTAATCCATGTTTAAATGTTGGAGGTGTAGATTATTTAATAACAAAAATAATGGAAAATTTAGACTTATCTTTTGGGTTAGACGGTGATGACCCCAACTATATAACATCTCTAATTTTTAGATTTAACGATCATTTTCAAAAATTGTTTGGCATTTATGCAACAAAATATGGTCACCAAAAAATCCCAATTGTTGACCAAATGCGGGCCGGATCGTCCCAAACAAGAGACATTAATATAAACCTTTATAATTCTTTATTTGAAGACGCTACAAGGCGTCAACGATCATCGGCCCCAACAAGCGAATTGGGACAATATATGGCTACAAACTTTTTAAGAACTTTAAGTCCCAATGAGTTTGCAAACTTTGACATTTTGGCTTGGTGGAAAGAAAGGGAAATCCAATATCCGGTTTTATCCGCTATGGCTCGTGACTTATTAGCGGTCCAAGCTTCGACGGTAGCTTCCGAATCGGCCTTTTCGATTAGTGGTCGAATTATATCGGATAGAAGGACAAGACTAACATGCGAATCCGTGGAAGTATGTGTATGTTTGAAAGATTATTTGGACGGAGTAGATAGGATACAACATGAATCGTCGTTGGAAGGTCCAATAATAGATGAAGATGTTGAAGAAGGTATAATAAGAAAAGAAGAAGAAGCGGGGATATCACCTTCGTCTTCGACTACGAATACCGAAGGCGAATTAGATGAAGGTGAGTTTGAAGAATTTGAAGTTGAAGATTTAGATGTACAAGATTTTTTGGAAGAAAATGATCTTGATGACGACTTGAGTGACTAGTTAAGTATAACGGGTGATGGCAATGTCGAAGCTCGATATACTTGATTACACTAATATGTTTTCGGGTGATGGCCATGCCGAAGCTCGCAAAATGTATTAGTATTTATATGTTATTATGATTGTATTGTTTAAATAAAAGTTATGATTGTATTGTATAAATAAAAGTTATGATTGTATTTTTTTGTTGTATAATTGTATTGTTTAAATATAAGTTATGAGAATATTGTTTAATTATATGTTTGATAATTAACAATTTTATTAAATAAATGTTCGAAGCTTTTAGTAAAATTCCGGAAAAAAACGAACCCAAAAAAACGAACCGGTAAACAACCGATAAAAAATCCGAATCCGAACATTTTTAACCGAAAAAAGCGAACCGGTAAAAAACCGAAAAAAACCGATTCCGAAAATTTATAACCGAAAAAAACTGATTCCGAACATTTATAACCGAAGAAAACCGATTCCGAAAAACCGAAACCGAACCGAAACTGGTTATTCGAAAAACTGGTTTTTTTATAACTGGTTATTAAAAAACCGAAAACCGAAAAAACTGATTTTTTTGCACCTCTAATTAGAATTAGTATTTTTCATACCAAAGACAATCCTCTTGGTAAAGATGCACAAAGCCTTGCCCGGCCCATACCTAAAATGTATTCAGTCGTGCTATAACTTAATATGTGCATATTTTTAAGTAAAGAATAACATAAAAACATGTTTGTTGGTTGCAAATAGTGCTGTCATTCAGGTTGACCCGGCCGGATTTGGGTCAATTCGGGTCAAGCCTCCAAAAAACGTATCCAAACCCGACCATGTTTAGAACTCGGGTCAACTCGGGTCGGGTCAATTCGGGTACGGGGTCAACCCGAGTATTTTTACATTGTAAAATGTTAGTTTAGCCGGGTTAGTCGGGTTCGAGTCGCGTTGAGGCTAAAAAAACATACCCGATCCTGACCTTGTTTAAAACTCGGGTCAATTCGGGTTGACCCGATTGGCCCGAATATAACTTTTGACCCGATTGACCCGACCCGAATTAATTCGGGTCGGGTTCGGGTCAGGTCATGTCACCCCTAGTTGCAAACAAGTTTAACAAGGTCACTGACTTCCATAAACGAGTTTAACAAGTACTCCGTAACTATTATACCATTATGATATTTTCATTTTCATTTAATTTTATCAACTACTACTTTCTTTCATTAGACTAGATCGTAATGTAGTAAAATCTTTACAATAAGGTACTGTATCTTTGATTCTTTCACTATAAAAAAAGTGCCTCACTCTTACTCACACATACTGGAAGATCCCTACCGCGGATCTACTGAAATGCAAAACATTGCCACAAGAGATCTAGAAAGGCTAATCTGTGAAAGAACAAAAGATCTCTGGAAATTTATGGAAGAATTCAAGACGTTAGCAATAAAGTCAGGACGGTTATTCTTTCCTGAAGTAACCGAAAAGTTCTTTTCTAAACTTCCACCATCACTGGCATCCAGAATCAAGCAGAAGTTCCAAGAAAGACATCCTGGAGTTGCAACTGGTGTTCTACCAGCAATTGCTTTCACCTATGATTTCGTCACAGAAATGTGTAAAGAAGCAGCTCTCAGCAAGGAATTAAGGGACCTTGATCTCTGTGCATCAATACCTATTCCAGGTTACTACAAAAAGTCTGGTAAAAGGTTAACTATGCGGAAGTCAAGAAATTATAAAGGAAAACCACATGATTCTCATGTAAGGAAGGTCAAATATAAGCACAAGGGCAATCCAATGAAAATGAGCAAGTGCAAGTGCTACATATGCGGACAAGAAGGTCACCTGGCAAGAGAATGTACAAGCCAAAAGGGCAACATAGCAAGAGCAGCTACATACAACGACCTGGAGATTGAACCAGAATGGGACATAGTCTCAGCTGGAATGAATGAAGACAGCAGTGTCTATAGTATCTCAGGAGATGAAGGGGAAGCTCAAGCTAACTTTGGGATAATCAATGAATATGTCTTTATGGCATTCAGTGATTATGAAGAAGATGAAACATTCTCAGATAACGAAGGAATCGTACAAGAAACCGCATACATGTTCCAACCAACAAGTTTTGCCCAGTATTACCCAGGTAATACGGAACAAATTGAAGAAATAAGGAAAAGCGTTGGACAATGGAGACCAAACAAAGAATTACCTGAGAAAAGCAAAAATTGCAGTCACAATTGGAAAGAAAACTGTGTAACGTGTTTCAATACATGTTACTACTGTGGAATGCTCACAAATGAAAGATCCAGATTACACTGCCCAGGATGTGAACTCACAGCCTGTGCCCTGTGTTCTCTCCATTACCTAGGCATCAAAGTGACGATTGCAAAACAAGAATCAACCAGTAGGAGTTTTAAGGTTGATGAGAAGGCAAATGAAAGTCCTTTATTACAAATGATAAAGGATAAGGATGAAGAAATCAAGTACCTAATAAAAGAACAAGTTAAACAGGGGTTCATAACCCAGCAAAAGGAAGAAGACTACAAAGCTCAGTTAGCAGCAGCAGTAAAGAAAACCGAAGAAGTTCGTGCCAGAGGACTTGAATGGCAAGCTTTTGGGGAAAAGCTTAAAGAAGAAAATAAGGAGCTTAAAAAAAGGGAGGTAGATCTTCAAGAAGCAGGTGAAATGATAAGATCCCTGAAGGAAAAGTTTCTATCATTAGAAGAAAGGAATGATCAGCTTTATGACAGAACGAAGGTCTACGAAAAGCAGATCAAAGAAGTAAAAGAGAAGCAGATCGAAGACAAAGTCCTTATAAAAAAGCTAAGAGAACAGAATCAAGATCATCTCAGAGAAATCGCCAGTATAGAAGAAAAATGGCAGGAACAGGCGAATCTGATCAGAAAAAACGAAGCAGAGATGACCAGGAGGGTTCAAGAAAAAGATGTGACTATCAAACTACTCAGAGAAGAAATCAAACAGCTGAAAAGGGATGATAAATCAGTCCCCCTGACTGATATTCAGAAAGAAGTAGCAGGAGTAGTCATAGAAGTTGAAGCTGCAAGGAACGCAGGAACACAACAAGAACCACCAAAGATCAAGAAAATAGTAAATCAGCTGTACAATGTTACAGTAGAGTTCGATATCCCCAAATGTAGGTTCTTCAAGACAAAGGCGATAATCGACACAGGAGCATCATCATGTTACCTCAATAAGGTTGTTACCCCAGAAGGAGCTCTGGAACTAGTCAACCGAAGTATCATAATTAATGGCCTTAATTCTCAACAGGAAGCTAGGCATAAAGTCAGAAATGGACACTTCGCAATTGAGGGCAACAAATTCAGGATGCCATTGATCTATGTTCTTGACATGACCATCAACGATGGCATACAAATGTTGATAGGCGTTAACTTCTTAAGATCAATGCAAGGAGGAATCAGAATAGAAGGCGATGAAATAAAGGCCCTCGAAGGTAAAATAAGTAAGATTAATCTTAGTCTAGCTACTCTAGGAGAAGAGGATAGAAAGGAGAAAGAACTCAGTGACTCAATAGCTGACCTATCAAAAAGGTTAGGATTGATCGCTACTGACAAAGCACAAGCCCCCAGAGCAAGACAAGGTCCAATTTACTACTTCAAAGATCCAAAAGCCATCTTTGATTCACAGTATAGCAAGAAATGAGTCTTCTGGGAAGATCAAGCGGGTCAAGTTCCAGAACCAGACCCAACGTTCACGGCAATACCACGAATGAAGAACTACCTACTCAAGAAGATCAGATCCGAAGCTACAGGACCATAAACCGAAGACTTTATGAAGCAAGAAGAGGTCTCAGCAATTTAACTGGGAGAAGAAGAAACAACCGTGGAACAACTCTCGAAACAATAGTCAACCCCGAAGAACAGTTGGCTATCTCACGAGATAGAAGAGCACAGATGGTACCGGCAGAAATTCTGTACTCTCACAACAGACAAACGGCAATGCACCGAGTTTATGAACATTACTCGGAACAAAGGATAAGCTGCACTGAGGGTGAACAGGTAAACCTCAGACTATGCAATGAAGAGAGCTACCGAGCTCTAATGCAGCAAAGACTCCAACATATCCATATTGGCCTAGTGCTAGTAAGGATACATGCTCTCCATAGAACAGGCGCTGGAACGAATGCCTTGGCAACCCTTCAAGATACAAGATGGAGTAACACGACCAGAATCATTAGTACAATGGAAGCTGATTTAGCTCAAGGCACTCAGATGATATACATGGTGCCCGATATGATGGTCAGTGTGGATGACTTCCACAATTACTTCAGACTCTCGATCATGACGCATGGCTATGAGTCTTGGCAAGGAGGAGAAAATTTACTAGTAACAATCGCCATGGTGGGAAGATTGTCAAATACGAGTTACGTTGGTTTCCAATACAATATTGGCGACGTAATTGATCACTTAACAACAAACGGCGTGCTAGCAATACCTGGAGAACAAAGGACGATGGAAGCCTTGGAAGGCATGAGTTGGCATTTACAGCCAATTCAGGACATAACAACAAGGATCCCTGCTAGAGTCGCAGTAGCCGATAGATTGGATCGAACAACAAGTTTAAGGTTCGAAGGATACAGGTCAAGGCAGACCCCACGCATCTCAGTAGACGCAAGAACAGATAACCTGGCGACACAAAGTGATGATGAAGAAGCCTTCCTGCACACTGCAGCATTAGTTTTTGAAGGCCAAGTTAACCCGCACGAATTCAGACGAAGCTGTTCATGCAATGAATGTCTACATATCAGGCAGACTCACATCTGCTATGATATATGCTTTTGTGATGACTGTGAGGAATACGAAGAAAAGATGCAATATGAACCTCTTAACCAGAAGAAACGATCCAACAAACCCAAGAAGAAGAAAGATGGAAACTGGTCAACACTTGGAGAACCAAGCGGAAGGTGGGATTACTATGTAAGATACGATATGCCCACAAGGATCTCTGATACACCAATTCATGAAATAGTTGCAGCCGGATGGGGAGATGAATTTGACGATGAAGATTGCAAACCCCTCAAGGTAACTATACAAGACCAGCAAACAGAATCATCAGAGTCCGAATGGGATAACCCATTCGCAGCGAAGCATGGTGGAAATACCAACAGTTCAGAAGAATTCGAACCAGAAGAATTGCCTTATCCAGTTCAAGCCGAAACTGAAGAAATGAACTTTTATGTTCATGAAGAAGAAGATCCCTTTAAAAAATTCCAAGAACGTGTAAGGGAAATCACTGGAGAAACCGCTTTCATGACAAACGAAGGAAGTTCAGGTTCAAACTTCACATACCAACCACCACCAGATTCTATGATGGGTCCAGCAGTTTACCCACCATCAAACAATGCCCCTTTTGATTTTGGGCATGGAGTCGGAAGAACAGATTCCAGGCACTTTAGAGGAGGGTACGGTGATTACAATTCAGAATCATGGACTCTACCTCCAGCCTACATAAGTAACGGGGTTCTATTAACACTACCACCTGACCCAGGGTTGTGGCCAAACACGATAGCACGATGGGAAACAATCACTATCAACGTGCTCAACACTAGGGCAAGGACTGACAACAAATCCAAGTTACTATTTGTGGAAAACCTGCTCGGAGAACAAGAAAAACTCATGTGGCAGCAATGGCGGACAGCTTTCCCAACTTCTTATGAAGGTTTGGAGCAAATAGCTGATGATCTACAAAACATAACTTCACAAGTCAGACAGATGATCCTCTTGGAAGATCCCTACCGCGGATCTACTGAAATGCAAAACATTGCCACAAGAGATCTAGAAAGGCTAATCTGTGAAAGAACAAAAGATCTCTGGAAATTTATGGAAGAATTCAAGACGTTAGCAATAAAGTCAGGACGGTTATTCTTTCCTGAAGTAACCGAAAAGTTCTTTTCTAAACTTCCACCATCACTGGCATCCAGAATCAAGCAGAAGTTCCAAGAAAGACATCCTGGAGTTGCAACTGGTGTTCTACCAGCAATTGCTTTCACCTATGATTTCGTCACAGAAATGTGTAAAGAAGCAGCTCTCAGCAAGGAATTAAGGGACCTTGATCTCTGTGCATCAATACCTATTCCAGGTTACTACAAAAAGTCTGGTAAAAGGTTAACTATGCGGAAGTCAAGAAATTATAAAGGAAAACCACATGATTCTCATGTAAGGAAGGTCAAATATAAGCACAAGGGCAATCCAATGAAAATGAGAAGTGCAAGTGCTACATATGCGAACAAGAAGGTCACCCGGCAAGAGAATGTACAAGCCAAAAGGGCAACATAGCAAGAGCAGCTACATACAACGACCTGGAGATTGAACCAGAATGGGACATAGTCTCAGCTGGAATGAATGAAGACAGCAGTGTCTATAGTATCTCAGGAGATGAAGGGGAAGCTCAAGCTAACTTTGGGATAATCAATGAATATGTCTTTATGGCATTCAGTGATTATGAAGAAGATGAAACATTCTCAGATAACGAAGGAATCGTACAAGAAACCGCATACATGTTCCAACCAACAAGTTTTGCCCAGTATTACCCAGGTAATACGGAACAAATTGAAGAAATAAGGAAAAGCGTTGGACAATGGAGACCAAACAAAGAATTACCTGAGAAAAGCAAAAATTGCAGTCACAATTGGAAAGAAAACTGTGTAACGTGTTTCAATACATGTTACTACTGTGGAATGCTCACAAATGAAAGATCCAGATTACACTGCCCAGGATGTGAACTCACAGCCTGTGCCCTGTGTTCTCTCCATTACCTAGGCATCAAAGTGACGATTGCAAAACAAGAATCAACCAGTAGGAGTTTTAAGGTTGATGAGAAGGCAAATGAAAGTCCTTTATTACAAATGATAAAGGATAAGGATGAAGAAATCAAGTCCCTCATAAAAGAATAAGTTAAACAGGGGTTCATAACCCAGCAAAAGGAAGAAGACTACAAAGCTCAGTTAGCAGCAGCAGTAAAGAAAACCGAAGAAGTTCGTGCCAGAGGACTTGAATGGCAAGCTTTTGGGGAAAAGCTTAAAGAAGAAAAAAAGGAGCTTAAAAAAAGGGAGGTAGATCTTCAAGAAGCAGGTGAAATGATAAGATCCCTGAAGGAAAAGTTTCTATCATTAGAAGAAAGGAATGATCAGCTTTATGACAGAACGAAGGTCTACGAAAAGCAGATCAAAGAAGTAAAAGAGAAGCAGATCGAAGACAAAGTCCTTATAAAAAAGCTAAGAGAACAGAATCAAGATCATCTCAGAGAAATCGCCAGTATAGAAGAAAAATGGCAGGAACAGGCGAATCTGATCAGAAAAAACGAAGCAGAGATGACCAGGAGGGTTCAAGAAAAAGATGTGACTATCAAACTACTCAGAGAAGAAATCAAACAGCTGAAAAGGGATGATAAATCAGTCCCCCTGACTGATATTCAGAAAGAAGTAGCAGGAGTAGTCATAGAAGTTGAAGCTGCAAGGAACGCAGGAACACAACAAGAACCACCAAAGATCAAGAAAATAGTAAATCAGCTGTACAATGTTACAGTAGAGTTCGATATCCCCGAATGTAGGTTCTTCAAGACAAAGGCGATAATCGACACAGGAGCATCATCATGTTACCTCAATAAGGCTGTTACCCCAGAAGGAGCTCTGGAACTAGTCAACCGAAGTATCATAATTAATGGCCTTAATTCTCAACAGGAAGCTAGGCATAAAGTCAGAAATGGACACTTCGCAATTGAGGGCAACAAATTCAGGATGCCATTGATCTATGTTCTTGACATGACCATCAACGATGGCATACAAATGTTGATAGGCGTTAACTTCTTAAGATCAATGCAAGGAGGAATCAGAATAGAAGGCGATGAAATAAAGGCCCTCGAAGGTAAAATAAGTAAGATTAATCTTAGTCTAGCTACTCTAGGAGAAGAGGACAGAAAGGAGAAAGAACTCAGTGACTCAATAGCTGACCTATCAAAAAGGTTAGGATTGATCGCTACTGACAAAGCACAAGCCCCCAGAGCAAGACAAGGTCCAATTTACTACTTCAAAGATCCAAAAGCCATCTTTGATTCACAGTATAGCAAGAAATGAGTCTTCTGGGAAGATCAAGCGGGTCAAGTTCCAGAACCAGACCCAACGTTCGCGGCAATACCACGAATGAAGAACTACCTACTCAAGAAGATCAGATCCGAAGCTACAGGACCATAAACCGAAGACTTTATGAAGCAAGAAGAGGTCTCAGCAATTTAACTGGGAGAAGAAGAAACAACCGTGGAACAACTCTCGAAACAATAGTCAACCCCGAAGAACAGTTGGCTATCTCACGAGATAGAAGAGCACAGATGGTACCGGCAGAAATTCTGTACTCTCACAACAGACAAACGGCAATGCACCGAGTTTATGAACATTACTCGGAACAAAGGATAAGCTGCACTGAGGGTGAACAGGTAAACCTCAGACTATGCAATGAAGAGAGCTACCGAGCTCTAATGCAGCAAAGACTCCAACATATCCATATTGGCCTAGTGCTAGTAAGGATACATGCTCTCCACAGAACAGGCGCTGGAACGAATGCCTTGGCAACCCTTCAAGATACAAGATGGAGTAACACGACCAGAATCATTAGTACAACGGAAGCTGATTTAGCTCAAGGCACTCAGATGATATACATGGTGCCCGATATGATGGTCAGTGTGGATGACTTCCACAATTACTTCAGACTCTCGATCATGACGCATGGCTATGAGTCTTGGCAAGGAGGAGAAAATTTACTAGTAACAATCGCCATGGTGGGAAGATTGTCAAATACGAGTTACGTTGGTTTCCAATACAATATTGGCGACATAATTGATCACTTAACAACAAACGGCGTGCTAGCAATACCTGGAGAACAAAGGACGATGGAAGCCTTGGAAGGCATGAGTTGGCATTTACAGCCAATTCAGGACATAACAACAAGGATCCCTGCTAGAGTCGCAGTAGCCGATAGATTGGATCGAACAACAAGTTTAAGGTTCGAAGGATACAGGTCAAGGCAGACCCCACGCATCTCAGTAGACGCAAGAACAGATAACCTGGCGACACAAAGTGATGATGAAGAAGCCTTCCTGCACACTGCAGCATTAGTTTTTGAAGGCCAAGTTAACCCGCACGAATTCAGACGAAGCTGTTCATGCAATGAATGTCTACATATCAGGCAGACTCACATCTGCTATGATATATGCTTTTGTGATGACTGTGAGGAATACGAAGAAAAGATGCAATATGAACCTCTTAACCAGAAGAAACGATCCAACAAACCCAAGAAGAAGAAAGATGGAAACTGGTCAACACTTGGAGAACCAAGCGGAAGGTGGGATTACTATGTAAGATACGATATGCCCACAAGGATCTCTGATACACCAATTCATGAAATAGTTGCAGCCGGATGGGGAGATGAATTTGACGATGAAGATTGCAAACCCCTCAAGGTAACTATACAAGACCAGCAAACAGAATCATCAGAGTCCGAATGGGATAACCCATTCGCAGCGAAGCATGGTGGAAATACCAACAGTTCAGAAGAATTCGAACCAGAAGAATTGCCTTATCCAGTTCAAGCCGAAACTGAAGAAATGAACTTTTATGTTCATGAAGAAGAAGATCCCTTTAAAAAATTCCAAGAACGTGTAAGGGAAATCACTGGAGAAACCGCTTTCATGACAAACGAAGGAAGTTCAGGTTCAAACTTCACATACCAACCACCACCAGATTCTATGATGGGTCCAGCAGTTTACCCACCATCAAACAATGCCCCTTTTGATTTTGGGCATGGAGTCGGAAGAACAGATTCCAGGCACTTTAGAGGAGGGTACGGTGATTACAATTCAGAATCATGGACTCTACCTCCAGCCTACATAAGTAACGGGGTTCTATTAACACTACCACCTGACCCAGGGTTGTGGCCAAACACGATAGCACGATGGGAAACAATCACTATCAACGTGCTCAACACTAGGGCATGGACTGACAACAAATCCAAGTTACTATTTGTGGAAAACCTGCTCGGAGAACAAGAAAAACTCATGTGGCAGCAATGGCGGACAGCTTTCCCAACTTCTTATGAAGGTTTGGAGCAAATAGCTGATGATCCACAAAACATAACTTCACAAGTCAGACAGATGATCCTCTTGGAAGATCCCTACCGCGGATCTACTGAAATGCAAAACATTGCCACAAGAGATCTAGAAAGGCTAATCTGTGAAAGAACAAAAGATCTCTGGAAATTTATGGAAGAATTCAAGACGTTAGCAATAAAGTCAGGACGGTTATTCTTTCCTGAAGTAACCGAAAAGTTCTTTTCTAAACTTCCACCATCACTGGCATCCAGAATCAAGCAGAAGTTCCAAGAAAGACATCCTGGAGTTGCAACTGGTGTTCTACCAGCAATTGCTTTCACCTATGATTTCGTCACAGAAATGTGTAAAGAAGCAGCTCTCAGCAAGGAATTAAGGGACCTTGATCTCTGTGCATCAATACCTATTCCAGGTTACTACAAAAAGTCTGGTAAAAGGTTAACTATGCGGAAGTCAAGAAATTATAAAGGAAAACCACATGATTCTCATGTAAGGAAGGTCAAATATAAGCACAAGGGCAATCCAATGAAAATGAGCAAGTGCAAGTGCTACATATGCGGACAAGAAGGTCATCTGGCAAGAGAATGTACAAGCCAAAAGGGCAACATAGCAAGAGCAGCTACATACAACGACCTGGAGATTGAACCAGAATGGGACATAGTCTCAGCTGGAATGAATGAAGACAGCAGTGTCTATAGTATCTCAGGAGATGAAGGGGAAGCTCAAGCTAACTTTGGGATAATCAATGAATATGTCTTTATGGCATTCAGTGATTATGAAGAAGATGAAACATTCTCAGATAACGAAGGAATCGTACAAGAAACCGCATACATGTTCCAACCAACAAGTTTTGCCCAGTATTACCCAGGTAATACGGAACAAATTGAAGAAATAAGGAAAAGCGTTGGACAATGGAGACCAAACAAAGAATTACCTGAGAAAAGCAAAAATTGCAGTCACAATTGGAAAGAAAACTGTGTAACGTGTTTCAATACATGTTACTACTGTGGAATGCTCACAAATGAAAGATCCAGATTACACTGCCCAGGATGTGAACTCACAGCCTGTGCCCTGTGTTCTCTCCATTACCTAGGCATCAAAGTGACGATTGCAAAACAAGAATCAACCAGTAGAAGTTTTAAGGTTGATGAGAAGGCAAATGAAAGTCCTTTATTACAAATGATAAAGGATAAGGATGAAGAAATCAAGTCCCTCATAAAAGAACAAGTTAAACAGGGGTTCATAACCCAGCAAAAGGAAGAAGACTACAAAGCTCAGTTAGCAGCAGCAGTAAAGAAAACCGAAGAAGTTCGTGCCAGAGGACTTGAATGGCAAGCTTTTGGGGAAAAGCTTAAAGAAGAAAATAAGGAGCTTAAAAAAAGGGAGGTAGATCTTCAAGAAGCAGGTGAAATGATAAGATCCCTGAAGGAAAAGTTTCTATCATTAGAAGAAAGGAATGATCAGCTTTATGACAGAACGAAGGTCTACGAAAAGCAGATCAAAGAAGTAAAAGAGAAGCAGATCGAAGACAAAGTCCTTATAAAAAAGCTAAGAGAACAGAATCAAGATCATCTCAGAGAAATCGCCAATATAGAAGAAAAATGGCAGGAACAGGCGAATCTGATCAGAAAAAACGAAGCAGAGATGACCAGGAGGGTTCAAGAAAAAGATGTGACTATCAAACTACTCAGAGAAGAAATCAAACAGCTGAAAAGGGATGATAAATCAGTCCCCCTGACTGATATTCAGAAAGAAGTAGCAGGAGTAGTCATAGAAGTTGAAGCTGCAAGGAACGCAGGAACACAACAAGAACCACCAAAGATCAAGAAAATAGTAAATCAGCTGTACAATGTTACAGTAGAGTTCGATATCCCCGAATGTAGGTTCTTCAAGACAAAGGCGATAATCGACACAGGAGCATCATCATGTTACCTCAATAAGGCTGTTACCCCAGAAGGAGCTCTGGAACTAGTCAACCGAAGTATCATAATTAATGGCCTTAATTCTCAACAGGAAGCTAGGCATAAAGTCAGAAATGGACACTTCGCAATTGAGGGCAACAAATTCAGGATGCCATTGATCTATGTTCTTGACATGACCATCAACGATGGCATACAAATGTTGATAGGCGTTAACTTCTTAAGATCAATGCAAGGAGGAATCAGAATAGAAGGCGATGAAATCACCATCTACAAGAGGGTGACAAGGTTCAAAACCTCCAACCACATAGAAGTTAGCTAAATAGCGATTGAAGAATTGGGATTAGACGAAAATGAGTACCAGCTGTTAACAGCTCAAGAAACTATTTATAAAGTTAGCCCTAGCTTTATGAATAAGTTTAATCCAATTCTTGAAAAGTTAAAAAAGCAAGGGTTCATCGGAGAAAACCCGCTAAAGCATTGGAAGAAGAACGAAGAAGTGTGCAAGCTTGACATCATTAACCCAGATGTCACTATTGAAGATAAACCACTAAAGGATGTTACTCCAGCCTTGGAAGCAGCCTTTATCAAGCATATCAACGCTCTTTTGCAAATTGGGGTCATAAGGGAAAGTAAAAGCAGGCACCGAACCCGTGCCATGTTCGTGAACTCAGGAACAACAGTTGATCCAGTAACAGGGAAAGAAACAAAAGGAAAAGAAAGATTGGTGTTCAACTACGTATCTCTCAATGATAATACGTACAAAGACCAATACTCGTTACCTGGAATCAACACCATTGTTCAGAAGGTGAAAAATGCTAAAATCTTCTCAAAGTTCGATTTGAAGTCAGGTTTCCATCAAGTAGCTATGGCAGAAGAATCTATCCTATGGACAGCTTTCATAACTCCTAATGGATTTTATGAATGGCTCGTAATGCCTTTCGGTCTGAAGAATGCCCCGGCAGTTTTTCAGAGAAAAATGAACAAATGCTTTGCCGGAACAGAAGACTTCATCGCAGTATATATTGACGATATACTGGTATTCTCAAAAACTGAAGAACAGCATGCTAATCACCTCACCAGAATGCTCATGATATGTGAAGACAATGGTCTTATTCTCTCTCCAAGTAAAATGAAGATAGCAGTCCCCAAGATAGATTTCCTGGGAGTAGTCATTGGAGAAGGGAGTATTCAGCTCCAACCACATATCATAAAGAAAATTGTGGACTTTGATGAAGAGAGCCTAAAGACAAAGAAAGGTCTCAGATCCTTTCTGGGAATTCTCAATTACGCCTGGCAACACATTCCTAAACTAGGAATACTGTTACGACCACTATACGAGAAAACCAACACCCATGGAGACAAGAGGTTGAAGCCTTCAGATTATAAGATCATCAAAGAAATCAAGGCTAAAGTCCAAAATTTACCAGACTTGTCAATACCACCAGAAGATGCCTATATAATAATTGAAGTAGACGGATGCATGGAAGGCTGGGGAGGAATTGTCAAGTGGAAAAAAGGAAAAGAAGACTCAAGGAGCACAGAGAAGGTTTGTGCTTACGCTAGTGGAAAATTTGACAACGTTCAATCAACCATCGATGCAGAAATTAATGCATGCATCAACACCCTGGAGAAGATGAAGATCTACTACTTGGATAAACAAGAAATCACGATAAGAACCGACTGTAGTGCAATAGTCAGTTTCTACAACAAGTCCAATAGTAACAAAGCCTCTAGAGTCAGATGGATGAAGTTTGCTGATGCAATTACTGGGACATGAATAAACATAAAGATAGAACACATAGACGGAAAAAACAATGTTTTAGCTGATTCTTTATCCCGTCTTGTTAATGCATGTGTTACAGTATGTACAGCAGAGAACGTGAACCCAAAGATGGAGGAAGTCATCAAGGCAGCAGTGGTAGCAATAGACCAGTTGAAGACAGACGACGGAGCTTGGGAACAACATCAAGAGAACCAGCATGGTACTTCACTGATGAAGGAGCTGAAAGCCTCTATAACCGTTTCCCAGATCTCAGACCTGTGCCACTCAACCTTAACCCACCTCCAGCAAGACTATCCACTCAATACCGAAATATCCAAAAGGAAGCAAACACCACACCCATTGATACCCGAGCAGCCAATGCCTTGCGAAGAATCGCAAGCGAAATGGAAGAAAAAGCACTCACAAAAATGGTTGCAGCAGTCGAAGAAGCACATGCAATCTTACAGTGCAAAGGACAAATATGTGCAGGAACAAGAAGCGGTGACAACTTTGCCTCCGACATATGGCCATCAATCTCTTCAGAAGTCATGGACTCCAAAGAAATCCTACAAAGAGCCCGGAAACTACTGGACTCCTACAGATACAGCATCTGATACTGATGAAGAACAGGATGTGATCGTTGACCCAGGATGGGACGATTATGGTCTAAACACTATCAAGAAAGACCGTGTTCAAAACCTTAAGCTGTTTCCCAAAACCAGATACTGTCGCATCTAGAAGCTCAAACGAAAGCCATGAAATGCAAAGTGTGAAAGTGTTTGTGCACAAAACCATACGTACGTATATATATAGATAGAAATAAAGTTTCAAGGCCTCACCTCACCTCTAAAAGGTGTAGTAAAACATGGTGTAAGGATCGTGTAATGGTACGAGGGCTTGGTGGTTCACTTCACGTTCCACCAAAGGTTCAAGAGGCTCCAAGCTTGGTCTCCTATGTTCACTTGAGACGTGGTACTCTTGGCGATCCGTTTGTCCTCCAATACTACTCCTATCGTTATTATTTTTGTGTAAGTGGTACGTTTTAGTGCATGTAACGATTTAGTTTGCATGGGGGTCTTTTATAGTGAGTTTTGAAGGGTGTAAGGACAAGATAAGTTCACAAGTGTTGGTGTGTGCATGTTAGGCGAATAGTAATGCCACAATATTGTCCAATCGAGTTTGTACAAGGCTAGGATTTGTGTAAGTGAATCCCTGTTCATTCCTGACATTCACAAGGTGCATATGGTTCATTTACTTGTCATTGGGGAGCAAGGGTGGTGCTAGGGAATGTTGCAACACGTTTTGGTCTTATCTTTCAATAGTGAGTTTGGTGCTTTACTTAGGTTGTTTCTGGGGTAGTAAACGAGCAGAGGAGGTTGCAAGTTTTATTGTTCATGAATCTTGGGCACTAGGGGAAACGAGATAAGTAAAAATAAGTACATGTTATGTTTAGAAATCGTAAGGAAGTAGGGGTGTTTTGTGTGTGTCGCGACTGGAAACAAAAGAAAGAAAAGAAAATAATTCAAGGGTGCGTTTGGGCTTGTGGCCTGGTGGGCTTGTGGTTTGCGTCGGCCCAAAGAAAGAAAAAGAAAGAAAAGGAGTCCGTTTGGTTTGTATATTGTATCCGTGGCCCATTGGGTGTTGGGGGCCCACATGGTGTGTTTCAAATATCGTGTCGAGGTTCAAAAATATTAGTGAGCGTTCTCGGGAAGTTTTGTAGGTTCTGGGAATATATAAATAGTATACGGTATTTAGACGAAACGTATTGTTATAAATATAAATGTCTTATATATATTTATAGTTCGCAATAATTATAGGTTATCTAGGTTGTGTGTAAGCATCGTTCCTGAGTAAACGGTTAATCACAGTTATCGTAGTGGTTCCAATATCAAGCCATATCATAAAAAAAAAATTGTTACCCGTAAAATGGTGTTAAGTTATCATGACATCGTTTTTATTTGTTCGTGTGCATTTACTAATCGTAAGGGAAATTTACGAGAGATTGCATTTTCTTTCCACTCTTGCATTTTGTTGTGGTGTGTAAGGACAATAAGTTTGATGAATGATGCCATGATCATGAAAGAAATTTGTTAAAGTTGAATTTAGAAACTCTGTTCCATTATCTGTCCTTATGGTTTTGATTGTTTTGTTGAAATGAGTTTTGACATATGCACAAAATATTTTGATGTTGGTTGTGGTGTGAGTTTTGTTTGGCATCAAATAAGTCCAGACCCCTCTTGAATGATCATCCACAATGGTTAAGAAATAAGTACAATGGTTGAGTGTTTTGTGTTTGTAGGGTCCCCATACATCAGTATCAACAAGATCAAACAATTCATTTGCATAAGATGTACTGACATTGAAAGGTAAACTATGTTGTTTTGCAAGTGGACATATATCACAGATGGAAGTTGAATTATATTTGAACAAAGGAGCTAATGTTTTGATTTTCTTAAGAACAGTGAAAGAAGCATGACCAAGCCTTGAGTGCCACAATGATGAATGATTTGTGAGATGTGAGACAGTAGAGAAGATGTTTGAGCTTGTTGGGGCTGGTGAAATGAAGTAAAGACCATTACAAAGGGTGCCATGTGCAATCCTCTTGTTCTGGTCCTGAAATATGCAATAAGAAGCAGTGAATGTGAGTGAAATGGTTGATCCAGGAAGTAATTTGCTCACAGAGATGATGTTGTAAGTGAATGATGGAATGTAGAAAACATTGTGTAGGGTAATATGTGTATTGATGGTTACTGATCCATAGGTTGTGACTTTGACAGTTTGTCCATTAGGTAGAGATACAAGGATTGGTGTAAGAAGTGTATGTACATTATGCATAATGTTAAGGGTTATGGAAACATGGTCAGTTGCACCACTATCTATAATCCAAGCATCCTTCAATTTTGAGACAAGAATAGCAATGAATTTAGGAATTTTAAAACTTGTGGATGAGAAAATACCTTGTGAAAGACCTCCTTGGTTGTTTTGAAGCATGCGCAGTACTTGATTAAGCTGATTTTGTAGTTGATCCATTCTTGCAGACACATGTGAGTCAGTGTTCATGGACTGCGAAGCTTGAGTACTAATGATATCAACTGGCTGCTTGGAATCATCTTGACCAATAACCATATTCACTGCTCTTGTGGGTCTGTTTCCATAGGTGTTTGATGAGGTTTTGGATGGTTGATATTTTCCATGTAATGGATGTCTTATAGGGTATCCAACAACTTTGTAACATTCTTCCTGGATGTGTCCCTCTTTGCCACATTTACCACAATATACACATTTCCTGAATGGGCTTTTCCTGTCTAATCCAGTGTTTGGTATAGAATTAGTTCTCCAATCTGAACCAGTGTTTGGGTTAAAGGTGTTTGATGAATTTTGAGTGTTGTATCTGGGTGTGAAGTTGTTGGCAGACCTTGGTTGATTAGTGTAGGTGTTGAAAATGGTTGATGGGGTTGATTTGGCAGCTAAACCTTCCCTTTGCTTTTCTTCCTGCCTTATCATTGTGTAAGCTTTGGAAACTGAGGGTAAAGGTTGCATGAGTAAGATTTGGCCTCTCACATTAGAATATGCTTCATCTAATCCCATCAAGAACTGAATTAACCTCTTCCTTTGATCCCTTTCACCATTAACTCTCCTATTATCACAAGTGCAAGTACAAATACATAGATAAGGTGATTCTAATGCATCAAACTCATCCCAAATTCCCTTCAACTTTTGATAATAGATTTCAACACTACAATTTGATTGTTTCAACTGAATCATGTCATTTGTTAACTGGCAAATTCGATGACCATCAATTTGTGAATAGTGTTCTTGCAACTCAACCCATAACTTTGACACAGAATTGATAAAATTCAAATTATTACTGATTTGTTCACTCACAATGTTCAAGATCCAAGAAATGAGCATATCATTGTTTCTTTCCCAAAGTGGCCTTAATTCTGAATCCACATTAGGTTCAACAAACTCACCAGTAACCAGCTTCATCTTATTCTTTGCATTCAAAGCAATCATGATAGATCTTCTCCATGAACTGTAGTTATCTGAACCATTCAACTTCTTGGATATAAGAATCAATCCTGGATGATCTGTTTGATGTAAGAAAAGTGGATGATTGGAATTGATTCCATCACTGATGTTTAGATCAATGGTGTTAGTTGTATCAGATGTGTTTGGCGCCATTTCTTGATTTAAAATTTGTGAATTATTGAATGTGAATTGTTACGAATTGAATGTAGAATTATGTTCTTGAGGTGATTGTGAATAGAATGATGATGGTTGGATGAAAAATGGTGGTTGCTGGTGGTTAGTTATGGCAGTTTATGGTGGTCAAAGTTAGTTACGATGGTCAAAGTTTGTTAGAGATGGTGGAGTTTGTTATTTGATGGTGGATTTAGATGGTAATTGTGGCTGAGCATGATCTCTGCTCTGATACCATAAAGATAATGAGAGAAAATGCCATTTAGGCCGGAAATTGTTAGAATCTCATTAATTGGAAATGAAGGTTTACAATGCTATTTATAGCATACAGAAGTCAAAATACAAAAGTCAACTATTCTAACTGCTATGCTATCTTTATACTACATCTATCTTACAAACTTTATACTACTTCTACATGATATGAATTATACTATCAAGTATCTAACTCATCACATTGTCCCACATTGTCTTTGTATTCTTGAGTGTAAGTTGAGCTTGTTGGACTTTACATGACTTGATTGCTTGACCACATTATGGACCTGATGAGATGATGTAGCCATGTGTGCTCCTTTACCAACCTTGATAACAAAATTATTTCGGTGGAAAGAATATATCACTATTCTTCTATTCCGAGTGAACCTCCACTAGTACTTATAGAATCATATAGGCACAATGATCAGTTGACATCATAGGGTGAAGTCGATATACGTCATCTACAGGTGATTTCTTTTCAATAATGGTCAAGTGACTCATATCTTATGTTTAACTGATTATATAATACTAATATTAAAAATAATAATTACAACAAATGACTAACATGTGCTTTATATATTATGAAGGTAGTCTAATCCACTGGAGATCACCTTTTTTAATACATACTTCCTTGTCATAGTCGGTTTCATACATAACACTTCAGGTTTAGGTTACTGAAAACTCTAGGAACAAACAATAAAGAAGTGACTACCAAAATATCTGGAAAAATTTAGGAAAAGAAAAGTGTATTGCTGTTGGAAGTTTGAAATTTGGTATGGAATGGCTTGTTGAGAACACTTTAATATATAACGTCATTTTGTTTACTTTATTGATGGTCATAAATATTTCATTTATGAAGCAAAACACAAACTCACAAATGCACCACCAACCATCTATTGCATGTGCAAATATTGAAACAAACTTACACCAATCGAGTGACACACTTTACGGTACTGAACTACATACTAAACACACACAAAATACACATATATTACAGTACTAGTAGCGCATGAACTAATTAAACTCAAGTCTCATATTATGTATATATAATAGAAGGCATGCCATCGTCAAGCGGTGACCCTATGCAATGGCACCATTTGTACTTCCCTAAAGACGGCCATGTGCATTTAAATTGTTGGTATTAAGGTCTTGATAATTAAAGATTGCTTGATTAATTCTTGAACCATGTATAATCCACTTTCCGAATACAATATTTTGACCCTATTTGTTGTCTTGGGTTATATGAAAATTGTATATGAGATAAGACAAGAATACACTCAAATTTTAGGCACAAGTATGAGAGCATAAACATGCAGAATATGTTGGATGCTTCTAATGTCTTACATGCCAAAGGAAATCAACATGGGTAAAAAACAAAGCATGTATAATTATCTGTCATGGGCTGCAAATCCGCAGGCCTCAAAACCCAACAAATGACAGTTAAATAACGGTTACTTTAGAACTCTAGGGTTGCAATGATTTACTTTAATGAAACGACATGTCTCTTCTAACAGACATCACAACGTTTCATACCTTATAAATAGATTAGGAATTATTGTAATTCATTAACCCTATTCGATCATTCAATATCAATATAAAGGGTTCAATACCCATCTTCTTTGTTTCCATATTAATGTTTATGGTTTATTATTCATGTTGTTTGTTTGATCACATACGATCCTGGAAATACCCTTAAGAACCTGTCAACAGTGGTATCAGAGCCTAGGGGATCAAACAACATCCATTCCTGTTTAATCATCACTCAAAGAAACAAACCTACCATGAAGGAAGCCATGCCAATTGAAGAAGAAACTTTTAGAAACGGTTACAAACATCGAGATGGTGGTTAACCAAGAAGAAAGCAACCATGGAAATAATGGATGCATTTGAAAGGCTTGTTGGTTTTTCTCTTTTACCAGAAAAAGCCATGAAGATACTTGGCCTGTCAAAAACATGGCAGAAGATCTACATGCTACAATCAATATTTTTGGACGACTTCAATTGCTATTATACACTGCAAGGGGATCACTTTTGGTACAGAAGGACTTGTTTCACTAGGCAAGGTAATTGCCATAATGGTCAAGAAGATCAAGTGATCAAAACCCATTGAGAAGAACAGTCATCAGATTGAGCATTTTTTAAAGGTCTTTAATAACAGGTATCAATAAACTACAAGATTGAGGGAAGGCACGAGCAAGAGGAATCAAGGAACAAGAAGAACAGAGATTTTGGCATATCGACATTAGGGGGGAATATGTTGGATGCTTCTAATGTCTTACATGCCAAAGGAAATCAACGTGGGTAAAAAACAAAGCCTGTATAATTATTTGTCATGGGCTACAAATCCGCAGGCCTCAAAACCCAACAAATGACAGTTAAATAACGGTTATTTTAGAACTCTAGGGTTGCAACGATTTACTTTAATGAAACGACATGTCTCTTCTAACAGACATCACAACGTTTCATACCTTATAAATAGATTAGGAATTCTTGTAATTCATTAACCCTATTCGATCATTCAATATCAATATAAAGGGTTCAATACCCATCTTCTTTGTTTCATATTTATTTTTATGGTTGATTATTCATGTTGTTTGTTTGATCACATACGATCCTGGAAATACCCTTAAGAACCTGTCAACAGAATATTGTATGTGTTGTAATGATTATTCATCTCATTATGAACAACAAATGGTGTCTATATATAATACATAAAGTAACTTTTCATGAATAGTCACAACCATTCATGAATGGTTGTTCTTTTTAGTCGAAAGTAACCACTTTCCATCTTGAAAATAGTGACACTTCAATAGTGACAATTTTTTCTATTACTATTTACAATGGTCACATCTATTAAATAGTTGCAGTGTCTTATTGACGAATTTTCTGTCACAATCGTTGCAATTCATCGTATCCGAAATCAAGTTACTTAGTTTATATAATCGTACACTCCGCATCTCCTAACTTGTATTATCGGGTCTTCTTCGATTACTAGGAGTATGTGCCATGGCATTCGTACGTTATTTTGGCTCCATTGTTGGTCGAATGCCATGTCTAATTAGGTTTCTGGGGAAAGGGTTTTGGTTCGAGTGTTCTCACATCTAGATTTCTAACCGTATCATATTCAATTGTGCTAAAGTTTGTACTTTCCCTAACCTCTTCATAGGGAAGGTCATTATTCCCGTAGAGACACCTGCAACATATCCATTTTTTAACTGTATAATTTCCTTACATCTGTCACACAAGAGAGGTTTGTTATTTAATACTATGTTTAGGCTTGATAATGGTTTTAATGGCGTGTAGATTACAGATAACGGTTTAAAGGGCAACAAAAATAATAAACGCAGTCTATAGGTTTAGTGATCAACGAACTAGCACTTGTATCAACTGAGATCTCCTCAAATGAAACACAAGTGCTAAGACTGTAAATATTTGTGTTTGATGGTCTTGAAAGCGATGCCAAAAATTACACAAAGTTTGATCAAGCCATTCTTTGGGGTCAAATCTAGCTGCCTGCATAGTCAAAAGAAAAACCATTTTTGTCAACAGAAGAAGCGTAACAATTGTAAAGTTATCTTTATAAGGGTTTTTTTTTTTTTTTTTTTTTTTTAACCAAAACTTTATCATCTTTTAAACTAATAGAAGTCAGTTACATACAATTTGACCAATTTGATATACTTCAAATGAAGTAATTTATCTCTGTCTCGATTTTATGGGAGACTAGTCGTCCCAAGACTATGGCAGCGGCCTTCGGATCAAATTCCCCCACCAAATACTAGAGATTCAAAAACAAACTTGTCTTTACCAATGCTTAATAGTTATAAATATACTTAAATGTAAAGTTATAATAACATGAATAGAAAATGCTTGCCTGATCTTGTTAGGCTCGATGGCACACTTTCTCATGAGTGTGTTGACCCAGTCCTATGTAGATATCTTGCCGAAAAGTCAATATAAATTCTACTTGCTGCCAGCTACAAAGGCTCATAAGTCATAATCAAGCTCTAAACGAATTAAAGTTTACATATACATGAACAAGTTTTATAAACAAAAGAAAAACATTCAACTTGAAACAATGTTAAAACGAATAAGACCCTGCCTTCATTCCGAGACCACCTATTTGCAACAAATGTCATAAAGACTTCTTTGCTTATGGCGAAAAGTAAGACACGAAATGAAAGATGGTTTTGAGCATGGGTGATAGGATCTTCGCTAGAACTTAAGCTTAAGACTGAAACTTTGGTCATCGAATGAATAAAATCTGTTTTGGTTTGGTTTGTTTGAGGATTTTTGGTTCCCGGAGATGAAATGAAGCGTGTGTGTTTTCCCGGGTTATTTGTGGGGGGGGGGTGTGATTTGGTTTTGGCGTGATAATGTGATGTGGGGAGTGGATTGGGTGTGGGGGTGATGCAGTGTAATAATAATTTCAGAAAACTGTGAAAATAGAATTCTAATACATGCCATGATGTTTCAAACTCTCCTGAACTTGTGATCCTTATGTCAAATTACCATTCTAACTCCCTTTTTATGGAATAGAAAATTGTTTGGCCAAATATAAAAATCTCCTATTATCTTAATCCCACAATTCATAATTTGATATATGACGCCTTATTAACAAAAAGCCAACTAGGTAAAAAGGAACTTCCACCCTGGTAAAATATATTAACAAAAAAAAAAAAACGTTTAAAGTACAGTGGAATGTGGCTGAAATGCCACATTAACCTCAAGCAACCGCTTGAACAACCACTAGATCATTTATGACATGCCATAAATGAACAACTAGCTACAAACAGCTAGAACAACCACTGAAAATAAAAACGACATGCAAAACAAATAAACAAATCCAAATAAAAGATTACTTCCTCGAACGACCTTTAAGCTTGAAATCAAACTCATTGTTAAATTCCTCAAATTGCCCAGATAAGTCATAGACCTGTGCCACATAATCATCCGAAAGATAGCCTTCAAGCTCGTTATGTCCTCCTGCTGATGAAAAGTAACTGTTCATAGGATCATTTGGCTCAAACACCTCATCATCACTATCGGACAAAAAGCCAACTGGGGAAACCTATATCGTTGTTGCGCCTTTTAGTGGGCGGCTTATTTTTGCTCTGGTTTAGGCTTATATTATGGTTCTCAATATGATCGTTTAGCATGCTGCATTTGTTTATTTTATAATTTCACACAATTTTTTTTTTTTTTTTTTTTTTTTTTTTTTTTTTCATATGATATGTTCACATGATATTGAATTAGTTTTCCCATTATATAATGTATTGTATGCTATAATTAGCATCATACAAACCACCATCAAAGTGGTAAGTAGTTAATACATTACCGGCTACATATTTGAGGGTGCTTAGATAAAAGTCGGAAATGGTCACGAAATATTTATGGGTGACTCGACCAGGTTGATTAAAAACCCAGTTTTCAAACATTGTTTAAATGTGAAATGGTGGCTTTAAATTGGATGGAGGGTAGTAGGTTTTGGTGGTTGATCATAAAAGTAAATATGTTTACTTGCATCTTGCGCATTGAATTTGACATGTTGGCAATCCTTGCGAAGAAATTCAAGGTTCAAATGACTCCTTAAGATTACCTCCGTTACACCAAAACACACTCACTCACCTTACACCTCAACATTACATCATCTTTCTCTTTTCAACTTTTGACTCACACTCACGCTCACCATTCAACTTATCAATCACACCACCCTCACCTTTTAATTAAATACATACTTTATACAAAATATGCCCCATAAAATATTTTTATTTATTAAACGTAACCCTTAAAGTTATTTTTAGCAAAACACGTTTGGTAGTTAGTATGTTATTTAAGGCCCTACTTGACAATTTTCGAATATTTATTCATTTTGTTGATGGATACTCCATTGTAAAGTGGAAATTTAGTTTATTTAATTAAGGCCAATTACAAGAATAATAAAACAATGTTCTGTTAAGAATACCAAGCCTACCATCATATTCATTATAAATAATATTGGTCATAACTACAGACGTGCATGCATGCGTAAAAAAAAAAAAAAAAAAAAAAAAAAAAAAAAAAAAAAAAAAAACTTTGTTAGAATACCAAGTCTACCCTCATATTCAATATGAAAAAAAGGCAAATACCAAAAAAATGCACTATACTTGTCAAAAATAGTACTTTTATGTATCGAACTTTTTTTTTTCCTTATTGGTGTACTAAACTTCAAATTTTTTGCCACTTCTACGCACTTTGGGACAAATTTGCCTCTCAAATCTTTGAAAATCCACGGGAAAAAATGTCATAAAATTGTACGAAAATGCATAAAAGAGGTAAAAGAATACAAGTTTAATACACGAATGAGGAAAAAAAAGTTCGATACATAAAAGTACTATTTCTGACAAGTATAGTGCATTTTTTTGGTATTTTGCCCTAAATAAAACTCCAAACATGCATATGCTTACGTAAAAAGGGAGAAAAAAATATATATAAATAAATTAAACAACTTTGTTATAATACCAAGTCTACCTTCATATTCAATATATATTTTAGGGACAATGCGGCTCTCTTTTTCTATATGGCCGTGTTGGCTTCCGTGTTACTAGACCAGTTGCCCTGCGACTTATTACTTTTCAGACATAAAAATTTCAAAAGTTCAAAATAGATTGGACGACTAGGCAATTTGTACAAAATAGACCTAAATATTTCACAAGCCAACAAGTGACCAATTATTGTCGGCGGATTTATCTTTATTCAATTATTTAAGGACCGGTGTCAAACGTAGACACGTGTTGCCAAAAAAATAAGTCGCGCTTAGTCTATTTGGACTTTTGAAAATTTTAGGTCCGGAAAGTGATAAGTCATAGGTGACTGATCTAGTTTGAAAATTTTCCCAATAAACTAAACGAGAGGCACTGGTTAGTTGTAATACCAAAAATAAATTTTGAAAGCAAACAAGATAATCTTCGTGATAGATATTCGTTTGGGATCAATAAGAAAAACATTTGGTGTTTTTCTCACAACTATTACATATAAAGGACAAGATGATAACTAAAACTTAGTCGTAACACAAGTTAGCTCAGTCAATACAAAAGTAAATAAGTTATTGAGTAAATATTTTTTTCTTTCTAAAATATTACAAAAGCATGTTTCGTAGCCTATATATATGAAGAAGTTAGACTTGCAACTCCTCAAAAATAATACATCACCTAGAAATCCCAAATGACATACATGAAATTCGTTGTTCTAATTTGGGCAGTATTTCAAATTTTTTCGTTTACATCTTCTGATACAAATTCCACCACTGAATTCCACTCCCTCATTAAATCTACCAACCTTGCAAAGCCAGGCTTCGATAGTTGATGTGGGGACTTAATTGTTCCTTACCCTTTCGGAGTTGGCGACAACTCAGCGTGTTATATAGATGAGGGATTCCACATCTACTGCAACACTTCACTAAACCCTCCAAAGGCATCTATTAATTTAGGCAGCTACACCTCCATCAAATTGATATCTGATTCCACCATCCGGTTTTCGAATATGTTGGCGAGCTGGTGCTATACTCCAAATGGCACAATATACAATAATATCGGAAACATAGCGAACTTTAGTATGAGGCCGTACACCTTCTTGAAAGTTAACAAGTTCACCGTGATCGGCTGCTATCATTATGCTTGGCTAAATTCAAGAACACAATCTAGGAATGTGACTACCGGCTGTATGGTCTTTTGTTCAACACTGGATGAGGTTTTAGGTGATGAGTGTACAGGATATGGTTGTTGTCAATCATCCATACCCCCGACAAAAAATTTTATGCTGCCCGGGTCCTTAAATTACAGGATTCAAGCGAAAATTCAAGGGATGATGTAAGTGATTGTGACAATCGTGGTTTTGGCAAGTCAGTTTGACTGATAGTCTTGACTCGGTTGACGTTTGTTTGGTGTGTCTTAGGTGTTTGAAGTGATATAAGTGAGTTTTAGCATTAAATCCCTTTGCGTAAATGGTTTTATTGTGATTTGGAAAGTTTGAATTTGGGAAAGTTCATTTTGATCACCTTTGTGGTGTAGAAATGACTTGTGTAGTTTTGGTGTTTTTGTGTTTTTGCGTAACGAGTCTTCGTTCAAGTGTTTGAGGGTTAGCGGGTTACGAGGAGTTTGTTTTTATGAGTTATGTTTCAAAAAGAGTGTGAAATTCTATTTTTGGAAACTTTATTTTGAAAATGATTATTTTCCGGTTTGTCGTAAAATTAAGGTTTATCGCGAAAGACGTTAGGATTCATTATGGGAATACATAAAATATGAAAAGTATGAGCTTTTGAGTGTAATAAATAAATTTAATAAAAAAAAATAAAAATATATATGTATATGTTATAAAAATCGGCTAGAAGGTATAAGGGAGAAAAAGGAAACCAAATTTGAGTCCAATTACAACACCTAATGATAAGGATTATCCATAAATAAAATATAAACAAACCCAAACACCCCACAAACGTTTTTCCTGCATATTGAATCGATCCAAGGAGCAAGAGAAGGGAGAAAAAAATTAGGGTTTATAATTGTGAAGCAATAATCAAGAATCAATGTAAAATTCTTAAAATACACGTTCAATTGTTTGATAAATTAATATAATTCATGTAATAGTCATATGATGGATTAGAGTTTGTGTTAACTTCTGTAAATTAATGTTATTAAACATGTTAGGATCAATTAATGATTGTATTATGGTGATTTGTGAAGAAAATTGAGCGTAAAACATGCTAGTTATTGAGTTAGGGTTTGGACAGAAAAGTAGTGCTGTAAAGATTCGAATGTATTTAACAGATGGTGATGAGTTAGATCACGAATTTTTAGTCTAAATTGAAGTTTAATGAAAGAGCTTTCCAAAAAGTCCAACCACGATTGATTTCAAGGTAGGGAAGTTAGTCTTTTGATTTTTCTTTGATAAGGTGTCAAAGCTGTTAAACCGGGACAGAATTTAGGTAAAAGTTTGATAGTGAATTGTGGGTGTAAAAGTGGTATTTAGATTAGCCCTTCTGGAATAGTTAAGTTTTAGGTTATCTTAGACTACCACGAAAAGGATTCGCGATAAAAAGTTGTGAAAGTATTTTATTCTAATTAAAACTTTTTGGAGTGTGTTCGGATCCGAATTTGGATAGTTGACGAGTTTGATTTTCTTTTAAGTACTTGTGTGTGTTATCCATGGCCTTCTGGGATTAGCCTGTATGCTTATGAAAGACCATGGTAAATTTTTTTTGTGAGTTGTTGAGCTTTAATTGTTGTGCTTTCATGTGGGCGAATGTACTCTAAAATTCTGCGTTTTCTGATTTTAAAAGTGCAAGGGATTTAGAGAGTGTTAGGTTATGTTAATGGTAGTATGGTGTCTAGGAGATCCATGGCGGGTCATATGAGTCTCAGACATTCATCATATGTGTATTACATGGGTTGTAGCTTTTGGCTTGACCATGTGTAATGTGGATTTATTTTTGTGTGTTATAGATTGTTATTTATTTTGTGGAAGTTGCAAGGTTTGAGGTGAGTTCATAGTCCCATATTTTTACTTTGTTTTAAACTTGGGATGAGAATGATGCTTGTCTTAAATGGTTTAAATTACTGTGATTATGTGTGTGTGTGTGTGTGTCAAAGAGCTTGGACTTATAATGTTATCGTATGTATGCTATATGTGAATGATAATGTTATGTTGTGTGATGCTGTGTGGTCCAATTGGGAGGGTGCTTACCCTGTTGCTCGTGCATACGACCTAATTGGAGAGTAGTACTCCTACTCACTTTTGTTCTGTGTGATCCGATCGGAGGGTATTAATTACCCATTATTTGGAGCGGGGGTCACGTTCCGGCCCGGATGTTGTGAATTTTGATCGGTGGGCACGTTCCACCCGATGGTTGCCTTTTGTGTAATGGTTGATTTATGAACATATGTAGCTTGTATGATAACTATAATTATTTGTCCAGCTATATTTTATAATCACAGTGATTTTGGTTGCCTAGCGTGTATGAGTCTTAAACCTATGAATCTCACCAACGTAATGTTGACATTTTAAGCATCATTTTCAGGTGAGCTTTCTAAGGATAAGATAGAAGGATGTGATTAGATGAGACTTTAGTTGCATTGGAAGTGGTTTATCTGTACGTTTGGAGTTTATCATGTTGTTATCTTTCGGGTATTGTTATGACATTTTGTGTGTATACTTTGCCATTTTTATTGCATGTAGCTATTCTCTATATAGACACCATGTGTTGTGATGATATTCATGAAGTTACACCCTCCCGTTTCCGCCTTGGCGAGGTGTGACAGTGATATAAATAGGAGGTCGTTTAATCCTTGTACATACGCCTTTGTTGGTGATGAGAATGCATTCAAATTCAATGGCGTGATTGATTTAAACGATACTTCCTTCAGAACGAGGATAGAAGATACAGTGCCACTAGTGCTCGAATGGGCTATTGGAAATCTGAGTTACCGTGAAGCCGAAGCAACAGATGGTTTTGCTTGTCAATCAAATAGCAAATGTGTTAGCTCTACAAGGAAAAGTGGTGGGTACCGCTGCGTATGTAAAGAAGGCTATGAAGGAAATCCATATTTGTCTTCTGGCTGCCAAGGTACAATCAATATTTTATTTTTGATTTTTATAAAAAGTGGTGAAAATGAAATTTAACTATAAGAGATATTCCAAAAGTTTTTCAATACTCGTAAAAATCTTCAGTTTTATTATTGGAATGATCAAACTTCTCAATTTTACTTGTCATACAAAACATGTTTTCTTTTGTTACATGCAAAGTTGACTTGTAAAAGGAAAGTCTAGATTACTTTAATAGTTTAATATGGAACTCGAAGTGTACTTGTCCCAAAACTCTTATTCTTTAAGTTACTAAAGTATTTGGATTTGTTCTGTTTTATCCCGCCAATTTGACATCCCTTTTATTTTGAGAGGACATCAATGAGTGTGAGAATCCAGAAAAGTACCCTTGCCATGGTGTTTGCGTTAATACTCGTGGGAGTTAATATTGCATGTGCCGCCGTGGATACATTGGCAATGCAAAAATACCAAATGGTTGCAAACGTTCTGCTGGATACTCAAAATTAACAACAATCATATTTATTTTAGGTAATTCAATTTTTAATTAATGCATCTGTGACCCACGGACCATAACCTGTTTTGCCTTTCGATCAAAAATATATTGAACGAATACTTAGCACAAAATAATTAAGGAAAGATAAACGTGAATTAGAAAAATAGATAAATAAATAAATAAATGGAAGACATGATCAATTGGAAGGTTTTTATTTTTATTTTATTTTTTTTTTTATTTTTTAACCTATAATAATTGTTTATAAATATAATTCTTCTTTGCTTTTCAAAACCAAAAGAAGTTAATACCATTTTGGTCTACAAAGTATTTTGTGTTTTTTTTAACCTATAAAGTGTTTTGTATTTTGGTCTACAAAAGAAGTTATATGAACAAGAAACAAAGTGAAAGTCTTGTATGTTTAGCTATTAGGTGGGTGTCATGGAATCATGGTGGTGGTCGTTCATGCACGGCTTTAAAGTTGAAAGTAGTCAAAAAAAAATTTATTTATTTTTTTTTATAGATGATAAATGGTTTGAATTTTAAAGTAGTTTGCAAGTATGGATTACTTCAAAATTCTTTTGTGAAAATGGGTTTGTATGCTTTAGGACCACTTTTTAACTATGCCAAGTCATTTTTAAATTTTCTTTTATCATCCTTTAATTTAAAATATTTGATGTGCGAAACAATTTAATGTATTTGTGCGGATTTTGAACCAATATTCGGTACAACTTAAGCATGTAGCATTTCTATTAAGTCTTTTTTATTTAAGCATGTAGTTTTTTTAATATGTATGTTACTCCATTAGTTTCTTTTAAGATTCCCAACACTCCATTAAAGTCACCCATGTTTGCAAACTACTTTAAAAATAGATACATTTATACCAAAAACTCAAAACTAGTACCAACAGTTTGCTCACATCTAGCATAACTTTTGATAAACATGTTTAAGCTCACAACTGTCATATTCATTTTTTTTGGTAAAAGGGTATCATATTCATTTAGGTAATTCTTTAATGCATATATGATGTATATGGTCACAAATATTTTGATACCAAATAATCTTTTCCACCATGATTTGTTACGCTATTTTGACACAAAAGCAGGTGCATATTGTTTAAGTCTCCTATGTTCTATAATCTATGATAGCATTTGTTTGTGCAGGTATTGTATTGGGAATAGGGATACTAGTTTTATCAATTGGTGCATACAAGCTAATACAAAAGAGGAAGGATAAGAGACGTAAAGAGAAATTCTTCGAAAGAAATGGTGCTTTGTTGTTACAGCAACAAATATCAAGTGGTGAACATGCAACTCAGACAACAAGAATGTTTAGTGCAATAGAACTAGAAAAAGCGACCAACCATTACAATGGAAATAGAATATTAGGCCGAGGAGGCCAAGGAACAGTGTACAAAGGAATGTTACCAGATGAAAAAATAGTAGCAGTAAAGAAATCCATGTTGGTAGATGAAAGTCAAGTCGAATCATTTATCAACGAGGTATTTTTACTCTCCCAAATTAGCCACAGAAATGTGGTGAAGTTGCTTGGATGTTTTCTAGAAACAGAAGTTCCAATTCTCGTTTCACTACTACACAAACTGGTTTTTCCTACGGAAATTTTCCCACGGAAACGAAACTGTGTGAAATTTCACACGGAATACCGACAAATTACACACGAAATTGTTGACCAAATTTCGGTGGGAAATATGTCGTAAATTTCCCACGGATTTTCCACTCTTTACACACTAAATTGTTGACCAAGTTTTTGTGTGAAATCTGTCGCAAATTTCCCACAGATTTGCGACCATATTCACACTATTTGTGTTTATTAGACATCCGTGGGAAATTTGTGGCACATTTCACACATATTAGCCACGACCAAAAGTATGTGGCAAATTTTAGCTCCATTACTCACGGATTTCACACGGTTTTTTTATAAATTAACTATTTAACTGGTCTATGGGAAATATGTGTGTACTTTCCTACAGATTACCTAACAATTTAATAAATCTGTGGGAAATACGTGTGTAAATACCCACATATTTCCCACAGAAAATATCGTTTTTATATTTTGTCTACTTACAGATTCTCACATTACTTTATATGTCTTCATATGTGTTTGTTAATTAATATAACTATTTATGTAAGTATCACAAGTGTATCTGTAGGTTTAGGAATAATCTTTTTGTGTAACAAACCATTATATGTATGTGCATATCTACATGTATATGTTCTGTATGCTTGTTTATGACATTCATTGTGTCTATAGATGTTTTGTATCTAGGTATATCGATGTGTATATGCATGAACGTGCAAATATATCAAAAAAGTAAAAGAAAACGATTATGTCCGTGGGAAATATGTCGGCACTTTCCCACATATTACCTACAAATTTAATAAATCCGTGAGAAATACGTGTGTAAATACCCACGGATTTCCCACAGAAAATATCGTTTTTGTATTTTGTCTACTTACACATTCCCACATTACTCAATATGTCTTCATATGTGTTTGTAGTTTCATATTATATGTGTTTGTCAATTAATGTAACTATTTATGTCAGTATCACAAGTGTAAGTTTTGGTTTCGGTATAACCTTTTTGTGTAACAAACCATTATATGTCTGTGGATATCTACACATATATTTTCCATATGCTTGTTTATGACCTTCATTGTATTTATAGATGTTTTGTATCTAGGTATATCGACGTGTATATGCGTCAACGTGTAACTATATCAAAAAAGTAACAGAAAACGATTATGCTCGTGGGAAATATGTGGGTACTTTCCCACATATTACCTACCAATTTAATAAATCCGTGAGAAATACGAGTGTAAAAACCCACGGATTTGGCACATAAAATATCATTTTTGTGTTTTGTCTAGTTACACATTCCTACATTACTTAGTATGTATTAATATGTGTTTGTAGTTTCATATTATATGTGTTTTGTCAATTAATGTAACAATTTATGTCAGTATCGCAAATGTAAGTGTAGGTTAAGGGACAAACTTTTTGTGTAACAAACCATTATGTGTGTATGGATATCTACACGTATATGTTCTGTATTGTTTATGACCTTCATTGTATTCATAGATGTTTTGTATCTAGGTATATCGACGTGTATATGCGTCAACGTGTAACTATATCAAAAAAGTAACAGAAAACGATTATGCTCGTGGAAAATATGTGGGTACTTTCCCACAGATTACCTACTAATTTAATAAATCCGTGGGAAATACGTGTGTAAATACCCAAAGATTTCCCACAAAAAATTATTGTTTTTGCATTTTGTCTACTTACACATTCCCACATTACTTAATATGTCTTCATATGTGTTTGTAGTTTCATATTATATGTTTTTGTCAATTAATATAACTATTTATGTCAATTTCACAAGTGTAAGTTTAGATTTAGGTATATCCTTTTTGTGTAACAAACCATTATATGTCTGTGGATATCTACACGTATATTTTCCATATGCTTGTTTATGACCTTCATTGTATTCATAGATGTTTTGTATCTAGGTATATCAACGTCTATATGCGTCAACGTGTCACTATATCAAAAAAGTAAAAGAAAACGATTATGCTCGTGGGAAATATGTGGGTACTTTCCCACAGATTACCTACCAATTTAGTAAATCCGTGAGAAATATGTGTGTAAATACTCACAGATTTGCCACATAAAATATCATTTTTGTGTTTTTTCTACTTACACATTCCTACATTACTTAGTATGTATTAATATGTGTTTGTAGTTACATATTTTATGTGTTTGTCAATTAATGTAACGATTTATGTCAGTATCAAAAATGTAAGTGCAGGTTTAGGTATAACCTTTTTGTGAAACAAACCATTATATGTGTGTGGATATCTACACGTATATGTTCCGTATTGTTTATGACCTTCATTGTATTTATAGATGTTTTGTATCTAGGAATATCGACGTGTATATGCGTGAATGTGTAACTATATCAAAAAAGTAAAAGAACACGATTATGTCCGTGAAAAATATGTGGGTACTTTCCCACAGAATACCTACCAATTTAATAAATCCGTGGGAAATAGGTGTGTAAATACCCACGGACTTCCCGGAGAAAATATCGTTTTTGTATTTTGTCTACTTACACATTCCCACATTACTTAGTATGTCTTAATGTGTGTTTGTAGTTTCATATTATATGTGATTGTCTATTCATGAAAGTATTTATGTCAGTATCACAAGTGTATGTGTAGGTTAAAGAATAAGACCCGCGGCGTTTGGTTTAGTAGTATGTGAATGCGCCCCTCGGCAAAGATATTGTGGGTTCATGTTTAGTTAGAGACATTTCTGAGATGTGTTTAATTAAATGTGTTTGTTTATTAACGTAACTATTTATGTGTGTATAACAAGTTGTGACAACTGGTAAATTCAGGAATTATGTATAAAATAACAAGTTAAACTCTAAACTAGAAAATAGTGAATCATAAATATTCGGTTAGGCTTATTAGGAATTTATTTGGTTTGGAAGGGATATTACGTGCATTTATTGTGACTTCGTGAATTTTGAATTGTTTGTATATTCATTATAGGCACTACGCGACCTCAGCACAAGAAAAATCATAATAAAATAAGAAATAAATAAACAACAGTCACACTATTTATATAGACGAGTCCATAATCAAATTTTATGGGAAAACAATTTTAAGACTAATGACGAGGGTTATAAGTCATTCTAGCAACGTTTAATATTTATCACAAGCTAAAACAAGTGTTTTCGGAGAATTTATGAGAATTACATTGATAGTCCCTATAACCAACCCCTTACCATAAACAAATTACACTCAAGGACCAAATTGCAATAATAAAACACTGCACCCTCTTTATTATTTCATTCCACCCTAACCCTAAATCATTATAACAATCTTATCATCATTTTCATCTCTCTTTTCTCTCTTGCAGCCGCCGGCTGCCACCACACCAAATCGCCGTCACCGCCACTGCTACTACCCCACCTCCACCACCAAAACAACTACAATCTTCTCCTCTACCCCCTACTATACTACACGTTCCCTTATGACACCTCCACTCTCTCGTTTTGTCTCCACTGCCGTCAAAACACCACCACCATTATCATTTTAACACTTAAACTTGTAGATCGATTGAATAAAGGTGAGAAAACGTGTTTAGATGCGTGGGTTTGACTCGGTCACGAGTCAACTCGTTGTAAGAAAATAAATGGTATGACCATCGTCGGATCTCTTGTATGTTGGTCTCTTTCTCAAACATATATAACTTTTTTTTTGTTAGATCCTAAGATCCATGGTTTTTTTTTAGATATTGTGTTTGTGATTATACATGTAATGAGTATGTTTTTTGGTTTTGGCAGGTCTGAAATCTTTTTTGTATTTTTATAATTTTTCTTAGTTACGAAATCTGATTCGAGTTTTTATTATGTTATACACAACTTGTAAAATTACTCACGAGGAAAAGATGTCGGATTCAAGAGATAAGTCGAGATAATGGACCTTGAAGTTCGACAACAAATTAAAAATTGAATTGTTGTGCTCAAATTATGTAACAAGAAACATATACTTATTTCTAGTTGAGTAGGTAGTTTAGGATCAAAATTCACGAGTATATCTGTATGTGGGATATGTTTGTTTACAGTAATGGAATAACCAAATAGCAAGCTTCTTTGTACAAGTTGCGTTTTAATGAAATATACCGGATCAAGACTTCTTGACTTCTATACAAATCATAAATTTGATATTGGGTCAACCCATTTTAATAGGTTGTATTAGTGCATTTAATTTTTAGATTACAATTTTATAATTATACAAAATATAAAAAATTGCTAGCACTATATAAAATTTTGCTACTAGAAACCGTGGGAAATTTCGTGAGAAATCCGTGGGAGAAATTGTAGTGTGAAAATCGTTGGAAAACTGTGGCAAAAAAAACTACGGAAATGTGTGGAAAATTGCTACTAGAAACCGTGGGAAATTTCGTGAGAAATCCGTGGGAGAAATTGTTGTGTGAAAATTGTTGGAAATCTGTGGCAAAAAAACCACGGATATGTGTGAAAAATGGCTATTAAAAATTGTGGGAAATTTGTGAGAAATCTGTGGGAAATTAAACCCACGGATTATCCACGGTAATATTTGTGGGAAAAAAGTCAACGCTCGTGGGAATTCTCGTAGGAAAATATTTACCTACGGGGTTTTTACAAACGGAACGAATCCGTGTGAAATATGTGGATAACGGCCGTTTCACACTGATTTTCCCACGGATTTGGCCGTTGGTAAAACAAGTTTTTGTAGTAGTTTATGAATTTGTGTCAAATGGAGATCTGTGCCAATTCATTCAAGACGAGAATTATGAGTTTCCCACTTTTTGGAGTATACGACTACAAATTGCTACAGAGGTAGCAGGGGCTCTTGCTTATATGCACTATGCAACTTCTGTTCCTATATATAATCGAGACATTAAATCTTCCAACATACTTTTGGATGAAAAATTTAGAGCAAAGCTATCAGATTTTGGAATATCCAAGTCCGTATTAAGGGATCAAACTCACTTAAGTACATTAGTCAAGGGTACCTTTGGGTACTTAGATCCCGAGTACTTTCAATCCAACAAATTCACCGAAAAAAAGCGATGTTCATTGCTTTGGGATTGTTCTCATTGAGCTTTTGACCGGGAAAAAGCCGATATATTCCATAGGACCAGGGGAATCGAGAAGCTTGGCAACTTTGATTTTGTCAACCGATGAAGGGCTTCTTTTGGAAAACGTTGATAACCGAGTGTTTGATGGACCAAAAGAGCAGCTGGTAGCAGTTGCTAAGCTTGCAAAAAGATGCATAAATTTGAACGGGAAGCTGAGGCCAACTGTCAAAGAAGTTGCAACAGAGTTAGAGGGAATAAGATCGTGTTACTAAATAAAATATATATAAGCCGTTTACATAGTTACATGTTAATGTGGAAGACATTACTTTTGGTCTTAAAAACTAAAAGTCTTAGTTCTTACCGTTGGTGGTTTTTGGTTGTTCATACAAGTCATTTTAGTATCTTTATTTGCAACTCTGCGATGCATGCATGTGCACAATGGTTCAGGGACTTTTGCTAATTGTTCTACTTAACCCGCTCCAGCGAGATTAGGTATGTTGTGATGTTACAAACTAATTGTCCATTATTTTATTTTAAAGAAGGAAATGACACGCACGCACTACATATGTCTTAAAAAAGATATTCTATTTCATGTGATACAAAGTAGTCGATCATCTCGGTTCGCCCGGATCCAGAGGAGTACCTACATGGAGGCTTTGGTGGGCCATGGCCCACTGGTGAGTGCTTATTCACTCACTTTTATAAGACCAAAACCGGACTCAAAAGACCAAAAACTAATCGAATTATGCAAAATTTGTGGTGTTTTTGTGTTTGTGATATGCAGGTACGGATATTTTACAAAGTGACAAAAAACCACGAGAAAACGGCAAAATCAAGCACGAAAGTAGAAAAGAGTGTACAGAAGCCGAGGCCCGTGAATGCTTTCTCATCTATGGATCATTATTACGCCAAATTGTCAGAATTAGCCCTTGAAGAATCATCAAAAGTCACAAGTAGCCCTTGGAATTTTAATAACTACAAGATTGGTCCTTGATATTTATACCAAATTTGTAATCCAATATTAAAAATCCTGATCCACAAAATTAATATCAAAGGCCCAGGTCTATTTTATTCGAACACCCAGCCCATCATTTAAATTCAAGCCCAACTTACCCAAAACACAACCCGGTCCACACCCTTGGTCAAATAGTCAATCCACAACCAAAACAATAAAATACGTACCCGCCTCTTTTACCCCTAATTCACCCACAAACCCAGAAGAGTTACTATTACATGAACCCTAGTTACTGTACCCACCCTTAATTACCACAATAAGGGTAATTTGGTACAATCATTGGGCTTCTAGATGGTCAGGATGATGTCAGATGCGTGTCAGAACAAAGAAACACACATTTGGGATACGTGGCAGACTATGATTGGAGCAAACACGTCATATTATTCAATCCAAGGGTGGATAAATGAAGCAATGATTGGAGGAATGATCATAGGGCTCAGATTGCTTGTCAGAAAACACACCACACGGATTGCCAAGCTGGCAATCCGTGGCCTCTCTCCTCTAGAATTCTCTTATCAGTTGTATAAATAGAGGTTTAAGATGCTTGTATTTGTGTGGAGTTTTAGGATAGCTAAACTCTGCCAAAATTTACTTTGAATGTATTTAGTGTAGTTTTATTGTAATTCATTTTAATTTTCAATGAAATCAGTTTTTTCTTTAATCATTACACCTTGTTATTGTTACTGTTTTTAATCAGTTTTTACTTGTTTGTTATCAGTTTATTTCATATATCTTACAAATTAATGTTGAGTTTTATTTAATTTCATAGTTTTTTATAAAAATTCAAAATAAAAAAATAGTATCAAATTAGCTTTAGATTTGATTTTAGCTTTTAATTAGTTTGTTTTTATTTTATCAAAATTTCAAATCAGTTTTAAATAGCATATGTAAGCATTGTTTTCAGTTTACCTGATCATTGGATTTTGGTCAACAATAGTCAACAGATTAGATTAATTGGTGAATTGTGGAGGATTGGACAAGCTAGAGTAAGATTGGGAAGTACTCAGCCTGTCAAAAGACAGGCAAGCAAAGTGAATCCCCCTCTGTTCAAGCTGAGGGGGAATTGATTTGGTAATTTTCTGGTTCTTAGTTATATTACCATGTAACTGTTTGATTATAGTAGTAAGATTGCTATAGTACTGTTTCATTAGAGATTTCTCATTAGAAGTTAGTTGTTTAAGCTTGAGTGAACTTGATTTGATTCATATTAATTCTGTTTGTTGGATCCGTGTAGTGTAGTTATATTTGATTATCTGAGTTTCTTAGTTTCTGATAGTGTTAGTTGATTTTGATTGCTGAATCTGTTTATACTAGTGAGATTACTGCTTATCACATCAGTTTAGTTGTGGATTGTTGTGTATTCCATAGATTTAGGTTGATAGCTGCAAATAAGGGGGTGTTTGGATCAATATTGTTAGCTGATCTCATGGTCATTACAGAGGTTGTTTTTTAGTTGATACAAGTTACTTAGGTTACATTAAAGCTTTGTCTAACATAAAATCAGTAGGTTAAAGTTGTAAAAGTCAAATTACTCTTTTGAAGTTCATAACAGTTAGTGATATTTAATTAAGTAGTTACATAATCTTGGTAGTCGAAGTATTAGTTGATAATCTAGCTTAATCTAGTTTAGTTATAGCTTAAAATTTCATTTGTAAGTCATTTAGAGTCAATCTAATTTCATATCAGTCAAATTTCATTTCAACACAAAAAGTCAAATTCATTGATAGTGTTCAGTTTTGGTAACCATTTTAAGATAACTTGTAGGACTTAATTTTGGGTGTAAATACAATTTGTTTGATGTTTTGTAGAAATTAGCTGTCACTAAAACAATTTCAAAAAGAAAATTTAGTTTTGCATTACATTAGCTTATTGAAGAAGTAGACTTAAGCTGTCTGTTTGATCTTTATTTTATCTTGCACATCAGGATTCAGTCTAACATCTAGGTGGCTTTTAGGTAGGTAAATTGGATCTAGCATCATTTCTATTTGTGTTTTTGTTAACTCAGTAGTATAGAGATTGTATTGCTCCCTTAATTGTAGTCCTCAGCTTATTAGATTCAGCTTATAGCATCTGCTAATTGGTGGTTTGTGTTTGATTTCTGTTTTGGAATTTTGGGCTGCTATTGTTTGTATAAGCTTGTAACTGTGAAATTTTGGCTTTTCAGTGTTTTGTTACAGTTGTTTTAGAGTTAAATATAGTTTGCTTGTTCTAGTTTTTTTTCATTTACCATATCTGCTTATTGTTTAGCTTTAGTTAGATTGCTTATTCACATTGATCTTGTGTTTCTGAGTTCAATTTCATCATAACTTTGCATTTCTGAGTCCATTTTAGTCCATTGTATTTGTGTTTAAAGTTTGGTAAAATTTTTGTGGCAAGTGCTTATAAATAAGCACTTGCCATAAGCTGATTTGGCTTGAATCAGCAGATCAATTTTTCACTTTTACTTCAAAATTTTTATTCTAATTCTTTTTATTATTTTAGAATTTCTGGAATTTTTCCAGATTTTTCCAACCCTTTTTACTATTTTTCTTATTTTATTATGACTTTATTCAATTTTTAAATCATTTTTAATTATCAAAAAATAAATAAAAATCAGAAAAAGCTTTGAAAAATACAAAAATATTTTTAGAAATTCTTTTATAATATTTTAGAATTTTTAGAATTAAATTTTAATTTTTCCAATCTATTTTTCTATTTTTCTTTATTTTTAATTCATTTTTAATTCCAAAAATAGTAAATACATTCTAGAAAATAAATAAAAACTCAAAAAAATATTTTTCTTTTTCTTAAAATTCTTTTTATTAGTTTAAGATTTTTAGAAAATGTTTTCAAGTTCGTAGGATCATTTTTCGATATACGTTACATTTTAAATTTTGCAGTTGCGTTTCCGTGTTTACGTTTTTCACTTTGGTGCATAATTAGCTTGTATTTTCTGCATATTTCATACTTGTTTGTGAATACGTGAACTTTTTGATTGTTATTTTAATTTTCTCACTTTTCAATTCATGATTTCACGAATCGATATTCTCGATTCCATTCGCCTTCGTTGGGAAAACGACTCGGGTGATCCGTATTTTACGCGGATCACTTCGATACTATACTATATTATATATAATTGGTTTTCACACGAATCAATTTTTGGCGCCGCTGCCGGGGAATGCCGAAGTGAATTTTTGAATATCTTTTTGAAAAATCGTGTTTTGTTAAGCCTTCCTCTACTTTGTATATATATCTCTATATAAAAATTGAAAAATTCAAAACACTTTTCCTAAAGTGTTTACAAAATACCAAAAGAATAATAAAAGTTACAGTCTCGACTCGATCGAAAGAAAGGGCGTTGTAAACCAAAAAAGTCTTGCAATATAACGAAAACGTGAAATTAATTAATTATCGGATTATTTCATTTACTACAACCGATTAAGCAGGAAATACGGAAGCTAAGACATTAAATTGCTAGCTGAAGAGAGAAACACTCTTCTTTCCCGTCCCGTCGCGCGTGGTTTTGAAAGAAACGGTTTTTGATTAACGTAACGTTTCAATAAAAAGAAAAACAAAAGAAATAAAAAGTTTTTTGTGAAAAATATATAAAAAAAAAAAAAAAACAAACAAACAAAAGGATTTTCTTTTCTTTTTTCTTTTTCATTTTCTTTTTGATTTTTCTCGTGGTGTATGCACACCCGTTCTTCGTTTGAGAGTCTTACGTCTCCGTTCTCTAACCCCGAGCGGGTTTTACGACATACGAGTCGGGTTCATTTCCTTGACGACGAGGAGATGAACCAAAACGAACACAACGGACCCCCGCCGATGGGTGGTCCGCAGCACAATGTTATCCCACCGATGGGACAACAACCGGCATTTGATCCACGTCCGATGGAAGAACAACTCCAATCACCATTCAATGGTGTGAGGAGAGCTATTGTGATTCCGGACATCAATGCCAACTTTGAGATCAATCACGGATTACTCAATTTGATTACGGGTATATCCTTTCACGGGTTCGATCACGAAGACCCCTATGCTCACATCAGAAATTTGACCGACATCGCTGAGACGATTAGAATGAACCAAGTTCCTCACGATGTGGTGAAATTGAAGTTATTTCCTTTCTCCTTAAAAGGAGCAGCCCGGACTTGGCTAGAAAAGGAACCGCCTAATTCAATTCACACTTGGAATGATCTCGGTTCCAAGTTTGTGAATTACTTCTATCCTCCCTCTAAAACTTCTAACTTACGTTCTCAAATCTTTCGGTTTCAACAAGCTTTTGATGAAACGTTTAGTGAAGCTTGGGACCGATTCAAAGATTTGAAGGAGAAATGTCCGAACCACGGGTTTACCGACCTTCAGCAGATTGATACGTTTTATAATGGTTTATGTCATGCTGACCAAGATTCGCTTAATTCTGCTGCGGGTGGTAACTTGTTGGCTAGGAACATGAATGATGCTTTCATGATAATTGAGAATAAAGCTCGTGTGAGAATGTCAAGGAATAAACCTCAAGTGTCTAATAATGGTAAAAATAATGATGAATTGGTAAATATGATTGTGGCTTTAACAAAGAAAGTTGATGCAATGTCTATTGAAAAACCAAACCATCAAGTCAATGTGGTTAGTCACGGTTGTGAGACTTGTGGTGGTCCACATTTGTATTATGAATGTCCGGCCACCGGTGCCTTTTCTCAAAACGCGTATGCTGCAAATGCGGCTAACAACAGTTACTCACAACCTCAAGGAGACCGTAATCTCCTCAGCTATCGTTCTTCTCATTTTCTTGGACCACCCGTTCTCGAACAACAAAACCAAGTCAATCAAGTCAACCAGAATCATAATGTGCAGAATCGTAATAATCAAGGAAGTCAAAATCAGAGTCGAGCTAATAATGGTTTTCAAAATCATAATCAAGGGTTTAATCAAAACCGGGGTTTTCAAGGTAATTACAATCAAGGCCCGCCTTAAGGGAACAATTTTCAAAACCAATAAAACCATGGAAACCCTGAAATTTTCAGAACGCTAATCATGGAAATCAAAATCATGGTAATTTCCAAAACCGTGGGCAGAATTTCAACAATAATCAAAATCAAGCTGTTATTCCAAATCCGTCGCCCGCGGAAGATTTGATTAAGCAATTGATTCAAAATCAACAATTTTTATGGCAAAATATGAAGAGTCAACACGGTTGTTTGCTAATCAAATCAGTGATATTAACAAACGTTTAAATGATCGACCCTCGGGTTCGGGTATTACATCTTTGCCAAGCAACACGATCGCAAACCCGAGGGGCGAAGTTAAGGCGATCATAACTCGCAGTGGTGCTCAATATGATGGACCCACAACTCCTACTACCTCTTCTTCTTCGTCTCCGCCTAAGGTAGTGGACTATGAGACCGATGCGACAAAGGACCCGGTTCCTCCTATTAATAATGGAGGAGCTGAAAACGTCCAACCTCCGGTTGTCCAAAAGTCAAAAGATAAAGAAAAAGTTGTTTTTGAGAATAATGTGAAATACAAGTCTAAACTGCCATATCCGTCACGATTTAACGATGAAGAGCTCCGTGCAAAGTCTAAAATACAAATGGAAAAATTTCTGGAAATTTTTCAAAAGTTGCACTTTGATATAAGTTTTATGGATGCTCTTGTGTACATGCCGAAATTTGCTTCAACGTTCAAAAACCTCATAAGTAATAAAGAGAAATTGCTTGAATTAGCCGAAACGCCGATAAATGCTCAATGTTCCGCAATTCTTCTCAAGAAGCTTCCCGAAAAGCTTGGTGACTCGGGAAAGTTTCTCATTCCTTGTTCATTAAAAGATCAAGACGTTTGCAACGCCCTGGCCGATTCAGGTGCGAGTATTAACCTCATGCCATTATCGATCTACGAACAACTTGGAATGAGGGCTCTTAAACCGACGAGAATGACTTTGGAGCATGCTAATCGATCGATCACTCATCCAGTTGGAATTGCTGAGGACGTTTTTGTTCGTGTGAATTCATGTACTTTTCCGGCAGATTTTGTTGTTGTAAATTTTGAAGCTGATCCGAGAGTTCCTCTAATACTAGGGCGACCGTTTTTACGAACCGCTAAAGCCCTAGTAGACCATTTTGAGGATACTCTAACTTTACGACATGATGACGATATTATGATTTTTAAAGCCGATGCTTCGAAATTGAAGAAGTACTCCGTCAAAAGCATCGATGTTTGTGATTATACCTTTGATGATTTTGTTAAAACTTTCGTCTCCGACTCTTCCCCATCATTTCCTCCGATTAAGGAATATGATTCTCTTTGGGAAGAGGTCGATGAATTTCTTGCAATTGAAACGATTCCGATTTCTGAGACGGACGAATCTTACTTTGATTCGGAGGGGGATATTATTTTTCTTGACAATTTGTTGAACAAAGAATCATCAATCCCTCCGGATAAAGTTAAGACGAAGATTGAGCTTATAATTGACGATCCTCTGGAGCCCGAGCTCGAGGAATTTTTACCAGACTTTGAGAGTTTTACCTTCGATACGACTGAGGAAATAAGTGGCAATCCCACTTATCGTCCTGATTTTTCTGATCCGATATTTGAAGCTTTTCATTTCGATCACTCGGAAGAGACGAGTCGTGGCAGTACCACTTCTCATGCTTTTATCTCTCTTCTGGAGTTTGAGTCATTTCGTTTTGATGAATCTGAATGTGAAATTGAAAAGTTTTCTAAATCTGAATATGAAAGTTTTAGTTTTGATCTTGAAGTTGATCACGATCCGGGTGGTATTCTTAAGAATGAGAGTTTTAATGAGGATTTTATCCCATCCCTCCCACCCGGAAAAGATTTTAAAAGGAGCTTAAACGATAAAATTCATAATTTCACAATTATAAAATTTTCTTTTGATGATGATGAGTTTTTCAAAATTGTTATCATGACTTTCTTGCCATTTGTAATATTTGGTGTGATTTCTCTTATCCTTCACTTTGTGGGGAGTGAGGATGTTGTTTTTGATCCTGGTATCGTTTTTAAAAGGTTTCAACATTAAAATACCATCGGTTATCTCTTCGGGATGGAACTTTCAAATAAATCATATGTTTTTCAAATATTTTGAATGAAAACCCGAGTGAGATTATTTTTCCACGGTTTTTCCCAAGGACAAATTAATTCGGGGATCGAGTCAAGCTACATGACTCGGAGATCAAAAACAAGCGCTTCGTGGGTGGCAACCCATGCTTATCTAATTTCATTTTCTTATTTTCTATTTTCTAACAAATAACGTGAGGAGGGGGTGCCTCTTCTACTCTTGTGTTCCGTGGTTGTTTGTGATGTTTGTTAGGATTGTCCATGATTTATGATGACTCTCGTGCTCGTTATCTTCTCTACGCTCGAGTTTCATTCATCGGTGCTACTTGGAAATCCTATATCCGTAAATCTTATTGACTAACGTTTTCTTTGGCATAATTAATAAACGGCCTAGAATTTTGTTAGGATAACCTTAACCCGTAAAAACATTGAGGACAATGTTTCGTTCTAGTCTGGGGGAGGGTGAATCTTCGATTCGATTTTGACCTTGCATTTTTCACAATGTCGTGCACTCTTGCAACTCCGTTTTTCCACCAAAAATAAAAAATTTGAAAAAATGGGAAAATTTCAAAAATTTTGATGAAAAAGTCATGAAAAAGCACAAAAAAAATGAGGAAAAGTTGAAAAAGTTGTACAAAAATATAATAAAGTTTGAATAAGTGTTTTGACACCTTGTTGACTTTCTTGCTGGCGAGAGTAGGAATAAATATTTTGACTTGACCGGGCGTGTTGAGCCCTAGCTTGTTCCCTTAACCAATGATAATCACATAAGCTTGTGCTAGTCTTGTACACAAGGAGCTATAAAATGCAAATTCTTTCTTAAGAATCTGCAAGTTCCCGTACTTAACTTTATACATGCGCAGCTTAAAAGCTTTCGATAGTCTTTTACATCAGGAGCTAGAAAACGCGAATTCTTCTTCTAGAATTTGCAAGTTTCCGTAACTGACTTTATATATGCGTGGCTGATTATCGGCTAAGTATTCGCGGGTTTCATTATTTGAAATCTTAAATTGCGAAGAGCGAGAAATGATAGAGTTTATTTAAAAGTTAGATGCTAAACGTGGAGTAGTGGTTCTCTTTAGAGCTCAGAAGAGGTACTTGTGGCTTTTTACTCCCATCAGAAACGTCACCCATATATAATAGATGTTCTAGGTTAATTAGTGGTATTTCGGTTTGAATAATATTTAGTTTTTTGTTTTCTTAAGAGAATTTTTGCTTTATAAGTTGGGTACATATCAAGGAACATAAAAATTAAGAGCAAAAAGTGAAAAAATCAAAAGTCAAAAGTTGATTATCTATGTGGTTTTGGAGCTACCCGATAAGCTTCCATTGATGTTATGAGAAAAAAAAAAAGTGAAGGAAGAAAGAAAAAAGTGAAAAGTATGAAAAATATGAAAAAAGTGAAAAATGAAGAAAAGTGAAAGTTGTAAGTATTGTTGAATAAGAGCTTATGTATAAATAAGTTGTTGGCGCGTGAGGTGCATGTGATTAGTGATTAGTAATCAGTCACATGAGGTGCACGTGATTGTACTCCGCAACTTATATCTTTGATATTGTATGTACCCCAAATTCCTTGATGTGGACCGAATTTCTATTGCAGTGGTTCTTAAGAGAAAATGAATAACAACTTATCGTTTTAACTTAGATATCAATATCGGACTAAAAAGTATCGAAACGAGAAAATATGAAGCAATTCATTTCTCAACAAAAATAAAATTCTGAGATACAAAACCTAGGAAATGAGAGTAAGAAGTTTCCACAAGTAACTTTTATGAGTAATGTTAGCATCTAATTTGTAGATAAGTTGTGATCTCGTTTGTACGCTTAGTTTGGGGACTTGTGAAAAATCAAGGATGACGATTTTTATCCTTACGGTCACTTTTCTATGAAAAGTGATTCTACTCGTTGACCCTAATAATTATTGCAAAATAATGAAAGTTCAATATACCGTCACAAGTATAAGTGAGAAAAGTACAAAAATAGAAGTGTAAGTGAAATAAAGGAATAAAAGGAAAATTTTGGAAAATGGAGCATTTTCGGGAATAAATGATTTTATTATCTCTTTTGAACCTCCTTGCTACTTTTCAAAGTTAGTAAAAAGAGTTTTGAAATTATTTATCCCAAAAGCATGAATTGATCACATTGCGTGAGGACACGGCAATACCTTAGTCGGGGGGATTTTGATGAGTGCTTATTCACTCACTTTTATAAGACCAAAACCGGACTCAAAAGACCAAAAACTAATCGAATTATGCAAAATTTGTGGTGTTTTTGTGTTTGTGATATGCAGGTACGGATATTTTACAAAGTGACAAAAAACCACGAGAAAACGGCAAAATCAAGCACGAAAGTAGAAAAGAGTGTACAGAAGCCGAGGCCCGTGAATGCTTTCTCATCTATGGATCATTATTACGCCAAATTGTCAGAATTAGCCCTTGAAGAATCATCAAAAGTCACAAGTAGCCCTTGGAATTTTAATAACTACAAGATTGGTCCTTGATATTTATACCAAATTTGTAATCCAATATTAAAAATCCTGATCCACAAAATTAATATCAAAGGCCCAGGTCTATTTTATTCGAACACCCAGCCCATCATTTAAATTCAAGCCCAACTTACCCAAAACACAACCCGGTCCACACCCTTGGTCAAATAGTCAATCCACAACCAAAACAATAAAATACGTACCCGCCTCTTTTACCCCTAATTCACCCACAAACCCAGAAGAGTTACTATTACATGAACCCTAGTTACTGTACCCACCCTTAATTACCACAATAAGGGTAATTTGGTACAATCATTGGGCTTCTAGATGGTCAGGATGATGTCAGATGCGTGTCAGAACAAAGAAACACACATTTGGGATACGTGGCAGACTATGATTGGAGCAAACACGTCATATTATTCAATCCAAGGGTGGATAAATGAAGCAATGATTGGAGGAATGATCATAGGGCTCAGATTGCTTGTCAGAAAACACACCACACGGATTGCCAAGCTGGCAATCCGTGGCCTCTCTCCTCTAGAATTCTCTTATCAGTTGTATAAATAGAGGTTTAAGATGCTTGTATTTGTGTGGAGTTTTAGGATAGCTAAACTCTGCCAAAATTTACTTTGAATGTATTTAGTGTAGTTTTATTGTAATTCATTTTAATTTTCAATGAAATTAGTTTTTTCTTTAATCATTACACCTTGTTATTGTTACTGTTTTTAATCAGTTTTTACTTGTTTGTTATCAGTTTATTTCATATATCTTACAAATTAATGTTGAGTTTTATTTAATTTCATAGTTTTTTATAAAAATTGAAAATAAAAAAATAGTATCAAATTAGCTTTAGATTTGATTTCAGCTTTTAATTAGTTTGTTTTTATTTCATCAAAATTTCAAATCAGTTTTAAATAGCATATGTAAGCATTGTTTTCAGTTTACCTGATCATTGGATTTTGGTCAACAATAGTCAACATATTAGATTAATTGGTGAATTGTGGAGGATTGGACAAGCTAGAGTAAGATTGGGAAGTACTCAGCCTGTCAAAAGACAGGCAAGCAAAGTGAATCCCCCTCTGTTCAAGCTGAGGGGGAATTGATTTGGTAATTTTCTGGTTCTTAGTTATATTACCATGTAACTGTTTGATTATAGTAGTAAGATTGCTATAGTACTGTTTCATTAGAGATTTCTCATTAGAAGTTAGTTGTTTAAGCTTGAGTGAACTTGATTTGATTCATATTAATTCTGTTTGTTGGATCCGTGTAGTGTAGTTATATTTGATTATCTGAGTTTCTTAGTTTCTGATAGTGTTAGTTGATTTTGATTGCTGAATCTGTTTATACTAGTGAGATTACTGCTTATCACATCAGTTTAGTTGTGGATTGTTGTGTATTCCATAGATTTAGGTTGATAGCTGCAAATAAGGGGGTGTTTGGATCAATATTGTTAGCTGATCTCATGGTCATTACAGAGGTTGTTTTTTAGTTGATACAAGTTACTTAGGTTACATTAAAGCTTTGTCTAACATAAAATCAGTAGGTTAAAGTTGTAAAAGTCAAATTACTCTTTTGAAGTTCATAACAGTTAGTGATATTTAATTAAGTAGTTACATAATCTTGGTAGTCGAAGTATTAGTTGATAATCTAGCTTAATCTAGTTTAGTTATAGCTTAAAATTTCATTTGTAAGTCATTTAGAGTCAATCTAATTTCATATCAGTCAAATTTCATTTCAACACAAAAAGTCAAATTCATTGATAGTGTTCAGTTTTGGTAACCATTTTAAGATAACTTGTAGGACTTAATTTTGGGTGTAAATACAGTTTGATTGATGTTTTGTAGAAATTAGCTGTCACTAAAACAATTTCAAAAAGAAAATTTAGTTTTGCATTACATTAGCTTATTGAAGAAGTAGACTTAAGCTGTCTGTTTGATCTTTATTTTATCCTGCACATCAGGATTTAGTCTAACTTCTAGGTGGCTTTTAGGTAGGTAAATTGGATCTAGCATCATTTCTATTTGTGTTTTTGTTAACTCAGTAGTATAGAGATTGTATTTCTCCCTTAATTGTAGTCCTCAGCTTATTAGATTCAGCTTATAGCATCTGCTAATTGGTGGTTTGTGTTTGATTTCTGTTTTGGAATTTTGGGCTGCTATTGTTTGTATAAGCTTGTAACTGTGAAATTTTGGCTTTTCAGTGTTTTGTTACAGTTGTTTTAGAGTTAAATATAGTTTGCTTGTTCTAGTTTTTTTTTCATTTACCATATCTTCTTATTGTTTAGCTTTAGTTAGATTGCTTATTCACATTGATCTTGTGTTTCTGAGTTCAATTTCATCATAACTTTGCATTTCTGAGTCCATCTTAGTCCATTGTATTTGTGTTTAAAGTTTGGTAAAATTTTTGTGGCAAGTGCTTATAAATAAGCACTTGCCATAAGCTGATTTGGCTTGAATCAGCAGTTCCATTTTTCACTTTTACTTCAAAATTTTTATTCTAATTCTTTTTATTATTTTAGAATTTCTGGAATTTTTCCAGATTTTTCCAACCCTTTTTACTATTTTTCTTATTTTATTTTGACTTTATTCAATTTTTAAATCATTTTTAATTATCAAAAAATAAATAAAAATCAGAAAAAGCTTTGAAAAATACAAAAATATTTTTAGAAATTCTTTTATAATATTTTAGAATTTTTAGAATTAAATTTTTATTTTTCCACTCTATTTTTCTATTTTTCTTTATTTTTAATTCATTTTTAATTCCAAAAATAGTAAATAAATTCTAGAAAATAAATAAAAACTCAAAAAAATATTTTTCTTTTTCTTAAAATTCTTTTTATTAGTTTAAGATTTTTAGAAAATATTTTCAAGTTTGTAGGATCATTTTTCGATATACGTTACATTTTAAATTTTGCGGTTGCGTTTCCGTTTTTACGTTTTTCACTTTGGTGCATAATTAGCTTGTATTTTTTGCATATTTCATACTTGTTTGTGAATACGTGAACTTTTTGATTGTTATTTTAATTTTCTCACTTTTCAATTCACGATTTCACAAATCGATATTCTCAATTCCATTCGCCTTCGTTGGGAAAACGACTCGGGTGATCCGTATTTTACGCGGATCACTTCGATACTATACTATATTATATATAATTGGTTTTCACACGAATCACCCACCCAATAAAAATTGCAATATAGTATGCCCATTAAATGTAAAAAATAACCACCAGTGAGATTTAGCTTTTAACTCTACCGAAAGACACAGATTAACGTCTATTATTGTTTTGTACTACATCTCGGCCTACCCATAAATAAAATACTGGCTACGCCACTGCCCGGATCGGTGTTACTTTGTTACTTCTTCTATTTCAAATTAATTTTCACATTTTTTTATATGTTTTAAAATAATTATCCACTTATTTCAAATGATAAAAAGTCTTGGAAGCTATTAGAATTAGAGGTGCAAGTCCCCGACCGGTTTTTTTTTAACCGGTAGTTAAACCGGTGACCGGTTTTCACAAAACCGGTTTTATAAAAAACCGAACCGGTTAGACCGGTTATGATTTTTCATAATATACCAGTTTTTTCCGGTTTTTTATCCGGTTTTAAAATAAAACCGGTTTTAACCGGTTTTATTTGTTTTTAATAAAAAAAAAAAAAAAAAAAAAAAAGTAAAAAATGTTACCGTTTGAAAAAACCGGATTTAACCGGTTTTAATCGGTTTTTTTTCAAAAAAATATAACCGTTTTTTTCAGAAAAAAAAAAAGAAAAGAAAAAAAGTAGCCATTTGAAAAAAAACCGGATTTAACCGGTTTTTTTCAAAAAAATATACTACCTCCGTCCCATTTAAAGTGTCCACTTTCATAATGCACAAAGTTTTAGGAGATTCCACTAACTAAACTCTCCACCAATCAAATATTACTTTTACCCACTAAACTCTCATCTTATTGGTTGGAAGGTACAAGTGGACACTTTAAATGGGACATGCAAAGATTCCATTGTGGACACTTTAAATGGGACGGAGGGAGTAACCGTTTAAAAAAAAAAAAAAAAAGTAGCCGTTTGAAAAAAAACCGGATTTAACCGGTTTTTCCGGTTTTTTTTAAAGAATACCGAGCCAAATGGCTAGTATGAATATAGCCGTTTTTTTTTGAATTTTTTGAGGGTTTTGGGGAGTTTTAAGGCACTATAAATAGAGGTAATGTGTTGGGGTTGAAAACACATAAAAAACAATCTCATTTCTTTCTCTAATCTCTCAAAAACGCTCAAAAATCGTTATTTCGCATTTTCGCTATAATGGAAAACTCACAATCACAACAAGCTTCCACCACTCCCTCCGTTGCTACTAGCAATGTCCGAAAACAACATTACATAAACGATGATGTTGAACATGTTAGACCAACCACCCGAAAAGGTGATGTGTGGACTAATTTCGATATGTGTGTTATGAAAGATGGTAACGTAAAAGCGCGTTGCCGGAAATGTGGGAATTTTTATAGCACCGGGTCTAACTCTACACTTAGGAATCATATTGGTAGTTGTAAGGCGGGTCAAAATACTAGTTCGCAAGCTACTATTGGTGCGGATGGTCAAGTTTTTATATATGATGCGGATGCGCTTCGAATTGATTTTACGAAGTTTGTCATTCAACAAGGGCTTCCATTCAACTACTTCGACAACGTCAAGCTTACGGAGATCATCAAAAGGAGGCTACAACCGCGGTATCAACATGTAAGTCGTACTACTCTTAGAAGTGATGCTTTTAAATTATGGAAAACGGCTAAAAAAGAAATAATTGAAGGTTTTCGTGATTATAAATATGGTGTTTCTATAACTACGGATACTTGGACCGGACCACATGGTACGACAAATTCTTATCTCGCCGTTACGGCTCATTGGTTTAATCCCGAATCTTGGTTATTAATGAAACGGACAATCGCTTTTAAAATATTTGGTTATCCTCATACGGGATGTAATTTAAGAAAAATTTTGCATGACACTTTAATTGAATATAATTTAGATGATAAAGTTTTTACGATTTCACTAGATAATGCATCAAATAATACTAGAGCTATGGACTTGTTAAAATTACGTGTAAAACCTATTTTAGATGGTGCCTTTTTTCATTCCCGTTGTGTTGCTCATGTTATAAATTTATCCGTACAAGCGGCATTAAATATATGTGATAAGTTATATACGAAATTTAGGGGTTTATTAGTATTGATATATAAATCGAGCAACGAACGACAAATAAACTATAAACGTTTTCGTAAAATGTGTAATGAACAACCCCTAGGACCTTGCCTTGATATTAATACTAGATGGAATTCTACTTGCATAATGTTTGAAAATATATTACGACAACGTGCGACTTTACATGCTTATAATCAAAAACTTATTAATAAAAATTTGTCCAACATAATACTAAACGACCAAGATTGGGATCGACTAAATGACTTAACTATGTTTTTACAAGTTTTTAAAGAGGCAACAACTATATTATCCGGTGTTTATTACCCAACTAGCCCATTAGTTTTAAAACAAATTTATGCTATGACGGAAAAATTATATGATTTAGAAAACTCACCTTCACGAATGTTTAGAAAAATGGTTAAAATTATAAAAAAGAAATTTATAAAATATTTTGCTAGTTTACCTTTAGTTTTTACTTGTTCCGCCGCACTTAATCCATGTTTAAATGTTGGAGGTGTAGATTATTTAATAACAAAAATAATGGAAAATTTAGACTTATCTTTTGGGTTAGACGGTGAAGACCCCAACTATATAACATCTCCAATTTTTAGATTTAACGATCATTTTCAAAAATTGTTTGGCATTTATGCAACAAAATATGGTCACCAAAAAATCCCAATTGTTGACCAAATGCGGGCCGGATCGTCCCAAACAAGAGACATTAATATAAACCTTTATAATTCTTTATTTGAAGACGCTACAAGGCGTCAACGATCATCGGCCCCAACAAGCGAATTGGGACAATATATGGCTACAAACTTTTTAAGAACTTTAAGTCCCAATGAGTTTGCAAACTTTGACATTTTGGCTTGGTGGAAAGAAAGGGAAATCCAATATCCGGTTTTATCCGCTATGGCTCGTGACTTATTAGCGGTCCAAGCTTCGACGGTAGCTTCCGAATCGGCCTTTTCGATTAGTGGTCGAATTATATCGGATAGAAGGACAAGACTAACATGCGAATCCGTGGAAGTATGTGTATGTTTGAAAGATTATTTGGACGGAGTAGATAGGATACAACATGAATCGTCGTTGGAAGGTCCAATAATAGATGAAGATGTTGAAGAAGGTATAATAAGAAAAGAAGAAGAAGCGGGGATATCACCTTCGTCTTCGACTACGAATACCGAAGGCGAATTAGATGAAGGTGAGTTTGAAGAATTTGAAGTTGAAGATTTAGATGTACAAGATTTTTTGGAAGAAAATGATCTTGATGACGACTTGAGTGACTAGTTAAGTATAACGGGTGATGGCAATGTCGAAGCTCGATATACTTGATTACACTAATATGTTTTCGGGTGATGGCCATGCCGAAGCTCGCAAAATGTATTAGTATTTATATGTTATTATGATTGTATTGTTTAAATAAAAGTTATGATTGTATTGTATAAATAAAAGTTATGATTGTATTTTTTTGTTGTATAATTGTATTGTTTAAATATAAGTTATGAGAATATTGTTTAATTATATGTTTGATAATTAACAATTTTATTAAATAAATGTTCGAAGCTTTTAGTAAAATTCCGGAAAAAAACGAACCCAAAAAAACGAACCGGTAAACAACCGATAAAAAATCCGAATCCGAACATTTTTAACCGAAAAAAGCGAACCGGTAAAAAACCGAAAAAAACCGATTCCGAAAATTTATAACCGAAAAAAACTGATTCCGAACATTTATAACCGAAGAAAACCGATTCCGAAAAACCGAAACCGAACCGAAACTGGTTATTCGAAAAACTGGTTTTTTTATAACTGGTTATTAAAAAACCGAAAACCGAAAAAACCGATTTTTTTGCACCTCTAATTAGAATTAGTATTTTTCATACCAAAGACAATCCTCTTGGTAAAGATGCACAAAGCCTTGCCCGGCCCATACCTAAAATGTATTCAGTCGTGCTATAACTTAATATGTGCATATTTTTAAGTAAAGAATAACATAAAAACATGTTTGTTGGTTGCAAATAGTGCCCGGCCGGATTTGGGTCAATTCGGGTCAAGCCTCCAAAAAACGTATCCAAACCCGACCATGTTTAGAACTCGGGTCAACTCGGGTCGGGTCAATTCGGGTACGGGGTCAACCCGAGTATTTTTACATTGTAAAATGTTAGTTTAGCCGGGTTAGTCGGGTTCGAGTCGCGTTGAGGCTAAAAAAACATACCCGATCCTGACCTTGTTTAAAACTCGGGTCAATTCGGGTTGACCCGATTGGCCCGAATATAACTTTTGACCCGATTGACCCGACCCGAATTAATTCGGGTCGGGTTCGGGTCAGGTCATGTCACCCCTAGTTGCAAACAAGTTTAACAAGGTCACTGACTTCCATAAACGAGTTTAACAAGTACTCCGTAACTATTATACCATTATGATATTTTCATTTTCATTTAATTTTATCAACTACTACTTTCTTTCATTAGACTAGATCGTAATGTAGTAAAATCTTTACAATAAGGTACTGTATCTTTGATTCTTTCACTATAAAAAAAGTGCCTCACTCTTACTCACACAACAAAGTACAAACAACAAGCTGGTCTTGTGTAAATTGACATCAACACAAACGACTATATTAAGACTAAACTAACCAGTTGCATCCGAATTATATATGAATTCCACTAATAGTTCTCAAAGTATAAAGCTACGTACGTAGAATATGCAACTTCTCTGGCATCTAAAATCATAGACGGACTTAAGGGGTTTTTGGGAATCCAATGAATTTTTGCCCCGTAGTGTAATTTTTTGATAAAAATATATGCATAACTCAGCTTGCTGGGACGGCGCAAGACCCTTTGACGGTATGTCCATTGCCGGTCTAGCGTTATAGGGTCGCGTTACCCGTTGGCGCGAGCCTTACCGGCCACCCGCACCGAGCCCTCTAACATGTCAAATTATCAAGTGGTACCACTATCAATTAAAATGAGATCATATCACATTAAATATTGTATAAGGATCAATTATTGTTGTTCACTAACGGCCAGTTTGGCATGAGCTTGTTTGAAGCTTTTTAAGAGCCATATCACAATAAATATTGTATAACGCTTAGTTTTGAATAAAGTTTGAATTTGAGAAACAGTCCTGTTTGGTTACCTAGCGAGAAGCTCTTAATTAATCTATACTACATTATAAAGCATTTGAGACTTATTACAAAAGGAAGTCTTAAAATTTTAAAACAAAAAACATTACTATTAAAGGAAAAATAGAAAATTAATGTAAAATATGAAAATTTAAGTCTAATTTAAACCATGCATGTGTAACCCCCCTCCAATAATGATACATTTTAATGAAAGTGTTTATAAGAAAAACTCACTATTAACCATCAATTTAATGCTAATATTTGAAAAATAAAAGTGTTAACCATTTACACTATTAATAATTTAGACGTTTTACTTTTGAAAAAACATATTTCTAATAATTTATACTATTTGGGACATGCTAGATAAGGAAATTTAAAATGAAAAATATTTGCTCGTCACAAAAATAGTCACCGGGTACCCGCCGCCACATTGCGCGAGTACCCTTCTAGTAATTATAAAATAGTTCCAATTATGAGAAAACGCTGTCATAAGAAGCGTTGAAGATTTTTGTGGGGCTGTTTACACCTAATATTACTAATATTATATTAGTTGACGGGAATAACATATGGGCCAAACCAAATAAAGTCCACTAATTCCTACTACTGCGTACTACTTCATCTTTAATTACATCACGATTCACTGATTCGCATATAGATATTTAAATTCTTCAAACATTTTAAATCCAATTTATGAAAAGTGAGATGAAGGCTATATAGACATTTAACTGAAATGTTCATGTATAATCAGTTAAAAAGAATCTTAGATAAGTTAAGTTCGAGGAATGACGGTGTTGTCGTTGTAGGTAAATATGTTATTTTAAAAATGTCATGTTTTAAAATTATTTTTTCTAACTTATGCATATGTTTTTCTATATCATTTTACATTTTAAAGTTGCAATTACACCTAATTTATCAAGAACATTTATAAAATGTAATGCTACAACTTGTAGCTATAATAAATAGTTTATAGCTTAGAGCTACCAATTTATAGCAATCAGCTTACAATTAAACAGCTTACAGCTACTTTGTCAAAATTAAGTTATTAAAAATGGCCACCACTTCTAATATGTTTACAGTTAAAACCTTGGATGACTAAAACTTATTTTGGCGTATAGAGATCATATTGTAGGCGGCAAAAATTATTCCAATAACAAATGGCACAAAAAGGTACCAAGCATAAGGATTATTTTTAATCAAGGTATCACACTTTTTTCTTTGCATAAAAGTTACCCAACTGACTTTTTCGGCCAATTTAGGTATTTTCGTTAAATATTTAATAACTATCCATTAAGTTTTTTACATTTACAAACCGCCACTGCCGCCACCACTAATCTTCGTCGCCACCACCAACCCTGTCCACCACCACCACCACTACCAAGCACCGCCTCCCCCACCAACCCCACCCACCATCGTCGCAAACTACCAATCCCATCAACCACTGCCGCAAACCACCAACCCCACCTACCACCACCACCGACCATCGTCGCCACCACCAACCCCACCCACCAATACCCCCACCAACGACCTTCGCGACCACCAACCCCACCCATCATCATTTTAGCCCAGCACCACTCAGCACTGTCATCATCATCACTGTCATCCCTTAACCAACACCATCATCATTTCCAACATAGCTCATTGCCATCATCACCTCCATAAACAACCAACACTGCCATCTGTGGTTGGTGGTGGTGAATAGTTTGGTGATATGATGGTGGTTGAGATTGTTGGTTTGCGGTGGTAGTGGGTGGGGTTGGTGATTTTCAGAAGTGGTGGGTGGGGTTGGTGGTGGAGACGGTGCTTGGTAGTGGTGGTGGTGGGCAGGGTTGGTGGTGGACTTGGAATGCAAAACTTAACGGATGGTCGTTAAATATTTAACGAAAATACCCAAATTGGCAAAAAAAAAAAAAAAAAAAAAAAAAAAAAATGAATACTTTTTAAAGCAAAGAAAAAAGTGCAATACCTTAATTGAAAATGACCCATAAATTAAATATCTTTTTGTGTCATTTGCCATTATTCTAATACAATGCATGACTAAAACCAATGAACAAGATGTATACTCTGATGTGAAATTCACAAAGATTCTCTTTTGCTTATAAATTTGACATATTAATTAAGGAGTTAATTGCATAAATCGTCCCTAAACTTTTGCCAGATTGAATGTTTCGTCCCAACCATTTCGAAAGTGCAGAAATCGTCCATATAGGAAACCTTTGAGCGAATTTTGGTCCCTAATTTTAACAGGCGTTAAGTGGATTTTGTTAGAACACGTTAGCTCTTTTGGGTCGCAATAGTAGCAGCGTCCGTCCTTTAACTAACGTCTCTTTAAAATTTTTAATTTTCAATTTCTTTAAAGTTATTTTATTTTATATATATGTTCTTATATTTATGTATATGTTTTCATTTTTATACTCTTTTATATATGCCTTTAAATACATTTTTTATATACGTTATTATATACTTTGTTATACGTTTTTTCTATAAGTTTTTTTATACGTTTTTGCATATGTTATTATAGATGTTTGCTGATATGTGTACCAAAAAGAGTGCAAAAAATAGTCATGGTTTTGCTTATACAAGAACATAATCAATTGAAATACGTTTTGCTGATATGTGTACCAAAAAGAAACTGCAAAAAACACAGTCATGGTTTTTCTAATACAAAAAATGCAGTCATTGTTTTGCTGATACAAATGCTGGTTTTGCTGATATGGACTAAAAGAGACTGAATCAGTAAAGTACTTTGCATACATACCAAAGTGATGCAATGACTGGACTGGACATTGCTGATACAAATGCAGTTTTTGGTTTTGCTGTTATTGACTAAAAATGTAGTAATGGTTTTGTTGGCGTTAGCTAATGAAATGATTGGACATTGCTTTCCATATGGATGAGAATCTTAGTCTCATTCTTTACACTATTTTTTTCTCCTCTCCCATGCACATTGACCAATTAACCCTTCACATATTCTTTATATAATGGCATTAGCACAAGCTCATTTTCATCTCACATTTGTAACAAAACCTACAACTGAAAAGATGAGTTCCAACAAGAAACCATATAATCAAAAATGTCTTTTTTCATCTTATTTCTCATATCTTTAACACACCATTCATTTATTTTTTATTTTTTTTGTGTGTGTGTACAAAAATCATAACCATTTCCAGCAGTGAAAGTTCTAATGCATCATATCCAATGCCATGGGCTAACTATTTTTCAAAGGTTGAACATTGAAGTTCTGATTCTCTGGCTATGATGAAATGCAGTTTTATCAACCAAAAATTGGTTCAATCTCAAACAAGGTTGATTGTAGCAATAATTCAACCCCCAAACACATTGCAAAGCAGGTTTTTTGTAACACACGGTACTTTTTCTAAACCTATTTACTAGCCAAATATTTTATTTTACGTTACCTGAGATCATAAACTTTTCGTGCATGTTAATTGGGCTTGAGAAACATGAGATATATTGAGAAATGAGAACTTTATTTCTTGATTGAACTAGCACAACCTAGAAACTGGAATCGTATCACATTTGCCAAATTTATTGAATAAAATTGACTTCGGGAAAAATTTTGAAGTTCATACTTGATTTTATTGGAAAAATTATTTCGTGAATAATAGCGCAATTTTCGTAATTTTTCGAGCCCGTTTGGTGTGTCGAATGAGCCCCGAACCGTATTGACGAAGAGTTTATCAAAATATTCCTTTTAGTCACTCTAATTCATTTTTGTTTATAACCTTTGAGTTTGGTTTGTCCATCATTGGCCCCTCAAAACTTATAAAAGAGAGAATTTCTCTCTCTTCACTCATAAAAACACACACACAATCACTCTTTTCTCTCATCTCTCTCTCTCTCTCTCTCTCTCTCTCGCTCACGCCGACCGGCCACTTCCACCGCCAGCCAAACACTAGCAGTTCCCAGTGACCCTCGCCGGAATCTTCATAAATTCTAGCCACTTTTTCCGGCCAAATACTTTTATCTTCCAAATTCATAGATCGGGTCATCTTACAGGATTACACTAGCTACGACGTAACACTATTTTGAGCTACGCCGTAGCTATAATCGGGCCTATAAATACAAACCTAATTTCTGAACTTGTCATACAACTTTCTCATACACAAAGTCAGAGATCCTTGGGGACTTCTCAAAGGCCTTTCTACAACAGCATAAGGAGCATTTCCAAAGGAGAAATCACGCTTAATACATCATAAGTTTTAGTATTTCATTATTTTATTTAAATTTGGAATTCATGAATCTTGTAAACATTTTCGAGTGTTTTATTTAATATGATCGGCAAAGCACCTCTGGTGCTAGCCTAATTATGACTCCTATATTGATTTAATTATGTTTCCGCACTTTTCTTAATTCTTTTACGTGTGTGCATGCTTAGTTTATCTTGAGAACCTTAATTGCGGTAGTTTAAAACACCTGGTTATACTCGGTATACTAGGAGAATTGGCCATAGGACCTTGGCGTAATTGAGTTGCGAGGATATGGTTGGGATGACAACAAATCACGGACCTTTTGTGCTAATTGACCATAAGATCACTTTCCAGGGTGGAGGAAGTTAAGTAGTTAAAGTATGGTCTATGACGTGACAACAGACCATAAAAGATAAGTCTAGCATGTAGTGGCACTTAATGACTCAAAGCCGTCTACCGTACGTCGGCTTACTAGCATGGGGTAGTGCCTGTGGTTCCCGGCAGGATTCGGGGGAGATAGGCTAGGGAACTTGACCATACGACTCTAGTGACATATGTCCTCCCCACCAAAAGCATAAGATTAGTTTTATAGGAAGCATAATTACAAGAAATGTAGGATGAGTAATTAGGCTAGTACATTTCTCTCTTATTGCTCACAACTCTCATTTCATTTGTGTTTTATTTACTTTTTCAGTATTTAGTTTAATTAATCATTCAACCTCTAAAATCAGTTTATTTAGTGTCATTAGACTTAGATATAATTTGCACCACATTGCTCTTGGAACGACCTCGGTATTACCATTTACTAGTCTACACACGATCAGATTCTCTGTCCGTTAGTGCATATAGGTAGACGTTAGGTAATCTAGTAACTATAAATTTAAGACCTTGTCAGAAATCCTGCATCAACAACTAATTTTTTTTCCTTTTTTGTACCAACTCTTTTACTTCATTCACTTTCTTTGATAAGGTCTTTCACTTATCTTCCCAAGAAAGTTCACGTCTATTTTCTTTCAAGGGCTTAGATATTTTTCATAAATATCTAAATTCAGAATGTCTTGATATGTTAAAGGGATCAAAGGGAGTAAGTGAGTTATTATCATCACTCATAGACTCTATCATTTTCTTTTGCTTCACTTACCGAGTTTCGCCTCACAAAATGATTCCTTAAATGTTTTATCATTCAAGACTCCATTTACATTAGGATATTTTATACTCAAATCTTAATAGAAGTTCATTGAGCTCTAATTGTACCAATACCATGTTTTTTCAACCAAAAATAAATCGTGATGTACATGTTACATCTTTGATCTAGTGGTTAAAAAAAAAAAAAAAAAAGTACCCCATTAGGTTTCCAAACCGTGGAATATTCATTCAGAAGTAGTCAACATTTCCTTCCAGCTAGCTATAAATAGCTATAAAACACGCACATAAGGTTTATAACCACATAAAAGAGAGAAGCAAAGTAGAAACATGTTTCTTTATTTTATCTTGTGCCTTTTTACGTTTCCATTTACAATGACCCTGGGAACTCTTCAAGGTTCCAACAACATAGCCAAACCAGGTTGCCAAACCGCTTGCGGAAATATTATTGTTCCATACCCTTTCGGTATTGGAAAAGACACGGGTTGTTCACTAGACGACTTGTTTTACGTGAATTGCAGCATGTATTGCGGTCCTCCAAAGTTGTACCTCAGATCAAGCAACATCGAAATATATAACATTTCAGAGTCAGAGTTACGCATCACTAGTACCATTAGTTATAAATGCTACAACAAAAATGGAAGTGTATTTAGTAAAAATAATGGGTGGACTAGTGTGAGTGCATTCACCTTCTCTGGAAAAAACAAGCTCACTGTCATTGGGTGCGATGATATTGCTTTGATCACGGGTAGGAAGGGAGACCACTATTCTAGTGGCTGTGTTGGATTGTGCAGCAACTTATCCGATGTAGCTGCTGGGGAGTGCATAGGAAATGGTCAGGGACGGAGCCAAGGGGGTGCCCGCGGGTGCACGTGCACCCCAATTATTTTTTCGATATAGTGTTAATTTTTAAAAAAATTATCGATTTTATCCAAATGTATCTTAAATGCACCCGGTGCATTAAATGTGTCTCTAGTATTATTTAGTTCGTATATTTTAAATATAAAATTTTGTAAACGCCCAAAGATAAAACAAGTTTAATAAATTCAAGCACAAAAACCCAAAGATGAAATAGGTTTATTAATGGAACAAGTTTATTCATCATCCTAACAATTTACAAAATCCAAAATTTAACCAACACACAAAGATGAAACAGGTTCGTAAGTCGTAACATATACCATTTATTTGTTTATTATGTCTTTTAAAGTTTTCATGTTTTGATTTTTTGTATGAAATCTTGACTAATTTGTTGGTTCCGTATAGTCTATCATCATCAATAAGGGCTTAGGGCAATAAGAATAAGTGAATAACTATGCAATTTCTATTAAGACAAATAGGGATAATAAGTTTAAGTGATAGTAAACAATATATTAGAATATGAATAGCACCCCAATTGTGTTGTCATGCTGCATTTTTATTGTTGTCGTAGTTACAATATATATGAAAAGTAGTGCTTAATTGAAGTTGGCTTTAGTCTTGCCTGTTGCTACCGCTACGGTTGAAAGATGTTTTTTTTAATGAAGCTCATTAAAACTGATTTGCAAAATCGGATGGGTGATGATTATTTTAACAGCGTTTTAACTTGTGTGCTATAGAGAAAGAAAAACTTATTAATATTAAAAATGAGGGTGCATGTAAGTGTTATTTTGCTAAGGGAGATCGTAGAATCACTAACTAAAAGGTAATATGTTCATTTATTTATCGTTTTAATGAAATCTTCATTTTAATTCACGTTTTAACTCTATTATATTACGGTTCAAAAAAATTTGTGCACCCGGTCATATTTCTTTCTGGCTCCGTCCCTGGAAATGGTTGTTGTGAGACTTCTATAACTAAAGGTCTCACGTATTACTCTGCTACACTCAACACTTTTCGAAACCACACAGATGTGTGGTCCATGAATAAATGTGGCTTAGCTTTTCTTGGTGAGGGAAACACTTTTCAATTTGGTGGCGCCAGTGATTTAGCAAATGCTGCAGACTTATTTCAGAGGGTAAAATCCAGTGTCCTTGTTGTGATGGATTGGGTAATTGGACATGATAGAAATTGCTCTCAGGCTACTGAATGCAAAGTGAACAGTGAGTGCCATGATGCAGTTGGTGGTGGATATCATTGTCGCTGCAACCAAGGTTACGAGGGTAACCCTTATCTTGATCAAGGCTGCCAAGGTCAGCATCTAACTTTAATCAATATCATTGGTTGTTTTTAACAAATATAATAGTACAATGACCAAATATGCAAGTAGCTTGGTTACCCATCGACTCAAACAAAAGAAATAAATAAATAACTTCTAGTCATTGCAAGTACTACTTAAACTAATCAAAGACTTAAGCATGGTAATAACCACATTGGATACAATTAAATATTTTATTTTTAAGCGAGTCTACTGATAACTATCATTTGGTTTTCGTTTTCTATATGTAATGTACACAAATTAGATGTTTCAAAATAACCTATTAATTTGCTTTTTTGGTGTAATATTTATTTTTGCTAGACATCAACGAGTGAGACGACAAAATCCGCATTAGTTGTTACGGGAATTGCATTAATACACAAGGAAGTTACGATTGCACATGCCAGCCAGGATACACCGGTAATGCTAAAATACTAGATGGATGTCAACCTGTTGCTAAAGGTTCACAATTTCCAGTTATGATATTCACATTAGGTAACTCATCATTTAGTAAAGTAACCATATGTATATATATATATATATATATATATATATGTGATTTTTTTTAAACAACCAATTTCAATATAACAAGTGTATAAATATAATTGCTATTAGTTGAATAAAGTTTCCTTTTATTTCCCATATAGCTCTAGCAGTTGGCTTGCTAGCAACATTATCTGGAGTGGCCGGGATTTTCTTTGGTGTAAGGAAGAGGAAACTAATCAAGTTACGAGAAAAGTTCTTAGAGCAAAACGGGGGAGTATTTTTGAAACAAAAGCTAAATGCACCAGGTACTACCGAGGCGGTGACTATGTTTAGTTCTGAACAGCTTCGAAAAGCAACTGACAATTACTCTAAGGAACGGATTATTGGGAGTGGCGGTTATGGGGTAGTGTATAAAGGAATTTTGTCAGATGAATCCATTGTTGCAGTAAAGAAGTCTAAACTTGTGGATGGGACCCAAACAGAACAATTCATTAATGAAGTATTGATACTTACATAAGTCATCCATCGAAATGTGGTAAAACTTTTAGGCTGTTGTTTGGAAGAGGAGGTCCCCGTATTAGTTTACGAGTTCATATCCAATAACACGCTTTTCTATCACATTCATCAAAGATCATGTGGAATTAGTTGGTTATCATGGGAGAATCGGTTGAGAGTTGCTTCTGAAGCTGCAGGTGCACTTGGATACCTTCATTCACAAGCCACTATGCCTATCATACATAGAGACGTCAAATCTACCAACATCTTACTAGATGATAACTACACTACAAAAATTTCAGATTTTGGTGCATCAATGTTAGTACCTGATGCGTAGGAATCGCAACAGGCTTTACCTCTCGAGGGATCTCGAGAAGCTTACAACCCCCACCAGGCAGTGTACCTGATCGTTGTAGTATAGTATAGTGACAAGTACCGGGGAATTGATCGTTCAGCTTAGGAATAGTGTCGCTAGGATTAGAAAACCTAATTACTAGTTCTAAAGGTGAGGGATGATTATTTTTGTGTTTTTATATTTTTATAAAAGCAAGTAAAATCTCGGGTTTTGGAAGAGTGGGCGGAATTAGTTGCTAGTCAACTAACCCAAAACTAATATGTAATCAAAATAAAATACTAAAAATGAAATTAAACTAAATTATACTAAGGTTGTGAGCAGTAATTGGAGAAATTGTGTTTACTTAGACTTCACTACTCCCTAGATATCTTTTACACGTTAATTGCTTGTTATAATTGTATGGATGACGGATTGTATTCCTTAATACCATTCGTGGGGTGGCATACATAACTCCCCAACTCTATGAGCTCTTATCTCCTCCTACACCATGACCCAGCACAACTATAGGGATTGTCAACAGTGGCTCATGTATTAAATACAACGAATAAAGACCTAGTACGCCTCGGTTCATGTTTCTTAAGACGTTAAAGCATGTTACCATTTGGAGATCTGCCAGTTTTCTTAAGCCTAACATATAAAATTATTCATCCAAGACAAGAATAAACAAGTAATCAACACATAATCAACATCTAGGTTTCATTAGATCTAAGCAAACACAAAAGAGATCTAGCCTAGCATAATGGAATTGAGACAAGAACAAGATATAGACAACCAACACATAGACATATTGATTGAATTAGAAGTACACTTATCTCAATTACAATGCAAGGTATCAAGGGTTTGAAACCCTTGAAAAACCTGTAAAAGATGCACCAAATTCGTCTTTAGGGTTTCACCAAAACTTCTCTCTTTTTTTACGAAAAAACTAGAAAACTATATATAGGAAAACCGAGGTGACGGCGTCAAGAGTAAGGGTGTGACGCCGTCATCTCGCCGCCAAATACTTCCTCGGACGGCCTTGATCTACTTATGACGGCCTATGTGACGCCGTCAGCAACCACGGTATTTTATTCTTTGGGTCTTGACGCCGTCAAGAGCAATCTGTGACGCCTTCAAGCACTGTTCCAGCATAGAAATTTGAGACTTTGCCGTTTTCTTCACTTTTATGCTCAAAAAACGTCCAAAATAGCTTCTTTTCCAGAATTCACTCTCCAAGTACCTAAAATCACAAAAGGAACGATTTAGGGCAATATTTGATCAAATAAAGTCGGATTCGGGCTTAAATGACCCCCTAAAAACGGATCATTTTTCGCCTCATCAGTACCATTAGATCACGATCAAGTCACTACTCTTGTTCAAGGCACTCTATGTTACCTTGATCCCGAATACTTCCACACAAGCCAGCTAACCGACAAGAGTGATGTATATAGCTTTGGAGTTGTTCTTGCGGAACTCATAACCGGGCAAAAACCCCTTTGTGCAGATAGATCCAATGAAGAAAAGAATTTAGCAACATACTTTGTCAAGGCGATGAAAGAAAACTGCCTATTTGAAATTGTGGAATCACGAGTCCTACGTGAAGGAACTCTTGAGCAGTTACAAGCGGTAGCTGATTTGATAAAGAGATGCGTTAATTTACATGGGAATGACAGACCTAGTATGAAAGAGGTGGAAATGGAGTTAGAAGGATTAAAGAAGCTCAAAACACATCCGTGGAGTCAACATCAAACAAATGAAGAAACTAGAAGCTTGATCCTAGAAGTTGAGCAATCTGATCTTTATGATGTCCCGTTAATCCCATATAGTAGTAATGAATGGGAATCCTACTCGGGTACTAGTACAAAAATGACGTTTCAAGAAAGCAAACCACGCTAAATTTATTTGTTTTATAATTGTTGTAGTGTTCTCTATGTACTCCTTAGAGTAAGTTTTATAACTGTTTTTGTATGTTTTTCGTGACCTCAAAACTGGCTAGGTAGTAACTAGCTATTAGTTTGAGTGGCTTTTTTCATGTTTACGTTGTAAGTTATTTAGCTTGTTTCCCCACAAATTTAAAAGGACCTGGGGAATCAATAAACTTGTATGTTGATTAATGAATGAGAATGGTGGATCAGATTAAAGGCTCTAATACCATGAAAGACTCAAAAGGTTGCCTTCTCATTCATTAATCAACCGTATATATACACAAAGAGTCCAAGGAGTCCTATGACTAACTGATAACTACCCATGAGAATTTTATGGGATAAATATACAACCCGTGATTTACATACTAATTGATAAATACAAATATATTGTTGAAGTATATCTAATATTGATTAATGAATTAGAAGGCAACCTTTTGAGTCTTTCACTTTTAAACCAAGCCTTAAACTCAAACTGACCATCCAAACACACCCAAATCATCCTTGCCCATATCATCAAATCCACATTATCTTCAGAAACATTCATTTTAAACAGACTCGTTGGTACATACACCAAACTGGCCACATTAATGCATACAAATTGTTCGACAGTGGAAAGTAGTTTTAGCAACTTTAACGAATGTGGGTCGGTTAGATGAGGGAAGAAAGGTTTTTGGGCACATGGGTATGACTGATCAATGCCCGTGGAATAATATGGTGTCGGGTTTTGGGTTGTATGATAGGTTTGAGGACTCGGATGAGTTTTTATAGTACGTATGCAGCGCGAAGGGCTTGTCTTTAATGAGTATTTGTATATGGGAGTGTGCTTAAGTCGTGTACGGATTTGAGAGATGGGATAGGTGTGCAGGTGCATGGGTCCGTTGTGAAGAGTCCGTGTGAAGGAAATGTTTATATGGGGAGTGTGCTAATTAATATGTACTTTAAATGTGGGAATGTGGGGTGTACGCAGAAGGTTTTTTACGGGATGAGGTGTAGGAATGTGGTGACGTGGAATAGTTTGATTACGTATTATGGGCAGAATGGTCCGCCAAGTGAAGCTATTGATGAATTTTAAAAGATGATGAATGTCGTGATTTATTGAACCAAATGAGGTTATTCTAGCCAGTGTGATAATTGTGTGTGCAACCTTGTCAAATTTCAATTTAGGACGAGAACTACATAATCGAGTTTAGGAAGTTAAAGGGATGATCTTGTCATTAGCAACGTGTTTGATATGTATGCTAAATGTAGTAAAATATCAGAAGCAAGATGGATTTTTAATACAATGCCAGTTAGAAATATTGTCACTGAAACTTCAATTATTAGTGGTTATGCAAAGTTTGCTAATGTTGAAATCGAACGTTCGATATTTGCTGCTATGTCGGATAAGAATATAGTGTCATGGTTGGGAAACGAAAAACCCTAAAAAACCGATTCTCTCTGGTGACTTTGGCGACACCCTAAAATCCCTAACACTTTGATCGATCCTTCCTCTACCACTTGAACTCTTGCGTTTCTTGCATCATTCTGATCTTCCTTGATTGTCTGGTGCATAGAAATCATCTGTTTTTGTGGCTTAGCTATCGAAGTTTAGGGTTTTTAGTCGATTTTTCTTATTCAAACCGATCTAAGGGTTGATTCGATTCTGATCTATTCTATTGTCCTTAAGCCGGTTACTATCCATCTCATCCTCTTTTCAATCGATTATAATACTAATTATTGGTTGGATGAATATGGATGTTGGTTAGTTTTTGTGTGATTCATGTGAAAACCCTAAGCGATTAGGGTTTTATCTTTTCTGCTCTGGTTTTGCTTGGTGCTGGTTATTCTTGTTCGTATGTTTGGTTTGTTCAACTGGTTGTGAGAGATGAATAGGGGTTTTCTGAGTTATAAGAGTGCTAATAAGTATACGGCTACTAGGAAGGGTGGGGAGGGTGAGAGTACTGATCTGAATAAGGGTGCTGATGTGATGTTGAAGGCTGATTCCTTGGATTCAGGTGAAGTGGGTGACACTGACATGATGAAAAAGGGTAGTGATTCAGCTGATGTTGTTGATTGTGATGTACGTGAACATGTGCCTGAACAAGTGAAGCCGGTTTCACTTGATGCGTATGCTAATGTTACAATGGATGATGGGGAGCAGCCTCATTTTACAAATGATTCCAATTCGGCTTCACAAGGCTCTCAACAGCCTATTGTGGAACAATTGATTGCTAATGCGAATAAGAATTTTGATGAAGCTATGAATAATATTCAATGTGAGATTGTTGCTAATAAGGTTTCCTCTTCTAGTGGTATTGGGCAAACTTCTAATTCGACAGCTTCTAGTTCTGATGCTTCTAAGGATGCTAATACTAGTGGTACAGGAGTGAAGTCGGTTTCTTACGCGGGTGCTACTTCTAATGAACCTCTGAAACACGTGTCTAATTTTCGGAGGTTGGAATGTAGCAAAAAGAATGATGATGTTGACCTTTCAGTTCCATTGAAAGTAGTGGAAGAGGTAAACACGAGGTTTGAGAATACTCTCTATGGTTATTTCCTTGGCCAACGCCTTGCTTTTCCTGTTGTTGATTACTATGTCCGCAATGCATGGGCTAAGTTTGGTGTTCAAAAGGTAATGATGAATGCAAAGGGTTTCTTCTTCTTTAAGTTCAATTCGAAGAAAGGTGTTGATGATGTGCTTGAAAACGGTCCTTGGTTGATCAGAAATGTTCCTATTATTCTTAAACCATGGACTTTGAACACTAATATACTTCAAGAGGATCTGACTAACATCCCTGTTTGGGTGAAATTCCATGATATTCCCCTTGCTATGTTTTCTGATGATGGCCTCAGTCTTCTTGCCACATTGATTGGTACGCCCAAAAGGTTAGATGCTTTTACAAGCCAAATGTGCAAGGAATCATGGGGCCGTAGTAGTTTTGCTAGATGCATGATAGAAGTGAAGTCGGATGAGGTGCTGCGGGACAGCCTCACTGTTGAGATACCGTTACTTGATGGTTCGAGTTCGACTATTGAGAAGATAAGGGTTGAATATGAGTGGCAACCACCTCGTTGTGACAAGTGTAAGATATTTGGTCATACTCTGACTAACTGTCCTAAGGTTGTTATACCTCCTGTTCAGCCTACTAAGCCTGTTGATGATAGTTTCAAGACTGTCAATAACAGGAAGAAAGGAAAACAAGGTGGTTCTACAATTTCGGGTAAAGGAGGGTTTACTAAACCTGTTGTGGGTAAGCAGTTTCAGTATCAACCCAAAAAGACTCCTCCTGAACCCAAGAATGTTGGTGGCAATAAGAAGAAGACTCCTGATGTGGCTAGTTATAGTAGAACAACGATCTCTACATCTAACCAGTTTGATGCTCTTAATATAGATGATACGGATACGCTTGGTATACCTACTTATGACACCAACATGGATGTGGATGTTGGTTGTACAATAGAAGTTAATGAGGATGAGTCGGTTAAGACTGGCACTATATCACAAGAACCGCTTGTGAGTGATTTAATGGGAACTAAGGAGGTTGGTTCTACTCCTATAGTTGAGAAAATTAGTAAGCTTGAAAAGCTTCTTATCGATGGGAAAGCTACCCTTGTGGATGATGAAGGTTTTTCTATTCCGTCTGCCTCTGTCACTAAGAGGGCTAACACATTCTCTAAGGTGGGTGATGTTGTGGTTACTGATAGTGATGAGGAGGAGGTTCTTAACACGTTTGACGAATCAGCAAATCTTTTTGGTGGAGGTCATGAGCGTGAAGATGAGTTGGATGACTATGATGATTACTCGAAGCAAATTTATGATCTTCCAGGGGAATTGGATGCTCTTAATGCCATTTATGGCTTTAATCTCAAGGTCGTAGGAAGTAGTTTATATTTTTGTCCGAGTCTTTAAATGGTTTTGTTTTCTTGTCTAGAAAATAGGAAGTATCCTGTTATGTAAGTCTTTTGCCTATGTAACGGGCTGAGATATGGGAATCACTCATATCCATTGTACTTAAATGTTTTTTGGAGTAATATATTTACCGGGTCGTTGACCTTTTACCCAAAAAGAATATAGTGTCATGGAACGCACTAATAGCTCACAGAATGGAGACAATGAAACCTCGCTGAAACTTTTTCTCAAACTAAAACAAGACAACGTCTTTCCTGCACATTACACTTTTGGGAATCTTATTGGTGCAAGTTCCAGCCTCACTGATTTGAGATTAGGACAACAAGCTCATTACCATGTCGTAAAAAAATGGGTTCATATTTGAACGTTGGCCTGAAAGTGACATCTCTGTAGGGAATTCGCTTATAGATATGTATGTCAAATTTGGGTCCGTAGAAGATGGAAAACTAGTATTTAGAAAGATGGTTCAAAAAGATTTGGTATCATGGAGTGCAATCATAGTTGGGTTTGCTCAAAACGGTCACGGAGTTGAAACCATTGATTTTTTTAGAGAAATATTTGCTTGTGGTGAAAAACCAGATCATGTAACAATAATCGGGTTAGTGTCTGCTAGTACCCATGGAGGTTTAGTTGATGAGGGTCGTTGTTATTTTTACTAAATGAGTAAAGAATATGGAGTAGAACCAATGTCAGATCATTACGCATGTATTTGTGATCTTCTTGGGCGATATGGCTATCTTGATGGAGCCAAGAACATGGTAACATCGAGTTAGGAAAGTATGTAGCAGAAAAGCTTACAGAAATAGACGGAAATAGTTCTTGTCCATATTTTTTGCTTTCAAATAATATGTAAGCCCACTAGAGGAGATGGAGTGATGCGAAACGAGTCAGAAAGGCAATGAAGCAACGAGGCTTTGTTAAACAAGAAGGAAATTTATTCAACCTTGTGAAATTTGTTCAAAGTAATGAAGTTGTTCGGATATGTTCCAATTGCTCGTGATTTGGAGTCAAGTGAAGAAGTGAGTTCGGATTTAAACACATTAGAACCCGATCAAGAACTCGAAGTTATTTTGCTATCCGTATTATACGTCATCAGAAACATTTTTGAAACACTGTAGGTTATTTTGGCTGTAAACTAAACGTTATTTATGTAGCACCAGCTGTATACACTTATTTGGTGTACAACATACACGAGTTAATCAAATAGGCTAGTTAATATAGTGTGTTTTAGGAACTGCATCCAGTATTAATGTGAATCAGTCAATAAACAAAACACTAATAGTTGGTCATTATATTGGTCTGGTCTAACTCATTAACAATAGGGTTGCTTTGTTTTACATCCTTAGTAGTTGTTTTGAAGGTTCAAATCACTAAACCTTGCTAATAGACGAATAACGGCTAGAGCATCGGTCTTGCATTACTTTCAGAGAGTCTAGAGTACCAAAATGCCAAAACTTAAGACTTTTTGGGCCCAAGTGGTCCTGACTGTTTTTGGGCTTTTTATTAAACAATTTTTTTCTAAAAAAAGTTTTCATGTTCATTCGTTGAACAGTTATTCAGACTAAGTCGTGTTATAACTTAATATGTGCATATTTTTAAGTAAAGAAAACCATAAAAATATGTTTATTGGTTGTTAACAAGTTTAACAAGGTCACTGACTTCCATAAACGAGTTTAACAAGTAACTATTATACCATCATGATATTTTTATTTTCATTTAATTTTATCAACTACTTTCTAATGTAGTAAAATCTTCACAAAAAGGTATCTTTAATGCTTTCGTCTATAAAAAAGTGAACTACTCTTCTTACTCACACAACAAAGTACAAATAACAAGCTGGTCTTGCGTACATTGACAGCAACACAAACGACTATATTAAGACTAAACTAACTAACTAACAAATTGCATCAGAACTATATATAAATTCCACTAATAGTTCTCAAAGTATAAAGCTACGTAGAATATTCAAGTTCGCTAGCATCTAAAATCAGAGACGTATTTAAGGGGGGTTTCGGGGAACCTTACGAATTTTTGCACCGTAGTGTAATTTTTTGATAAAAATCTTGATTTTTACGAAAGGTACATTATCATTTTCCGTCACTTATTTTGTTTAGTACATTGTATGACTTGTTTTGAGAACTGCTCTTTTGTATGAGTTATGATATATGTATATGTATATATCAAGGTTAAATATATGTTTATAAATATGTGTGATTACCATTGTCTGTAATTGGGGGGTGGAAACGAGTCGAATTTTTGTTGAGTAACTCGAGCTTGAAATCGACTCGCTTGATTGAGTCGAGCTTTATCGAGTCCCGAGTTCAAGTTCAAGCCAATAAAATGAGCTCGAATGTTTATCGAGCTGAGCCCGAACTTATATAGGCTCAACTCGAGTTATTGGTGTTTTTGTGCACACAGAATTACGTCAAAAAAAAAAAAATTAAAAAGAATTAAAACTAACGCATGGATCTAAGGTTTTCATTGATAAATAAGCTTTAAGCATGTAATGTATCTTAAACGGTCCTAATTTACAATGAGTCAAATGTAGCCTTACGGGCTTTGTATTACGTATTTAGACACATATTGATCGTTTGTAGTTTTGTACCTTCAATAATAAACGTTTATCCTCTACATTTAATCTTTGTCAGTCGGTTATATGTATCATAAATTATATATATTTTTGTTTCTTAAACGTAGCTTTTAAGTTTATGTTTTGCAAAACACATTTTAATATTTGACATCTTGGTTTGGTAGTTAGCATGTTATTTATGGTCCCACTTGACAAGTTTCTAATTTTTATTCATTTTGTTGATGGATACTCCATTGTAAGGGTGGAAATTTAGTTTCTTTAATTAAGACAATTACAAGAATAATAAAATAATGTTCTATTAGAATACCAAGTCTACCTGACTACCTTCATATTGAATATAAATAACATTGGTCAGAACCTCAAACATGAATGCATACGTAAAAAGGAGAAAAAAAAATGCAATTTTGTTAGAATACCAAGTCTACCTTCAATATTCTATACTACATGTTAATTCACTAAAAATGTGTGCAAGTCGAAGTCATCCGTTGAGGTAACTAGTTCACCAATAAGGAATGACGAACTGATCAACTTACATTAAAAAGACATCTTACGAAAATCACCCTCAAAAATTATTTTACCGGGTAACCCTTTTACTCAAGAAAAGATAAATTAAAAAAATTAAAAAAAAAAAGGAAAGAAATTATCCCTCTTCCATTTGATACGGCAAATATAGAATTCGTTTGGGACCGATGAGAAAAATACTTGATGTAATTGTCGATCAAGGCTTTTGAGGGTCTTCTCTAGAAGACTACATCACAAACTGTCCAGTATCTAGAAAAATCTACTCTGTATTGCTTTAAACTAAACGAGAGCCACCGGTTAGATGAAATACAAAAAATAAATTTTGAATGCAAACAAGATAATGTTCCTATTAACCACAAGGGGTGATCCAGCAGTAAGAATACCAGCCTTTCAAAGAGGAGCTCAAGGGTTCGAATCCAACGGGGAGAAAATTAATCCCCTTGTGGCCACGGAGGTTCACATGCACCGACTCCGGGCTATCCAAAAGGATAGTCACCATGGGATTAGTCGGCTCGCAATGTCGAGTCGGAAACCCATGTTATATATATATATATATATATATATATATATATATATATATATATATATATATATATATATATATATATATATATATATATATAGGGGGGCTTTATTTTCAGAACCCTGTTAAGTGTGGGAACTGCGAGAACTCCAGTTTTGCATTAGAAAACATGCATGTTCATATAAAACATGTATGTTTTCTTACATACACATGCCTGCGTATTAAGGTGTATGTACGAAAACATACATGTTTTATATGAACATGCATGTTTTCTAATGCATAATTGGAGTTCTCGCAGTTCCCGCATTTAAAAGGGTTCTAAAAATAAAACCATTTTGCATTGATCTATTGCACTTAACAGGTTTTTATATAAACATGTATTAAGGTGTATGTAAGAAAAACATACATTTTTATATGAACATGCATGTTTTCTAATGCAAAATTGGAGTTCTCGCAGTTCCCGCACTTAACAGGGTTCTGAAAATAAAGATACACTATATATATATATATATATATATATATATATATATATATATATATATATATATATATATATATATATATATATATATATATAAAGTAATAATGTTCCTATGATAGATATTCGTTTGGTGTTTTTCTCATGACTGTTTAATAAATAAAAACAATGTTATGTTTGGTGTTTTTCTCATGACTGTTGAGAGTCTTCTCTAGAGGACAAGATAATAACTAAAACTTGGCCTAACACAAGCTAGCTCAGTCAATACAAAACTGGTTACATTTTAATTCTAGAAGAGATAAAGTGAATAAGTTATTGAGTAAATATCTTTTTCTTTCTAAAGTATTACAAAAGCATGTTTCATCTCCTATATGTATGAAGTTAGACTTGGAACTCCTCAAAATACTACTACATCACCTAGAAATCCCAAATGACAGATATGAAATTCGTTGTTATAATTTGGGCAGTATTTCAAATGTTTTCGTTTACAACTTCTGATACAAATTCCACCACTGAATCCCACACCCTCATAAACTCTACCAACCTTGCTAAGCCAGTCTGCAACAATCGATGCGGGGATTTAATTGTTCCCTACCCTTTCGGTATCGGAGACAACTCAGAGTGTTATATAAATGAGGGATTTCGCATACGCTGCAACACTTCTGTAAACCCTTCAAAGGCCTCTATTTATGAATCAGATTACAACTCGATAAAACTTATATCTGATTCCACCTTTTCAAAAGTTAACAAGTTCACAGTTATAGGTTTTTATGATTTTGCTTAGATGACCTCAATAAGAAAGTCTAGGAACGTGTCTATAGGTTTGTATGGTCTTTTGTGCGACCCCAGAGGAGGTTGTTGGTGATGAGTGTACAGGAAATGGTTGTTGTCAATCATCCATACCCCTACACTTAATCTCTTATAGAACTCGGATCCGTTCCTTGTCGGATTCAAGCGATAATGTGAGCTATATTAGGTCGTTTGATCCATGCTCATATGCCTTTGTTGGAGAGGAGAATGTATTTAAGTTCAATGGTTTGTCTGATTTAAACGATACTTCCTTTGTAGAGAGGATTGAAGCTACAGTGCCAATAGTGCTCGAATGGGCTATTGGAAATCTATGTTGCCCTGAATTTGAAGCAACCAATGGTTTTGCCTGCCAATCGAATAGTAAATGTGTTAGCTCTACTAGGGAAAGTGGTGGCTACCGTTGCGAATGTAAAGAAGGCTATGAAGGAAATCCATATCTGTCTCCTGGCTGCCAAGGTACAATGATACATAGGTTTACATATGTGATATGTCATTGCATTACCCAAATTTCTTTTAATTACAAGATTCTCACAGCTCTGATATAACTGGTGTATCTTTCACTTAGCTTTAAACTAATTACAATATAATTATAGGGGGCCATTCATGTGAGAAATCTAATTTTTGTGAGAACGCGAGAACTAATCCTAGCCACTCATTTTATCCTCCTTAAACTTTGATCTAATGGCTATAATTAGCTAATTATTTTTTTTGAAAAACTTTGATCTAATGTAATTTTCATGTTCGTAGGTATTTTATTTCTATAAAACTCGCGTTTTATTTCGTACGCTAACGTAACTTTAATTCAAACGAACGCGTTTTTAGACTTAGCTTACGTTTTTAGTATATCTGATCATCAGTAATTGTTTATATAGTGTTTCTAAGCTATTTTCATTCCTCATATCGTAGTGTAATCATAATAACCAAAATCCTTACCTTTCTGTCCAAATTCACCCGATCACAAACCCGTTTTTGATTACCATCCACACCTCGCCGGGACATAACGACCCGGGGAAACTCTATATTCCGCGGAGATTTGGTCTGAGACGTTTGACTTGGTTGACCATTAACCTGGTCAATTTAGGTTGACAGTTCAGGGCCAATCAAATTTTGGCGCCGCTGCCGGGGAGGTTGTGCGCGTATTCTAAACGGTTTTACAGATTAGTGAATCTGGATATACACTCATTGTATATTTACCATCCTTTGTTCATATTTTCATAAAAACAAAACAGTTCCCGAAAACTTTTTAAAATTAGTTTTCAACGAACACAAAAACACAAAAAGATTTTCTTTCTTATAAAATGTTTATCAAAAATCCCAAAAATATCCATCTTTACCCTCCTACCTTTTTTATTCTTCATCCCTTTACCCTCTATCCTTTTTATTCTAACTTCTTCCACTTGTCCTGTAATTGATTCTAATGGCATTTCTCGATGACGATTTTTTGAACAAAGGGCCTTTAAAAGCAAAGTTGAAAAACTTATGGCCTTGTCAAAAATGTCGAGATGTCGTGTTGATTATGATGGACCTTCGATTCCTATTCCCTCTCCGGTGAGGGAAATGGATCAAGAAACCGAGGTGACAAAGGACCCTGTACTTCCCTCTGACGATGGAAGTGCTAAATACGTCCAACCTACGGTTGTCCAAAAACCTAAGCTCACAATTGCTCCTAAATCATCAAGAATTGATCCTAACCTTTCACGGTTTACGGTTAAAAGTTTGTCAAGCAAACGTACAAAGCCTAGGGCAGTGACTGAAAAGAATGACTTACCTAATCTTCATATTTATCAAGAACCAAAACCCGAGACCATAACGGAAGTGGTGGAAATTCCTAGCTCTAAGAGCACACCACTTGTCCCACCTCCGGATTTTATTCCTTGTGTTGGTTGTGGTGAGCCACTTTTTGGTTTACCATGTCGTTGGTGTACATGTGTGCAATGTGGTAATGATATTCGAGACGGTAGTTGTTTGTTTTGTGGTTCGAGGAATTCATTTGCTTATGATCCTAATCAGAACTCATTCAACAAATCTTCAAATTTTTCCAATTACCCATCACATTCATACGAGCAAGAATCATATTACCCAAATCACAATGATGCTTCGTATCATAATATACCAAACATTTCTTGTGAGTATTGTGGAGGACCTCACCAAGGTTTTGATTTTCAAAATAGTCAATTTTGGTTACGACCAATATCCATACAACTCACCAAACCAGACTCAACAGTTTAACTGTTGTGAGTACTGTGGTGGCCCACACTACAGTTCTGATTGTCAATCGGGCAACACGCTTTTCTATGAGCAGTTTCCTGATAACAATTATGACTCTAGCGCATACGACTCACAGCCACATCAGTTTTACTGTTGTGAATACTGTGGAGGTCTTCACTTTAGCTCGGATTGTCAAACAGGGAATCCATTTCCTTGCAACAATTACGACTATTCAATTCAAGACCAACCTCCACAGTACCAAATGATCCAAGCAACTCCTCATGATACCGAGCAAGACCTTTTACTAGAGGCTCGTAAAATTTTGCAAAAACTTAAGGAGGAGTTTGCCACTACATCGTTTCAAGATTCTCGTGAGAAATCAATGGCAGAATTACTTGCTGAAGAACGAGATGCTAGAAACGAAATGAGCATGGAATAATTACTTGCTGAGCAAAGAGCGGCTAAAATACGTGCCAATCTTCGCTATACTGCTCTTTATGATGACGATGATGACAGTGATGATGATGAAGATAACATTGTCATTATTCAAAAAGATTCATCAGATTCATCAGTTGTAATTCCTTCCATTGAAAATCAGGGAGAAAATAATGTGACAAAGTCACTAGCCGTTGATCAAATGGAACTTGAAAATTCCATAACTGCTAGTACTTCTAAACTCCCTCAGTCTATTGATATCACACCCGAAGTTCACACTCACTCTCTAAATATGGGGGATGAGCATCTTAGCACTGTTCCTCAAAAGGAATCGGACGAATTCATAAAGTCTAGTGTTGAGAACCTTGTCCCAATCCCAGGAGAGTCACAGGGAACTTTTGATCATGTGTGTGATTTACCTTCTCACCCTGAAAATCCAAAATATCATTTTGAGACTTTCTCCAATTTTAATGATGATTGTACATCTTATGGAAAAGTTGAGTATGAAGAGGCACCACTGCCTCATTCTGATGTTGACCCTCTTATTGAGGAGTTCACGATGAACTTACTCACATCAATCCACTTCCATTGGGAAGTGATGATGGTCTCTGTAACACCCCCAAAAGTCGTTTAATAACAGCGGAAGACTTAACATGTCAGCGGAAGACTTTCGGGGTATTACTTCGAGGATCTTTGTCACAATCATAGAAAATATCACAAAGTGAAGTATTAAAGTTTTATTTTATTTCAAAATACCAAATATCAGTAATACAAAGCATTATTAAGTTAAGAACGTGTTTTATTCTGAAGGAAAATAAGCAGTTTATTATCGTCCTTGTCATGCTTTTGCCCACTCCGTGCCATCCAGATCCATCTTGTTTAGTTACCTGAGATAAACATGCTAAAGTCAACATAAAGTTGAGTGATATTCATAGGTTTGAGTTTAAGAGTTTAACCACAAGTTACGAATGTATTGTAATCACATACAATCAATATGTTAAAATAATTCAATGTTCCTGTTATTGCCTTAAGCTCATGATACTCAACGATTAACAGCCAATCATAAATATGAATTATGATGGTAAGTAATAGGCCCCCAAAGATAGGTATTTGTCAATAACCTATTTATAAGAACAATAAAGTGCGCCTGGTGTTTTCTCCAACAGCCAAACGAGGATTGTTAATCACTAATAGTACTATCCACAATTATTTACGTTCACCCTTCAGGTGATTAAGGTTCATGATAGAGGGACTTCTGACAATAGTAACTTAAGCAAATAACATTGGCCTGACGGTATTTCAATACCCGGTATAAAAGACTTGTGATCGAGTTTTAAGCATGTATCTCCCCACGGAAAAAAATAGTTAAAGAGTGGGCTATGAAATCACCTTAGTAGTATAGTGGTATCGTAGTCTCAATAAGGCAAGGAAACAGCTTCACACAATACAACCTAAAAGATAATGTAAGTTTCAGTTAATAGTCTAAATCTGGTTTTATCGCGAATACTTGTTATTTAGTTACGAGTAAATCTCGTGTTTGTTTAAGTGCTTAAAAAAAATGTTATATATAATTATATCTCGTAAGTAAAAATATCGATGATTGATATAAAGTTAGTTTTTATAACAGAAATAAACGTATCGTTTTACAAGAAATAAATGACGTATTGTTATATCGTTTAAATTTGATTATCGTTATATGTGTTTTATTCGTATTATATATATATATATAATAAGTTACGTTTTATTATTTATCGTTTTAACATATATTCAAATATATATAAGTAAAATATATATAAAGTTTTTATTAAAATCAATATTACCATTCAATCCTTCATGTTTCTCAAATTTACACTTTTTACCCTTAACGGAAAATATTTGCGTCGTTAGTCCAAAAATTATATATTTACATTTTTGGTCCAAATATCAAATATTTACATTTATTATCTCTAAGTTTCAGTATTTACAGTTTATATCCTTAAAAAAATTAGTTTTTATACTTTTCACTAAAGTTTACCAATTTGTCAATTTTAGTCCCTAACCTACGAATATTTGCAAAAATAGTCCAATCTTTACTAAATTCAAAACTTAACATTTTTATTAGTTCAATAAGCTCAAAACATTTAGAAAAGTTTAGTTTGATAGCTTATTAGCTTATTCTTAGCTTATTTCTTTTCTTGGGCTTAACGATCCAATATTAAGGCCCGTTAATATTTTCCGATCCAATGGGCTTACGAAAGGTTTGGGCCTGAGTTTGGGCTTATTTTAGGATGTTAAAAACACTGGAGTTGGGCTCCCAGGCCCAGTGTATCACATAAGCTTAATGGGCTTAAGATAAGCCCACGTTTTGGCTTATATAGTTTTATAAAAATTTGAGTTTTTGTCGGTACAAAACAGGTCGAGTACAAGGTCCAAATAAATTTATTAGGTCGAATAAAATGTGTCTTGTGATTGTCTAATAAGTTGTTAATGAGGTCGAGTTTTAAAAAGAATATGTCATGTGTCTAAATATTCATTTACGATACTAAAGTGATCGAGCAAACTTCATATGTTGAAACTGCTCAACACTTAGAAAAATTCTAAGTGTTGAGATTTTATTCGAGTTGTCCAAAAGGTCACAAAACATGTCGATTTTTAATAAGAACAAAACGTTTTTAGATTCGAAACTTTTTATATTTTGTTTACTAGTGTACCAAATAATTAGTGTCTCCAAAAATAATAATATGTTACGTTCGTATATTAAGAAATAACGAGGCAAAGTGTTTGTACGAAAATCAATATTGAAACTGTTTTCCAACGCTTAGAAATATTCTAATTGCTTTCCATTTATACGAAAAGGTCAAGTGACATTAGGAACGTGTTATATTTGTTACGTGTATGATAATATTAGTTCAAAATCATTATGTCTCTTAGTTTCTAGCATGGTTAGAATAGAGTACGATAGATAAAATGTATACGTTACGTTTTAGTATAACAAAATAAATGATCAAAGTAAACGTGCAAAATATAATAGAATGAAAAATAGAAAGGATTGAATAGGTTTCGAGTTGGCTTACTTCACCTCGAAAGGTGGGGATAATGGTACGTATGGATCAAGAATGGAGCAATGAGGATCGTGGTTCACTTCTTGGTACACTAGAGATATGAGATGAGCAAAGATTGGCCTCCTTGGATCACTTCTAGTCTTCGCAATCGTTCTAAACCTTCTGTCCCATCTTTAAGTGCTACACGACTTGTAACTTGTATATTTGGTAAGTTTTTGTGTGTGTGATCAATTGAGGTGCATGGGAACTTTTTATATAGTGAGATTATGAAGTGTAGATAGGTACAAGAACGTGTGTTGGCTCGTTTGCATGGGGTGGCACCTCAAACTATGCCCAATCGATCAATAGCCAACAAGGAGAAGGTGTAAGAGAGATATGCTGTTCATTCCTGACATTCCTGTTCATTTGAGTTGGTCTAGAAGTCATTGGGTACATTGGGTGGTGCTAAGGAAGGCTTGTGACATGATTTGGTTTTACATTGTTCATGGTTTTTGTGTTTTACTTTGGCTGAATTTAGAGCAGTAAACGAGTGAGACAAAGAGCAAATTTGGTCATTTATGATTCTTTGCTAGGTAGTTAATGAAGTGGTGCAAAGATATAACTCGGTTGTGTGTCAAAATAAAAAGATACGAGGGGGTTTTGGAGGTGTGTCGTGGCTGGGTGAAACGACCAAAGAGGGTGCGTTTTGGGCTTATAAGCTCTTTGGGCTTGTGTTTGTTTTCGGCCCAGCAGAAGAGAAGAAATAAAGAGGAGTCCGTTTGGTATTAATGCTAGGAAGTGGGGCCCATTTAAGATGTGGGGTCCACATAGAAATTTTAGGGAGTCGGGATAAGTTCAAGTAACGATAGTGAACGATCTCGAGAATTTTCGTAGGTTCCGGAATATATAAATATTGTACGTAAAAGGTGTCGTATAATATATAATTATTAATATATACGTTTAATAATTATCATTACAAACGTTAAAATGTATTCGCGATAATTTAGACTATCTAGGTTTGTGTGCAAGCGATGTCTCTAGGCAAATAATATATCACAATATTCCGTTAGTGATTCAGATAATAAGTCATATAAAAAAAAATTTGTCACACGTAATAATGGGAAATTAAATAGTGCAAGTGTTTACTAACCGTTGGGAAAATTACGAGAGGCTACAGTACATACATCTTACAGTGAATTCCGTCCCGGAATTCGAGTTTAGGAGGGTTGCCAAGGGTGTCTAAGAGAAGAGGTGTGGGTACTTGGTGCGAAACTGGTCCTCGCGTTCCCAAGTATACTCTGGTCCTCGTTTAGAGTCCCATCGAACTTTTATGATAGGGATACGGTTTTGTTTTAGTTGTTTGACTTCTCTATCCATGATTTCTACTGGTTCCTCGGTAAAAACGAGTTTGTCATCAAGTTGTAATTCTTTCAATGGAATGACCAAAGATTCATCGGATAAACACTTCTTGAGATTTGACACATGAAAAGTGTTGTGAATTCGGCTAAGTTCCTCGGGTAGTTCGAGTTTATATGCCATGGGTCCAATTCTTTCTAGGATTTTGAATGGACCGATGTATCTTGGGTTTAATTTTCCCCTCTTTCCGAATCGTATCATTCCTCTCCATGGTGATACTTTTAACATAACTTTATCTCCAATCTGAAATTCCATGGGTTTTCTTTTTAGGTCGGCGTAACTTTTCTGTCGGTCTCTAGCGGTTTGTAAACGTTGTTTGATTTTGATGATTTTCTCGGTTGTCTCATGAACTAGATCCGGTCCTGTGAGTTGTACTTCTCCGACTTCTGCCCAGCAAACGGGCGATCTACACTTTCTACCGTAAAGTGCTTCGAATGGTGCTGCCTTGATACTGGTATGATAACTGTTGTTGTATGAGAATTCTGCCAATGGTAAGTGTTTGTCCCAACCTTTTCCGAAGTCTATAACACAAGCGCGTAGCATATCTTCTAAGGTTTGTATAGTTCTCTCACTTTGACCATCGGTTTGTGGGTGATAGGCTGTGCTCATATCCAGCTTTGTTCCTAAAGCTTTTTGCAATGATTTCCAAAAATGAGACGTGAAACGACTGTCACGATCTGATATAATGGAAATCGGCACTCCATGTCGTGACACAATTTCCTTCAGATATACCTGAGCAAGCGTGTTCATTTCATCAGTTTCTTTGATTGGTAGGAAATGAGCTGACTTGGTGAGACGATCAACGATAACCCATATCGTATCGTAGCCGGTAGGGGTTTTGGGAAGTTTGGTGATGAAGTCCATTGTAATGCGTTCCCATTTCCACATGGGGAGTTCAGGTTGGGTGAGTAATCCGGAGGGTTTCTGGTATTCTGCTTTTACTCTTGAACATGTTAGACATTTACTGACGTACTCAGCGATGTCGGCTTTCATGTTCGGCCACCAATATAGTTTCTTAAGATCTTGGTACATCTTGTCGGAACCTGGGTGAATGGAGTATTTTGACTTGTGAGACTCATGCATGATAAGGTCACGAATACCTCCGAAGAGAGGAATCCAGCTTCTTTCCTTGAAACAAAGCATTCCATTTGACCTTTTTACAAATCCATTTTCGTTTTCTGGCATACCAAAAATCTTTTCAATTGGTCGATTTTCTTTCTTAAGAGCCTCGCTCTGGGCGATAATGATTTGTGTTGGAAGGGGTGAACAAATAGTCATGCCTAACGATCTAACCCTGAGAGGTTTTAGTCTTTCTTTTCGGCTTAGTGCATCTGCTACTACATTAGCCTTTCCTGGGTGATAACGGATTTCACAATCATAATCACTAAGCAATTCTAACCAACGGCGTTGCCTCATGTTTAAATCCTTTTGATCTAGGATGTGTTGAAGACTTTTGTGATCTGTAAACACGATACACTTAGTGCCGTATAGGTAGTGTCTCCACAATTTAAGAGCGAATACTATTGCTCCTAGTTCTAGATCATGGGTTGTGTAATTTTCCTCATGTTTCTTCAGTTGACGTGAGGCATAAGCTATTACCTTATCTCGTTGTATCAAAACTGCACCTAAACCATGGTACGAAGCGTCACAATATAGCACGAAATCTTTGCTTCCTTCTGGCAATGCAGGTATTGGAGCTTCACAGAGCTTTTGTTTTAACAGTTGGAAGGCTGATTCTGCTTCTTGTCCCCAAACGTACTTTTCGTTCTTTTGGGTCAACTTGGTCAATGGTTTTGAGATTTTAGAGAAACCTTCAATAAATCTCCGGTAGTAACCTGCAAGACCTAAAAATTGACGTACTTCTGTGGGAGTTGTAGGTGATGACCATTCTTTAACTGCCTCTATCTTTGCTGGATCTACGTGGATACCTTGACTACTGATTATGTGTCCCAAAAATTGCACCGTGGGAATCCAAAAGTCGCATTTTGAAAATTTTGCGTACAACTTTTCCTTCTTAAGTAACTCTAGGATTGTTCTCAAATGATTGGCATGTTCCTCTTTGTTACGAGAGTAGATCAGAATGTCGTCAATGAATACTATCACGAATTTGTCCAAATATGGCTTGCATACTCGGTTCATTAGGTCCATAAACACAGCGGGTGCGTTCGTTAGACCAAATGGCATTACCTGAAATTCATAGTGTCCATAACGGGTTCTGAAGGCTGTCTTGGGAATATCTTCTTCCCGAACTCTCAATTGATGGTATCCCGACCTTAGATCAATCTTCGAGTATACACTCGATCCTTGTAATTGATCAAACAAATCATCTATTCTAGGTAAAGGATATCGGTTCTTTATAGTGAGTTTGTTTAATTCTCGGTAATCTATGCACATTCGGAATGATCCGTCTTTCTTTTTAACAAATAGAACTGGGGCTCCCCAAGGTGATGAACTTGGTCTAATGAAACCTCTATCGGATAATTCCTTTAGTTGTTCCGATATTTCCTCCATTTCGGAAGGTGCCAACCTGTAAGGTGCTTTTGCTACTGGTGCCGCTCCAGGCACTAGTTCAATTTGGAACTCTACTTGGCGAGTCGGTGGAAGACCGGGTAGATCTTCAGGAAATACTTCGGGGAATTCCTTAACGATAGGTACATCTTTAAGTTGTTTCTTGGTTAACTTATTTTCCGTCACCTGAACTATGAATACACGACATCCTTCGTTCATGTATTTTACCATTCTGAGGCATGAGATGATTCCGTATCGGTTTTTATTCTTGTCGCCATGGATAACGAGGGTTTCATTCTTAAAAGGAATGTGTATGGCTTTCTCGTCACAATGAATCTTAGCATGATGTTTGGATAACCAATCCATTCCGATGATAGCATCAAAACTACCGAGTTGGACAGGCATCAGGTCAATAGGAAAGGATTCTCCTACGAGGGTTAAGGTACAATCTTTTAAAACAGAGTTGGTGCTAATTAAGTTCCCATTGGCCATTTCTATCTCGTAGGTGGTGTTTAACTTAGAAGGGTTAGAGTTAATGAAAGGGGCAAACGTATCTGACACGAAGCTCTTATCTGCTCCAGAATCAAATAATATTCTAGCATTATGATGATTTAATAAGAACGTACCCGTGACAACGTCGGGGTTTTGTGGTTCATTTTCATTTCCCATCACGTATGCTCTTGCTCGTGCAGTGTTCTGACCATTTCCTTTTGGACAGCGGTTCTTGAAGTGTCCGGTTTCTCCGCATGAGTAACATGTTGGTGCTATTGGTTGTAGGTTGCTGCCGGTAGCAGGGGTCCTACAATCTTTTGTGGCATGACCTATCCTTTGGCATTTATGGCATTTCACTGTACAAGCACCATTGTGATGAAGCTTGCATCGGTTGCACCGTGGCTTAATACCTTGATATCCATTGCCATTGGTTGCCGTAAATATCTTAGGAGGTTCTTGTCGTTGGTTCTGTTGTTGACGATGTGGGTTCTTGTTCTGGTTTTGTTGTTGGTTGATCCTGTTGTAGTTGTTGCTGTGGTGATGGTTGTTGTTGCGATGGCCGTTGTGGTAGTGATTGTGGTTTTGGTGGTGGGTGGTTCTCCTGTCATCGAGCTTTCTTTTGAGTTCGTTGCACTTGATTTCGCGGTCTAGGAGTTTTTGTGCTAACTCCATTGCGACTTCTAGTGATGGTGGGTTGGATGCTGTGACGTTTCCTTCAATATTCTGGGGAAGACCTTCAATATACTTTTCCAGAGTTTTCTCTAAATCTGGTACGATAGAAGGACATAATGCCATTAGCTCGTGGAATCTCCTGTTGTAAGCCCTAAGATCGATTCCTTTGACTGCAAGGACATGGAATTCGTCTTCCAGTTTCCTTATTTCAGATCGAGGACAGTACTTCTTTAGGATCTTGGCTTTGAATTCCGTCCAAGAGAGTCGGTACGCTGCTTCTGTACCTAAAGTTTGAGTTGTAGCGGTCCACCATGACAAAGCGTCATCCATTAAGGTTCCTGTGGCAAATGTGACCCTGTTGTTTTCCGAGCATCCACTCCTTTGGAATACCGTTTCGCATCTCTCGAACCAATGGGCAAGTTTTGTTATCCCTTCAGTACCCATGAAGTAAGTTGGCTGACAAGCCATAAAGTCTTTATAGGTACATTGGCGAGGTGCGGGAGCAACATCTCTTGCCGGTTGTGCGTTAGCATTTGCTTGTTCGGCTAAGGCTGCATTGATTCCATTGGTGATTGCTTGTTGGATTTCTTCCGGGGTCATGGTTGCTGCTGAGGTAGTGGTCGTGGTTCTCTTAGGTGCCATATTCCTAAAAATGAGAATATATTTTCAGAATTTTCATAATAACCATCTTGTGTTAGACTATTTAGTAACATCAATAGGTTCAAAGTTATAATAGTGTCACATATATCACGATGCAATATACGATATCATAACACTCATGAAAATAAAGCAAACATAACATCATTGATTAGATTGTCGTTTTACATCACTTATTTATTCTTGTTGACATATCTCTAGGACATTCAAATACAAGTTATTACTGTGATGTAGGTGAGGCTACGTCGACAATCTATGGCATTCTAGGGTTTTCCTTGCTTATCATCAAGACGACGTTCTAGTTCCTGAATTTTGGCGGCCATGGTTTCTATGATTTGGTCTCGGTCTCTCTCCCTAGCTTGTGTTTCTTGTTGTGCACGTCGCAGAGACATGACTTGGGCTCTTGTGGTGTCGAGGGCTTGATCGATGTCACACATGATGTCCTTGTTTACGGTGTTAGCAGAGCAAAGTAATCCGATGAATTCCATAGCTTCACCGAATTGGGTACTTAGTTGTTCAATCATGGTTCCCGTCTCTAGGTGTCCCATCACAAGTTGTTCTATCTCAGCTGACATGACTTCTATTAGTTCATTAGGGATGTTGTTCACCAAGGTGGCTATGGCGTCTAACCTGTCTTCATGTCTTACTAACCTAGCTGCCAAGAGTGGTATGGTATGGTGAATGGGTTCTCCAGTGACTGGAAGGATCTTAGATGCAGCAAATGATGATCTTTCACCAAGTTCTCTGTTGGTGGGGGTACCTTCTTGAGATCTCCAATACTTAAGGATTGGTAGTAGAAATGACCATTTGCGAGCATTGACCCGCTTACGAGCCTTATGGTTGGTTCTTGCATAGTAGTAAGGATCTGAGGAGGTAGGACGAATCTGGTAATTCCTTGGTTGATAAGGTAGAGGAGCACTGGAAGTTTTCACAGGTGGTGGACTGTTGATTGTCACTGGTACAGTAGTAGTCTGCTGATAAAATATACTAGGTAGTATCACTGGTTCTGCAGTCGGAGCAACTTCCTTTTTCCATTTAGTATCATCCCAGATGTCTTTTTCTTCAGCATATGAAAGAGCTTTTCCAGCTGTGGTTGGTTCATAAGGCTGGAATGGAGAAGTTTGCTTACTGCGTCTGATTGGACCAGTTGATGCTTGAGGTGAAGTAAAGGATTGCTGACTTTCCTTATTCTTGTCTGTTGTAGGTGACACAGTCATTGGAGCAAGAGTTGGTTCAATAGGTGTAGAGCTCTCAGTTTCTGAATCCGATAACAACACAATGAAGTTGGGTTTGGAAGACATGGTACTGTAATAATCCCGATTAGTAAACATAGTTATTAGCAAAATCATAGCATGTAAGCATATATCAAGTTATATAAGTAAGAAATAATGAGAAGTAATTTTTCTACCAGATGTTGGATTGTAGGCACGGAGGGCATGAAGTGGTATTTTGTAAAAATGGTCCAGTTAAAGTGTAGTTATAGTCCAATGTTTAAAAAAACATCTGGTTCTCTATAACCGTGGCTCTGAATACCAATCTGTAACACCCCCAAAAGTCGTTTAATAACAGCGGAAGACTTAACATGTCAGCGGAAGACTTTCGGGGTATTACTTCGAGGATCTTTGTCACAATCATAGAAAATATCACAAAGTGAAGTATTAAAGTTTTATTTTATTTCAAAATACCAAATATCAGTAATACAAAGCATTATTAAGTTAAGAACGTGTTTTATTCTGAAGGAAAATAAGCAGTTTATTATCGTCCTTGTCATGCTTTTGCCCACTCCGTGCCATCCAGATCCATCTTGTTTAGTTACCTGAGATAAACATGCTAAAGTCAACATAAAGTTGAGTGATATTCATAGGTTTGAGTTTAAGAGTTTAACCACAAGTTACGAATGTATTGTAATCACATACAATCAATATGTTAAAATAATTCAATGTTCCTGTTATTGCCTTAAGCTCATGATACTCAACGATTAACAGCCAATCATAAATATGAATTATGATGGTAAGTAATAGGCCCCCAAAGATAGGTATTTGTCAATAACCTATTTATAAGAACAATAAAGTGCGCCTGGTGTTTTCTCCAACAGCCAAACGAGGATTGTTAATCACTAATAGTACTATCCACAATTATTTACGTTCACCCTTCAGGTGATTAAGGTTCATGATAGAGGGACTTCTGACAATAGTAACTTAAGCAAATAACATTGGCCTGACGGTATTTCAATACCCGGTATAAAAGACTTGTGATCGAGTTTTAAGCATGTATCTCCCCACGGAAAAAAATAGTTAAAGAGTGGGCTATGAAATCACCTTAGTAGTATAGTGGTATCGTAGTCTCAATAAGGCAAGGAAACAGCTTCACACAATACAACCTAAAAGATAATGTAAGTTTCAGTTAATAGTCTAAATCTGGTTTTATCGCGAATACTTGTTATTTAGTTACGAGTAAATCTCGTGTTTGTTTAAGTGCTTAAAAAAAAATGTTATATATAATTATATCTCGTAAGTAAAAATATCGATGATTGATATAAAGTTAGTTTTTATAACAGAAATAAACGTATCGTTTTACAAGAAATAAATGACGTATTGTTATATCGTTTAAATTTGATTATCGTTATATGTGTTTTATTCGTATTATATATATATATATATAATAAGTTACGTTTTATTATTTATCGTTTTAACATATATTCAAATATATATAAGTAAAATATATATAAAGTTTTTATTAAAATCAATATTACCATTCAATCCTTCATGTTTCTCAAATTTACACTTTTTACCCTTAACGGAAAATATTTGCGTCGTTAGTCCAAAAATTATATATTTACATTTTTGGTCCAAATATCAAATATTTACATTTATTATCTCTAAGTTTCAGTATTTACAGTTTATATCCTTAAAAAAATTAGTTTTTATACTTTTCACTAAAGTTTACCAATTTGTCAATTTTAGTCCCTAACCTACGAATATTTGCAAAAATAGTCCAATCTTTACTAAATTCAAAACTTAACATTTTTATTAGTTCAATAAGCTCAAAACATTTAGAAAAGTTTAGTTTGATAGCTTATTAGCTTATTCTTAGCTTATTTCTTTTCTTGGGCTTAACGATCCAATATTAAGGCCCGTTAATATTTTCCGATCCAATGGGCTTACGAAAGGTTTGGGCCTGAGTTTGGGCTTATTTTAGGATGTTAAAAACACTGGAGTTGGGCTCCCAGGCCCAGTGTATCACATAAGCTTAATGGGCTTAAGATAAGCCCACGTTTTGGCTTATATAGTTTTATAAAAATTTGAGTTTTTGTCGGTACAAAACAGGTCGAGTACAAGGTCCAAATAAATTTATTAGGTCGAATAAAATGTGTCTTGTGATTGTCTAATAAGTTGTTAATGAGGTCGAGTTTTAAAAAGAATATGTCATGTGTCTAAATATTCATTTACGATACTAAAGTGATCGAGCAAACTTCATATGTTGAAACTGCTCAACACTTAGAAAAATTCTAAGTGTTGAGATTTTATTCGAGTTGTCCAAAAGGTCACAAAACATGTCGATTTTTAATAAGAACAAAACGTTTTTAGATTCGAAACTTTTTATATTTTGTTTACTAGTGTACCAAATAATTAGTGTCTCCAAAAATAATAATATGTTACGTTCGTATATTAAGAAATAACGAGGCAAAGTGTTTGTACGAAAATCAATATTGAAACTGTTTTCCAACGCTTAGAAATATTCTAATTGCTTTCCATTTATACGAAAAGGTCAAGTGACATTAGGAACGTGTTATATTTGTTACGTGTATGATAATATTAGTTCAAAATCATTATGTCTCTTAGTTTCTAGCATGGTTAGAATAGAGTACGATAGATAAAATGTATACGTTACGTTTTAGTATAACAAAATAAATGATCAAAGTAAACGTGCAAAATATAATAGAATGAAAAATAGAAAGGATTGAATAGGTTTCGAGTTGGCTTACTTCACCTCAAAAGGTGGGGATAATGGTACGTATGGATCAAGAATGGAGCAATGAGGATCGTGGTTCACTTCTTGGTACACTAGAGATATGAGATGAGCAAAGATTGGCCTCCTTGGATCACTTCTAGTCTTCGCAATCGTTCTAAACCTTCTGTCCCATCTTTAAGTGCTACACGACTTGTAACTTGTATATTTGGTAAGTTTTTGTGTGTGTGATCAATTGAGGTGCATGGGAACTTTTTATATAGTGAGATTATGAAGTGTAGATAGGTACAAGAACGTGTGTTGGCTCGTTTGCATGGGGTGGCACCTCAAACTATGCCCAATCGATCAATAGCCAACAAGGAGAAGGTGTAAGAGAGATATGCTGTTCATTCCTGACATTCCTGTTCATTTGAGTTGGTCTAGAAGTCATTGGGTACATTGGGTGGTGCTAAGGAAGGCTTGTGACATGATTTGGTTTTACATTGTTCATGGTTTTTGTGTTTTACTTTGGCTGAATTTAGAGCAGTAAACGAGTGAGACAAAGAGCAAATTTGGTCATTTATGATTCTTTGCTAGGTAGTTAATGAAGTGGTGCAAAGATATAACTCGGTTGTGTGTCAAAATAAAAAGATACGAGGGGGTTTTGGAGGTGTGTCGTGGCTGGGTGAAACGACCAAAGAGGGTGCGTTTTGGGCTTATAAGCTCTTTGGGCTTGTGTTTGTTTTCGGCCCAGCAGAAGAGAAGAAATAAAGAGGAGTCCGTTTGGTATTAATGCTAGGAAGTGGGGCCCATTTAAGATGTGGGGTCCACATAGAAATTTTAGGGAGTCGGGATAAGTTCAAGTAACGATAGTGAACGATCTCGAGAATTTTCGTAGGTTCCGGAATATATAAATATTGTACGTAAAAGGTGTCGTATAATATATAATTATTAATATATACGTTTAATAATTATCATTACAAACGTTAAAATGTATTCGCGATAATTTAGACTATCTAGGTTTGTGTGCAAGCGATGTCTCTAGGCAAATAATATATCACAATATTCCGTTAGTGATTCAGATAATAAGTCATATAAAAAAAAATTTTGTCACACGTAATAATGGGAAATTAAATAGTGCAAGTGTTTACTAACCGTTGGGAAAATTACGAGAGGCTACAGTCTCCTTGATTTTGAAGCCGATATGGGAGAAACTGAAAATCTTTTAAACTCTAATCCCAACATCGAGCTTAGTACTTCACATGCTGATGAAAATTCTTTATCTTCTGGAGACATCAGTCATGTGGAAGGATTACCTTCTGAGCTAGTTAGCTTAGAAGAAGAGACTGATGAGATTGACACTGAAATCAAGGATGAAGCACTTCGTGCAACATTATTGAATGTCAATCTCCTCATTTCTAAAATCGAGGCTTTCAAAGAGAAACCTATTTCATTTCCTATCCCCATTAAGGATAGTGACATTTTCTCCGATGATCCTATTCCGGAGTTTGAAGCCTTTACTTTTGATCATATGGGAGAGAAAATTAGTGGCAGTACCACTCCTCATTCTCAAATTTCTCTCCCCGAATATGATTCATTCACCTTTGAGGAGTTCTCCGGTGAACTCACTCATATCATGACTCCTCCGGAGTTTGATAGCCCGGGGGAGATGCACTCAATCATGAGGATTTGCAAATTCCCACCCACCCTCCCGGGATATTTTTGAGCTTAACCCTTGAAATCCAAACTCGGGCTAATGAGCCTGCTTTCGAGGAAGAAAATCAAATCATGATTTACATCATGGTTTTCTTCCTTTTCTTCACCTATAAGGTGACTTCTTCTCTTCTTCACTCCTTCGGGAATGAAGATACTATATTTGATCCCGGCATTTTCATGTATCATTATCTTGATCCGGGATTATATCTCATCGGTGTGGAACTTTCACGTGCTTCAAATGTTTGTCCAAACATCTTGAATGAAAGTCCGATTGAGATTGTCTCTTCCACATCATGCTTCCCCAAGGACAAATGAATTCGGGGTCGAGTCAAGCTAGCGACTCGGTAAACAAAAACAGTAGCATGCTTATAGGGTTTTAACCCTAAGTGTGGGGGAGTCACCCATGCTATGATTACAAAAGTGAAAAACAAAATGGTGTTTTCCACGCTTAGCTTGTAATGTTGCCCTTTTATGTTCAAAGAGTCGGCATAATAGCCGGGACTTTGAATATGGAGGAAAATATTCATTCTAAGTGTGGGGGGGGGGGGGGGGGGGGTATTTCGCTATTCTAGCGAATTTTATCACATTTTACTATCTAATACCCCCTTTTGGCCAAAATTTCAAAAATTTAAAAAAAATTTCACTTGTGCTTCAAAATTTTTTGTGGTAATCAGTCCGCCATGTCTAACCGACAAAAAGGATTGGCTAATCCAGGAGCAAACGGCTCTTGGTAAAGATATATCAAATCCGTTTATGGCTTGCAATTTGCCAAAAATTGTATGGTACCTCAACTCGCCATATCCCATAAAGCGAATGAGTTGGCTAGCCCGCAAGATTATGGCTTGTGGTAAAGGCAGTGGAAAATCCATAATTGGTAATCAGCTCACCAAGATGTTGACTATTCCATCAAGAGCTGGCTAGTCCAGAAGCAAACGGCTTTTGGTAAAGACTAATCAAATCCGTTGACAGCTGGTGGTTTGCTCAAAATCACATGGTTATCAAGTGGCCACAGTTCTTACTCGAACTGATACTTTTGGCTACTCCAGAAGTAATGGCTTTTGGTAAAGAGTTTCAAATCCATTAAATTTTCTCAAAAGATTGCTAGGGACTAGCAACAGTTTAGTGTGGGGGATTGATGAGTGTGTAAATACTCATCATTTTTGTCTTATATGAACTGCCAAAACATCCAAAAACACCCAATAATACATCAAAACAGTGAAAATATCCCAGGATTGTGTTTTATATGTTTCAGATGCAAAATGTTTAAAAACAAACGAAAAACGAACAAAGTTTGCATAATTGGCAGTTTCAGTCCCTCAAGTTTCAAAAATTGACAAAACTAGTCCCTGAAAGTTTAAAACGAAAGAAAAGTCAACCCAAGGCATTTAAAAGTCAAATATTATTAAAAACGATCCTTGGGTAAAAAGTTTGAGAAAATTACAATTCTGGTCCCTATACTTTCAAAATTGACAGGAATGACCCCTGAGCAATTATTTTGGATGGAAAAGTTAACATTGGTCCTTGGAATTCATAAATTGCCACTTTCAGTCCCTGGGGGAAAAGTTTGGGAAAATTACAAGTTTGGTCCTCCAAGTTTCAGAGTTTTACAGTTTTGGTCCCTGCGAATAAAATATTGGAAAAATAAAAATTGGACCTTGTACTATTCAACCTTGGAAAGTTTCACCATTGGAATAACTTTGGAGTAGTTGGTAGATTTGGTACCTCCATTTCAGAAAATTACAAAAATTGGTCCTTGTGAATTATTTACTTAAACCATAGGACCCTTTGTATTATTTAAACCAACCAAACACCCTTTTACCCAATCAATAGCCTAACCCCAAACCCTTATACCTCCTCAGCCCATTTCCCCCCTAGCCCAAAAACCTTTACACCCCGTTTTATATTAAAAACCACCCTAGGTCAAACCATCAGTAAAACACTCATCCCTTCCCTCCCCACACGTGACCTGCCAAACTCCATAGCCTGCTACAACCCCATCATCACCTCTCCACTATATCCTTGCCTCCCCTACACTGCAAACACCCCAGTCCAATTTATCCCCCTGGCTTCAAATACTCAGAAGAAAAAGCCAAAAGCATTTTGGCGGCAAAATTGAAGGAAGGGTCAGGATTAATGTATTATCATCCAATGGCTGTTATCATGGATGAGAAGGCTCAAGTGGGTCCCACTAAAACCCTAAAGGCTCAGTATAAAAGGAAGAAGAAAGAGCTGATATGGGTAGTAGTTAGTAGTGTAGTTTAGTTTTATTTAAATGTCGAATTAATTTTAATTAAGCTTTTCAAGTGTTAATTTTAGCTTTCAAGACATATTCTAAGCAGTATTAATGTAATTTCAAAGTTGTGTAATCAAAGTATCATATTTCCTATTTTATTCAAGATTGCTCAGTTGCTTAAAGTCTCAATATTGCCCATGTTAACTAAAATGTTATTTCAGTGTTCCATTGAGCTAAACTTAGCTCACTCATAAGTTTTTACAAGTTCACAAAGCACTTAGGCCTGCTCTATTGTAACACCCCAACCCGTCAAGGGTAAAGATATCACAATAAATAGTGTCCAACAGAGCAAAACACAAGCTTTATACTTTAATAATACAATGAGTACAAGGTTACAAATGAATTCCAAAATAAGGGAATTACAATAATAAAACCATGTCCATAATATAAGGGAACTCTAAGTTTGGTCCACACTCTCTCATCCCCAAAGCTAAACCCCGCATCCTAGCTTAAATACCTGCCGCATGGAAAAGAAAACGCGGCTGAGCATAAAAAGCTCAGTGAACAGATATGATGATAACAAGCACATCAAGTAATAAGATAAGAGAGTATGAATAGAAATTACATATGGTGTCACAAGGTATATCAAAGAATTTTCAAGGTTAAATATGAAAAGTCATCAAGGTTAAGTATCCCGAATCGTCAAGTGTAATAGCAATGATTAACTAGTTTCAAGGATCGTCAAGTATAATGTCAAGGGTTTAAGTATAGTGTCAAAGGTTACCAAGTTTCAAGGTTTCCAAGAATTAAGCAAGATCAAGTATCAATAGTTTGCAAGGTCAAGTACCAAGAGTCAAGTATCAAGTGTCAAGTATCAAGTATTAGGTATCAAGTATCAAGTGTCAAGTGTCAAGTGTCAAGTGTCAAGTATCAAGTGTCAAGGCTATCAGGTGTCAAGTGTCAAGGGTCAAGGCTATCAGGTGTCAAGTGTCAAGGGTCAAGGCTATCAGGTGTCAAGGGTCAAGGCTATCAGGTGTCAAGTGTCAAGGCTATCAGTATTTAACCTCCAGGTACACAACTATCAAGTCAAGTATCCCAAGATGGAGTGATCAACTCCCAAGATGTGAGGGGCTGTAATGCACACACGCCCAGTCACCAAGTAATATATATCATGTAGTCCATATCATAATCAAGATGGCCGTAGCCCAAGACAAGTCAAGACAATCTAGGATGCATCCATACGCCCTTGCTGGCCAATAACAATAATCATAATAATCATAGCAGCAGTAGATCACAAGAATCAGGGACGGTGTAGTACATCTCTCCAACCACACTAGAGTACATAACATTGGTGCATCAATGCTATGGTTGTGGCTACTCCACAACAAGTAGCTCCTGGGTAAAATACTGATGGGTCAAGGGTTCATGGTTCAATGTCATGTACAAGTGGTCAAGTCATAATCAAGGGTTCAAGTCAAGGTTCAATTATCAAGGTCAATATCAAGGTTCAATATCAAGGGTTCAATATCAAGCAATATAAGAGAGAGAGAGAGAGAGAGAGAGAGAGAGAGAGAGAGAGAAAGAAAAGGTCATGAGAGAGAAAGAAGTTGTACTCTTGCTGAAAGAGTACGGAATATCTGTACCTTAGTCCAACCGCAAAAGCAAGGTCAAACAATCAAGAAGTAGTGGATCACTCCCGCTTCACCGAACCTAGAAGAGAATGGATACGAATCAAAATGAGTTCATTTCACATAAGTTACCTCTTTTAGTTATCTTCCAATTTTTAGAAACTTTCCATAATTAGCAGATTACCCAATTTAGCAAGTTTTCCAATGTTAGAATATTCTTATAGGTTAGTTTTAATACCATATCAAGTTTCATAGCCTCATGCATCACAGATTTCATTTTATAGTCATTTTCTGAGATTAGGGTTTCGTTAGATCACCGAACATGTTTTAGGGCAAAAAGTGTCAATATAACAAGTTAGGGGTCACAAGTGATGATATTCACATTGTAATACATAAACATAAGTCAAGGATGCCAAATATGTCAATTTTACACTTTACACCCTTTAGTTTCCAAAGTTACAATTTAATCCCTTAATTATTCAAGTTACCATAATTAAACCTTTAATTAATAAAATTATCACATAAGCATCACAACTATACAAAAATGACAATTTCAGTCCCTCAAGTTATTTTAGGTCGAGATATGCATAATTGCCCATATTTACATTTTTAGTCCCTCTAGTTATCATATTTATAATTTAAACCTTTTAATTATCAAATTAATATATAAATCACATAATTAATCACATAACCAAATAAATCCATCAAGTATCATAAAATGTCAATTTTAGTCCCTGTTATATTAATTCAAGTCGAAATTCATTTAATTACAATAATAGTCCCTCCATTTAAATCAAATACAAATTATACCTTTTTAATTATATAAATTACAATAAAATCCTTTTAATTACAAAACTTACACTTTCTACCATTTTTATAATTTATACGAATCTCCCTTTATATTTATATAAGTTTCCAAAACAAACCCTTGCATTTATATAATTTCAATTCGCCCTTTTTCATATTTAATTTACAATTTACACCCTTTAATTATCAAAATCACACAACACACCCCCATACTGATTTTATACAGATTTCCAATGTACTTTTATAATTAACAAAAATAACCCTTAGGTTTAATAAATTACCAAACACCCCCTTATATATCAAAAAGTGCAATCGGTATATATATTTAATTTACACACCCTTAACCCTAATTTTTCCAAAACCCTAAAACATTAATTTTCAATCAATAATATCATAAATAAAACAGTAAAAATAAGAAACCCTAGTTTAATAGGAAAATCGATCCCTTTTCAATTTTTCTTCAAATCGGTAAAAACAAACAAATTCCCACAACGATTTCCAAGCTTCAAATAATTTTTAATCTATTTTATTTGAGTAATATAAACATGTATAAGCATCGACAAAATATGAACAAGGCCCAAAAAAATATATGTAGCCGATTATCAATTTTCCTTGTTTTTAGGGTTTTTGATTGTGTTTAATTCAAACGATTTTTCTGGAGTGCATGGATATTTTTCCCACGTCTCATATTAATCTTAGAACATATAAAAATTACCTTGTTGAAGAATTAATGAGTGAAAAGGAGCAGAACAATTCTGTCTGCTCGGTTTGGAATAATCGAACAACTAAAACTCCAACCTTCGAACCAAGCTATCCCAGCCACACCCACTATTTTTCTAACCTTCCTTGGGTATGAGAGAACCCACGAAAATTATTCAAGAACCCCCAAGAGGTATGAACCGTCGTTTGGGATTTTTGTGGTGTTTTTAGGGTTTTGAAAAATGTATAAAGTGTGGAAATTAAATTGAATCCGTGTATAGGGAGGGGGGTTGAGTGATTTTCGGCCCATAAACTGATTTGCAAACCATTTCCAAGTATATCATGCTATTATCTTTAATTTATGCATTTAAATCATTAAAATGTGCACACAAAAATGTATTTCGGCCCAATTCCAACAAAATAAATGTGTCAAGTATTTTTATGGCATCTATAATATTATAATGTTCATATAAAAATTATCATATGCCATAGGTTGTCAATTATTAAGTGTTTGTGATTTATTTGGTGTTTATAAGTGTTTTATTGAAATTTTTAAATATCAAGGGCATTTTAGTAATTTCACTTATTATGGAATTTGTGGGTTTTACATCTATTCTCAATTGCTCAAAAATCCAAAAAAGTCAATGAAGGTCAACATAAGCATAATTTGATAATGAGTTAGTTTAGGACAGGTTTCTGTGGCTTATTCTGGTTTGGGGGAGCTTGTAGACAAGCTCAAATGAGACTGTTACCCTTGTTTTGATCAAGCAGTTGTGAGTAAGTCTCACTCTCCATTTTTGGCTTAAATTGGTATTTATTGTTTTCTGCTTATTAATGCTAAATCCTTTGCCCTATTGTGTTTTAGATGCTTATTTAATCCCTATTAGATCAGTAGTTAGTTTATGTTTTCTTTTTAGAATGCTTAATATCTTAGTTACTCATTATTTATATTTAAACTGTCCAAATTAGCTTAGTGTGGAGTTTTATGAATTTGTGGTTCAAACCTATGATTTTGTACCTATCTTATCTCATTATACCATAATCAGTTTTTAGGAATCACTTTCACAGACCCTAGCATCCATTTGTTCCAAAAAGGCCAAAACAGCCAAGGTTTAAGAGGTGTTTGGATAGGCCTGTATCCATGTGCTCAGGGATGTTTAAGTGGTTATCTTTGTTTGTAACATCTCAAGTCAGTGTAATAAAGCATAATCAAGTCATCAAAATACTGTTTTTACATTAAAAGTCAATATCTCAGTTTATTTGCTTTATTTTGTTCACTGTGAGGATTTGAGGAGTTCTTACCCTCATGTTAACTACAAAAGTTGTTAAGCTAGCTTAATTTAGGTCCATTTAAACTTAGAAAATCATAATTACTAGCCTAGGATCTGTCATAAGTTCATAAAAGTCAATACGTGTTCATTAGAAAAAGTCAAAAGTTTATAGTTCTCAGTTTTTTCCAAATCTTGGAGGATTTTTCAATTGCTCATGTTAAGGTATTAGGATCTGTACTTTTGGACTTTTAATGTTTGCCAGCTTGTGTACATTGGACTATTTTTAGTTTAATTTTTAGATTTTTCTTTGGCTTATAACTTGGCTTAAAAGTGGCATGTTCAAGGCTGCACTGCCCTGCACCAGGGGATAGGTTTCACATGCCCTTTTTCTTGGGCTTATATATTGTCCTCTTGCACATTTTAGTTTAAGCTTTTTATTATTTTGAGAAGCCTTTCTTGCTGGCTTCAATACCATATGCTTATTTCCCACCACACTGCTTATCTTAGTGCCCAATTCAGTCCTCCAAAAAGTTCCAAATGAGTCATTTTAACTGAGTCATCAGTGGATGAGGCAATTTCCATAGGCTCTTCTAGAGCTTATCTGTGAAGAAAAGCTTATGCTTATGGGCATTCTGGAGAGCTAGTTGTACTAGCTTGTAGGATCAAAGCTTTAACTGAGCTTCCAAGCTCATCCGTTAAGTTAATTTAGGCCTGCAGTTGCAACCCATTGTGACCTGTTTGACAGGTTGGAATTGGATTTGCCATTTTAGCTTATTAACTTATTCAGTGAGTTTTCTTCTTTGTTCTAGTTTACTTTGAACTTATCTCACTTGTTTCCAGCTTATTTTGCTTTAGGTTCATGTATGTAGCTTGTTCATAGCTTTTGCATTATCAGAAAATCCAATTTTCCTTGAAAAAGCAATCTGTGGTGCACATAAGCTCTCATACAGCTTATTTTCAAGTTTGAACAAGTTTGTCTTTGTTAAAGTTGGTCATTTTCAGTAGTAAAATAGGTCTGAAAATAGAAAATCACAAAAATCATCAATTTAATTATATGTGATAGTTTCTATTTAATTTTATTTATCTTTTTAATTTTCCTTTTTAGATTTTTATTAAGCATTTTACATTTTTATATTTTTCTTAAATTCCTCTTATATTAAAGTATTTTTAGTAATTTTTTCAGATTTTTGTTTTGTCATTTAGTATTTATTAGATTTAATATTAGTTTAATTAATAATTAATTAATAATTAAGTTTTAAATAGCATAATTAGTTTTTATTAAGTAAGACCTAGTTTTTATATTTTTCCTAGCTTTTATATAATGTAAAATAATTTTAGGAATTTTCTTATAATTTTTACTGTTCATTTTCTATTTTTAATAATTTAAAATATTTTAATTAGGTAATTAATATTTAATTAGTAATTAATTAATAGAAAAATCACCAAAAGACAACAATACTTATTTTTAATTTTAAAATTAGTTTTTAGTTATTTTATAATTTTAGAAATTTTATTTTCATTTTTCTAGTATTAAATTAATATTATATTGTATTTAAGTATTTTAAATATTAATTATTAGTTTTAATTAGTATTTAATTAATAATAAATAATTAATTAGTGTAAAAATTTATTTTCTTTTTCTAAAAATTTTCTTTTATCATTAGGATTGTAAAAATGTAATTTTCATGTTCGTAGGTATTTTATTTCTATAAAACTCGCGTTTTATTTCGTACGCTAACGTAACTTTAATTCAAACGAACGCGTTTTTAGACTTAGCTTACGTTTTTAGTATATCTGATCATCAGTAATTGTTTATATAGTGTTTCTAAGCTATTTTCATTCCTCATATCGTAGTGTAATCATAATAACCAAATTCCTTACCTTTCTGTCCAAATTCACCCGATCACAAACCCGTTTTTGATTACCATCCACACCTCGTCGGGACATAACGACCCGGGGAAACCCTATATTCCGCGGAGATTTGGTCTGAGACGTTTGACTTGGTTGACCATTAACCTGGTCAATTTAGGTTGACCGTTCGGGGCCAATCAATATGTCCTAAAGTGATGGGTAAAAACTAGCAAGTGGCTTGGTATTTATAGCAAATCCTTCAGCAGGTCTGGCGGATACGGCGGAACCCTCAGATGGGTTCTGCCCGTGTACCTCCAGGGTTCCGCCAGATACACAGTAGATTTTGCAATAAATCTTTCCAAACCAACCAAAGTCACATCAACTTAATTCTAGTCAAACACACATTGAACCAAAGTAGAATGCTTCCAAAGATGTGTAAGAGCTTATGGTAACCAAAGTAGAATGCTTCCAAAGATATATATATAAAGTAATAATGTTCCTATGATAGATATTCGTTTGGTGTTTTTCTCATGACTGTTTAATAAATAAAAACAATGCATGTTGATGTGATGTGATACTTACTTATTTAATAAATAAAAACAATGTTATGTTAAAAGAGAAATGTAAAATCTAGTTATACAAGACTTAAAACTAAAGTGGTGTTTTTACTTATAAACAAAAGTTCATACTTTGTCATTAACAAAACTTAGCAAATATCGTAAAATATAAATAACGTTTTTAGGCGATATTTTTATTAACACATATAGTTGGTTTTATTGTTTAGGCATTTGGGGCCTTCCTCTCAAAAAAACAGAAAGTCTCATTTTTTTATTGATGAACAAATGAACAAATCTTTTTATTGATGAACAACACATTTTATTGATGAACGATATTTTTCTTGGTAGAAAACTTATGAACAACGTCACTAACTGATGGACATTAATCTAACTAGAAATTAAAAAGACAACTTTATCTTTCAAAGTACCAATTTACATAACCAAAAACATTAATTAACATAATTACACTAAAACTAACTTATACCACGTGCAAACAAACTTGTACATTTAGTTAGTCTTGTTCATCAGTTTAATCAAAATAAATAAATAACATCAATTTTTAATTCTTATATTGATAAAATGATTAATGATGTGTTGTGGGACAAAAATTAGTGTATTTAACACAATTTTGATACTAAAAGTATAAGCTAAACATTTCATCAAACACCTTGTGTCTAACAAATATGAGTAAAATGTCATCTTTAACATGTGATATCTTACTCATATGACATCGGATTTGAGTGATTCAAAAACATGTGTAAAAAGTGAACCAAAATCTATTACTTTTATGTTTCAAGTTCTTCATGATTCGGCATTTATGAGGGTTAAAAATGGAGCCTAATATGCCAAAAAAATAAAGAAAAATAAAATTAAGACCCATTTGATAGGTAAAAAAAAATCGAATTATTTAACAAGATTTATATCAAGTTAAAGAGAATCAAAATTTATAAATTATGGTGAAATAGCTTTTTTCTTTTTTTTTTTTTTATTTTTTTTATTCTTTTTTTTTTAATTTGTCGTTTCAGAGATATGTCCGATTGAAGTTTGAGGTGGAAAAGAAAGAAATGGGTCAAATAACCATGGCACATTTGTCGTTTACCCCTGACCTGATTTTTTTGAACAAAATAGGTGGGGGACACATGTTAAATGATGAGTGATTTTTTACACTTTTGAAAATTCTATCACTTTGCAATTAATCCCTAACCCCTATTAGAAAACTAGAAAATATCTATATTTGTTTTGTATCCGTGTACGTGTGTCAATTGCCTCTCTTTATTTACTCTTTACTAGATCTACACATTGTGCCAGTCTCACAGGATAAAGAAAACCCCCTTGAGTTAGATTAGGTTTAACTAGAACTAACTTTTGCATTAAAATACTAATAGATACTTAGGTGTTAATGTTCCACTCTTAGTGATCGACACTCTACTTACCAACTAGGCTACATTGATCGGGTACACTGCCCGTTAGTGTTTGTTATAGGTTAAGTCGGCAAAATATAAATGTGAAACTTGATAACATAATCTATACCTACAATGAGAACACATCAACCACTGATCCTGTGTTAAGTGCTATTGTCAAAAGTATACAAGAAGGGTCTACAACTCACTCTAAGTATACTTTACATGATCAACAACTCAGAAGAAAGGGCAAATGGATGGTTGGGTCAGATGATGAATTAAGAAAGGCTATGGTTGTTCACTTCCACACTTCAGCTATTGGAGGTCACAGTGAGGTACACGCTAGTTTCAATATGATTGGAGCCTTTTTTTTTTACTTGAAAGGCTTGAGAAAATCGGTCAAAGAAATTGTGAGAACTTGTGATGTCTGTCAAAGAAACAAGGCAGATCTGTCTTCATCCCCTGGGCTCCTACAACAGCTACCCATTCCAACCCAAATTTGGAAAGATAATTCCATGGATTTTATGGATTCATTGCTTGTGTCTCAAGGTAAGTGTACTATTTTGGTAGTGGTAGATAGGCTTAGCAAGTATGCCCACTTTATTGCAGTCACTCACCCTTATACAACAAAGTCCATTGTTCAACTGATTTTAGATAACATCTATAAGTTACATAGTGTGCCTAATACTATTGTCAGTGATAGGGACAAAGTGTTCATGAGTCTTTTCTGGCAACCTTTGTTCAAAATGGTGCTAATATAGTTGACATTGTTAACCGCCTGTCATCCAAAGACTGATAGACAGACAAAGATGGTCAATAAGTGTTGGGAATGCTATCTTAGATGTATGACTGGTGAGAGCCCTAAAGATTAGATACTATGGTTGCCTCTTGCAGAATATTTGTATAACACTAATTTTCACAGTGCCACTAAGACTACTCCATTTGAAATTGTATATGGTCAACCTCATTCTATTCACATTCGTTATATGGCAAAACATAGCAGAATGGAGTTGGTGGACATGACACTTCAGGAAAGAGAGCAGGCTATTTCTATGTTAATATTTAACTTAAAGAAAGCGCACTACAAGTTGAAGTCCCAAGCTGATGGGCATAGGTCTGAGAGAGAATTTGCAGTCAACGATTGTGTATACTTGAAATTTCAGCCCTACAAGCAAACTACTATTACTAAGAGAAGGCAGAATAAGTTATCTTCAAAGTTTTTGGTCCTTTTCAAGTGATTGCAAAGGTTGGACAGGTGTCTTATAAGCTACAATTGCCATAATCAGCCAAAGTACACCTAGTGTTTCATTTAGCTCTTAGCTTAAGAAGTGTTTTCTAACTTAATACTACAATGGACACTTTTCCTGAATATGATGCTCAAGGTTTGATAGCTGCTGAACCTGTTAAGCTTTCGGAAATGAAGCTTGTCAAGCAACATAACCGTATGGGAGTGTTTGGATTGATCCAATGGAGTAATGGTTCGGAGGAAGATGCAACATGGGAAGACTTAGCTAACATTGTCAAGAGATTTCCTTCATTTGTGTTTGATCCATTTTGTCAAGGATCTATTGAAGGAGGAGGCATTGTAATGTGTTGAAAATTCAAAAGAAACATAACTCACTTGCCAGGCACGTGAGCCCGCCAAATGTACTCAACAAACCCACAATCAATTTACCTGCCCATTTGTTTATAGTTATTTCTCATTCTTCTTATTTTAAGGATAACGATCCAGTGAGAATCAATACTTAAAATGGGAAGAATGAGAAATAACTATAACCTCATATTTGAGATGCATCGACTTGAATTAGATGCATCTCTATTCATTTAGATGTATCACAATTAGTTTCGAAAGTGATTTTGAAGTGAAAATGATGCAAAGTACTACTAGCAACAAATTTGATCCGCAGATGACGAAAAATACATAGGATTCGTCTATTTTGATGAAATGCATCTAATATCTGTATATGTATCTATTTTTTTGCTAAAAAATATATTATGATTCATCTAAAAAATTAAGGTTGCATCTAATTCAAATTGATGCATCATTGATATGTAGTTATAGTTATTTTTCATTATTCTTATTTTAAAGATTATTTTTATTTGATTCTTAGTCTTGTTTAGTTTAAATACCCACTTTACATTTCATTCTCATTAGTTAGAATTTTATTCTCTTTTTCATTCTTTTAATCTATTGTACAATTCATCGTTCATTAACAAATCACGTTTAAAAATATTGATTACGAATTTGCCTATTATTGTTATTCCAGTTATGATTGTGGTTGTTGCTTCGGATTATTAATACTAATTCAAGTAACACATTCCAAATTGTTTATAGCCATTTCATTGAGAGTAAAATAAATAACACCCATTAACCATTTTGCCAGTTAAACACGTTACAATAATAAATTAGAAATCATAAATAAAAAGAAAGTCAAATGACAATGACGAATTCTTTATATCAAATAGGCCTTGAGACTTTTACTTTTAATATTTAATATTGTAAGTAAATAAATAAGTTGTATGCTCTGAATTGGTCAATTAAGAAGCAATCAAACAGCTCCTAGTCTATGAAAGCATATCTTGTAGCCGAAATAAAGTTAGTCTGAGAACCCCTTAACAACTACAGCACTCGGGAACCATAAATTCACAAAAGGAAGCCATGAAACTCCTTGTCCTGATGTGGGCAGTATTTCAAATTTTTTCGTTTACAGCTTCTGAAACGAATTCTAGCTCTGAATGGTACACCTTCATTAACTCAACCAACCTTGCGAAGCCAGGCTGCGACAGTCAATGCGGGGACTTAATTGTACCTTACCCTTTCGGTGTCGGCAACGACTCGAAGTGTTATATAGATGAGGGATTTCATATCTACTGCAACACTTCACTAAACCCTCCAAAGGCCACTATTTATGAAGGCGACTACACCTCCATCAAATTGATATCTGATTCCACCGTCCAGCTTTCCAATATATTGGCGAGCAGGTGCTATACTCCAAATGGCACAATATACAATGATTTCCAAATCAGAGCGAACTATAGTATGGGGCCGTACACCTTCTCGAAAGTTAACAAGTTCACCGTAATCGGCTGCTATGATTATGCTTGGCTATCCTCAAGAACACAATCTAGAAATGTGTCTACCGGCTGTATGGCCTTTTGTTCAACACCGGATGAGGTTTTAGGTGACGAGTGTACAGGATATGGTTGTTGTCAATCATCCATACCCAACGACATAAACTTTTATACTACCCGGATCCGTAAATTGCAGGCTTCAAGCAACGCTTCAAGGGATGATGTAAGTGATATAAATAGGAGGTCGTTTAATCCTTGTACATACGCCTTCATTGGTGACGAGAATGTATTCAAATTCAATGGCGCGACTGATTTAAACGATACTTCCTTCAGAACGAGGATAAAAGATACAGTGCCACTAGTGCTCGAATGGGCTATTGGAAATCTGAGTTGCCCTGAAGCCGAAGCAACAGATGGTTTTGCCTGCCAATCAAATAGTAAATGTGTTAGCTCTACTAGGGAAAGTGGTGGGTACCGTTGTGTTTGTAAAGAAGGCTACCAAGGAAATCCATATCTGTCTCCTGGCTGCAAAGGTACAACAATTATACACCTATTAACTAAAGCCTGATGTAACCCAAGCTAAGTGATTAAACATCTTCCCTTTCTTTCTTACTTGCTTAAGTTTAAATCTCACTGCATGTCCTTTTTTTCCCTTTTTAATTGCTTCAATAGATTTTTTTTTTTTTTTTTTTTTTTTTTTGCTACTTAAATTTATTTGTTATGATCTAATTGCTTTCGGTAAATTGTTTTGTTTTAGTGATACTATTGACAGGAAAATATTATCACATTGCTTAGTATTATAGGTACATGTAGGAGCATGTGACAAACCATTCTATGAATACAAATTTTGTAAGGACAAATGTTTACTGGTAAACAGTTGACTGACTTTGTTCATTTTATACTTGTATAAAAACAAATGTTTTAAAAATCGGGTTTTTAATCGACCCGGTCGAGTCACCGGCACCGGTTCGACCGCCGGGTCAACCGGTTCGACTGCTGGATCAACCCGGTTTTTATTTTAAAAAATTGAAAAAAACAAAACCCGGCCGGGTTTCAAGACCCGGGTCACTCAAAACCCAGCGGGTCTAACCGGTTAACCCGGTTTTAGAAACCCGGGTTTTTTTAATCAGTTTTTGTGCCCGGGCATCGGTTCAACCGGTTGAACCGGCCGGATCAACGCGGGTTTCAAAACATTGATAAAAACTAAAAAGTACTCCGTAGTAGTTTTTATTTAAACAGTAAAAGGTTAGTTGACTTAACAGATGCAAGTGTTAACTAATCTAGACGTTTCTACTTTACTCGGAGTGTACATACAATGCATGTCCATACCCTTTTCCTGCACAAAATTGTATTTTTTTGCTTTTTGATTTTCCTTTTCTTTCAGACATCAATGAGTGCGAGGATCGAAGAACCTACCCCTGTTATGGTATATGTATTAATACTCCAGGGAGTTACAATTGTACTTGTTTACGAGGTACTACTGGCAATGCAAAAAGACAAACTGGTTGCCGGCCTGATACTCCTAAGGATGCAAGACGGAAAATATATATATTCATTACAGGTATAGTAGCTCTTACATGAAAATATGAATATGTATGTCCATAAGTATAGCCTTTAATGCCATCTTTTTCAACATTTTATTCTATTTTGTTATTTATTTTTCTATTATAATTATTTTTTTAATCTCAAATTAACCCATGTTTTCTTCACTTAATGGACTTTTAGTTTACAATTTTTATAGTGCAAAAATTTTGTTTATTGGACTTTTAGTTATAAAGACCTCAGCCCAACTATTAAATTGCCCTCAAGTCCTCAACAAACTTAAGCCCACATCTAATCTTTTAGATTTGTTAAAATGTATACAGTAAAAAAAAAAAAAAAAAAAAAAAAAACCACTCGAGTAGTCGAGTATAGTTTTGTTAAAGAAAAATAAATTAAGTAGTATTCTTTTGCCCCCGAATTTCAATATCCTGGCTCTATCACCGGATATAATTAAAGATTTACATGTTTAGTTAGGTGGGTGTAGAGGTGAACAAAAAAACCAAAAACTGATCTGATCCGCTTAAAACCGGAAACCGGTTTCTAAAAAATCTAGTTTTTGGAAAACCGGTTTACGGAAAACGGAATTGCCAGTTTAGAAACCGGTTTGCATTGTTTGTTGTCAACCGGTTTAAACCGAACCGAATCTGGGTAAAAACCAGTTTAAACCTAACCGGTTCTTGGTTTAAACTTGACATTTTCTATCTCAAAACCGGTTTCAAACTGAACCATTTTCATGCAAACCGGTTTTTGACTATTTGACTAAAACCGAAACCTTTTTAAACCGGTTCGATTTAAAAAAAAAAAAAAAAAAAAAAACGAAATGTGCACCTCTAGGTGGGTGTCATGGAATCATGTGATCAAGTGGTTAGCACCATTAACTCTAGTGACAGAAGTCAAGGGTTTGATCATTACTCTTTGCAAGGCTGGAGGTCATTTTTCTACCTTTGGTAGAACTAGAAGCAGCCTCTCTACCTTTGGTAGGGGTAGGGTTCTCTACATCTCGACCTCCACAGCTCCCCATACACCGTGGAAGACGGTATTGGGACCCATAACTCGTGAAAGATGGTATTGGGATTTACTTTACTTATTATTTTTTTTCCCGCATATATGATGTATTTGGTCACAAATATTTTGACACAAAATAATATTTTCCACCATGATTTTTTACGCTATTGTGTTCCTAAATAGAGTTAGTAAACTTCATATTAATTACCTTTACATATAACAAAAGCACATACAGATAATCTATGATGCAAATATAAAACATGTGTTTGTGCAGCTGGTGTTGTATTGGGCATAGGGATACTAATTTTATCAACTGGTGTGTACAAACTAATCCAAAAGAGGAATGATACGAGACGTAAAGAGAAATTCTTCAAAAGAAATGGTGGTTTGTTGTTACAGCAACAAACATCAAATGGTGAACATGCATCTGAGACAACGAGATTGTTCAGTGCTACAGAATTAGAGAAAGCAACATACCAATATAATGAGAATAGAATACTAGGACGTGGAGGCCAAGGAACAGTGTACAAAGGCATGTTACACGATGGAAAAATAGTAGCCATAAAGAAGTCCATGCTGGTAGATGAAAGCCAAATCGAATCATTTATCAACGAGGTATTTTTACTCTCCCAAATTAGCCACAGAAATGTGGTGAAGTTGCTTGGATGTTGTCTAGAAACAGAAGTTCCAATTCTCGTTTATGAATTTGTGTCAAATGGAGATCTGTGCCAATTCATACATGACGAGAATTATGAGTTTCCTACCTTTTGGAGTATACGACTACAAATTGCTACAGAGGTAGCAGGGGCTCTTGCTTATATGCACTATGCAACTTCTGTTCCAATATATCATCGAGACATCAAATCTTCTAACATACTTTTGGATGAAAAATTTAGAGCAAAGCTATCAGATTTTGGAATATCCAAGTCCGTATTAGGGGATCAAACTCACTTAAGCACATTAGTCAAGGGTACTTTTGGGTACTTAGATCCCGAATACTTTCAATCCAACCAATTCACTGAAAAAAGCGATGTTTATAGCTTTGGGATTGTTCTCGTTGAGCTTTTGACCGGGAAAAAGCCGATATATTCCATAGGACCAGGGGAATCGAGAAGCTTGGCAACTTTGATTTTGTCAACCGATGAAGAGCTTCTTTTGGAAAACGTTGATAACCGAGTGTTTGATGGACCAAAAGAGCAGTTGGTAGCAGTTGCTAAGCTTGCAAAAAGATGCATAAATTTGAATGGGAAGCTGAGGCCAACAATGAAAGAAGTTGCAACAGAGTTAGAGGCAATAAGATCAAGTCATTAAATCAAATATATATACGCCTTTTATATTATATGTTAATGTGGAAGACATTATTTTCAGTCATAAAAATTAAAATTCTTAGTTCTTACCATTATTGGTTTTTGGTTGTTCATACAAGTCATTTTAATATCTGTATCTGTAACTATGCGATGCATGTGCACAATGGTTAAAATTAGTTTTCCTCATTAATGATGCATTCTCATGGAAGCAGTTTTAGCAACTTTAACGAATGTGGGTAGGTAAGACGAGGCGAGAAAGGTTTTTTGGCAAATGGGTATGATTAATCAGTGCTCGTGGAATAGTATGGTGTCGGGTTTTGGGCAGTATGAAAGGTTTGAGGACTCGTTTGAGTTCTTTGTACGTATGCATGCATGATGAGGGGTTTGTCCTTAATCATTATTCGTGTGGGAGTGTGCTTAAGTCAGGTGTGGGTTTGAGAGATGTGAGGATAGGTGTCCAGGTGCATGGGTTGGTTGAGTCTGTATTAAGGAGATGTTTATATGGGAAGTGCGCTTATTGATATGTACGTGAAACGTGGAAATGTGGGGTGTGCACAGGTTTTAGAAGGGATGAGCTGTAGGAATGTGGTGACGCGTGTTATGAGCAAAATGGTCCGGCTGGTGAAGCTGTTGATGCGTTTAAAAAGATGATTGATGTCAGGATTGAGCCAGATGAGGTTACTTTAGCTAGTGTGATCAGTGCGCGAAACCTTGTCAAATTTGAGATTAGGACAACAAGCTCATACCCATGTCATAAAACACGGGTTTAAATTTGAACGTTGGCCTGAAAGTGATATCTTTGTAGGGAATTCACTTATAGATATGCATGTCAAGTGTGGATCAGTAAAAGATGGAAAACAAGTGTTTAAAAAAATGGTCTCCATAGAGATTTGGTAACGTGGAATGCAATCATACTCTCGCTTGCTCAAAATGGTTAGGGGGTTGAGACCATTAATTTGTATAAAGAGATGTTGGCATCTGGTGAAAAACCAGATCGTGGTACAATGATCCGGTTACTTTCTGCTTGTATCCATGGGGGTTTAGTTGATGAGGGCCGTTGTTATTTTTACTAAATGAGTAAAGAATATGGAGCAGAACCAATGTCAGATCATTACGCATGTATTTGTGATCTTCTTGGTCGATATGGCTATCTTGATGAAGCCAAGAACTTAGTTGACTCAATGCCAATACAGCCTGATGCTGTCGTATGGGGGTCTTTACTTGGTGGTTGTAATTTGTAAAGTACATGGTAACATCGAGTTAGGAAAGTATGTAGCAGAAAAGCTTACAGAAATAGACGGTAACAGTTCTGGTCCATATTTTTTGCTTTCAAATATGTAAGCCCAACAGAGGAGATCAATGGAGCGATGTAAACCAAGTCAGAAAGGGTATGAAGCAATGAGGCGTTGTTAAACAACCAGGTTGTAGTTGGATCAGAATTCACGGTAAATTTCACGTTTTAATGGTGAAAGGTAAACGGATTAGAAATTTTGTTCGGATATGTTCCAAATGTAATGAAGTTGTTCGGATATGTTCCAAATGCTCGTGATTTGGAATCAAGTGAAGAAGTGAGCTCGGATTAGAACACTTTGGAACCAGAAGAACTCGAAGTACATTTAGAGGTAGATGTTGCATAATTTCATGGTCACTTAGAAACATTTTTGGAACACTGTAGGTTATTGTTTGCTGTATCTAAACATTATTTATGTAGCACCAGCTGTATACACTTATTTGGTGTACAACGTACACGAGCTAATCAAATAGGCTAGTTAATATAGTGTGTTTTAGGAACTACATCCAGTGTTCATGTGAATCAGTAAATAAACAAAACATTAATAGGGTTGCTTTGTTTTACATCCTTAGTAGTTGTTTTGAAGGTTCAAATCTGTACTAAACCTTGCTAATAGATGAATAACGGCTAGAGCACCGGTCTTGCATTAGTTTCAGAGAGTCTAGAGTACCAAAATGCCATAACTTAAAGACTTTTTGGGCCCAAGTGGTCCTGACTGTTTTTGGGCTTTTTTATTAAACAATTTTTTTCTAAAAAAGGTTTTCATGTTCATTCGTTGAACCATTATTCAGAATCAGTCGTGTTATATAACTTATTATGTGCATATTTTTAAGTAAAGAAAAACATAAAAATATGTTTATTGGTTGCAAACAAGTTTAACAAGGTCACTGACCTGCATAAACGAGTTTAACAAGTAACTATTATACAATTATGATATTTTTATTTTCACTTAATTTTATCAACTACTTCTTAATGTAGTAAAATCTTCACAGAAAGGTATCTTTAATGCTTTCATCTATAAAAAAGTGCATTACTCTTCTTACTCACACAACAAAGTACAAATAGCAAGCTGGTCTTGCGTACATTGACAGCAACACAAACGACTATATTAAGACTAAACTAACCAATAGCATCAGAACTATATATAAATCCACTAATAGTTCTCAAAGTATAAAGCTACATTGAATATTCAAGTTCGCTAGCATCTAAAATCAGAGACAGATTTAAGGGGGTTTTCGGGAACCTCACGAATTTTTGCATCGTAGTGTAATTTTTAGTCAAAAATATTGATTTTTACGAAGGGAACATGATCTAAATATTTTTCGTCACGTATTTTGTTTAATTGGTAGTTAGTACATTGTATGACTTGTTTTGAGAACTGCTCTTTTAGTATGAGTTATGATATCCATTATGCATATGTATATATCAAGGTTAAATATATGTTTATAAATATGTGTTATTACCATTGCCTGTAATTGGAGGTGTAAACGAGTAGAATTTTTGTTGAGTAATTCGAGCTTGAAATCGACTCGCTTGATTTAGTCAAGCTTTATCCAGTCCTTAGTTCAAGTTCAAGCCAATAAAATGAGCTCGAAATATTTATCGAGCCAAGCCCGAACTTATATAGGCTCGACTCGAGTTATTGGTCTTTTTGTGCACACAGAAATACATCAAAAAAATAAATAAATAAATAAATAAAAATAAAATAAAAAGAATTTAAACTAACACATGGATCTAATATTTTCATTGATAAATAAGCTTTAAGCATGTAATGTATCTTATACGGTCCTAATTTACAATGAGTCAACGATGCTAACATCTTTTTGTTTTAATAGAAAATTGTTAAATGTAGCCTTATAAGCTTTGTGTTACATATTTAGACACATATTAATTGTTTGTAGATTTGTACCTTCAATAATAAGCGTTCATCCTCTGCATTTAATCTCCGTCAACCGGTTATATGTATCATAAATTATATATATTTTTGTTTCTTAAACGTAGCTTTTAAGTTTACGTTTAGCAAAACATATTTTAATATTTGACATTTTGGTTTGGTTGTTAGTATGTTATTTATGGTCCCACTTGACAAGTTTCTAATTTTTATTCATTTCATTGATGGATACTCCAATGTTATGGTGGAAATTTAGTTTTTTTAATTAAGACAATTACAAGAATAATAAAATAATGTTCTATTAGAATACCAAGTCTACCTGACTACCTTTATATTCAATATAAATAACAATGGTCAGAACTCCAAACATGAATGCATACGTAAAAAGGAGAAAAAAAAAGTGCAACTTTGTTAGAATACCAAGTCAACCTTCAATATTCTATACTACATGTTAATTCACTAAAAAGGTGTGCAAGTCGAAGTCGTTCGTTGAGGTAACTCGTTCACCAATAAGGAATGACGAACTGATCATCTTACAATAAAAAGACAACTTACAAAAATCACCCTCAAAAATTATTTTACCGGTAACCCTTTTACCCAAGAAAAAATAAATTAAAAAAATAAATAAATAAAAATAAAAAATTTCCCTCTTCCATTTGACACGGCAAATAGAGAATTCGTTTGGTACCAATGAGAAAAATACTTGATGTAATTGTCGATCAAGGCTTTTGAGGGTCTTCTCTAGAGGACTACATCACAAACTGTCCAGTATCTAGAAAAATCTACTCTGTATTGCTTTAAACTAAACGAGAGCCACCGGTTAGATGAAATACAAAAAATAAATTTTGAAAGCAAACAAGATAATGTTCCTATTAACCACAAGGGGTGATCCAGCAGTAAGAATACCAACCTTTCAAAGAGGAGCTCAATGGTTCGAATCCAACGGGGAGAAAATTAATCCCCTTGTGGCCACAGAGGTTCACTTGCGCCGACTCTGGGCTATCAAAAAGGATAGTCGCCATGGGATTAGTCGGCTCGCAATGTCGAGTCGGAAACCCATGGTATAAAAAAAATAGTAATAATGTTCCTATGATAGATATTCGTTTGGGATCAATAGGAAAAATATTTGGTGTTTTTCTCATGACTGTTGAGAGTCTTCTCTAGAGGATAAGATAATAAATAAAACTTGGCCTAACACAAGCTAGCTCAGTCAATACAAAACTGGTTACATTTTAATTCTAGAAGATAAAGTGAATAAGTTATTGAGTAAATATCTTTTTCTTTCTAAAGTATTACAAAAGCATGTTTCATCTCCTATATGTATGAAGTTAGACTTGGAACTCCTCAAAATACTACTACATCACCTAGAAATCCCAAATGACACATATGAAATTCGTTGTTATAATTTGGGCAGTATTTCAAATGTTTTCGTTTAAAACTTCTGATACAAATTCCACCACCGAATCCCACACCCTCATAAACTCTACCAACCTTGCTAAGCCATTCTGCAACAGCCGATGCGGGGATTTAATTGTTCCCTACCCTTTCGGTATCGGAGACAACTCAGAGTGTTATATAAATGAGGGATTTCGCATACGCTGCAACACTTCTGTAAACCCTCCAAAGGCCTCTATTTATGAATCAGATTACAACTAGAAAAAACTTATATCTGATTCCACCATTCGGGTTTCCGCTATAGCGGCTAGCAGCTGCTACACTCAAAATGGCACGATATACAATGCATTCAGAGCCTCTGTGAACTATACGGATTGGCCGTACACCTTTTCAAAAGTTAACAAGTTCACAGTTATAGGTTGCTATGATTTTGCTTGGATGACCTCAGTAAGAAAGTCTAGGAACGTGTCTACTGGTTGTATGGTCTTTTGTGCGACCCCGGAGGAGGTTGTTGGTGATGAATGTACAGGAAATGGTTGTTGTCAATCATCCTTACCCCTTGACTTAATCTCTTATAGAACTCGGGTCCGTTCCTTGTTGGATTCAAGCGATAATGTGAGCTATATTAGGTCGTTTGATCCATGCTCATATGCCTTTGTTGGAGAGGAGAATGTATTTAAGTTCAATGGTTTGTCTGATTTAAACGATACTTCATTTGTAGAGAGGATTGAAGCTACAGTGCCAATAGTGCTCGAATGGGCTATTGGAAATCTAAGTTGCCCTGAAGTTGAAGCAACCAATGGTTTTGCCTGCCAATCGAATAGTAAATGTGTTAGCTCTACTAGGGAAAGTGGTGGCTACCGTTGCGAATGTAAAGAAGGCTATGAAGGAAATCCATATCTGTCTCCTGGCTGCCAAGGTACAATCATACATAGGTTTACATATGTGATATGTCATTGCATTACCCAAATTTCTTTTAATTACAAGATTCTCACAGCTCTGATATACTTGGTGTATCTTTCACTTAGCTTTAAACTAATTACAATATGAGTAATGATAGGGAAACCTAATTCATATGACTAAATTCATGCCTAAACAATTCATCATGTGACATGTGGAATGCACATATCCTCTTTCATAATCCTCACCGCTAATCTTTCCATGTGTCGTGATCTTAGAGTTAGGCATGTCTTTAGGCATGAATTTTAGTCATGCAAATCATTTTCCTTACAATATATACTCTGACCGAATGTTCATCTCTTTAATTTCTGGTTGAGAGTACCTTTTATTATATAGGGCTAGTGTATATATATATATATATATATATATATATATATATATATATATATATATATATATATATATATATATATATATATATATATATATATATATATATAGGGTGGGGTTATTATAAAAAGGGCCTTATAATAAAAAGTGTAGGAAGGATTGTGGGAGTGACATGTGTCACCCCCTTGCCACATCATATGACACGTGTCACCCCACCCCCACCCACACCCCCCCCCCCCGCCGAAAAAAAAATTTTTTCCCGCCAAAAAGAAATTTTTTTTTGGGCAAATTTTTTTTTTCCCGCCAAAATTTTTTAGTGCATCACAGTTATAAAGTTACTGCATCACGGTTATAAAGTTACTGCATCACAATTATGATTTTACTGCATCACGGTTACTGCATTCATGGTTTTAATGTTACTGCATCATGGTTATAAAGTTACTGCATCATGGTTATAAAGAAACTGAATTAACATAAGTTTTATGCATCATATATGTATGTAACTGCATCACAATTAAAATACGATTCTTTTTTAATTTTTGGTGCATCTTTATTATAAGTTACTGCATCATAGTTAATAGTTTAGTGCATCAGCTATGTTGCAGTAACTTATAACCTTAATGCACTAAAATTTAAAACTGTGATGCAGTAACTTTTATAATTGTGATGCAGTAACTTTATAACTGTGATGCACTAAAATTTTTTGGCGGGAAAAAAAAAAATTTTTTTGCCCCAAAAAAAAATTTTTTTTGGCGGGAATTTTTTTATTTATTTATTTATTTTTTTATTTTTATTTTTTTTTTGCGGGGGGTGGGGGGTGGGGGGGTGGGGGTGGGGGTGGTGACATGTGTCATATGATGTGTCATATGATGTGGCATAGGGGTGACACATGTCGACCTCACAATTCTTCCTACACTTTTTATTATAAGGCCCTTTTTATTTTAACCCATATATATATATATATATATATATATATATATATATATATATATATATATATATTAGTAAAAGGTCAAAAGACCCGGTAAATTTATTACTTCAAAAAACGTTTATATATTACCTTACTAGTACATGTATGGAACATCAACTATTGCTCATGAATAATTTTGCAATCACCTTCTAAATAAATAGGGGTGGTTAAGCTAAGCAAGTTGTCAAAAAACTTTTCTTTTACCCCTTTATGATGGCTTAGTGACAAAAGAGTTTTAATACTATTTTTATTTAACTTCTACGTAAATGTAAAAAAAACATTTACAAAAGTTTACAATTGAAAAGGATTTTCAAATATGATCAAGTAAATTCAATATTACAATACTTATGACATATTTACGAACTTATAAAAGACATAAGATAAAATTGATAATTAATAACTTCACCGTGAATTTAAATAAAAACCCTAAACCGATTGTTTCTCTGGCGACTGCGACACCAAACCCTAACAACCCTTACAACCCCTAATCGTTCTTCTTTTCGCACCATCTCTTATACCTTAACCTTCGTTCTTTTTGCTTTCTAGCTGTCCTAGTGATTCTGGTACAGCGTTGGAGTGATTTAGAACAAGGTTTCTGTCGAGTTCTTGGATTGCTTTTTAGGGTTCTAGGGTATCGCTAAGGGTCTGGTTGGATTATTTTCTGTCGATCGTGAATTTTAATTCTATTCCATTACTGATCGATTTGTAATATGGTGGGAGGTTATTTTTGGTTTGTATTGCTATAAACCCTAATCGTTAAGATTAGGGTTTTCTTCTCTTTATTGGTAGCGCATGTATGCTGGTTTGATTATTTGTTGATTTGTTTACGTGGTGGTGAGAGATGGAAAAGGGTTTTTTGAGTCCTAAGCTTGGTAAGAAAGATGTTAGTGTTCCAATGGTTGATGTTGATGTGGTGGATGTTAATGTGAACAAGGGTAACGATAAGGTTGTTTTGGATGATTTGGAGCAGTCCTCTCATGATTCAATACAACCTAATGTGGAGCTATTAATTGCTAATGCGAATAAGAAGTTTGATGAAGCAATGTCTAAAATTGATAGTGATATTGCCAATATGGCTTCATCTTCTGAGTTGAACAATTCGAGTGGTAGTGGGTCTCCCCCTAATGCACCCAAGGTTGATTCTACTAATGGTAATGGAGTGAAGTCGGTTTCTTATGCGGGTGTTGCTTCTAACGAATCTCATAAGAACGTGTCCAATTTCGGGAGATTAGAATGCAGCAAAAAGAAGGATAATGTTGACCTTTCAGTCCCAATGAAAGTTGTGGAAGAGGTGAACATGAGGTTTGAGCATACTTTCTATGGATATTTTCTTGGTCATCGGCTTGCTTTTCCTGTTGTGGATTATTTTGTTCGCAATGCGTGGGCTAAGTATGGGTTACAAAAGGTAATGATGAACGCTAAGGGGTTCTTCTTCTTCAAGTTTACTTCGAAGAAAGGTGTTGATGATGTGCTTGATAATGGTCCATGGTTGATCCGTAATGTTCCTATTATTCTTAAACCTTGGACTTTGAATACCAATTTGTTGAAAGAGGATTTAACTCACATTCCGGTGTGGGTTAAATTTCATGATGTTCCTTTAGCGATGTTTTCTGATGATGGTCTTAGTTTGCTTGCTACTTTGATTGGGACTCCCAAGAGATTGGATGCCTTTACTAGTCAGATGTGCAAAGAATCTTGGGGTAGGAGTAGTTTTGCTAGATGTATGATTGAAGTGAAGTCGGATGAGGTACTTAGGGACAGCCTTACTGTTGAGATTCCTTTACTTGACGGTTCGGGTGCGACTATTGAGAAGATCCGTGTGGAATATGAATGGAAACCGCCTCGCTGTGATAAATGCAAGGTGTTTGGACATGTTTTGGTGGATTGTCCTAAGGGTGTGATACCGACTGCTCAACCTTCTAATAATGTTTATGATGGTTTTAAGACTGTTAACAATAAGAAGAAGGGTAAGCAAGCTGCATCGAATACGGGTCGCGGAGGTTTTACTAAACCTGTTGTGGGTAAGCATTTTGAATATCAGCCTAAGAAGACTCCTACTGTGCCCAAGAAAGTTAATGATGGTAAGAAGAAGACTTCTGATGTGGCTAGTACGAGTGGAACAACGATCTCTACATCTAACCAATTTGCTGCGCTTAATATGGATGATACGGATACGTTTGGTATTCCTACTTATGACACCTGTATGGATGTGGATACTGGCAGTACAATGGAAGTTAATGTGGATAAGTTGGTTAAGAATGGTGCTACATCACAAGAACCACTTGTGAGTGATTCAATGGGAACTAAGGAAGTTGGTTCTACTCCTTTAGTTGATAAAATTAGTAAGCTTGAAAAGCTTCTTATTGATGGGAAAGGTACTCTTGTGGATGATGATGGTCATCCTGTTCCGTCTGCCTCTGTCACTAAGAGGGCCAACCCATTTTCTAAGGTGGGTACGGTTGTGGTTTCTGATAGTGAGGAGGAGGAGGTTCTTAACACGTTCGACGAATCTGCAAATCTTTTTGGTAGAAGTCAAGAGCGTGAAGATGAGTTTGATGACTATGATGATTACTCGAAGCAAATTCATGATCTTCCAGGGGAATTGGATGCTCTTAATGCCATTTATGGCTTTAATCTCCAAGGTCGTAGGAAGTAGTTATTTTTGTCCGAGTTTTCTTATACGATGTGGTAGTGGTTTGTTTTCTTGTATAGAAAATAGGAAGTATCTTGTTATGTAAGCTTTTCGCCTATGTAACGGGCTGAGATATGGGATTCACTCATATCCGTTGTTCTTAAATGTTTTTTGGAGTAATATATTTACCGGGTCTTTTGACCTTTTACCCAAAAAATAAAAGACATAAGATTGTATGAAAGTACAATAGGTCAGCAATTTAGTAAGTTATACTTAATAAAACTCTGTTTTGCCTTTTAACTATGTAATCCTTTTTTTGAGATTTTTTTTTTCTTGGGTAAAGGGTTTTAACCCATTAAATGTATTACTCGATAAGAACAGTTAATTACAGAGAATGTGGTGGATATCATATTTCAGCTCGTTACCTAAGCACAACTACATCACAAACGGCAAACAACCACATCATTACATTTGAGTCAACGAAAGAAACATAAACCACAATCATCTAAGTTGACAACGGGTATGTGTAATGGCTGTAAACATCGTCCTCATCATAAACATCATAATCAATACCCTCTTTGAACTTCTCATACAAGCTTTTACCTGCACCACATCCTTCATAAGTAGAAACCTCTTTGTCCTATTTGTTGATTCTTGTTTGTGTTAGTTGTATAGTATATGTTATGGGCTAGGCCCGACTATCAAAAGTGTTTCGTATGTCTATTATCATTGAATAGACAAATAAAACTAATGACAGTTGGGCCTAGCCCATAACAAATATACAACTAACAGTTTTGTCTTGGTTCGGTAGTCTCATTTAAAGTGCTTGGTCTCACAACTAGGGGTGTTCATCGGTTCGGTTATCGGTTAATCGGTTCATTCGGTTCGGGTTGTTCGGTTAAAAAAAAATTTTGGGTCATAACCGAAAACCGAACCGAACCGAAAATATCTATAACCGAACCGAACCGAGAACCGAACCGAAGTTCGGTTCGGATATGGGTCAAAACCGAAAACCGAATTTTTTACTTAAATTACACTATTTATATTTTTTTTTTAATTTAATTATATATATTTTTGGCAAAAAAAATATTTCAAGCATAAAAAAGTGTTTTTTTATATTAGTATAAAATTTTAATGGATATTTTTTATATTTAAAATAATATAAATATATAAAAAAATATATATATTTATATAAATTCGGTTTTCGGTTCGGTTTTCGGTTCAGAGAGCTAAACCCATATCCAAACCGAAAACCGAATTTTTAATTCGGTTCGGTTCGGTTTTAACAAGTTCGGTTCGGTTATATGATCGGTTCGGTTTTATTTCGGTTCGGTTCGGTTCGGTTTTCGGTTTATTCGGTTAATTAACCGAACCGTGAACACCCCTACTCACAACCTCTTTCTTGGTCTCCATATTCAGCGCGTTGTCTTCCATTTGAGTCACCACCTTTTCTTTTGAAGATCCACTTGTTTTCGAACTAAAATCCTAATCCTCATCAGCCACTAATAACAAAATAAGAAGAAAAAATTTAGCAAAAAAACTTTGTGAATAAAACAAAATATAATAATACGTTGTAACGCGCGACTAAGTATATATATTTTTGGGTAAAGGGCATTCCACCCGGTAAAATATATTACTCCAAAAAATGTTTAACTACAATGGAATGTGGCTCAAGTACCACATTAACAGCAAGCAAGCGTTTGACACAACTATTAAATCATTTATAACAGGCCATAAATGACAACTAGCTACACCCAACAAGACCACCAAACAAAAACTAGCATAAAATAAGATACACCAAAAATTTTATGCATAAAATAAAAAACAACCTAGGTAAGACAAAAATCTTGAATTCCAGCAGCCTTTAAGTGTGTAGGAGAGAGGCCAAAATCATCATCATCATAATTGTTTCCGTCACCCGTATCCGCTTTCCATTGCTCATATAGACTCTACTCCTTACCTCCACTTTCGGAATACAACTTCCCAATGTGATCATCAAAAATTTCATCATCATCACTATCAGAAACTACCACATTGCCCACCTTAGAGAATGGGTTACCCACCTTAGTTGAAGAAACAACCTTTTTAAGACGTTTACCATCATCATCCACAAGAGTAACTTTACCTTCAATAATTAGCTTTTCAATCTTCTTAATTTTCTCAATAATAGGAGTAGTACTTCCATTCCCACCCTTAGAAAAACTAATAACATCAGGTATATCAGGTATATCAGATGCTAAAAAACTAGCCATATCATTTTGGCAATCAAGAACCTCATCATCACTATCTTCTTCAGCCACTTTAGTATCCTTTGTATTACCAACCTCCAAATCAGCCCCATCATTTGGAGAAACATTTGTTGCAAAAGGAATACCATTATCATCAGTATCGGTCATATTAAGAGCATCAAATGGGTTCGATGTAGCAATAAACTTCCTACTCGTACTTGCCTCATTGGTGATTTTCTCTTTTGTAGCAACTGGTTTCTTTGAGACAGGTCTCCAAAATTTTGGTTTAGGCTTATTAAGTTGAACACCCCCAATAGGCCTAGAAGGAGCAGCCACATTCTTCCCTTTACTCTTACGATTCGTTATCGTCCGTCTTTTCCAAACTAGTAGAAGCTTCAGAAGCCTTTGCAGCCACATTAGTATTTACTACGAACAACCTCCTTAGCACGATTTGGGCATTCAATTAAACCATGTCCAAAAATTTTACATTTATCACAATGAGGAGGTTTCCATTTATATTCGACATTAATAATTTTAGTAATAAAACCATTACCTTCTAAATTTGGAATTGCCATTGTAACCTTGCTTTTTAGTTCTGAATCCACGCTTAATTCAACTAAAGCACGAGCAAAACTAATACGGCCCCAAGACTCGACACACATAGAGCTTGTAAAAGCATCCAACATAATAGGTTTCCCTACTTGCGTAGCAATCAAGCTCAAACCATCCTCAGAATAAGCAACCAAAGGAACCTTATGCATTTTAATCCATACTGGTACCTTAGGGATAAACTGGGAGTCCATTTGTTTAGAATAATAAGCGAGTTACGAATAATCCAAGGACCTTGATCCAGAACACGATCCACACCCTCCTTGGTAGTAAACTTAAAAAGAAACACACCATCACCATTCTTCGTCAGCTTTTGCAAGCCAAATTTTCCCCATGTATTAGTAACATAATTTTGAACTAAAGGAAAAGCAACGGTCTTACCAAGAAAGTAACCAACAAGTGTGTTATCATACCGACTTTAGACCTTCGTCATAGCCGTCATAGGCAACATTGTGTCATGATTATCCACACAATCCTCATTGACCAATGCTCTAAAATTAACTTTCGGAACCATACGAGTAGCATTAATGATATTTACATAAGAAATAGGAGAATCTACCTTTGGAACCGATCCGGAACCCACATGCTCATTAGACTTAACACTACCATCATTAATAGCCTTATCATTCGTCGAAGTAGAAGCAGCCATTGGATCCTTGTTACCCGTACCAACACACGTCACATCAATACTCTCGACATCAACCCTATGCATGGGTGTAACATGCACATTCTGTTCCACCAGTGTAGACAAATTAACATCGCCATCATCAACTATCCAATCGGTAATAATAGGCTCATGACCCTTTTCACCATTCCCACCCATACTCGTTGCACCACTTCCACCCAACGATTTACTCATACGGTCTTCGTTCAACATTCTAGTATGATCGGCCACACTAGATGAAGGACCCTTACCCGTAGTATCACTACCACCCAGCAATTTACCACAACTTTTAGTAGATTTGGACGCACTATTACTATTCAGAAAACCTGTCTCCATCTCTCAAACCCCACGTACAATACCAAAACCAGTCACAAAAAAACACAAACAGCATGCAGCAATAACCAATAACAAAGAAAGAAAACCCTAACACAGGGTTTTAACGCATGAAGCACCAATGACTAACCTCCCATCATACTGATCGTAACAGGTAAGATTAATAATCTTTAACAGCAACAACCAACGACCAAAACCAGATGCACAAACCAACAGCTGTTTGGTTCAGATAGTTAATAAACGATAATAAAATCGTTAAGGTGTATGCACAAGAAACCACAATAAAATAAATACGGTTGGTTAAAGAACAAAAGCCACTAACAATAGATAATTATTCAAGTCAGTAGGGCCCTAGATCATATAATAGATAATTGTTATAGAGAACAATTACACCACTCACGAGCAAAGATCATATAATATATAAAGATAGAAAACTTGATCAGATCAATAGCGATATAGGGATATAAGTTTTCTCCTTTGCCGCCGTTTGAGAGAGAAAAAGTTAGGGTTTTTTTACGACTAAGTATATATATACAATCGTTAACCTCTATTTGTGATAAAGGGTTTTTGTTAATATATACAATCGTTAACCTCTATTTATTGTTCATAAGCAATTTGTATTAATTAACATTTGAATTTGATCTTATAAAAACATTAGTTACAAATTTTTTGCACGCACGGATTTTAGACATGAATCAAATTTAGTTTAATGTATTTGTTAGATTTCTAAAATAATCAAAAGTTACGGAAACTAAGAGTTTTAACATTTTAGTTTATAAAATTGAATTTAAGATAGATTCATTCTAAAGCTTTGAACTTAGTTGTAAATTATACTGTATTTGACAATCATCAAATAATGTTATTTTACATTTAACTTCTAAAGTTTTGTAAATCCCCACTCCCTTCTCTGTTTTTTCATGATTTATTTTTTACAATTTAGAAACATTTGTTTTTATCAAAAAGAAAATCAATTTATGTAACCATGCCCTACAGCTCTTCCAGAACAAAATTGCGTTGTTCGTCTGTTTAACTTTACGTTTATTTCAGATATCAACGAGTGTGCGGATCCAGGAACCTACCCTTGTTATGGTGATTGCATTAATACACCAGGGAGTTACAACTGTACCTGTTTCCGAGGTACTACTGGCGATGCAAAAACACAAACTGGTTGTCAACGTTTTGCTGCTAAAGATGCAAGAAGGAAGATACTCATTATAGGTATGCATGGTAGCTCATTCATGCAAATATGAACATGTGTATGTCCATGAGTACTATACCCTTTACATCCCATCGTTTCAGCATGTATTTTTTTTATCTCAAACTAACCCATGTTTTCTTCACTTAAAACTAATCCGCACAATGATATTAACTCATGTGCTTTTCATATTACTTTCACATGTAGCGATTGTGATCGGCTTATTAGTCATATTATGTGGGATTACGGGGATTTGCTTTGGAATAAGAAAGAGGAAGATAACGAGACTCAGGGAAAAGTTTTTTGAGCAAAACGGGGGGATGTTGCTGAAACAAAAGATCGATTCACAAGGGTCGCACAAGGAAATGACTTTGTTTAACACCACAGAACTTCGTAAAGCCACTAACAATTATTCTCAAGACAAAATTATTGGTCAAGGTGCCTATGGTGTTGTGTACAAAGGAATTTTGTCCGATAAACGTGTAGTAGCCATAAAGAAGTCAAAAGTAGTGGATGGGAGCCAGGCAGAGCAGTTCATCAATGAAGTCTTGATCCTTACACAAGTCATCCATCGAAATGTGGTAAAACTTTTGGGCTGCTGCTTGGAAGAAGAAGTCCCTGTACTTGTATATGAATTTATATCAAATAACACTCTTTACCATCACATTCATCATAGATTTGGTGGAATGAGTTGGTTATCATGGGAGAACCGGTTGAGAATAGCTGCTGAAGCTGCTGGTGCACTTGCATATCTTCATTCAGAAACTATTATGCCAATCATACATAGAGACGTCAAGTCGACAAACATACTATTAGATGATAACTACACCGCTAAAATTTCAGATTTTGGCGCATCAAGGTTAGTCCCATTAGATCACGACCAAGTAACTACTCTTATTCTAGGTACTCTAGGGTATTTGGATCCACAATACTATCACACAAGCCAGTTAACAGAGAAAAGTGACGTATATAGCTTTGGAGTGGTCCTTGCAGAACTCATAACGGGGAAAAAACCCATTGGTGCTGATAGAATCAATGAAGAAAAAAATTTAGCAACATATTTTGTTAATTCATTTAAAGAAAATTGCTTATTCGAAATTGTTGAACCTCGACTCTTACGTGAAGGAACTCTTGACAAGTTACAGACACTAGCTGATTTGGTCAAGAGATGCCTTAGTTTAAAAAGCCATGATAGACCTACAATGAAAGAAGTGGCAATGGAGCTAGACGGCTTGAGGAAATTGACAACCCATCCTTGGATACCACAAACAAGTCAAGAGAGTAGAAGCTTAGTCTTAGAAGTTGAGCAATCTGATCTTTACGAGGCTCCATTAGTTTCATATGGCCCTAATGAATGGGATTCTTACTCGGGTAGCAGAAACATGTTGTTTGAAGAATATGAACCACGTTAGTGCTCCTTAGAGTGTGAAATAAGTGAGCATCTCCAGCATGCTTGTGTCCATAATGATTGTTAAGGTTATAATTGTTTGTATGTATAATATTTATCTATAATGTGGTCTAATTTATAGCTTTCTTGGAGTTCAAGACTTATAATTAATTTGCAGCAATTAATTATGGTACTTCCTGGTTGTGTCAGTTTGTAATAATTATAAGTTTTATGAATTCGCAGTATGTGTGTATTCCAGACTCATCATGAAATAAAACATCTACGTACTAGCATACTCTAAAGACATATTCCTTACTTTTATGAACAGTTGAAGTATATTAAGCAAAACTCTAGCAAGAAGCTAGAACAAAATGAGATTACAATGTAATCTTTAGAAAGGAAAAGTTATAATGGCATCAAAAGGCTTAAACTAGGTTTTGGGCTTTTTGTTAAACGCATTTATCTAAAGAAAGTTTTCAGGTTCATTCGTTAAACCATTATGGTTTATTTGGGTTATTATGGTTCAGTATAGTGGTTTCACATGCAACATTTGTTTTTTATAATATCACACAAACTATTTTTTTTTTCAATGATATGTTCACATGATATGGAATTAGTTTTCCCATTATATAATGCATTGTATGCTATAATTAGCATCATACAAACCACCATCAAAGTGGTAAGTCGATTTTTACATTACCGGCTACATATTTGAGGGTGCTTAGATAAAAGTCGGAAACGATCACAAAATATTTGTTGGTGACTCGACCGGGTTGATTATAAACCTGGTTTTCAAACATTGTTTGAAAGTGAAATGGTGGCTTTAAATGGGATGGAGGGTAGTAGGTTTTGGTGGTTGATCATAAAAGTAAATATGTTTACTTGCATCTTGCGCATTGAATTTGACGTGTTGGCAATCCTTGCGAAGTAATCCAAGGTTCAAATGACTCCTTTAGATTACCTTCGTTACATCAAAACACACCCACTCACTTTTTCTTTTCAACTTTTGACTCACACTCATGCTCACCATTCACCCTTATCAATTACTCCACTCTCACATTTTAATACAGTATTAATTAAATACATACTTCATACAAATATAACTCATAAAATATTTTTGTTTGTTAAACGTAGCTCTTAAAGTTATTTTTAGCAGAACACGTTTTGTAGTTAGTATGTTATTTATGGCCCCACTTGACAATTTCCTAATTTTTATTCGTTTCGTTGATGGATACTCCATTGTAAGGTGGAAGTTTAGTTTATTTAATTAAGGCAAATTACAAGAATAATAAAATAATGTTCTGTTAAGAATACCCAGTCTACCATTATATTCAATATAAATAACATTGGCCAGAACTCCAGACATGCATGCATACGCAAAAAGGAAAAAATAAATAAATAAAATAAAAAATACAACTTTGTTAGAATACCAAGTCTACCTTCATATGCTTTCATAAAAAGGAAAAAGAAAAAGAAAAAAATAATAAACAACTTTGTTAGAATACCAAGTCTACCTTCATATTCAATATATATTTTAGGGACAATTTGAGGCGCTCTTTTTCTATATGGCCGTGTCGGCTTCTGTGTTCCTATTGTTGTTATCATGATTTTAGAACTTTTTAAGACACACGATTTTGCACATACTACATGTTAATTCACTAAAAAGGGTGTGCAAGCTGAAGTCGTCCGTTGAGGTAACTCGTTCGTTCACTAGTAAGGAATGACAAACTAGTTGCAAGTCTTATCAGATATTTCATACTAAAAAGCATTCTACAATTACCTGTATATGTAATTTGGAAAGAAAAAAACCACAAGAATTTTCACAAAACTCAAATCTCGGAAAAAGAAAAGAAAAACTTTTTAACTAGCTAGAACACATCAAAGATGAAAAAAGAACTGATTACATTTCTAGAAGATAAAGTGAATAACTTATTGAGTAAATGTCTTTTTCTTTCTAAAATATTACAAAAGCATGTTTCGTAGGCTATATATGTGAAGTTAGACTTGGAACTCCTCAAAAATAATACATTACCATGAAATCCCAAATGACAGACATGAAATTTGTTGTTCTAATTTGGGCAGTATTTCAAATGTTTTCGTTTACAACTTCTGGTACAAATTCCACCGCTGAATCCCACACCCTCATTAAACCTACCAACCTTGCTAAGCCAGGGTGCAACAACACATGTGGGGATTTAGTTGTTCCTTACCCTTTCGGTGTCGGAGACAACTTAGAGTGTTATATAAATGAGGGATTTCGCATATACTGCAACACTTCTGTAAACCCTCCAAAGGCCTCTATTTATAAATCAGATTACAACTCGATAAAACTTATATCTGATTCCACCATTCGGGTTTCCAATATAGTGGCGACAAGATGCTATTCACAAAATGGCACAATATACAATGGAATCAGAGCCTTAGTAAACTATACGGATTTGCCGTACACCTTTTCGAATGTTAACAAGTTCACAGTTATAGGTTGCTATGATTTTGCTTGGCTGACCGCAGTAAGAAAGTCTAGGAACGCGTTTACAGGTTGTATGGTCTTTTGCTCAACACCAGAGGAGGTTGTTGGTGATGAGTATACAGGAAATGGTTGTTGCAATATGTAAATCATAACGAAGTATATAAACATAAAACACATCAAGCACGCAGCGGAATAGGATCAAATACATGTAATTAAATTAACCGAATATAAATGAATGCGTACCTTTGTGATTTCTAGCAAGAATAAGAAATCAATTAACAAGAACTTTATAAACCCTAATTAGGGTTTATGGTGGATCGACTAAGGTGTAGTCGAATAGGGCAATCACCACATTAGCAAAAGTATGCCAACAGTTCGTTCTTAAACACACGTACTATTAGCGTTTCAATGAAAAAAACTAGATTCTTAATTCACAAACAAACCAAACACTATGTTTAGAAGATCGTGTAGGAACCCTAGAAGGGTGTAGTTGATCAACTAAACAAGAATGGTTTTGAGCTTAGAAATCTAGTAGGAACCCTATAAGGGTGTAGTTCGATTTCTAACTCAAGAGGAGAGAAGAGAAGGAGATTAGTTTTGCAAGTGAACCAAGAGATGATTAGTCGACTCCGGGCTATCCAAAAGGATAGTCGCCGTGGGATTAGTCGGCTCGCAATGTCGACTCGGAAACCCATGATTACCAAAAAAAAAAAAAAAAAAAAAAAAAAAAAAAAAAAAAAAGATGATTAGAATGAACAAAGGGGTTTGTTTATATACTAATCAATATCTTGGAGCACAAGACACAAACCCTACACCCTAATGATCATTTAGTCCAATTACCGTTAACTACAAATGACCGTTACGTGTTTTGTTTGTGAAATTAATAATTATTCATAATTCAATATAATAATTATTAATACATTAAAACTCATACGTAATGTGTGCAATCCCGAAGTCTCGTGTTCGAGTCCGGACATATTCATTAATTTTTATCCGTTAAAACTAACAATGGTTGTTGTCAATCATCAATACCCCAAGACTTAATCTCTTATAGTACTCGGGTCCGTTCTGTGCTGAATTCAAGCCATAATGTGAGCTACATTAGGTCTTTTAATCCATGTTCATATGCCTTCGTTGGAGAGGAGAATCTATTTAAGTTCAATGGTTTGCCTGATTTAAACGATACTTCCTTTTTAGAGAGGATTGAAGCTACAGTGCCAATAATGCTCGAATGGGCTATTGGAAATCTGACTTGCTCTGAAGCCAAATAAACGAATGATTATGCCTGCAATCGAACAGCAAATGTGTTAGCTCTACAAGGAAAAGTGGTGGATACCGCCGTGTATGTAAAGATGGCTACGGAGGAAATCCATATCTGTCTCCTGGCTGCAAAGGTACAACAATTATACACCTATTAACTACAGATTGATGTAACCCAAGCTAAGTGATTAAACATCTTCCCTTTCTTTCTTACATGCTTAAGTTTAAATCTCACTGCTTGTCCTTTTTTTTTTTTTTTTTTTTTTTTTTCAATAGAATTATTATTTTTTATTTATTATTATTATTATTATTATTATTATTATTATTATTATTATTTGCTACATTAATTAATTTGTTATGATCTAATTGCTTCGGGTAAATTGTTTTGTTTTAGTGATACTATTGACAAGAAAATATTATCACATTGCTTAGTTTTATAGGTACATGTAGGAGCATGCGACAAACCATTCAATGAATAAAAATTTTGTGACGACAAATGATTACTGGTAAACAGTTGACTGACTTTGTTTATTTTATACTCGTATAAAAACTAAGAAGTAGTCCGTAGTAGTTTTTGGGTTGATTTAAACAGTAAAAGATTAGTTGACTTAATAGATGCTAGTATAAACTAGTCTAGACTTTTCTACTTTGCTCGGACTGTACATACCCTTTTCCTTATGGCTGTGAGGTGTGTCATGAATTTTGAAAGCCCTGTACTATAACGAATATTTAGACCCTTTGAGAAACACGAAAGATTTACATATATATAAAAAAATTCAAAAAAAATTAATGCCCCCGAACATTAAATAACGATGTTTAACAAGTTTATTTGTATTACACTGATAGTATTAGCTGGAACACCTTTAAAGCTTTTCTAAACTATGTCACAAACCAGTGATGAGAATATTAGGGTGCGTTAAGTTGGAGAGAAATTTTCCTGCTTTTCTGTTTTTAAATTTCTTGAAAAGGGAATGTTGATACAAAAATTGGGCTTACCTTGTTCTCGTACCAATTCGAACTTTAGTGCTTGTGAAACCTGCGCACTAAGAAAGCAAACAACACCGTTAGGCTTATCGTGGGATTGTCTCCCACGATTAGACTCCGGCGTGAGAGTAAGTAATCGGTTTTAGGGTTTAGTTGAAGAGTTAAAGATTGTGTAAATCGTACCTTTTAATGAGAATATATGATTCTATATATAGGGCGCAGAAACCGTGTAGGTATCTTGCTCCTTACTCTTCGCACTCGTGGTGCTTATCCGGGGTAAGGATATCTATCCCGTAAATAGAAGATCCTTATCCCTTAATTATGTGTATTGGTTGGGCTTTGGGCTTCGTGAGCCCAAGCCGTTGGTATTAATGGCCCAAGTCATTCGTCATGATAGCCCACTCGTGGTGGGTTTGGGCTTAGTAATGTCTATAATTTGGGCTCATGGCCCAACTATAGGCTATACGTCATCATGTCCCCCCAGTCTAGTGTGCGCGGCTCGTAGCCGCGGATACTAGACTAAAGGAACGAGCGGCAAGCGTGGCGGGAAGAAATTAAATAATTCCCGCCCAAATGATGGGAACAATGAACCAAGTCCCAAATATCACAAAGTGTGACTCGAGAAACGGGGAGGCTATCCACGTGTGTCTCGGGAAAAGGGAAAAAGTGCTTGTACCCTTCACCTCCCAGCCACACGTTTGTGAGTGGATTCCACGTGGCATCCCATTTGGGGTTTCTTGGTCTCTTATATAAATCACCGCCCCTTTTTACTATGGTTCACACAGTTAAGCGTATTTTCCACCATTTGCAAATTTTTCTTTGTCTCTCTTCGATTCGCTGTTTTCTTTAGGTAACTGCGCGTGCGCAATATTTTAGCAGACCTTATTTATAAAATGGTTGCTCAGTTACACGACTTTCGCTCTAGGTTTGATGAGGATGACGTACGTCAGTTTTCCTCTGACTTCTTCATTCCTCTCGACATCCATCCTGAGGCACCAGACATGGATGCGTGTATTGCTGATTTTCCCGATGGGAAAACTAGTTTGTATACACGTTTTTTCAATTACGCGAATCATCGCGTACCCATTTCTGTCTTATGGAGCAACGTGCTCAATCACTACCAACTCCATATCTCACAGCTGCACTGTATAGGTGCGGCTAAGATATCGAATTTTGAGATTAACTGTCGGTTATTGGCTATCAATCTGACAGTTGACCTATTCCGTGCATTTTACCACACAACATGGTCGCATGGATGGGTTTCTTTTGCCAAACGCGCAGGGCGCCTTCAATGCTATGAAGAGAAGGTAGATTCTTTAAGGCATTGGAGAGAGTACTTCTTTTGGGTAGACGATGTTGTATTTCCGTCGCGCTTTGAGTTCTATACTCAAAGGTCGCTGCCGAGGGATGAGCGTCCTATCCCTGGTTCTTACAGCGCCACGGATGCGGACATAATTGATGCTAACCGCATTCCCATTAACTCCTATCCTGAGGAGTTTTTGGTGCATATGGGGCTGAGCCGTAATTATTTTGATGGTCCGGACGAGGTTCCAACCTTCATCGATGAGAACAGCCAGGGTGGATGCTCATCCTTTATTGCCTCTATAACGTAAGTATTTTTCTTATTTTCTTGAATAACTAACTTGTTCTTGTTATGTGTCTCTTGTCTGTCGCAGAAATGGATTTGTTCGCTATCGTGAAGCTGAAAGAACCTAAACGCGTAACGGTGGGGGTGCGTCCCCTGAGGGAGGGTGAGCAGCCCATTTTGCAGGCCACGGAGGGGCATCTAACTGTATTTGGTCCTGCTGTGCGTCAGGATTCTCCCCCTGCAGCTGTGCTTGTCGCGCCAGTGCACGTTGTCCCTCCTACTGAGGAGAGGTCTCCCGTGGAGGAAGAGACGCATGTGGAGGCGTCTAACAGTGTGGAGATTTTGGTGTCTGCGGAGGTCCGTAGAGAGAAGCGCAAGGTAGCGTCTTCTGGTGGTTATGTTGGTGCCTCCAAAAGTAGGCGTCGCCTGATTGGGGAGGATGAGTCGGATGCACCAGATGAGATGTCTGCTACTAGCGCACAGAAGAATCAGGCCGAAACTCCACCTCGTGTGTAAGTGTTTACGACTGTAACTTTCCTTTTTTTTTTTTTATATCCGCGTACTAACTTCATCTTTTTTATTTCATAGGGACCATGCTGCAGAGGGTGATGCGGACTTTGTTGATCATGCTGCATCGCCCAAGACTGCTGATGTAGAGGAGCCTCTGAAGGCAGCAGCGCAGATGTCTGCGCAGGAATTGGTGGAGGAGCTTGCTGGTGTTGCTGCGCTCCAGGATGAGTTGGTCACTCAGCTGAAGGCACTGACCGTTGTTGAGGGAGGTAGCCTTGCTCAGAGGGATGAGCAGATTGCGCAGCTCCAGGTGCAGTTGGCTGAGGCTCAGGCAGAGGTGTTAGCTGCCGATGAGCGCGCAAAAAAGGCGACTGAGGAGAAACTGGTAGTTTTGGCTGAGTTGCAGCGCGAACGTGGGGAGTCGCAGCAATATAAGGCTGACGTCGCCTAGGGGGTGAAATACCTAGAGGAGAAGAAGAACGAGCTCTGCGGTCAGCTTGCGCAGTTTGGCAAGAATGTAGAGGAGTGTGTTGAGGCGCAGGAAGAGAAGCTGCGCAGGCTGAGTATAGAGTACGATGAAGAGTTGTACCCTCATCTGCTATCGACCATTGCGGAGCGCAGATACTTGTTGTACATTTCTTCTTAATTTCTTTTATATTGTATGTTTCTTTTCTAATGCCTTTGTCGTTGTTTTCGCAGTTGGTTGATCAGTCATGGCTTGCGCCTTGCTGCCATGAGCACCTTGGAGTCCCTAGAGGTCGTGAGTGCCTTTGGGATGGTGGTGGAGTGTGCCGTTACTCGTGGCAGGGCGCAGGCTGTGGAAGAGTTGGCTGAAGCGCAACTGTTAAAGGTCTCTCCGTCTGAGGTTCCTGAGTATAATGCCAGTGCCTACGACGAGCTTGTGCAGGCGATGGAAAAGATGAGGCTCTTTGAGCTTCCACACATTGCGCAGCTGGAGCGTGACCAGGATTATCCCATCCGAGTGATCATGCAGGGATTAACACTTGGGAGGCATATAGCAGAGACTGCAGAGGCCGAAGTTGATTTCTTCTTAAAGCCTGATGAATCCCAACTGCAGGTTCCAGTGTTTGCGCGACCGCGTGATATCCTGAACCCCTTCGCTCTTGAGACGGAGGTGCCACTGAAGGAAGTTTTGGAGCGCCATGAAGAGAGGGCAGCCAAGAAGAAATGTCTTAAAGGGAAGGCCACTCTCTGCGGTGTGGGTGCTGCACATCTTCCCAGGTAGGATGGCATTGCAGTCAGTGTGGCGACAGTGTCACAAAAAGATGCGCTGTTGTTGAAGAAGCTTCAGGAGGCGGGAAGTTCAGCCTTGCCAGAGTCTTCCCCCAAGCGCATACATAGTGTATAGATATGTACAACTCGTAGTTATATCATTGTAAAAACTCGTAGTTTTTAGTAAATAACATTATTGAACTCTTTTGTGCACATATGTTGTTTTTGTACTTAGATTTTTTTCTTGTCTTTATCACGTGAAAGACTTATCTAAAGTAACAAACGTGCAAATAATATCTTGTATTTGAGCCCAGAATTTGTGCATTAAGTCCGTAACTTATGAAACGTTTGCGGTCCATAACCTTAGCAAACGTGCGAGTAAGTGTGTAGCGTACTACGTTTATCATTGTTGGTAACCAAGTGTCTTGGTTTATTAGTTCGTTTTCAACTTGTTGTTGCGCATTCATTGTGAGATGCGTACTAAAGTCATAAGCTTATATGAAGTTAGTGTACGAATTTAGGAGTCAATTGTTTTGAATCCATGTGGTGGAGTGCAGCGTACTGCGAGTTCCACTGTGTAGGAGTCAATTGTCTTGAGTCCATGTTTTGTTAAACGTGCACCGTGTGCTATTAAGTGCATCCATCGTTGGGTGTACTTATTAACTTACTCCAACGTCTTGATAGTAAGGTGTTTAACAGGGACACGTGATCTGATGTTGATGGGTTTGCAACCCTTTTACTCAACGAGTACTTTAGTAGGTTTACTCATCCTGTCTGCCCTCGTGTGGTCTTAATATGTGCATGCACGCCGTGTAGGCAATAATATAAACAGAATTGAAACATAAATGAATAATGTAAGCAATAATGTTGAACTTTGTTGTGGAATTAGCTAGAAACCACAACGTTTTATTAATTTGTTGCAAGTGCAAAAAGACAATTTCCTAAGAGAAAAAAAAAATACACCAACATTTATTGAGCGCTTACAAAAGTGCATCGGTGTGTGGGCCGTGGCCTAAAGGTAGCATGTCTTGAGATTGCAAATGTTCCAGGTGCGCGGTAGCTCGTTGCCTTTCATGTCGCGCACTCTGTACGCACCGTCGCCTAATGCCTCTGTGACCTCGTAAGGCCCCTCCCACTTGGGTCCGAGCTTGCCCGTGTCTTCCGCGTGGCTGGCATCATTGTCGCGGTATACAAAGTCCCCTGGTTTGAAAGAAGTGTTTCTGACTCTTGCATCATAATACTTCTTCATCTTTGATTTAGCTTTTGCTTCGCGGATAGCTGCCCTTTCGCGTCGTTCTTCCAACAGATCTAAGTCAATACGCCGTTCATCATCGTTTGTTGCGACGTTAACCTCCGATGTACGGATTGTTGGCATTCCAATTTCTGCTGGTATAACAGCTTCTGTCCCGTAGACAAGAGAAAAAGGTGTATCGCCGTTGCTGAGTTTAATTTCTGTGCGGTGTGCCCACAAAACATGCGATAATTAGTCCACCCATCTTCCTTTATGTCTGTCCAAGCGCGCCTTAATTCCTTCACCTAGGCTACGATTCGCACGTTCTACTAATTCGTTTGTTTGCGGATGTTTGACTGACGCGAAGTGCTGTGTGATGTTTAACTGTGCGCACCAATCTTTGAATGGGTTATCACAGAATTGTTTTCCGTTGTCCGAAATAATTTCTCCAGGTAGGCCGAAGCGGCATACAATGTTATCCCAAACGAATTGTTTGACCTGGTTGCCTGTGATACTTGCCACTGCTTTCGCCTGCCGCGACTGGAAATGGTCCTCCTGCCGCGACTGGAAAGGGTCCAGCAATGTCAATTCCCCATTTGTGGAATGGCCATGGTGAGGTGATGGGTGTTAGCTCATGTTGTGGCCGACGCGGAATGGGTCTATGGACTTGGCAGTCGTTGCATCTTCAAATCATGTCTCGCGCGTCGCGGTGCATGGTAGGCCAATAGTATCCGGATCGTAAAGCGCGCGCTACAACAGACCGTGGTCCTGAGTGCATGCTGCAAGATCCAGCGTGGATTTCCCGGAGTACGTAATCTGCCTGAAGAGGTCCGACGCACCTGAGCTATGGTTGTAGGAATGAACGCCGATATAGGATACCATCTCGAAGTTCGAACCTCTGCGATGCGCGCCGTATCCGTCGAGCGTCCTTTTGTTCCTGGGGGAGTGTTCCCTTACTGATAAAATCCATGATGGGTGTCATCCATGTGGGATTTTCTTCCTCTATCACTGTGGATACTTCCATCTCAGAGATGGATTTGTTTTTTAAGGTTTCCACCAATACCTGCGTTGACATGTGAGCAAAGCTTGTGGATGCGATTTTACTTAGCGCATCTGCTTTTTTGTTTTCTCCTCGCGGGATTTGTTTGATGGAAAACTTGTCAAAATTCTTGATCAAGGATTTGGCTTTATCGAGGTATTGGATCATGTGTTCTTCTTGAGCCACATACTCGCCTAACACGTGGTTAGCTACTAGTCGTGAATCCACATTAGCTTCTAGGTTGCGTACACCCATTTGATTTTCTATGCGTAGTCCAGCCAATAATGCTTCATATTCTGCCTCATTGTTTGTGGCTATGAATTCAAAGCGTAGTGCGTAAGTATGCTCTATTCCATCTGGGCTGGTAAGGATAAGACCTGCGCCTGATCCTTCTGCGCATGAGGATCCATCTGTAAATAGGACCCATGGTTCTTGTAATGGTACTTCAATCTTTGGTGATGGAGTATCATCATCTGGCTTCTCGATAATGAAATCAGCCAATATCTGTCCTTTGATCGCGGTGCGCAGCCTATAGGAGATATTATGTTCGCTCAATAACACACTCCACTTTTGAAGTCGCCCGGATGCATCAGGTTTAGAGATAACCTGCTTGATGGGTTGGTCCGTGATTACAGCTATCGGATGCGCTTGGAAGTACCTGCGCAGCCTTTTAGCTGCGAATACTAGAGCCAGAACCAGTTTCTCCATGGCGGTGTAGTTAGTCTCTGTTTTCTTCAGGGCCTTGCTTACGAAGTATATAGGTGTTTGAACAGAATTTCTATCTGTCAATAGCACCGCGCTGACTGCTCCATAGGTTGCTGACAGATACATGATCAGTTCTTCCCCTTGTCGTGGTGCAACGAGCTTTGGTAGCTCTGCTAGGTTTTGCTTTAACTGTTGGAAAGCTTCTTCCGCTTCTGGGGTCCACCGAAAATCTCCCTTTTTTGTGCACTTCGTGAGTGTTTTAAAGAGAGGAAGTGATTTGTCCGCTGATTTGGACAAGAATCGGTTCAGCCCGGCTAACTTGCCGTTTAGTGACTGAACTTCTTTCAGTGTGCGCGGTGAAAGTAGTTCGATGACCGCACTTGTCTTGTCTGGACAAGGTTTAATACCATCGGGTTCTATTAGATATCCAAGAAACATGCCTTCGGTTGCTCCAAAAGTGCACTTCTTAGGATTCAATTTCATGTTTATTCTTCCCAATGTTTTAAACGTCTCCTCTATGTCACGCACAAATTCCTCTTCGGTATGGCTTTTTATGACTAGGTCATCAACTTAGACCTCCAAATTGCGGCCTACTTGCTTCTCAAATGCATTATCCACTAACCGTTGGTATGTGGCTCCTGCATTTTTTAAGCCAAAGGGCATTTTTGTGTAGCAATACACCCCTTGACTCGTATGGAAAGCTGTTTTTTCTTCATCCTTCTTGGCCATTTGAATTTGGTGGTATCCTTTGTACGCGTCTAGGAAGCATTTAAAGGGATACCCGTACAGGGATTCTACTTTCCAATCGATTTCTGGTAGTGGGTAACAGTCTTGTGGACATGCTTTGTTGAGATCGGTGAAGTCCACGCACATTCTCCAGCTACCATCACTTTTCTTTACCATTACTGGGTTGGAAAGCCAATCATGGTAATAAACCTCTCGCATGATCCATGCGTCCACGAGTTTGTGTATTTCCTCTAGGATAGCTTTTGCGCGTTCTGGAGCTTGGCCACGTTTTTTCTGGCGTATTGGAGGATATCCTTGTCGGATTTCGAGCTTTTGTTCAGTAATGGCTCTTGGCACTCCGGTCATGTGTTTAGGTTCCCATGCAAAGATGTTTAGGTTCTTTTACAATAATGCGCACACAGCTGCTCTGCCCTTGTCGGACAGTGATCCCCCAATTGATATCTCTTGGTCAGGATAATCTGGGTGGATTGCGACTTTCAGGTTTGTCACCTTGGTCGTGTGCTGTTCTGGAGCGCGCGGAATTTCATCTGCCACTATGTTGCATTCTCTTGGAGATGCGGTAGTGTTGTAGAGGGTGACGATCCCTCCTTCCACTGGGAATTTGAGCATCCCATGTGCTGTGGATGGAACTGCGCGCATAGCTGATATCCCTGGTCTCCCAATGATGCCATTGTATGACGAAGGAGACCTGATCACCATGAAATTCATCCAAGCCGTTGTAGAATGGTCTTTATTACCAATGGCTACAAGTATGCGTGATTCGCCTCAAACAGTCAACTAAGTTTACCAGGTGATAGTCAACCAAGTCAAACGTCTAAGCCAAATGCTTCCGGGTAATACAGTGTTTCCCCGGGTCGTAATGTCCCAACGAGGTGTGCGATGGTTTATTAAAAACGAATCTGTGATCGAGTGAATATGAACAGGAAAGGATATAAGTGTGTGTGAGTGTTTACACTAGGGTTTTATAAAACAAAATAACTTATATAAACTATTTTAACGATTACGTAAAATCCAGATATTTAAAAACTTTTAATAACTAAAAACGCGTACGTTTAATTTAATTCTACTTAAACGTACGAAACAAAAGCGGTTTTAACTAAAGTAGCAATTTGCAAACCTTAGGGGCTTAAATGCAAATTAAATAAACTTAAAATATTTATTTTATAATTACTAATTATTTAATTAATTATTATTTATTTAATTACTATTATTATTTATCTTATAATTAACTAATAAATAAGAAAATGTAAAATAAGTCTAGAAAATTAAAATTAAAATTTGTAAAAGTCTAAGATATTATAAAACTTATTTTAAAAGTAAAATTATATTTTTCACACTATTATTCTAATTATTATTAATTATTAATTAACTATTTATATGATTTAAATTATTATAAATACTAAAATGACTTAGATAATTAAGAAGATTTTTATAGATATAATTAACCATCATAGGAATCCTAAAAAATTATAAAAAATTTATTTTATATATTTTTAAACTAGTTTACTAATTATTATTCTAATTATTAATAAATTACCAATTAAACTATTTAAATTATGAAAACTAGTAAATGACCAGTACAAATTCTAGAAAAATTACTAAAATTATATTATGACTTATAAAAGCTAGGAAAAATATAAAATCTAGGTGTTGTTTTATAAAAACTAATTATGCTATTTATAACTTAATTATTGATTAATTATTAATAAAACTAATTTTAATTCTAATAAATACCAAATGATAATATAAAAATCTAATAAAATTACTAAAAATAATTTAATATAAGAGGAAATTAATAAAAGAGCTAAGTACTAAAATAGTACAAAATCTTTTTTTTGGTCCCCATCATGGTCAGTTTTTAAGTAAATTCCCTAAATGGTCATGCGCATCTGCGCATCTGCGCAACCTATCTCAGAACTTGACACGTGTACAGATGCGCATATGCGCATGTACACGTGTCACGTTTCTGAGATAGGTTGCGCAGATGCGCAGATGCGCATGTACACGTGTCACGTTTCTGAGATAGGTTGCGCAGATGCGCAGATGCGCATGACCATTTAGGGAATTTACTTAAAAACTGACCATGATGGGGACCAAAAAAAAGATTTTGTACTATTTTAGTAATTAGCTCTTAATAAAAATATAAAAACACAACTTACTTAATAAAAATCTAAAAATGAAAATTAAAATTAAATTATATTAAATGGAAACTATCACTTATTTTTATATTTGTTTTTCTTGAATTTTCTTTTACAAAACTATATTATACCTAAAAATAGACAACTTTTGTAAAAACAACTATTTTATAAGCTAATAATAAGCACTATGAAACAAATAACCTCCACAGTTGAATTTGGTTGACCAAAGAAACAAATAAGCTCAAATGAGCTGGTGTGAGACCCACTATGGATTATTCTGATTCCAATAAGTTATTAGGACATGTTTGAGGGAAAAACAACAAGAATTGTTCCCTGAATAAGCTGATAAGCCAAATTAAGCAATTTCCAAAACCAATTTGAACACAGAATGGGGACAAACAAAAGGGTCTGATTTAGGTTGGGTCCACAAGGCCAAAGGTCAAACTATTGGTCAATGTCTCAAGCCTACCAGGAGGGGGGGTTGAAGGAACCCAAAACAAGGGTGCGGGACCCACTGTGGTGACCTACAGCGACCACCAAAGGTGGTGGTGTGGGTGTGATATCTGCTGCACAGGGGAGGTGTTCTACCTGCAGTTGTGTTTTGGGGTGTGTGGGACCCACAGAAAAAATCACAAAAATAAATTGGTACTGAGACCTTGAAGTTGAGGTGGTAGACTACTAAATTCTCTAAAATTCCCACTAGTTTGAAAAAAAACTGAGTAAGGTACAATTTGACTTTTTGATAGAAACTAGAGATTTGACTTTTATGAGTTTCTAATTATCCTTACTGACTATTTATGATATGTTAAGCTACTAAGACATGAATTTAGGTTAGATTACCAACTAATAAGCTATTGTGATGCATATTGATACTTAAATCCTAACAGACAACTAAATAGACTAGTTGATAATTGATTTTGACTTTTTAAGTAAAGACCTATGGTTTTTATTTCTTGACAGCACTAATAAGACCTAAAGAGACTTACCTAAACTATAAACAACAACAAACTCAGCCTAATGCTCAGGAGAACAACCTGAGCCAAACACCCTTGAATCTAACTGTTTTGAGGTTTTATGAAACAGATGGGTGTTCTAAGCCATAACTCACATATATAAGCTTATACTAAGCTAAATTACATGTAAATACACAGAATAAAACAACATTCAACAACAACAATTGAAAAACACAGATTATGCAAAGAAAGATAGAAAGTGCCTTACAAAAATCCAAGTTTAGAACTGATGTGAGTCATGACCAACTTTCACCATCCTATTACTCCCATGAGCTTCTAAACCAGAATTCACATCCATTTCTGCTGCTGCATTTTTCTTCGCATCTTTCTTACTTTTTATTTTTCACAGGTTTGTTTAAAACCTTGAGGATTTTTGTAATTTTACATGAAACTAAGTGATAACAGATTATAATGCTTCAGGTTAGTAAATAAGCTTATAAATAAGCTAAAGTGATCTTATACAAACACTGAGCAACAGGTTTTAATATTCCGACAATGATTTAGAAACTTTACTCAAAATTACAAATTTGAAATAAGAAGCTGAGAACTTGCATTTAACACTTGAAAAGATTCATAATACACTGGATTGACTTACAATTACACTAGAAAGCTTTGAAATACAAGGAAAGTGAGAAAATTAACTAATCTACCTAAGTTACACTAAATTACTCTCTATATATTTTCTTTTGCTTTTACACTTTATTTAAATAGATAATTTGAGTTCCTTGCAGCTTTCCAAGACTTTCCCACCAATTCTCAACCCTTGGATCTCTATAATTCATCATAACCGTTTAAAGGTACTTTTCGCGCCAAAATTCTTGATGACAGTTGTAGGTAGCGTGGAGCATTTTCAGGGCATTTAATGGCGTTTGGAGGTTTGTAAGAGGTGGAGGGTAAGGTGGTGAAGAGTGGGTGAGCAAGTGGTAAGATACCACTGAGGTGGAGGTGAAAACTGTGGGTGTGGAGGAGTGGTATTGGTTTTGTGAGGGTGGAGGGAAAGGAGGAAAAGAGGGGTGGTATGTGACTTGTTCTGACAGGTGGGTAGTAGGGAGACAACTGGTGAAGCAAGTGGTGAAGGTGGAGTAGTAGCAGGGTGAGGTGGAGAGGTAGGGGATGACTGGTAAGGGTGGATTTTGGTTTGGGTTGACCGGAGGGTTGACCACGTTTAAATAAAGCGGGGTGGGTTTGGTTTTTTTGTGTTGGGCTGGGGTTCACATGGGCCTAGGATTTAATAAAAGGGTGGGCTTGGGTTAGTTTAGTTTGGATTTGGTTTTGGTTTAGTATTATTAAGGGCCCGTTTGTTTTAGAAATTACACAAGGACCAATTTTGTAATTTGGTAAATATTGATGGGCTGGTTTTATAAATTTTTCCAAAGTTGATCAAGGGACCAAACATGCCATATCTCAACAGTACAAGGTCCTATTTGTAATTTTTTTCATTTTAATATATTCAGGGACCTTTTCTGTCAATTCACCAAACTTCAGGGGACCAATTATGCAATTTCTCCAAACTTCACACCAAGGACCATTCCTGCAAAAGATTAATAATACAAGGACTAAAATTGATTTTCTCAAAGTTTTTAACATCCCAGGGACCATTTATGTCAATTTCCAAAGTATAGGGACTAAACTTGTAATTTTGTGAAACTTTGCACCAAAGGACCAAGTATGTAACTTTATGATTAAGAAGGACCTTTGGTGACTTTTTCATGTTTTTAGAATAACCAGGGACTAGTTTTGCCAATTTATGAAACTTGAGAGACTGAAACTGCCAATTATGCAAACTTTGTACGTTTTTCATCTGTTTTTGCATATTTTACATTTGAAACATATAAAACACACTTCTAAGATATTTTAAGTATTTTGATGCATATTTGAGTATTTTTGAATGTTTTGGCAGTTCAGATTGGTATAAAATGATGAGTATTTACACACTCATCAATCCCCCACACTAATCTATTGCTAGTCCCTAGCAATCTTTTGAGAAAAACTTAATAGATTTGAAAAACTCTTTACCAAAAGCCATCACTTCTGGAGTAGCCAGGTGTAAGAACTGTGGTACACCTGATAACCGTGTGATTTTGAGCAAATCACCAGCTGTCAACGGATTTGATTTGTCTTTACCAAAAGCCGTTTGCTTCTAGACTAGCCAACTCTTGATGGAATAGTCAACAGCTTGGTGAGCTGATTACCAATTATGGATTTTCCACTGCCTTTACCACAAACCATAATCTTGCGGGCTAGCCAACTCATTCGCTTTTTAGGATATGGCGAGTTGAGGTACCATACAATTTTGGGCAAATTGCAAGCCATCAACGGGTTTGAGATATCTTTACCAAGAACCGTTTGCTCCTGGATTAGCCAACCCTTATGTGGGTTAGACATGACGGACTGATAACCATTTATTGCATTCTAAGTGAGAAAAAATTTTAAAATTTGGGCTAAAATGGGGGTTCTTGATGGAAACTGTGTTTAAATTCGTTAGAATAACTAATCTCCCCCCACACTTAGAACTGAATATTGTCCTCAATATTCAAAGTACTGGGTGTTAAACCAACACTTAGAACGTAAGAAGGAAAATACTCCATAGCCTTTATTTAAGTTTATGTACTTTTTTTTTTAGAGGATATATACATATATATAACATGTGGGTTAGTATCTCCCCCACACTTAGGGTGAAAACTAGTACATGCTACTGTTTTTGATTACCGAGTCGCTAGCTTGACTCGACCCCGAATTCATTTGTCCATGGGGAAGTATGATGTGGAAGGAACAATCTCAATCGGACTTTCATTCAAGATGTTTGGATAAATATTTGAAGCACGCGAAAGTTCCACACCGATGAGATATAATGACCCTGGCTCATAATTTATAAATGAGAATGCCGGGGTCAAAGATAATGTCTTCATTCCCGAAGGAGTGAAGAACAGGATAGGGGACAGAATATATGAAGAAAAGAAAGAAAATCATAATGAAAATCATGACTAACTCCTCATCTTCAATAGGAGAATTCATTGTTTCATGAATCTCCTCTTTTAAGCTCGTTTGATCAAGACATATTATGGGTATGTCTAGATCAAAATAGAAATTATCATACTCCGGTGGAGATACGATATGAGTGAGTTCAAAGGAGAACTCCTCGTAAAGAGAATCATTCACAAGATGTAAATCCGTGAACTCATGTTCCGTTGTGGACTCATCACAATCCTTAATCTGAGTACCAAATAATGGGTTATCAGAAATCAAAGTGAATTCAGATTCGAATTCAAATAGAAGATTGGTGATAGTAGTTTTGAATGCTTCAGGAACAATGTGATTAACATTCTCTACTGGATTGTTGGGATAAGCACTGAGTGAAGGATCATTATGTAAGAGACTTTCCATCTCTTCCAGATCGGCTTCAAAGTCAAAGAGATCATCATTACTTCCAGATAGAAGTGGAATGATGTGAGTGAGTTCCTCTGTGAAATCCTCAAGAAGAAGATCAACATCAGAATGAGGCAGTGATGCCTCAACATACTCAATGTCTCCATAAGATATATAATCATCACTGGAATTAGAGACATTCTCAATTTGATCATTTGGATTATCAGGGGGGGTAGGAATATCACACATATGATCAAGAATTCCCTGTAACTCACTTGGGATTGAGACAAGGTTCTCAACACTAGACTTTATGAATTCATCCGATTCCTTATTAGGAACAGTGTCAAGATGCTCGTCCCCCATGCTCAGAGAGTGAGTGGGAACCTCGGGTATGATATCAGTAGACTGAAGGAGATGAGAAGGGCTAGCATACATAGATTTTATAATTTCCATTTGTTCAGCTGCTAGTAATTCTCCCATACTCTTTTCTCCCTGTATATCCATGGAAGAAGTCTCAACTGATGAACTTGATGAGGTATCATCACTTTCATCATCTTCATCGAGAAGAGCAGCATTTTGACATTTGGTACGTGTTATATCTGCTTGTTCTAAGACTAGTAATTCTTCCATGCTTCTTTCGTCTCTAGCAACATGTTCTTCAGCAAGTAATTCCGCGATAGATTTATCACGAGAATATTGAGTGAGTGGAGACTGTGGGGGTGTGGATGTGTCAAAACCGGATGTATCAGAACTAGAACAATATTCAGGGTTATAATACGGTTGACATTTGAAATCATCATGAGGACCCCCACAATGTACACAAGAAAAACTTGGTGCATTGTGAAACGAAATATTAGCCAACTCCTCCTTAAGGTCTTTAAGTTTCTCAAGAACCGCTAGACAAAGGTCTTGCTGGTTTTGAGGAGTTGCTTGGTTCATTTGGTACTGTGGAGGTGGGTCTTGAAACGAATAATCGTAATTGTTACAAGGAAATGGATTCCCTGTTTGACAATCCGAGCTAAAGTGAGGACCTCCACAGTACTCACAACAGTTGAACTGATGTGACTGTGAGTCGTATGTGTTTAAGTCATAATTGTTATCAGGAACCTGCTCATAGATAAGCGTGCTTCCTGATTGACAATCAGAACTGTAGTGTCAACCACCACAGTACTCACAACAGTTAAACTGCTGAGTCTCATGGTGTGGAAGCTGATGGTAAGAATCAGTCGTGTCAGGGTAGGAATAGGGATTCTGGTTATAGACAGACCCGTTTCCTAACTCTACCATGCCACAACTGGGGCAATTACCACCATTATAAGAACTACCATAACATTGACAGACAAGAGGGTGAGAATAAGACATAGAAAGAATCAAAGGGTGTAGGGGGTGAGAAATGAAGAATCAAATAGGTAGGATTGTAAAGGTGAATATTTTTGGTATTTTTGAAAATTTTTGTAGTAATAATAATAAGGAAAATATTATTGAAAATATTATCCCCGGCAGCGGCGCCAAATTTTGATTCGCCTCAAACAGTCAACTAAGTTTACCAGGTGATGGTTAACCAAGTCAAACGTCTAAGGCAAATGCTTCCGGGTAATACAGTGTTTCCCCGGGTCGTAATGTCCCAACGAGGTGTGCGATGGTTTATTAAAAACGAATCTGTGATCGAGTGAATATGAACAGGAAAGGATATAAGTGTGTGTGAGTGTTTACACTAGGGTTTTATAAAACAAAATAACTTATATAAACTATTTTAACGATTACGTAAAATCCAGATATTTAAAAACTTTTAATAACTAAAAACGCGTACGTTTAATTTAATTCTACGTAAACGTACGAAACAAAAACGGTTTTAACTAAAGTAGCAATTTGCAAACCTTAGGGGCTTAAATACAAATTAAATAAACTTAAAATATTTATTTTATAATTACTAATTATTTAAGTAATTATTATTTATTTAATTACTATTATTAATTATCTAATAATTAACTAATGAATAAGAAAATGTAAAATAAGTCTAGAAAATTAAAATTAAAATTTGTAAAAGTCTAAAATATTATAAAACTTATTTTAAAAGTAAAATTATATTTTTCACACTATTATTCTAATTATTATTAACTATTTAATTATTAATTAACTATTTATATGATTTAAATGATTATAAATACTAAAATGACTTAGATAATTAAGAAGATTTTTATAAATCTAATTAACCATCACAGGAATCTTAAAAAATTATAAAAATTTTATTTTATATATTTTTAAACTAGTTTACTAATTATTATACTAATTATTAATTAATTACCAATTAAACTATTTAAATTATGAAAACTAGTAAATGAACAGTAAAAATTCTAGAAAAATTACTAAAATTATATTATGACTTATAAAAGCTAGGAAAAATATAAAATCTAGGTGTTGTTTTATAAAAACTAATTATGCTATTTATAACTTAATTATTGATTAATTATTAATAAAACTAATTTTAATTCTAATAAATACCAAATGATAATATAAAAATCTAATAAAATTACTAAAAATACTTTAATATAAGAGGAAATTAATAAAAATATAAAAAAACAACTTACTTAATAAAAATTTAAAAATGAAAATTAAAATTAAATTATATTAAATAGAAACTATCACTTATTTTTATATTTGTTTTTCTTGAATTTTCTTTTACAAAACTATATTATACCTAAAAATAGACAACTTTTGTAAAAACAACTATTTTATAAGCTAATAATAAGCACTGTGGGGGCTTATTACCTCCACAGTTGACTTTGGTTGACCAAAGAAACAAATAAGCTCAAATGAGCTGGTGTGGGACCCACTATGGATTATTCTGATTCCAATAAGTTATTAGGACATGTTTGAGGGAAAAACAACAAGAATTGTTCCCTGAATAAGCTGATAAGCCAAATTAAGCAATTTCCAAAACCAATTTGAACAAAGAATGGGGACAAACGAAAGGGTCTGATTTAGGTGGGGTCCACAAGGCCAAAGGTCAAACTATTGGTCAATGTCTTAAGCCTACCAGGAGGGGGGTTGAAGGAACCCAAAACTAGGGTGTGGGACCCACTGTGGTGACCTACAGCAACCACCAAAGGTGGTGGTGTGGGTGTGATATCTGCTGCACAGGGGAGGTGTTCTCCCTGCAGTTGTGTTTGGGGGTGTGTGGGACCCACAAAAAAAATCACAAAAATAAATTGGTACTAAGACCTTGAAGTTGAGGTGGTAGACTACTAATCCACAAAAGCACAAGACCTAAATCCTTCTACTAAATTCTCTAAAATTCCCACTAGTTTGAAAAAAAACTGAGTAAGGCACAATTTGACTTTTTGATAGAAACTAGAGATTTGACTTTTATGAGTTTCTAATTATCCTTACTTACTATTTATGATATGTTAAGCTACTAAGACATGAATTTAGGTTAGATTACCAACTAATAAGCTATTGTGATGCATATTGATACTTAAATCCTAACAGACAACTAAATAGACTAGTTGATAATTGATTTTGACTTTTTAAGTAAAGACCTATGGTTTTTATTTCTTGACAGCACTAATAAGACCTAAAGAGACTTACCTAAACTATAAACAACAACAAACTCAACCTAATGCTCAGGAGAACAACCTAAGCCAAACACCCTTGAATCGAACTGTTTTGAGGTTTTATGAAACAGATGGGTGTTCTAAGCCATAACTCACATATATAAGCTTATACTAAGCTAAATTACATGTAAATACACAGAATAAAACAACATTCAACAACAACAATTGAAAAACATAGATTATGCAAAGAAAGATAGAAAGTGCCTTACAAAAAATCCAAGTTTAGAACTGATGTGAGTCATGACCAACTTTCACCATCCTATTACTCCCATGAGCTTCTAAACCAGAATTCACATCCATTTCTGCTGCTGCATTTTTCTTCACATCTTTCTTACTTTTTATTTTTCACAGGTTTGTTTAAAACCTTGAGGATTTTTGTAATTTTACATGAAACTAAGTGAAAACAGATTATAATGCTTCAGGTTATTAAATAAGCTTATAAATAAGCTAAAGTGATCTTATACAAACACTGGGCAACAGGTTTTAATATTCAGACAATGATTTAGAAACTTTACTCAAAATTACAAATTTGAAATAAGAAGCTGAGAACTTGCATTTAACACTTGAAAAGATTCATAATACACTGGATTGACTTACAATTACACTAGAAAGCTTTGAAATACAAGGAAAGTGAGAAAATTAACTAATCTACCTAAGTTACACTAAATTACTCTCTATATATTTTCTTCTGCTTCTACACTTTATTTAAATAGATAATTTGAGTTCCTTGCAGCTTTCCAAGACTTTCCCACCAATTCTCAACCCTTGGATCTCTATAATTCATCATAACCGTTTAAAGGTACTTTTGGCGCCAAAATTCTTGATGACAGTTGTAGGTAGCGTGGAGCATTTTCAGGGCATTTAATGGTGTTTGGAGGTTTGTAAGAGGCGGAGGGTAAGGTGGTGAAGAGTGGGTGAGCAAGTGGTAAGATACCACTGAGGTGGAGGTGAAAATTGTGGGTGTGGAGGAGTGGTATTGGTTTTGTGAGGGTGGAGGGAAAGGAGGAAAAGAGGGGTGGTATGTGACTTGTTCTGACAGGTGGGTAGTAGGGAGACAGTTGGTGAAGCAAGTGGTGAAGGTGGAGTAGTAGCAGGGTGAGGTGGAGAGGTAGGGGATGACTGGTAAGGGTGGATTTTGGTTTGGGTTGACCGGAGGGTTGACCATGTTTAAATAAAACGGGGTGGGTTTGGTTTTTTTGTGTTGGGCTGGGGTTCACATGGGCCTAGGATTTAGTAAAAGGGTGGGCTTGGGTTAGTTTAGTTTGGATTTGGTTTTGGTTTAGTATTATTAAGGGTCCGTTTGTTTTAGAAATTACACAAGGACCAATTTTATAATTTGGTAAATATTGAGGGGCTGGTTTTATAAATTTTTCCAAAGTTGATCAAGGGACCAAACTTGCCATATCTCAATAGTACAAGGTCCTATTTGTAATTTTTTCATTTTAATATATTCAGGGACCTTTTCTATCAATTCACCAAACTTCAGGGACCAATTATGCAATTTCTCCAAACTTCACACCAAGGACCATTCCTGCAAAAGATTTATAATACTAGGACTAAAATTGATTTTCTCAAAGTTTTTAACATCCCAGGGACCATTTATGTCAATTTCCAAAGTATCGGGGCTAAACTTGTAATTTTGTAAAACTTTGCACTAAAGGACTAAATATGTAACTTTATGATTAAAAAGGACCTTTGGTGACTTTTTCATGTTTTTAGAATAACCAGGGACTAGTTTTGCCAATTTATGAAACTTGAGGGACTGAAACTGCCAATTATGCAAATTTTGTACGTTTTTCATCTGTTTTTGCATATTTTGCATTTGAAACATATAAAACACACTTCTAAGATATTTTAAGTATTTTGACGCATATTTGAGTGTTTTTGGATGTTTTGGCAGTTCAGATTGGTATAAAATGATGAGTATTTAGACACTCATCAACGCGCAATTGCCCCATGGGCCAAATTTTTTTACCTGTGAATCCAATTAGCGACGTCGTAGCCGGAATTAACTGGTTTTGTATCTCAGGTTTTAGCCTTCTGAAGCAGTGTTCATACATGATGTCCGCAGACGCTCCTCCATCTACATACATGCGGTGGATCTCGTGACCTCCCGCCTGTATCTCGATGGTGAGTGGTTCTATTACTGCGTTGTCCGCAGTGAGAGTGGGGAAAGAGATATGGTTTCCCTTGGAAAATCTTTGGCTGACTTTTTGTTTCGTATTTTGCTGCCATGATTGGATCATGTATATCGTATCAGCCTTATTTTTTGGTAATTCTTTTTTGGCCCCATTTCTTTGTCTATCTTTTCCCTCTTTGATGTTTTTAACGAGGTGGTACATCTTTCCTTCTCTTACTAATTTATCAATTAGTTGACGTAGTTGAACGCACTCGTTAGTAGTGTGACCCTTCTGTCCATGGTATTCGCAGTATCTTCCTCCGATGCGCTTTTCTTCTGGGGTCACCATGGTGGAGGTTTTGGAAAATTTGCTCTCTCTGTCGTGAATATTTCCTTAGGGGTTTTTGTGAGTGGGACATACTTGTCGTTATCCCTTCCACTGCTTTGGTTGCGGTAATTCCTGTTGCGATTGCCACTTTGGTCATTGGATTGTCTCCTTGACTGTTCTTGTGGTTTAAAGGTTGAGTAACCTTTTTTGCTATCTACCGCTGCCGCTTCCCCTTGAATGAAGGATCTGGTGCGCTTTGTTAGCTCATCAAAGCTTTGGGGTACTTCATCGTTTAGCTTCCGTATCAGCTCTGGGTTATTGATCCCGTTCATGAACCCTGAGATTTTTAGTACCTCGAGGCATGCCTTAACTTGCATGCATTCATCCTTGAAGCGCTCCATGTAAGCGCTTGTGGATTCCCCTTGGCGCTGTTTTACTCTGGCTAGTTCCACAGGGTTCTTTGCGCACTTATTTCGTTGCGTGAAATTTAGGCGGAATGCTTTCCGCAGCTCTTCAAACCCATTTATGCTTCGTCGTGGAAGCTTGCTGAACCATGTTCGCGCATTCCCCACTAAAGTAGAGTTGAACATATGGCACCACACAGGTTGTGGCCAGTTTTCGATAGCAGCCGCTGACTCAAAGATTTTTAGATGATCATCAGGATCACCCGTGCCATCGTATGTTTTAACATTGGTGGGCATGCGCCTTTTCTTTTCATCTGAGAAATTGCTTATGCGTCGTGTGAACGAATCAACCTTTTGGCGACGCCAAGGAAGGGAAATATCCTCGTCCTCGTTGTACCGACGTCGGTTCTTAGACTTCCAATGTCCCGTCTCTCTATCCTCGTTGTCCGAGGAACTGCTTGAGGAAGAGTTGTTTCTCCTGTGGCGCTTGCGCCATTTTCCCTCGGAGTCCGAAGTTCAAGGACTTGTACTTGGGGATTAGTGTTTCCCCAATCTATCTTGGATTCTTCGGCTTCCTGACCTTGAGGTACTTACACTTGGTGAGCGTTGTCGTCCAAGTCTGTCCTGTATCCTGCGGCTACCAAGCCTAGCATGGACACTGGTGTGCCTCGCATTGTCTTCGTAATCCTCCGAGTATTGAGAGTTAGATGCTGTACCAAGTCTATCGTCGATGTTGGTGCGCCTCTCACTGTTTCTGCGCTCATGGTGGCGCGATGGGGATTTTTCTTGGTTAAAGTTTAGCCTATTTTGCAGGTTGCGGCTAGACCTTTTCCTTGCCTCCTCTTGCATGAGACTGGTTAAAGTCTCATAGTGTTGGGACACGAAATCGTTTAATGTCACCTCAGGTGCATCCTCTTCGACTGCGAGGATGTCCGTCTCCGCATGAAGTTACCTCTCTCTATTAGGTTCTCCTGGTGGCACAGTGTTGTCCACTATGGATGCCACCTGGTGGGGAGTGTTAAAGAGAGTGCGCTGAATGTCCTCAGCGCTTGAGACTACGGTAGTAGCTCGGGTTGTCCCCAAGGGCAATTCTACCGCGGTAGGGATTGGAGTTATGTTGACTCACGATGGCTAGGCGCACTAGTTGTTCCAGATGTCGGCTTAGGAGTCGAATCTTGATGCTTCTTCCTATGCGAATCATCACGTGTTTTCTCCGGCTGCGGAGTCCGCTGGCCTGAGTTCTTGTTTTTCGGCATTCTGGTATTGGTTTCTTAGTGTAGGGTCCCACGGATGGCGCCACTTGTTGATACAAAAGTTGGGCTTACCTTGTTCTCGTACCAATTCGAACTTTAGTGCTTGTGAAACCTGCGCACTAAGAAAGCAAACAACACCATTAGGCTTATCGTGGGATTGTCTCCCACGATTAGACTCCGGCGTGAGAGTAAGTAATCGGTTTTAGGGTTTAGTTGAAGAGTTAAAGATTGTGTAAATCGTACCTTTTAATGAGAATATATGATTCTATATATAGGGCGCAGAAACCGTGTAGGTATCTTGCTCCTTACTCTTCGCACTCGTGGTGCTTATCCGGGGTAAGGATATCTATCCCGTAAATAGAAGATCCTTATCCCTTAATTATGTGTATTGTTTGAGTTTGGGCTTCGTGAGCCCAAGCCGTTGGTATTAATGGCCCAAGTCATTCGTCATGATAGCCCACTCGTGGTGGGTTTGGGCTTAGTAATGTCTATAATTTGGGCTCGTGGCCCAACTATAGGCTATACGTCATCAGGGAATGATTTTTCTTTCTCTAAAGAAGAGTTGAGAATTTTGAAAACCTGTTTAGTTAGAGTTATATTTTTCCTTTTTAAAAAAATGAGAAGATTGTGACGGTGGGCGGCGATGGTGGGTGAGGATGGAAGGCGAAGGTGGAGGATGTAACTCGTTTAAAAACAAACTTCTTTCTTATTCGACTCAACCAATCAACCGTACAATAAACCTAACGCTTAGTGAAAATTTGATCCAAAACCTATTGGTAGAATTCTTACCTTAACTGAGGTTAACAAAAACCTGGACTCAAAACAGAAAGTGAAACCTTTATCAACAAGCACTTTCTGTAGGTTTTTTCTCCACCTCTTGATCGATCTATCTTTAGTGTTTAACTAGGTCTCAACTTGCAATATAATCATGTATAAAATAGTTACGTAAGTTGGCCCATTGATATACTAATTCAACCGACTTATCAGCCTCATTCTATTGATACTATTAACACCCTATACACCTAGTTCCTATCACATGCAATCCCTATACTTACTAACTAGTGTTACCTTCTAAATCTTAAATAATGATTATACTATAAGATTTTATACCTTATTAAATTACGGGTCTTATAGGTTTTCCACCTCAAGGCAAGGCACCTACTCCTCAAGTGTTGGCAATTCAAGGAGGTAGGATCCAGAAGAAATCGCAAGCGAAGAAGGTTAAGGGTAAGGTTGAGAAAGGCAAGCAGGTCATGGCCTATCAACCAAATCCAAAGGTAAATCAACATCAACCCATGCAGAACAAGGTGAATCCTCTCAACAAGAAGGATCAGGCTTGTCACCATTGTCATGAGAAGGGACATTGGAAGTGCAATTCTCCCTCCCTTAAGAAGATTTGGTCCCCGAATCTTTTTCTGATATAAACAAATGAGGGTATCGCTCCCTCATCTCATCCTCTGCTTCCCATGTCATATCTGCTCCACGACTATGCTTCCATTGAACCTTAACAAGCTTGATCCTCTTTTTCCTCAACTTTATCACTTTTCTATCTATAATAGCAACAGGCTCCTCAGTTAGCCTTTTCTTCTCATCAACTCGAAGTTCCCCTAATGGAAATATATCATTTTCTTCCGCCAAACATTTTCATAAGTAACATACATGAAAAGTGTTGTGTATGCCATCCAATTCTGTAGGTAACTCAAGTCGATAAGCTTGATCACCAACTCGTTCCAACACCTTAAACGGCTTAATAAAATGAGGACCTAATTTTCCTCGTTTTCCATAACGAATTATACCCTTCCAAGGTGAAACTTTAAGCATCACATTTTCACCAACCTTAAAGTCTTTGGTCGATGTTTCTTGTCAGAGTATTTCTTCCGCCTTTCATGTGCCAGTCTCAAATTATCTCGAGCTATAGCAACTTTGTCTGTGTGATTTGTACAATTTCTGGACCCGTATACTGCTTGTCACCTGGTTCTAACCGGCAAGTAGGAGTTCTATACTTCCTACCATACAACATCTCATAGGGAGGCATTTTAATACTAGCATGATATGTATTGTTATACGCAAACTCCACCAACGGTAAATGTGAATCCCAATTACCACCATACTCGATAACACATGCCCAAAGCATGTCTTCTAATGTTTGAATGGTACACTCACTTTGACCATCTGTTTGAGAATGGTAAGATGTACTCAAATTCACCTTTGAACCCAATTCTTCTTGAAGCTTTTTCCAAAACCATGAGGCAAAACGGCTATCTCGATCAGAAACTATAGACAAAGGTACACCATGCCTCGCAACCACCTCCCGAATATACAACTTTGCTAAATTTTCCAATTTCTCATTTTCTTTAGTTGCCAAGAAATGAGCTCTTTTTTTCAAACGATCTATAATCACCCAAATCATGTCATTACCCTTTGATGTTCTGGGTAATTTAGTGACAAAATCCATGGTGATGTTATCCCATTTCCACTCGGGTATCTCCAATTGTTGAAGTTCTCCATATGGTCTCTGGTGTTCTGCCTTTATTTGAGAACAAATTATACACTTTGCTACGTAATCCCCCACGTCAGATTTCATTCCTAGCCACCAATAATTAGGTTTTAAATCTCGATACATCTTGGTGTTACCTGGATGAATTGAATACTTGGACTTATGTATGTCATAAAGAAGTATTTAACGAACTCCACCAAGTTTTGGTATCCATAGTCGACCATCAAAAGTCTTCAATCCTTGATTATTTTCACCTAAAAGTAGGTGTCGTTTTAACATTTCCTCATTCTTCAAGTTTTCATCCTTAAGAGCTTCTTTCTGAGCTGCCCGAATCTGTTCTAATATCCCTGATACTACTTCAATCCTCATTGAGTGGACTCGATATGCTAATTTAGGATCCTTTCGACTCAACGCATCCGCCACCACATTTGCCTTGGCAGGATGATACTTGATTTCACAATCATAATCAATCAACAACTCCAGCCAACGCCTTTGTCTCATGTTCAAAACCTTTTGATCGTGCACATGTTGCAAGCTTTTATGATCAGTGTATATGGTAAACTTCGTGTCATATAAATAATGTCGCCAAAGTTTCAAAGCAAATACCACAGCCGCTAATTCTAGATCATGTGTTGGATAATTTTCCTCTGCAACCTTCAGCTGTCTTGATTCATAGGCAATCACTTTACCCCATTGCATAAGCACACAACCCAATCCTGAATATGAAGCATCACTATACACCACAAAGTCCTCATTTCCTTATGGCAAGGAAAGAATAGGTGCTTCACATAATTTCTTCTTCAAAGTTTGGAACGCCTCTTCCTGCAACTCGGTCCACAAAAATGGTTCTGTTTTCTTTGTCAACTTCGTCATTGACGAAGCAATTTTAGAAAAATATTGAATAAACCTCCTATAGTAGCCTGCTAATCCTAAGAAACTCCTTATCTCGGTAGGAAGGTGACTCCCACTTCTTAATCGCTTCAATCTTAGCCGGGTCCACTTTTACCCGTTCACAATTGATCAAGTGACCTAAAAATTGGACCTCTCGCAACCAAAATTCACACTTAGAGAACTTTGCATAAAGCTTTTCCTTACGCAATGTATCCAATACTTCTCGAAGATGTCTCCGATGCTCTTCCTCACTCCGTGAGTATATCATGATATCATCAATGAACACAATAACTGACTTATCTAAGAATGGTCGACAAACACTATTCATTAAGTCCATGAATACCGCAGGAGCATTAGTTAATCCAAATGGCATTACAAGAAACTCATAATGGCCATACCGGGTCCTGAAAGCTATCTTTGGAATGTCACATTCCTTCACTTGCACCTGGTGATACCCCAACCTCAAATCAATTTTTGAAAAGTAACTTGCGCCTTGTAGTTGATCAAACAAGTCATCAATCCTTGGTAACGGATACTTATTCTTTATTGTCACCTTATTTAGCTCTCGATAATCAATGCACATACGCATTGTGCCATCCTTTTTCTTCACAAACAAAACCGGTGCGCCCCAAGGTGATGAACTTGGCCTAATAAATCCCTTATCAAGAAGATCTTTAGGTTGTGACATCATTTCCTTCATCTCTGTAAGTGCCAAACGATACAGTGCCCGAGCAATTGGTGCCTCACCAGGTACCAAGTCAATTCGAAACTCCACCTGTCGTGCTGAGGTAAACCTGGTAAGTCACCTGGAAATATGTCTACATACTCGTTCACTACTACAACATCTTCAATTTTTTCTGCTCCTTTTACGCATCAATTACATAAGCCAAAAAGGATGGGTATCCTTTCACTAGGCACCTTCGTGCTTTCATAACCGAAATGATTCCCAAGTCACCACCACGTTTTTCTCCGCGATTACAAATCCACCCTCGGGTAGGGGGATGCAAATCAATTTCTTTGAACACACGATTTCAGCTCACCACATCGAACCCCTTTATTCCTATTAGTAACAAAGTCACCGGAAAGGATTTGTCATCTATTTCAATATTGCACCCCTCAAATTTCTCAAGAACAGATATAAGTGCTCCATTAGCTATTTCAATATCTAAAGGGGTATCTAAATTGCTACGAGGCATACTAAATGGTTTACAAAAATCAAGTGACACAAAAGATATATTTGCACCAGAATCAAACAAAACACTAGCAGGTAAAGAATTAACAAGAAAAGTGCCAGTAATCACCTCATCGTCGTCTTTTGCTTACTCTGCAGTCATGTGAAAAGCGCGACCCTTTGGTTTAGGTAAATATGCCTTCTTGGTTCCAATAGCTCCACCAGTCTTCTTTTTGGGACAATCAATAGCTATGTGTCCCATTTCCTTGCAATTGTAGCATAAAACCTCAGTACTCGTACAATCCCGCATAAAGTGACCCATCTTTCCACAACGACGACATCCAATTGTATCCTTTGAGCACTCCTCATAGTGAGATGAACCGCAAGGAGTACACCATTTTCGCGTACCCTGTAACCCATATTTCTTGACATTTGAATTGCTCTTAAGTTTCTTTGATGATCCAGATGACCCATCCCATTTCCTCTTTTCACCTACAAACCCCGACTTCCCATCCTTAGCTATGAGGTCATCTTCCACAACTTTGCTTGCATCCATTGCCTCTTCTAAAGTATTCCTAATCCGAACAGCTATACGATACTCATAAGGTAGCCCCTGTACATAACGATCAACCTTTGATTTCTCATCTGGACAAAGTCTCATAGCAAATTGTAGCTTCTCGGTGAAAGCCTTGTTATACTTATCAATACTCATATTTCCTTTTTGCAAGCTAAGAAATTCTCTCTCGATCCTTTGAACTGCACCAGCACAGTACTTGGTCCTAATCTTATTCGAAAAAGCATCCCAAGTCATATTATCTCTAGAAGTCCTAGAAAGAGCTAAGCTAACAGAGTTCCACCATTCTAAAGCTTCTCCATCCAACATTCTAATAGCATATTTCACCATTTGTGGCTCTGTGAATTCCCCTGAATCAAAAGTTTGTTCCATCTTCAGAATCCACCTTAAACAATCAAGTGGCTCAGTGCTTCCCTTGAACGAAGGTGGTTTACATTTCATAAAGGATTCAAACGTACTCCCTCGCGAATTATATGCATGTCTATCATAGTTCTGAGTATGGTCCCCATAATGATTCAATTCACTTTCCGCCTCATGCTCCTTTCGATCATTTCTCCCAGACCGATTCACAAATAATCCCGCGTTCAGCCAACTCGTCATTCTTCCTTCCAAGTTCCCTTTCCAATTCCTTAATTCGAGAGAGGCTATTATAGCTCCTAGAACTACCTGCATGAGACCTGGAGTGAGCTACAGAGTCATCCCGCCTTATGCGCCTTATGTTATTGTTAGCCTCAACATTATGATCATTGCCTCCCGCATTACCACCATCAGCTCCGGTAACTATCACATTACGTTGAGCATTCCCAATGTTGACGGGCTCACGATTTTGCCTTGGTGGTAACCCAGCTTGTCGTTCCCTTGCATTTGGTGCTGCATTTGCGTTTGTCGTGGTAATGCTAGCTTCCTCACCATCCCTTTGCACACCCGCTTGGTTCCAACCTGATCTCCTTGTGTTTGCCATTTCTATACATATTTCAAACATGATCATTAGTAAACGAATAACCATATATTATACAAAAATATCATATAAGCATTAATCATCTATTACTAAGAGAAATTAAAAAAAAAAAAAAAAAAAAAAAAAAAAAGCTTGGCCTACAATAAGCATTACACACTCAACCCACCTGACCTACATACTAGTTTATATTTAGGTGTTCCCTAATATAAGCATTGATCAAAGTTTAAGTCTAAGCACCTACTTTTGTACCTAGTTCACTTAAACCTAGGCTCTTGATACCAACTTGTAACACCCCAATTCAGGAAAATAGCCATTTCAATTTTTTTTTTTTTTTTTTTTTTTTTTATTATATAGTCCAAATTATAAAAATTAAGCAACGGAAGTCTAGAACCATAGTTTGCATATTTCGCTAAATAGACAAAACATGACAAATCCAACCCAAACGAGTGTCACATAACAATCTACGAAACAAAGTTCAATATTGCAATCATTAAAAATAACAGGCTAAATTCCGGGAGCGAAGTGGATCAATCGAAACTACCCAACCTCACTCTCTAAGAATCCTGCAAGAAGGTTCCTACTTATCCTGCACGAATACAAAGATGGTTTTGCAAGAAACAAGTGTTAGCTAAATAAAGCTAAGTGAGATACAACGAGCTATTAAATAAAGAAACCCCAAACGTTAACATTTAAATGAGTTAACCATAATAATTTTAAACCAACAATTATAAACGAGTATAATGGCAAATATCACCACAACAATTCAATGCAACAATAATAATAATGCAAAGGCCACTATCCGGTTCACCCAAAGTACCCAAGCCCTCAATTCCATCTATACACCCAAACTTCACGATCATAAATCCTCTCGGTAAACTCGCAACCATGGGAGCTAACCGACTACATAAGATTCCGATAAGATTTAATCCCGCTACCTCTCGATACATCTATAAAAAGTAGAAAGCAAGTGAAACAAGCTAACTACAAGAGTGATGTTACATGCATGTGACTCATCTCTAGCCACACATCACCCCAATCCCACCAAGCCCCTAGAAAGCAAGGTGGCGCCCGATAATAACATGAAAGATCACGCCATGTTATGACACTTACAACCGACAAGGCTAGCACATCCTAGCGGGACAACCAAAACCCACTAAATTTCCCCGATAAAAGTTCAACTAGGCAAACCTATAGGCCATGAACATATATGCATCTATCAAAGAACATTTATACAATCAACATATACGGCATCAACTACTATGCAACCAATATCAGACTTAAACACATCAATCAACAATAAGTAAGTTTGAACAAATATAGTTAACAAGAAATACGAGTATTGCCCTCAAAATCCCGTTTTGTCCTTGTACTCGGTTATAGAAAACATTGTAGTCACCTTAACTCAACGATAAGCTCTCCCGTCCCTTAATAAGCTTTCCTACAATATAATCACATATTCACTAAGAAATCTGTACAAACTAAAGCGTCCTAAGGTATCCTAGCTAACTGGTTGAGCCGAAAGTCTATATGTTCATTATTTGTTACTGTAACACCTCAAAGTATAATGTGGTAAAATTTATGTTTTGATGTTTAGTGCAAGTACAAACATTATGTCAAGATATTATATAATTAACTAAAAGAGAGTCACATATTGTAATTTAGAAACATGGAAGCCGTCTCACTTGCATATAAAATCTGATTGCCTATTTCACCTTTTAATAATTGAATGTATCTTATAGGATAAGATATTATATGCATGTAATATACTAACTTTAACTACATACTGTATGATTTAGTAAATAAACCTTTAAATTCTTTTATTTTATATGAATGACATAAAACTCTAATTGGTTGTTGCTGCAAACTGATTTAGAATATTATCTGATTTAATATTGCATTTGTCACATATAGCTGATTCATAACTTAAGAAAAACACAGTTTAGGCACCAGTAGCCACGTCCCTTTGCTTCACACGTTTCTTCTCTTTTTTTTTCCAATTTAACTATACAAGTATTCTCACCATGTTTTCTTTTTATCGTTCTAACCGTGTACACATCAACGACCCTTAATACACTGATATGTCACTAGTCATCTTACACAATTCTACGAATCATGAACTACACGTTAATAACAGAAAAAGAAACACACTTGAAGTTATCATATTAATTAGACACTCACGAACATCCTAGGCAAACACATGTAACTCGTTTAAAAACAAACTTCTTTCTTACTCGACTCAACCAATCAACCGTCCGATAACCAAACGCTTAGTGAAAATCTGATCCAAAAGCTATAGGTAGAATTCTTACCTTAACTGTGGTTAACAAAAACCCGGACTCGAAACCGAAAGTGAAACCTTTATCAACAAGCACTTTCTGTAGGCTTTTTCTCCAACTCTTGATCGATCTATCTTTAGGGTTTAACTAGGTCTCAACTTGCAATATAATCATGTATAAAATAGTTACGTAAGTTGGCCCATTGATATACTAATTCAACCGACTTATCAGCCTCATTCTATTGATACTATTAACACCCTATACACCTAGTTCCTATCACATGCAGTCCCTATACTTACTAACTAGTGTTACCTTCTAAATCTTAAATAATGATTATACTATAAGATTTTATACCTTATTAAATTACGGGTCTTCCACCTCAAGGCAAGGCACCTAATCCTCAAGTGTTGGCAATTCAAGGAGGTAGGATCCAGAAAAAATCGCAAGCGAAGAGGTTAAGGGTAAGGTTGAGAAAGGCAAGCAGGTCATGGCCTATCAACCAAATCCAAAGGTAAATCAACATCAACCCAAGCAGAACAAGGTGAATCCTCTCAACAAGAAGGATCAGGCTTGTCACCATTGTCATGAGAAGGGACATTGGAAGCGCAATTCACCCTCCCTTAAGAAGATTTGGTCCCCGAATCTTTTTCTGATATAAACAAATGAGGGTATCGCTCCCTCATCTCATCCTCTGCTTCCCATGTCATATCTGCTCCACGACTATGCTTCCGTTGAACCTTAACAAGCTTGATCCTCTTTTTCCTCAACTTTATCACTTTTCTATCTATAATAGCAACTGGCTCCTCAGTTAGCCTTTTCTTCTCATTAACTCGAAGTTCCCCTAATGGAAATATATCATTTTCTTCCGCCAAACATTTTCATAAGTAACATACATGAAAAGTGTTGTGTATGCCATCCAATTCTGTAGGTAACTCAAGTCGATAAGCTTGATCACCAACTCGTTCCAACACCTTAAACGGCTCAATAAAATGAGGACCTAATTTTCCTCGTTTTCCAAAACGAATTATACCCTTCCAAGGTGAAACTTTAAGCATCACATTTTCACCAACCTTAAAGTCTTTGGTCGATGTTTCTTGTCAGAGTATTTCTTCCGCCTTTCATGTGCCAGTCTCAAATTATCTCGAGCTATAGCAACTTTGTCTGTGTGATTTGTACAATTTCTGGACCCGTATACTGCTTGTCACCTGGTTCCAACCAACAAGTAGGAGTTCTACACTTCCTACCATACAACATCTCATAGGGAGGCATTTTAATACTAGCATGATATGTATTGTTATACGCAAACTCCACCAACGGTAAATGTGAATCCCAATTACCACCATACTCGATAACACGTGCCCAAAGCATGTCTTCTAATGTTTGAATGATACACTCACTTTTACCATCTGTTTGAGAATGGTAAGATGTACTCAAATTCACCTTTAAACCCAATTCTTCTTGAAGCTTTTTCCAAAACCATGAGGCAAAACGGCTATCTTGATCAGAAACTATAGACAAAGGTACACCATGCCTCGCAACCACCTCCCGAATATACAACTTTGCTAAATTTTCCAATTTCTCATTTTCTTTAGTTGCCAAGAAATGAGCTCTTTTTTTCAAACGATCTATAATCACCCAAATCATGTCATTACCCTTCGATGTTCTGGGTAATTTAGTGACAAAATCCATGGTGATGTTATCCCATTTCCACTCGGGTATCTCCAATTGTTGAAGTTCTCCATATGGTCTCTGGTGTTCTGCCTTTACTTGAGAACAAATTATACACTTTGCTATGTAATCCCCCATGTCAGATTTCATTCCTAGCCACCAATAATTAGGTTTTAAATCTCGATACATCTTGGTGTTACCTGGATGAATTGAATACTTGGACTTATGTATGTCATAAAGAAGTATTTCACGAACTCCACCAAGTTTTGGTATCCATAGTCGACCATCAAAAGTCTTCAATCCTTGATTATTTTCACCTAAAAGTAGGTGTCGTTTTAACATTTCCTCATTCTTCAAGTTTTCATCCTTAAGAGCTTCTTTCTGAGCTGCCCGAATCTGTTCTAATATCCCTGATACTACTTCAATCCTCATTGAGTGGACTCGATATGCTAATTTAGGATCCTTTCGACTCAACGCATCCGCCACCACATTTGCCTTGGCAGGATGATACTTGATTTCACAATCATAATCAATCAACAACTCCAACCAACGCCTTTGTCTCATGTTCAAAACCTTTTGATCGTGCACATGTTGCAAGCTTTTATGATCAGTGTATATGGTAAACTTCGTGTCATATAAATAATGTCGCCAAAGTTTCAAAGCAAATATCACAGCCGCTAATTCTAGATCATGTGTTGGATAATTTTCCTCTGTAACCTTCAGCTGTCTTGATTCATAGGCAATCACTTTACCCCATTGCATAAGCACACAACCCAATCCTGAATATGAAGCATCACTATACACCACAAAGTCCTCATTTCCTTATGGCAAGGAAAGAATAGGTGCTTCACATAATTTCTTCTTCAAAGTTTGGAATGCCTCATCCTGCAACTCGGTCCACAAAAATGGTTCTGTTTTCTTTGTCAACTTCGTCATTGACGAAGCAATTTTAGAAAAATATTGAATAAACCTCCTATAGTAGCCTGCTAATCCTAAGAAACTCCTTATCTCGGTAGGAAGGTGACTCCCACTTCTTAATCGCTTCAATCTTAGCCGGGTCCACTTTTACCCGTTCACAATTGATCAAGTGACCTAAAAATTGGACCTCTCGCAACCAAAATTCACACTTAGAGAACTTTGCATAAAGCTTTTCCTTACGCAATGTATCCAATACTTCTCGAAGATGTCTCCGATGCTCTTCCTCACTCCGTGAGTATATCATGATATCATCAATGAACACAATAACTGACTTATCTAAGAACGGTCGACAAACACTATTCATTAAGTCCATGAATACCGCAGGAGCATTAGTTAATCCAAATGGCATTACAAGAAACTCATAATGGCCATACCGGGTCCTGAAAGCTATCTTTGGAATGTCACATTCCTTCACTTGCACCTGGTGATACCCCAACCTCAAATCAATTTTTGAAAAGTAACTTGCGCCTTGTAGTTGATCAAACAAGTCATCAATCCTTGGTAACGGATACTTATTCTTTATTGTCACCTTATTTAGCTCTCGATAATCAATGCACATACGCATTGTGCCATCCTTTTTCTTCACGAACAAAACCGGTGCGCCCCAAGGTGATGAACTTGGCCTAATAAATCCCTTATCAAGAAGATCTTTAGGTTGTGACATCATTTCCTTCATCTCTGTAAGTGCCAAACGATACGGTGCCCGAGCAATTGGTGCCTCACCAGGTACCATGTCAATTCGAAACTCCACCTGTCGTGCTGAGGTAAACCTGGTAAGTCACCTGGAAATACGTCTACATACTCGTTCACTACTACAACATCTTCAATTTTTTTTGCTCCTTTTACGCATCAATTACATAAACCAAAAAGGATGGGTATCCTTTCACTAGGCACCTTCGTGCTTTCATAACCGAAATGATTCCCAAGTTACCACCACGTTTTTCTCCGTAAGCGATTACAAATCCACCCTCGGGTAGGGGGATGCAAATCAATTTCTTTGAACACACGATTTCAGCTCACCACATCGAACCCCTTTATTCCTATTAGTAACAAAGTCACCGGAAAGGATTTGTCATCTATTTCAATATTGCACCCCTCAAATTTCTCACGAACAGATATAAGTGCTCCATTAGCTATTTCAATATCTAAAGGGGTATCTAAATTGCTACGAGGCATACTAAATGGTTTACAAAAATCAAGTGACACAAAAGATATATTTGCACCAGAATCAAACAAAACACTAGCAGGTAAAGAATTAACAAGAAAAGTGCCCGTAATCACCTCATCGTCGTCTTTTGCTTCCTCTGCAGTCATGTGAAAAGCGCGACCCTTTGGTTTAGGTAAATATGCCTTCTTGGTTCCAATAGCTCCACCAGTCTTCTTTTTGGGACAATCAATAGCTATGTGTCCCATTTCCTTGCAATTGTAGCATAAAACCTCAGTACTCGTACAATCCCGCATAAAGTGACCCATCTTTCCACAACGACGACATCCAATTGTATCCTTTGAGCACTCCCCATAGTGAGATGAACCGCAAGGAGTACACCATTTTCGCGTACCCTGTAACCCATATTTCTTGACATTTGAATTGCTCTTAAGTTTCTTTGATGATCCAGATGACCCATCCCATTTCCTCTTTTCACCTACAAACCCCGACTTCCCATCCTTAGCTATGAGGTCATCTTCCACAACTTTGCTTGCATCCATTGCCTCTTCTAAAATATTCCTAATCCGAACAGCTATACGATACTCATAAGGTAGCCCCTGTACATAACGATCAACCTTTGATTTCTCATCTGGACAAAGTCTCATAGCAAATTGTAGCTTCTCGGTGAAAGCCTTGTTATACTTATCAATACTCATATTTCCTTTTTGCAAGCTAAGAAATTCTCTCTCGATCCTTTGAACTGCACCAGCACAGTACTTGGTCCTAATCTTATTCGAAAAAGCATCCCAAGTCATATTATCTCTAGAAGTCCTAGAAAGAGCTAAGCTAACAGAGTTCCACCATTCTAAAGCTTCTCCATCCAACATTCTAATAGCATATTTCACCATTTGTGGCTCTGTGAATTCCCCTGAATCAAAAGTTTGTTCCATCTTCAGAATCCACCTTAAACAATCAAGTGGCTCAGTGCTTCCCTTGAACGAAGGTGGTTTACATTTCATAAAGGATTCAAACGTACTCCCTCGCGAATTATATGCATGTCTATCATAGTTCTGAGTATGGTCCCCATAATGATTCAATTCACTTTCCGCCTCATGCTCCTTTCGATCATTTCTCCCAGACCGATTCACAAATAATCCCGCGTTCAGCCAACTCGTCATTCTTCCTTCCAAGTTCCCTTTCCAATTCCTTAATTCGAGAGAGGCTATTATAGCTCCTAGAACTACCTGCATGAGACCTGGAGTGAGCTACAGAGTCATCCCGCCTTATGCGCCTTATGTTATTGTTAGCCTCAACATTATGATCATTGCCTCCCCCATTACCACCATCAGCTCCGGTAACTATCACATTACGTTGAGCATTCCCAATGTTGACGGGCTCACGATTTTGCCTTGGTGGTAACCCAGCTTGTCGTTCCCTTGCATTTGGTGCTGCATTTGCGTTTGTCGTGGTAATGCTAGCTTCCTCACCATCCCTTTGCACACCCGCTTGGTTCCAACCTGATCTCCTAGTGTTTGCCATTTCTATACATATTTCAAACATGATCATTAGTAAACGAATTGTAACCATATATTATACAAAAATATCATATAAGCATTAATCATCAATTACTAAGAGAAATTAAAAAAAAAAAGCTTGGCCTACAATAAGCATTACACACTCAACCCACCTGACCTACATACTAGTTTATATTTAGGTGTTCCCTAATATAAGCATTGATCAAAGTTTAAGTCTAAGCACCTACTTTTGTACCTAGTTCACTTAAACCTAGGCTCTTGATACCAACTTGTAACACCCCAATTCAGGAAAATAGCCATTTCAATTTTTTTTTTTTTTTTTTTTTTTTTTTTATTATATAGTCCAAATTTTAAAAATTAAGCAACGGAAGTCTAGAACCATAGTTTGCATATTTCGCTAAATAGACAAAACATGACAAATCCAACCTAAACGGGTGTCACATAACAATCTACGAAACAAAGTTCAATATTGCAATCATTAAAAATAACAGGCTAAATTCCGGGAGCCAAGTGGATCAATCGAAACTACCCAACCTCACTCTCTAAGAATCCTGCAAGAAGGTTCCTACTTATCCTGCACGAATACAAAGATGGTTTTGCAAGAAACAAGTGTTAGCTAAATAAAGCTAAGTGAGATACAACGAGCTATTAAATAAAGAAACCCCAAATGTTAACATTTAAATGAGTTAACCATAATAATTTTAAACCAACAATTATAAACGAGTATAACGGCAAATGTCACCACAACAATTCAATGCAACAATAATAATAATGCAAAGGCCACTATCCGGTTCACCCAAAGTACCCAAGCCCTCAATTCCATCTATACACCCAAACTTCACGATCATAAATCCTCTCGGTAAACTCGCAACCATGGGAGCTAACCGACTACATAAGATTCCGATAAGATTTAATCCCGCTACCTCTCGATACATCTATAAAAAGTAGAAAGCAAGTGAAACAAGCTAACTACAAGAGTGATTTTACATGCATGTGACTCATCTCTAGCCACACATCACCCCAATCCCACCAAGCCCCTAGAAAGCAAGGTGGCGCCCGATAATAACATGAAAGATCACGCCATGTCATGACACTTACAACCGACAAGGCTAGCACATCCTAGCGGGACAACCAAAACCCACTAAATTTCCCCGATAAAAGTTCAACTAGGCAAACCTATAGGCCATGAACATATATGCATCTATCAAAGAACATTTATACAATCAACATATACGGCATCAACTACTATGCAACCAATATCAGACTTAAACACATCAATCAACAATAAGTAAGTTTGAACAAATATAGTTAACAAGAAATACGAGTATTGCTCTCAAAATCCCGTTTTGTCCTTGTACTCGGTTTTAGAAAACATTGTACTCACCTTAACTCAACGATAAGCTCTCCCGTCCCTTAATAAGATTTCCTACAATATAATCACATATTAACTAAGAAATCTGTACAAACTAAAGCGTCCTAAGGTATCCTAGCTAACTGGTTGAGCCGAAAGTCTATATGTTCATTATTTGTTACTGTAACACCTCAAAGTATAATGTGGTAAAATTTATGTTTTGATGTTTAGTGCAAGTACAAACATTATGTCAAGATATTATATAATTAACTAAAAGAGAGTCACATATTGTAATTTAGAAACATGGAAGCCGTCTCACTTGCATATAAAATCTGATTGCCTTTTTCACCTTTTAATAATTGAATGTATCTTATAGGATAAGATATTATATGCATGTAATATACTAACTTTAACTACATACTGTATGATTTAGTAAATAAACCTTTAAATTCTTTTATTTTATATGAATGACATAAAACTCTAAATGGTTGTTGCTGCAAACTGATTTAGAATATTATCTGATTTGAATATTGCATTTGTCACATATAGCTGATTCATAACTTAAGAAAAACACAGTTTAGGCACCAGTAGCCACGTCCCTTTGCTTCACACGTTTCTTCTCTTTTTTTTTTCCAATTTAACTATACAAGTATTCTCACCATGTTTTCTTTTTATCGTTCTAACCGTGTACACATCAACGACCCTTAATACACTGATATGTCACTAGTCATCTTACACAATTCTACGAATCATGAACTACACGTTAATAACAGAAAAAGAAACACACTTGAAGTTATCATATTAATTAGACACTCACGAACATCCTAGGCAAACACATGTAACTCGTTTAAAAACAAACTTCTTTCTTACTCGACTCAACCAATCAACCGTCCGATAACCTAACGCTTAGTGAAAATCTGATCCAAAAGCTATAGGTAGAATTCTTACCTTAACTGTGGTTAACAAAAACCCGGACTCGAAACCGAAAGTGAAACCTTTATCAACAAGCACTTTCTGTAGGCTTTTTCTCCAACTCTTGATCGATCTATCTTTAGGGTTTAACTAGGTCTCAACTTGCAATATAATCATGTATAAAATAGTTACGTAAGTTGGCCCATTGATATACTAATTCAACCGACTTATCAGCCTCATTCTATTGAAAGCATATTTGCCAATGCAAGAACAACATGGCTTAAGCAGCAAAGTTTGTGCTTCAACACCTGCAGAGGTGGAACACATGAAGAGAGTCCCTTATGCTTCGGCTGTGTGATCTATAACGTAAACGGTAAAAAGTACAAGGCCTGATGTGGCATTTGCTCAAAACTTGACCAATCGATATCAACAGAATCCGGGTGAACTTCAGTGGATTGCTGTTAAAAATATTCTTAAGTACCTTTGGGCTACTATTGATATTTTCTTGGTATATGGGGGAAATCCAAATGCAGAACTTGATGTTACAGGTTGCTGCGATGCATCCTGGAAAGGTGATAAAGATGATACGAAGTCTCAGACGGGTTATGTCTTTGTCATTAACGGAGGAGCTGTGGATTGGAGGAGCAAGAAGAAGAGTACATGAGTACATTAGCAATGTCTGCAACAAAAAGTGAGTACATAGCTACTTCAGAAGCTGCAATGGAAGCCATTTGGATTAGGAAGTTTGTTTCGGGGCATGGAGTTATGCCATCGATTCAAAGACCTATAAAAATGTATTGCGACAACTCAGCCGCAATCACATTCGCTAATGAACCTGGAATCATGAAACTTACCAAACATTTCCCGATTAAACATCACTATGTTCGAGAACAAGTCAAAATAGGTGAAATCGAGTTACTCAAAGTTCACACCGATGATAACTTAGCAGATCAATTAACGAAGCCTCTACCTGGCACTAAGCTTTACAAGCTTGCTGAATGCATAGGACTTTGTTTAGCTGAAAGTTTCATGCCCATTTGTGATTAGTATTTAGATAAAGGATGTAATGTACAATTATTATTTTAATAAAATAAAATATTGATTATGTTTATTTATCATTGTCTTAATAATATCCTATATTTGCATGTTTAGATCCTTGAATAAATTTATGATTCTAAAATATCCGTTGTCGATTAATGATATGGGAATATCATTAAACTAAGGCAAATCTGAGTATTGGTTAAGAATATACTTGAAAGTATATTGATGCGTAGTCATACCAATTTCACATGATATTCAATGAATTGAATATAGGACTGATCCCAAATTCATGATTTCACATTATAGGATTTGTCATTAAAGTGAATCATGTTTAATAGTTATCCTCATACTTGAGATACCAGATAAGTGTCATGGATGTAGTGCATTTCTGTGAAGCAATTTACCGGTATCTGTAACCGGTAGTTATAAGGATTGTTTTCAGAGGTGTTGCAAAGTTCATGGGTTATTCTCGTAGTTAAGAAAGAATTTGTTCCCAAATTTGTTTTGAAGTTTAATACCTATGGCCACTCGTAGGATTGACAAAATGTTTGTGTGGCCACACCCAAAGTCTATCTGGAATACGTTCAGGTGTATTGGTAATTTTGTTCAATCATTTACAAACGAGAAACAGAAATTTAATAAAGAATGACTTGAACCGATATCTTTATTAATGTGGTATTAGAAACAAAAGGATGATAATAATGATGAATCATTAAAGGTTTCTTCTAGAAAACCTATCTCGAGTTGAACTAGTGGCATTGGAGTGTTGCAAGACCCTAACCAATGTCATTGTACTATTAATAGATATCCAAGTGAGAGCTGTTGGTTTGTGGATAAATATTAATACGTACATGTCTAGTATCGAACCCGAGACCTCGATGAGAATTAAAGTTCTAATAAATATTAAATGTTACGTATATTTATTAATTAAACACAAGTGAAAGGACTAATGATCTTTAGTTGTTAATGGTATGGACTAATTATCGTTAAAAGCAAACGAAAGGGAAAAGAATGCAATTAGGAAGCAAGAAGGATCCGGAAGGACCCTATGGTCCATGTGGCCAGTCGAATAAAAGGGAAGGGGGTTCCCTTTTGCCCTAACTTGCTCCCAAAGATTCACATCTAGTATAAATACAAAATCTAGGGTCATTGTTTCTCACCTTTTGTGCACACACAATACCCTAAGTTTTCTTCTCTTTTCCCTTGCTCAAAACCGGTCGACAGCCCCCCTCCAAAGGGTGTGTCAATTTTTTGTTTAATCAAAGATCTTGTGTTTTAAAGATCTTGCAATTTCTTTAATTCGTTACTAGTTTGTGTGTACAAGAACGAGGTAATAGCTCACTATAGTCATTATCAAGAGAACGAATAACAAAATCGGTAAGGGGTTATTTATTGATTGATACAAACCTTAATTAGGGTTCATCTTATTGATCAAGGTATATTGATGTTATTCTTGTTCAGCTAGAATCCCACGGTATGTTCCTATTTAATTTATGTTAATCTTTAACTAGTTATAATACCTGTGCACGCACAGGGTTCTTAAATTTTCTTTTTGATTGTATATTATTATCGATTAGAAATGAACCACTTGACATATTTTAAATGTTTTAACTTGGTGGACTAAAAATAAAAACCACGTGTATATATATTATAATCTATCTATTATTTTAGGAGAATGCTTTTGGATTAAAAATAATATTTTATTATTCAAGAAAAATCACATGATGATATTTGACTTGCATAAGATGTTAGTGATATATGTTTTTAGTTTTGCAAACTCGTGCTATCAATTTACGATGTGTTTTGTAATTGTGGTATTTCTTTTACTTATATTTTCAATAAAATATGTAGCATATTTAGATATTTTTGAAGATTGATTTATTTACTTGATTATGAATGTACATTTTTGTTTGAAAAATTATCGATGTTTATTTACCATCATACCATGTTTACTTACCATCATACCATGTTTATCGATGTACATTTTTGTTTGAAAAATTATATTTTCATAAGTTTGTGTTATTTACTTCTCAAGTTTAACCATAGAATTACCAAATTAACGTAGATGCTTACACTATAACTTCTTTATTACATAAAGAGAAAAAAAAATGTAATGGTAGTATACGTTTATGTATAATGTATAAGAATAATTTTTCTCTAAGATCGAACTATATAAGGAAATTATTATTACTTGCATAAGTAAATTATAAATACATGAAAATAATGACAAAGAGTACATTCGGAAGTCTTTTAGGATTGTTTGAATCCTTACCGACCTTTCACTTTAGTGCAACTTTCTTCACAATTGGTCTAAATCATCAAGGTTATAGACACCCATATTTTAGACCGTTGGTTGACACCCATAGTGTTATCAATGACATCAAACATTTGTTAAGTTTCATTAACTCATTCAAAGACACCTGTTAAGAATTTCTACCATAAAATTCCTCATATAGGCACTAAAAACATCTTTGGTACATTAAAATACATTCATGTATTATCTAAATCAGCGACTCAACTTAATTATACATTCATACCTTGAGAAGGCGTAGAAAATTCTTCCACGACAATCGTGTGTTGATACTTAATCCTCTTCTAAAAAACGCACACAACAAATTGCACTACATTTTAGTGTATGCGATAAGATCATAAAACTGCTAACACTATTAACATGTTGCATTATAATGAGGATAATGACAAAGTTAGTCATAACATCACATAAGAAAACTTCAGATTAGAACTAAAGGGGTGTTTGGGTTATGCTTAGTAAACGTGCTTATTGGCTTATTCAATTACCATAGCACAATAAGTTTATGATAAAGCTTTAAGCTTTTTTGAGAATCTTAATAAAAAAAACCCATGAACTCACAACTAATTCTATCATATCTTAATGTGTTTATAGTAAAAACACAAATATTAAATGTAGAAGTTTTCAATAAAACATTAAAAAAAAAGTTACTAAAAGTTGGTGTGTAAAAAAAAAAAAAAAAAACTATCAGTTAGATATAGCATAAGTCAAAGTTCTATCGAGGTATCTTTCAGATTCTATTCAAAAGCAAAAAGAGGTTAACACATAAATCATAAGTATAGAAGAATGGTTGTATCTCACATTCGTGATTACCAACTCAATAACATTATCGCAGTCTAGTAACGTAATAACCCTATTAAAAAAACTATATATACTTGCTTAATAATTCTCATGTACATACTTTTAATTTCTTTACAACAACCAACTATAACTTTTTTTTTTTTTTTTTTTTTTTTTTTTTTTTTTTTTTTTTTAAGGAAACATCATATCAATGAATAAAGTTAGGTTATCACCTACGTTTTTTTTTTTTTTTTTTAGGAGGTGATTGTTATCAAATAAAGATTGGGTGATGCGTGCTTTTTTTTTTTTTTTTTTTTTTTTTTTTTTTTTTTTTAAATTTAAGGAGAACACCTTCTAAATTAAACAATGACTATCTAACTCATGTGTGTGTGTGTATGCTTTTTTTTAATTAGCTTTGTATAACGTATTTAACTAACAAACATGTTGAGGTTGAGATTGATGTTGTTTTTTAACTTTAACTATTGATATCATGTTGTACAAATTGTGCGAGTTTAATAACACGTAATGAGCGTTGATAAAGTTAAAATATGCTTTATAAAGTTTTTAAAATGATTTTATGGATATCCATATATAAATTTCAAATAACAATTTCATGAGTCATTGTTATAAGAGAATCGCGTATATTTATTTTCATATCACACTAACTCGTGCTTACCATTTGATATTTATATTCATGTTAAAAATAATTTAGCTGTATATAATATTCAAACCCGTGTACGCATAAATTAAACTTTTAAATAGAATAACATGAGTCCTTATTTAAAAAAATATTTTAGAAAAGTCTAAAACTAACATTAGTTTAAAAAATATTTAACGTGTATTAAAACTAATTCGTATATTTACCAAATTTTTGTAATTTTAATGGATGAAATTCTAAAAACTAATACTAATACTCATGTAATTTTAAACAAAGTTAATATTATAAAGTATGGGGGTTTAAAGTGTAAGGGGTTATTTTGTTTTTTTCTAAAGTTATTATAAAACATGGAAACTTGTAATTTTACACTTAGCTCTATATAATTTATTTAAAATTCAACCACCAAAGTTTTATTAATTACTTGATCGTTTTTTAAGTTTTTGTTTTCATAAATTTGATACCTATATTTTTATGCAATTTTTTTCTTAACCAAATTTCTCCACCAAATTTATAAAGTTTAACCAAAATCAATTTAATTTTGATTTTCTATTGACCAATCATATAGCTCGATTCGCCTACGTGGCAAAATCGAGCTCTCCTATTGGTCTAATTTTTTTTCAATAAGAAAGGATTTATAAAAACACTCCGAAATGATGTAATTCTTTTATTATATAAAAGATATGTTATAGATGTTCTTTCGCTTCCGCTTAGTGTTTACCTGTTTATATGATTGTCATGTTTTATATATTCTAACAGAAATGTCTTTTTTCCGAACATAATACAGAAACTTGTTTCGTAGCACCTAGTATTTGCCAAAATACTGAGAGTTCCATAAAAAAACATACAAAGCGTACGAAAATGTCTGACAACGTATAAAAATGTACCAAAACATATAAAAAAATGGGATAAAAACGTAAGAAAACATATAAAAACGTTCTAATAACCAACTAGACTCGTTTATAATATTAATCATTTTGACCCGCTAGACCCGTTGAGTAATTGTTATATAATTGCATTTATATCAAATAACCAACTAAACCCGTTTATAATATTAAATGAGACCCGACTAAACTCATCCCTACCCAAGTTTAACCAATGGGTTTCAACTTGCCACCTATATCATAGTTAGATACTACAACTAGTTGTGACATGCTGCTTTTACCTTATATTTGGGTTAATAAGTTTATCCACGGAGCATAGTACCTTATAAGACTATAATATATGCTAATAACTTGCATGGTATTCTATTTCATGTGATACAAACTAGTCGATCGTCTCGGTTCGCCCGGCTATTTCAAAATTAATTTTCAAATTTCATTTTGTTGATTTGTCTTAAAATAATTATCAACTTATTTCAATTGATAAAAAGTCTTGGAAACAATTAGCATAGTAGTATTTTTCATTCCAAAGACAATCCTCTTGGTAAAGAACTAAAGACTTTTTGGGCTCAAATGGTGCTCGCTTAGACCAGGTTTTTGGGCATTTTGTTTGTGAGCATTGATTGTCATGCTTAAGTCATATGCCTAATCTTATATGCCATCCCACTATTGGTGATAGTACATGGATCCGCATCCGCTTCTTTATAAACCAATCAAACACTTCCACGTCTCTTTAGGCATAAAATTAGTCACAATTAGACACCCCAATCATTTTCCTTTGTTAAATGCATTTATATAAAAAAAAGGGTATCTTTAATGCTTTCATCTATAAAAAAGCTGATCTTACTTATATCAAAACCAAAACAAACGAATATATTATAAACTAACCAATTGCATCACAACTATATAAATTCCACTAATAGTTCTCAAAGTATAAAGCTATATAGAATATTCAAGTTCACTAGCATCTAAAATCAGAGACGGATTTAATGGGGCCTTCGGATACCCTATGAATTTTTGCATTGTAGTGTAATTTTTTGCTGGTCATTTTTTTGCCACGTATTTTGTTTAGTTGGTAGGTGGTTTTTTTTGGTAGTTAATACATTGTATGACTTGTTTTGAGAAACGCTCTTTAGTATGACTTGTGACATCCATTATGTATATGTATACATCAAGATTAAATATATGTTTATAAATACGTGTGATTAGCATTGCCTGTAATTAAGGGTGTAAACGAGTCGAAATTTTGTTGGGTAACTCGAGCTCGAACTCGATTATACTCAATCTCAAATTTGATTTTTATTTTCTATTTTAAAAGATAATATTTATTTTTTTCAAGTATATAAAGTTTTACTTTTGAGCTATTTTATAACTTTTTTATTGTTTTAAGAGCATATAGAATACAAAAAGTCATTGACTTTTTTCTTTTTACACACCATAAATTTAACTACATTTCTAAAATTAAAAAGTCATTGTTAAACTTTAATCCAATGCAAAAAGTCATTATTAAAATCTTTTTTCTTTTACATTTTATACATCAACTCAGAAACAAAAGTATTCTTTATAAGATGAAAAAGCATTTGCCAAAAGATTGTAGTTTGTCAAGTCTTTGTGTAATAAGCTCTTCATGAAGCTATTCATACAATGCAAAAAGTAAGATAAATGGCTTTTTAAAATAGTCTGATGTCTTTCTCCAAACTCGCATTGTAGATCCTATGCTCTTAAGATCATAATTATCATAGTTGTTAGGATCTGTTGCATTTTTTGAAGGTAATAAAAGAGAAATATTGTTAAAATGTGTAAGTAGAAGTGTGTGTAAGAAATAGAAGATTTAAGTGATATTTATAGAATTTTTAAAGGGTAAAAACAGAAAATACGGGTATTAAATAAATAAAATAAAATAAAAAAAAAAAAAAAAAAAAAAAAGGCTCCAACGTCCTTTTTTTTATCCATTATGTAACGTCGACATTTGGTAAAAAATATATACATGTAACTCGGGTGGCTGGGACGGCGCGAGATCCCATGACCCCATGTCCAGTGCCGGACTGGCGTTATAAGGTCGTGTTAACCATTGACGCGAGCCCTTCCAACCACCCACACCGAGCCCTCTAACATGTCAAATTGTCGAGTGCTACCACTATTAATTAAAATGACATCATATCAAATTAAATACGTAGTATTGTATAAAGACAATTATTGTTGTTCACTTAGGGACAGTCTGGCATGAGCTTGTTTGAGACTTTTTAAGAGCTATAAGCTTTTACTTTTGAATAAAGTTTGAATTTGAGTAACAGTCCTGTTTGGTTCCCTTAGCTAGAGGCTCCTAATTATAAAATAGCTCCTATAAAACGCTATCATAAGAAGCGTTGAAGATTTTTGTGGGGCTGTTTAAACCTAATATTACCAATTTACACCTAATATTACTAATATTATATTAATTGAAATACAATCATATGGGCCAAACTAAAGAAAGTCCACTAAAGTTGTTGAACCATAAAAAAAAAAAAAAAAAAAAAAAAAAAAAAAAAAAAAAAAAAAAAAAAAAGTCGGCTCAGTCAATTCAGGAAACATGAATCTACGACTAGGTTAAAATGAATAACGAAGTAATTATTAATTATCTAGGAATCAACATTTCCTTCCAGCTAGCAACACTATAAATTGCTACAAATTAAGACTATCTAAGAACACACACAAAAAGGAGTATAACCATATAAAAGTGGGAAAAAGGTAAAAACATGCTTCTTCATTTGATCTTGTGTCTTTTTACATTTTCTTCAACAATGGCCCTTGGGACTCTCCAAGGTACTTCCAACTCAAGTGCTCTGAACTACATAGCGAAACCAGGTTGTGAAACCCATTGTGGGAATATTACAGTTCCTTACCCTTTTGGTATTGGTAAAGACACTGTTTGTTCCTTAGATGACTCGTTTCACGTGAATTGTAATACATCATTCGACCCCCCAAAGTTGTACCTCGCATCAAGCACCATTCATGAAGTATTCAACATTTCAGATTCAGAGTTACGCACCTTCACTAGGGTTGGTTCTAGATGCTATAACGAAGATGGGAATGTTACTAATGATTTTGATTCTTATAGAGGTATAAGTCCATTCAGTTTCTCAGGAAAAAACAAGTTCACAGTCATTGGGTGTGATGATATTGCTGTGATCAGTGATTCTACGGGAGGCAAGTATGCTACTGGCTGTTATGGATTATGCACCAACTTATCCAATGTAGCTGCTGGGGAGTGCTCAGGAAATGGCTGTTGTCAGACATCTATAACTAAAGGTCTCCAACATTATAGTATTACATTCAACACCCTTCAGAGCCACAAAGATATTTGGGCCATCAATAACTGTGGCTATGCTTTTCTTGGTGAGCAAAACACTTTTCGATTTGGTGGCGCCAGTGATTTATCTAATTCTTCATACATAATTCAGAGGGTAGAATCCAGTGTCCTTGTTGTGATTGATTGGGTAATTGGACGTTATAGAAATTGCTCTCAGGCTACTGAATGCAAAGACAACAGTAAGTGCTATGATGTAGAAGGTGGCGGATATCATTGTCGCTGCAACCCTGGTTACGAGGGTAATCCTTATCTTGATCAAGGTTGCCAAGGTCAGTATTTCTTGTTACAAGTTTACTTTTTTAATGACATATAGATTATACGCACCCGCTCATATTTTCGTTATGAATGGTTCAGATTTGAATTAAAGCGTAAATTACATATAAAACGGAGGTTAAAACTTTTTATCTTTGAGAATCTATATATTACTTCACTCAATAATATGTAGCTGCTAGAAATAAATAAGCTGATATAGGATATCGTGATTTGTAAGACAAATTAGTTGTGTGATTATATTTTATTTATGTTGATAAGAATGAACAATCACCAAATATTAAAGAGTCATAAGAATATGAACTTAATGACACCCACTATCAATAAGCATTTCACAGGTTTTTCACACAACCTGCTTTCTCACTTTAACAAATGGTTATGTATAGTAGTGAGTCATATATCAAGTTAATTTAATTTATACTAATTCCGGCTAAGTACTTTGTTGTATTATGTTTTTTTAACAGCCCGAGTTTTTTTCAATATTCTTAGCCAAATGAATATTCTTAGCCCGGCTAAGTAGAAGTAGGTGTGTCGTGTGTGTGTGTGTGTGGATGGGGTGGGGGGAGATGTTTTATTGGCCTAAGAAACCAAATGAATTGAAACACATTTGACGGGAGGTTATCGACACCTCACCTGTTCTAAAACCCCAAAGAATTCAACATTTTTTTTAAGAGAAACGAAGGAGATTTTCCTTAGGTTATAAACCGGGAATGTCAAGTCTTTTGACTTAGATGTACGCGGCCTATTCGTGAATGTAGCCTTTCCTGGTCATCCCAAAATCTGCGCCTGAGGGGGGTGGAACCACAGACCTCTTGCGAAGACATCACGTGCCGAACCACTAGCATGTGTTTCAATTTATCCTTTAATACCGATACTGCCCAGTATAGATTTACATAAAAAGATTGAAGAACGAAAAAAAGAAATTTTAGTAGTAATACCTATGTTAGCGAATTTGTGTTCCAAAATAATAATTAATTAATTCAGCAACCTAAACAGTGTTCACGAACACAAGCGTAAACGTGATTTAATGAATTGAGTCAATCGTCAATCGTGAATTAATTGAGTCAATCTACTTTGACCATTTTTAACTCTTACTTTCTTACTCGGCCGTCAATCGTGATTTAATACCTATGTACAATCTCACACGAAAATGACAGGACTTGAATCCACAAGCTCTTGGTTGGGGCTTTTTTTTTTTTTGGGTAAAAGGTCGACGACCCGGTAAATATATTACTCCAAAAAACATTTAAGTACAACGGATATGAGTGAATCCCATATCTCAGCCCGTTACATAGGCGAAAAGCTTACATAACAAGATACTTCCTATTTTCTAGACAAGAAAACAAAACCACTTCCACGTAAATTGAAAGACTCGGACAAACATATAAACTACTTCCTACGACCTTGGAGATTAAAGCCATAAATGGCATTAAGAGCATCCAATTCCCCTGGAAGATCATAAATTTGCTTGGAGTAATCATCATAGTCATCAAGCTCATCTTCACGTTCATGACCTCCACCAAAAAGATTTGCTGATTCGTCGAACGTGTTAAGAACCTCCTCCTCCTCACTATCAGAAACCACAACCTCACCCACCTTGGAGAATGGGTTAACCCTCTTAGTGACAGATGCGGACGGAATGGGATGACCATCATCATCCACAAGAGTAGCTTTCCCATCGATAAGAAGCTTTTCAAGCTTACTAATTTTGTCAACTATAGGAGTAGAACCAACTACTTTAGTTCCCATTGAATCACTCACAAGCGGTTCTTGTGATGTAGTACCAGTCTTAACCGACTCATCCACATTAACTTCCATTGTACGGCCAGCATCCACATCCTTGTTGGTGTCATGAGTAGGAACACCAAACGTATCCGTATCATCCATATCAAGAGCATCAAATTGGTTAGATGTAGAAATCTTAGTACCACTAGAACTAGCTACATCAGAAGTCTTCTTCTTAGTGCCACCAGCTTTTTTAGGTTCAGGAGGAGTCTTTTTGGGTTGATACTGAAACTGCTTACCCACAACAGGTTTATTAAACCCCCCTTGACCTGGAATTGTAGGACCACCTTGCTTTCCTTTCTTCTTATGATTGACAGTCTTGAAACTATCATTAACAGGCTTAGTAGGCTGAACAGGGGGTATAACAACTGTAGGACAATCAGTCAGAGTATGACCAAATATCTTACATTTGTCACAACGGGGTGGTTGCCACTCGTATTCAACCCGTATCTTCTCAATAGTCGAACCCGTACCATCCAGTAAGGGTATCTCAACAGTGAGGCTGTCCCGAAGCACCTCATCCGATCTCACTTCTATCATGCATCTTGCAAAACTGCTACGGCCCCACGATTCCTTGCACATTTGGCTTGTAAAAGCATCTAACCTTTTGGGCGTGCCGATCAGTGTGGCAAGAAGACTGAGGCCATCATCAGAAAACATTGCAAGGGGAACATCATGGAATTTAACCCACACCGGGATATTAGTCAAATCCTCTTTAAGTAGATTAGTGTTCAAAGTCCATGGTTTAAGAATAATAGGAACATTTCTGATCAACCAAGGACCGTTTTCAAGCACATTATCAACACCTTTCTTAGAATTGAACTTAAAGAAAAAGAATCCCTTTGCATTCATCATAACCTTTTGCACACCAAACTTAGCCCATGCATTGCGTACATAGTAATCCACAACAGGAAAAGCAAGGCGTTGGCCTATGAAATAACCGTAGAGAGTATTCTCAAACCTCGTGTTTACCTCTTCCACCACTTTCAAAGGAACTGAAAGGTCAACATCATCCTTCTTTTTGCTACATTCCAACCTCCGAAAATTAGACACATGTTTCTGAGGTTCATTAGAAGTAGCAACCACGTAAGAAACCGACTTCACTCCACAAGTAGTATCATCCTTAGAAGCCTTAGGACCAGAAACATTCGAAATAGAATTATGACCAATACCACTTGAAGAGGAAACCTTATTAGCAACAATCTCCCGTTGAATATTAGTCATGGCTTCCTCAAAATTCTTATGCGCATTAGATAGCAAGTGCTTCACATCAGCACTTGTAACCGGCTCCAAGTCGTCACCATGTGATGTATCATTCGTAAGTGGAATCGGCTCCACTTTCTGAGTACCATTCATAGAACAATCAGGAGCATCAACCACATTCAAACTAACACTACTAGGGTTCATCATTGAGGATGAACTCAACTCACCAAAACTAGTAGTGGCCGATTGAATATTACCAAGTGAAACCGGATCCACCAGGTCATGATCGCTCCCAACAAAGTTAGTATCAATCGAACCAGATACAGGACTAAGGTTCTCCAAACGTACCTGTTGCACACCCATGTTACCCTCGTATCCCTTAAGACTACTCAAACGAGCAGCCAATTCATCATTAGTACCCATGTTCGCATCGATAGAACCAGATACATTGTTACCCTTACTCGTAGTCTTACTAATCAAGAACCCCTTTTCCATCTCTCAAAAACCCACTTCCAAAATCAGAACACCAATAGCCACACTTAGTTCCTAGCAAGCATGCAAAACCAGTAACAAAGGAAAACCCTAATCGCAAGATTAGGGTTTAAACATTAAAGCGCAAAAACCTAACCTGCTCCCATGATCAACGAATCAGCAAACGTTGATAAAGATATAGATCGACTTGAAACAGTGGAACCCTCACCAATTAAAAAGAATCACCGACCCACGATGCGAATTAATACAGATTGTAGGGAGGGAACCACAAAGCGAATAGAATAATGGAACAATCAAACACCAATTAAAAAGATCACCGACCCACGATGGAGAAGGATTATTAATTAAAAGGTTAGGATTGATCGTTTAATGTGATGTTCGTATTCGCCAGAGAGAGATATCGCTTTTAGGGTTTTTTTCGCCATATTTATAACTTGGGAGCTTTCTTGGTTGGGGCTTTAACTTTCTCATGGAATTAATACGTACTTTACATAATGAAAACTCTGATTTGTCTACTTGTGTTAATAGCTTGTTGATATGTCCTTCATTTCAGATATCGACGAGTGTAAGTATCCAGAGAAATATCCATGCCATGGAACTTGTTTTAGTCTAGAGCTTGGTTACACTTGCAGTTGTAAAAAAGGGTATTCTTGGGATCCCACGAAAAAAGGTGGCTGCCAATTGCAACGTAAACCGTTCCAAGCTCTCTTCTTCTCTTTAGGTAATCTCTAAGTTTCTAAATTTAGCCACTGTACATTGGAAGACTTGTGCAAAACACCCATGACATTTTAATATATATATATATATATATATATATATATATATATATATATATATATATATATATATATATATATATATATATATATATATATATATATATATATATAGTAAGGATCCAGTAAGAAGTAAATTAAAATAAGAAGTGGTGAGAAGTGACCAAAACCACGCATTTGAGATCTAACGACATGCATTAGATGCATTTCTATTCATATACATGAAACATCTTGAGTTTCGAAAGTTAATTTGATGTATAGATGGTGCAAATTGATTTTCATGATTTCGGCACGTGCAGAGGAACAAAAAACAAGAGAAATCATGAAATGCATCTAATATACGTATATGCATCTGATTAAAAGCTAGAAAACACACTATGGTGCGTTATAATGCATCTAAGATTATAGGGATGCATCTAATTTAGGTCGGTGCATCTCGGATTTGTGGTTATAGTTCTTCTTATTCCTTCTTATTTTAAGTAATCTTCTTATTTGATCCTAACTATATATATATATATATATATATATATATATATATATATATATATATATATATATATATATATATATATATATATATATGTACATATATGTATATATATGTATACTAGCTTCAAGACCCGCCCGATGGGCGGGCTAGCTCAATAATTTAATTTAATTAATATTAGACGCTTAATTTTTAAATTTGATTATCTCTAAAAAACCATAACAAATATGTAATGAATTACACAAAATATACAAGCATGAAAAACGTGTCTAATAAATAAGAAAAACCTTGTCCCAATACCCAAAATGTAAATGTTTAACGACTACCATATAGTTACTTATATACAACATTGGTGGTTTCACGTGTATAGCACTATAACCATTTTATTTATTTATTTTTTATAATTAGTCATTAGAAGAAATTAATGGACTATTATCTCATATGACATAATAATTATTTTGATGAGTCATTCAGACCCGTGCGATGTAATATTAATTTTTTTCATGGGGAAACTCTTGCTTTTCGTTGATGTGGGTAATTTGTTTTTGAATTAGTATCCGTGCAATGCATAAAGGTTGTATCTAATTGTTCATCGCGTGATGTTTGATGGTGAGGCTGAAATATACGACAATCTAAAACTCAACTTCCTTACACGTCACAAAACGAATAGCATCTTATCCAAAAATTATAGCCCTATATTGGAATAGCTCAGCCCAACCTTTTTTACAAAAATCGGCCCAATCATTTTTCCTACCACAATGCTCGGTCTAAGAATAACTTTACTACATTGGGCACTTTTACTCTTTTACACAAATATAACGCTACACCCTAAAACTTGTTATGTTAAAATTTCACTATTCATAGTTTCAATTAACATTTTTGTTAAATGTATATAAACGGGGATTTGGATGCTCGTGCATTGTCGCGGCATTACACATGGACTGGAAATTACATCTATGTCGGCATGTCGCTCCTCTTTGCCCTCAGCTGTGGCAGCCCCTTGAAATTCTTGGACATTGTAACAATCTTTCCGTGTCCAACATATGCCTGATGACCCTTCAAAAACACAGAATAAAATTTCAAATTATGTTTACCATAAGCTATAAACTTGTGATGATCTTGATAAAAGATACCTGCAAGGCTCGGACCATATGACCATCATAAGAATGCAGGAAAACGTCACTACTTAAATACGATTGCAAAAACATATTGGTACAATTAATCATCCAAATTGCTAAATAACAATTCACATTAAACTACTTTCAACTGATGGATAAGATATAAACAATATAACCTCATTCATAATTCTCATTAATTACTTCTTAGAGCTGAATCATATCTACGATTCAATTCAATTCAAAGTTATGAAGATTTTTCTCAATTTCCAGGGTGAAAGAGTATAACTATTCTTAATTGGATTCATGAATTGGCAACAGGAACTTATTACCTTCTTTTAGCGTAATGGATATTCACCTGTGACTTGTGTTCGATTTTCGTACTTCCCACATATGTCATCAAGTTCGCTGAACTGCTGAATTAAGTCCACGGTGATCGAGACATTGTAACTACCGCTAATTGACACTAAAAGTCAAAACTGCTCCGACCTATTAATAATCATTACATTATCAACATATATAGTTATTTGCCTTTTCTAGCTGGTAACTGAAAATTCTACAACTGGAAGAAACGAACAAATATTGTTTATCACCCTATAAAAGTACGACGCTTCATTATTGAACTTCCTATATCCTGGTGCTATAATTTATTGATCAAATACATCCATTATTAAATTACAAAGATTTTATTTTATATTTATTTGGTTAGTTCATCAAGAAGAACTTACTTCGGGTTCAATACCAAGATAAAAAGCTAGAGACACTACTGTGCTAATTAATTTCAGTGCCACACCTACATAAAATGGATATAACGTTATAGCTCCTGGGACAACCCATTTTCGCCTTTAACATAATACTAAAAAGTAACTATAAAAAATATAGGAAAAACTGTTTAGCTAATTATTCAAATTCGAGGGTGTTTCTTTATGCTTGTATAGCTAGCTTATGGCTTATTTGTTGTTGGCTTATGTTTCATAAGCTCACTTTTTGTAGCTTATTTTGAAACTTTTTGGCTTATATAAGTCGACACAAAAAGTGAAATTATGAAACATAAGCCTAAAACCACGTAAACCATAAGCCCACTATATAAACTTAAAGAAACGCCCCTTCAGCGTACACAAAACCAAAATGGGCTTAAAGGTTGAACATACATATAGGTTGTCTAAAAAGTACACATAAAAGAATCATTAAATGACACAAAAATGAAATCCAGCAAATCAATCCAACATAAACAGCTAAAAACTTATGTATGAGTATTGCATTTTTACACCTTTTAATATAAACATGATCAAGGTCCTAATAAATGAATGCGGAATAAAACAAACCTTAAAAAAACATCAAATATTCCAAAAAAGAAAAAGACCCATAACGAATATGAATAATAAAAGGATCAAAATGTACCAATGAATCTTGAGCCGTCCAACAATGTATAGATATTTATATAAAATCTGATTATAAAGGAAGAGCGGCAGACAATTGTTGTTGGTGTGATCAAAGGCATGGACAAAAAGGACCATACTTGTGCCAAGATTACCAAGTCTGCAAAAACAATGCAAGTGTCTTAATAAATAAATAAATAAATAAATAAATAAAAAAAAAAAAAAAAAAAAAAAAACAGCTACATCTTCATCCCCGTCTCTCAATCTCAGAATCTTACTAAAAACATAACTAACAAAAAAAAAAAAAAAAAAAAAAAAAAAAAAAAAAAAAAAAAAAAAAGCAATAATTTTTATAAACCCGACCATTAGCCTCTTATAATCAATCTCATCATTCTTCTCATCTTCATCTATATCCCCATCTCTCATTCTCCACATCGATGTGGTGTAAGCTGCAAAATTTATCTTTATTTCATTAACGGGATGTTTGGCATTGCAGTTTCAAAAGATTATGTTATATCGAATAAACACGCTAAATTCACCAATCAAACAAAAGAGTGCTAACCTTTAAGTAGTTGCCTTGAAACACCATTTTTAAAAAGTCACTAAAATGTTTGATAGATTAAGCAATAATCCAAAAGAAAGATCCATGGGTACAGGTGAGTTATTAAAACTAAACCTGTGTTTCAAATAGGCAATGGCTTTTTAAAATATGCATGGTCTTAATCCATAACTAAATGAGTCAAAATTCACCTTAAGTCAATGTTAAAAATCACCCGCACTGGAATAGTGATCTGGTCACAATCCATCATGGGTCACAAAGTGACCTTACCTATCTTTTGGATTACAGTCGGCATGAATGGGTCACAAAGATTTTCACCAGTTTGACATGTTTCGCTGATTTCATGTGTCCACAACCCCCTGCTTATGACAACAACAAAAACAAGATCATTTCATCAATTGATCTAAATGAACAAAAAAGTGCAAACATGCATTCTGGACTATATGGAAAAATCATAAATGTCACTAATCTTTTTGCATAGTATGTGAATTGTTTGTTAAACCACACAAGTCCACGATTTGTGTGTTTTTTTTTAAATTTTGATTGAGAATGATTAGCTGTGATTGATAGAGCTTAATAAAAATCCCTGTAAACATGCCATATTTGTTATATCAAAATCCCTACATTTTAGCTATTTTGAAATCTGGTCAAACATGAAGCTCATTAACATCCTTGACGTTTTTAATTTATAGTGCATAATGTAATATGTGGTTTTGATGCAACTTTTACATATGCTCTTGATGAAATAAATAAATAATAATTAAACTGTGCCGATAAACTTCTTTTTTCGTTCAAACATTTCATCAAACAATTGGTGTCCATCAATTAATTATTATAGTTTTTCAAATAAGCTTTGTAGGCCTGATGTAAAAAAAGAATATCAAACTACGATACCTTTAATATTAAGATCATAGTGTGTCATAATTTTTTCGGTTGTACACCTAAAATCAAATTGGAAAATTGTGAATTATATAATTTTATAACATAATTATGGAATCAAATTAAACCACACACCATAATCATATCTTCTATAATGAATGTGTATGTTGCAATAAGACATATCATCAAACACTTTGTGGGCATAAAAGAATACTACTCCAAATAAGGCATACAAACACATGAAACTGCAAATATGACACTAATGAATCCACCAAATCTAAAACTCCCAGGAAAATCATAAATTCTAACTATCGCTACAAAAGTTTTAATCATACGTACCTGATGAATTTTATCCGATCGGTTTTGGTTGATTGATTTTGGATCTTCAATTGCTTCGCTTCAGCTTGTGGGTCTCTTCATGGGTTTTGGGATGAACTGATTTAATGAATGAGATTGATATGGCGATGAATGTATAATAAAATGTTTTTGAAGTTTGCTCTAATCGTTTCTTTATTCTCAGGGAATGATGATTTGAAAATCGGATATCAAAATATTAACCTCCCTAATTTAACTCCTTTTTTTCCTCCCATTTTTGTTTCAATCGATTTTCAGAACTTATTAAAAGGGTGATGTTTACACGTGTAGTTTTGTGGGATTTTTGGGAGAGTTTTTGATGCTAAAAATAGCAATCACACTTGTGCTATATATAGAGTGAGATATATGTACATATATATATATATATATATCTAGATATATATATATATATATATATATATATATATATATATATATATATATATATATATATAGGGGGACTTTCTTACGAGAACCATATTATCCGCAAGAACTGCGAAAACTACTTATGTACTAGTATTAAAGGATAGTGTGCAACACATTAATGCAAAATGGTTTTTTTGTAATTAATTGAAACTACATTCTCTGGAAACATTAATGAAAAGGGTAAAAGAGGTATTTTATTTTTTGGACTCTCATTAACTGCATGCTACAATATAGGGATTCTCTTCCAAATTTTTCTCACTGATAACACACACGAAATTCAATATATATTTATAAAACACATTCAATCTCTCTCATAAATAACATCTACTTTCTCTCACCTAAACCCCCAAAATAACAAAAACGCAATACGGTTCAAAATCATTCAATCGGAGTTTTTTTTTTTCTTTGATTCAAATGACAAATACATCACTCCAAGGTATGACATCACTCTTATTTGTTTGAATTTGTTTTTGAATTCGTGTTTTGTTGTAGAAGGAGATGGCGACAGATAATTTTGAATGCATCTATGTTTTTTTTTTTTTTTTTTTTCGAATGTTTGATTGTATTAAATTAATGTGTTTGTGATTATTTCATGGCTCTTAGTTTTGTTTTTTTTTTTTTTTTGTTTTTTTTTTTTTTAATTCGAAATTTTGATTGTTATAAGTGAATGTGTTTGTTGATTATTTAATGGTTGTTAATCGGTTAATTTTATTTTTTTTTATTTATTTATTTTTTATTTATTTATTTTTAATACGTGGTTGAATGTTAAAATTTGTTTTAAGTTTAATGTACAATGTTGTAACATGGATGTTAGGATGTGCGTAAGATGAAGTATTCGGTTGGGGTTAATGGGAAAGATGTAACAGGGGTGTTTTGATGTGGTAATTTAGATAAATGGTTGTTGTGAATGTAGCATGGGTGTTTGGATATGTGAAAAAAATTTGTTGATAGGATATATGAATTTAGAAACAAGGATGTTTGGATTAAAATGGGTATTTGGATATCTCAAATGCTGTCAGGGGTGTTTGGAAAAGGTGTAACATGGATGTTTGACAAAGTTGTAACTATTGTGTTTTGAAAATGTGCAACATTGGTGTTTGGAATAGGTTTAACAGTTGTGTTTGTAGTAGGTTCATATATAATTTTTTTGTTTTTAGGCGTATTAATTGTATATGAAGACATACATGTTCATGTAGAACGTATATGTTTGTAGTACACATTTCATGTAAAACATATATGTTCTAAATGAACATGTATGTCTTCACATATAGTGTAATGTAAAACATAGTACACATTTCATGTAAAACATATATGTTCTACATGAACATGTAAAACATATATGTTCTACATGAACATGTATGTCTTCACATATACTGAACATGTTTGTAGTGCAATAGGGGTGTTTGGATTTAAGTACAAGTATATTACATGCTATTATAAAGGATGTTTTGTGGAAACATTGGTGTTTGAATTAAACAGGGGTGTTTAGTTGTGAGTAATAGATCTTTCGACTCAATTATTAAAAATAATTAAACAGGGGTGTTTTGTTTTAAGTCATAAAATAAATAATTAAACAGGGGTGTTTGGTTGTAAGTCATAACATAAATGAATTTGTTTTGTTGATTTTGAAGGTGATCGTTGTGAGTAATAGATCTTTGTTATTAATATATGTTAATAATTTACGTACATCAGGTTCAAAGAGAAAAGGGAAGGAGATCGTTGTAGAAAAACCGTTGAAGAAAAGGTAATTGATGTTGAAGAAGATGATGATGACTTTGTTGATGTTGAATGGAACAACTCAGGTAAGTGGTGATAGGGTTATTTGCTTATGTTATTGCACAACAAAAGTTAAACCAACATACCTGTTCAATATATTGGTAGAAAAAGTATAAAACAAGTGTTATTGAAAAGAGAAAACAAGGTTGTTTGGCAGTATGTATGATTCACTAATTATCTTAAATGTAATTATTTGTTTATGAAATTCGACTTATTGGAATGTTAATGATTGCAGCAAAAGAAATTTGCAACCTTCATAAATAGCAAAATTCATGAAAAGGCCTTTGGAATATTGAAAAGTGTCATAACTCGTGGGGAGTTTCATTGGCAAACTGATAGAAGACCAAATGATTGTGGCGTATTCGTTATGCGCCACATGGAGCATTACATGGGGAACAATATACTAAGGTGGGATTGCGGAATAGAGGATGAAAGTAGGAAGCAAACAAACCAATTGGTAAAACTGAGGAAAAAAATATGCAGCTAGACTATTGCTTTCAGATTGCAACATGAATGAAGGATAAAATTATGGCAGATATGCTGAAATTTCGAGATGCGAATGCTCATGTCAAGAAAAGGAAAGTACAAGTTAGGGGAGTTTAGGGGCGTTTGAGTGGAAATATATGCATGAAACACATTAATGCATATATGTTATTAATTGTTTGAAACATTTGTTCTCTGGTTCTTTTGTTAGAAACAGATATGTATGAACCATGTGAATGCATATATGTTATGACTTGTTTATGGGTTTATGGTTTATTTTGTTAGAAACATATCGGAACAATAGTTTTTATGGTTTATAAAATTATGGGTTTATTTTGGCAATTTTCTTCATGCATTAATGTTAGTGAAAGAATGTGATTACGTTAATGAACTTGTATCAGAAAAACATACATGTTTTTCAATTTTGTAATGATGAAAAAATCGTGTGTTATTGTATAGGATAATAACATATATGTTATATGTAGACATGTATGTCTAGTTATTATGTGAACATACATGTTTGTTTCCAGGAACATGTGTGTTTCCACGAACATACATGTATGTTTATTGAAAAATAGATGTAAATTGGATTTTATTATGGAAAATAAATGTGAGTTTCACAATTATTTTTATTATGGAAAATAGATGTAAATTGGATTTTATTATGGAAAATAAATATGAATTTGAAAAAAGATAATCATTAATGAAAAAGATCAGGATTAATGAGGCATATTGCAAATTACAAAAATACCCCCACGCTATTAATTAAAAAAAATAAAAGGAAATAAATTAACTAAATTCTGATTGGACACAAGTGGTTTTCGCAGTTCTTGCAGATAAAATGGTTCTCGTTTGAAAGTTACACTATATATATATATATATATATATATATATATATGTATATATATATGTATATGTATATATATATATATGTATATATGTATATATGTATATATATATATATATATATATATATATATATATATATATATATATATATATATATATATATATATATATCGCCATTTTATGACCTTTAGTAACTTAAAAATATCCACCTAGGCATGTTCTAAAACAAGTGTTTGTGCAGGGGCTGTTTTGGGCACATGGATACTAGTTTCATCTATTGGTGTGTACAAACTAATCCAAAAGAGGGAGGATAAGAGACGTAAAGAGATATTCTTCAAAAGAAATGGTGGTTTGTTGTTACAGCAACAAACATCAAATGGTGAACATACAACTCAGGCAATAAGAATGTTTAGTGGAATAGAACTAAAAAAAGCAACCGACCAATACAATGGAAATAGAATATTAGGTCGAGGAGGCCAAGGAACAGTGTACAAAGGTATGTTACCAGATGGAAAAATAGTAGCAGTAAAGAAATCCATGTTGGTAGATGAAAGTCAAGTCGAATCATTTATCAACGAGGTATTTTTACTCTCCTAAATTAGCCACAGAAATGTGGTGAAGTTGCTTGGATGTTGTCTAGAAACAGAAGTTCCAATTCTCGTTTATGAATATGTGTCAAATGGAGATCTGTGCCAATTCATTCATGACGAGAATTACGAGTTTCCTACTCTTTGGTGTATACGACTACAAATTGCTACAGAGGTAGCAGGGGCTCTTGCTTATATGCACTATGCAACTTCTGTTCCTATATATCATCGAGACATTAAATCTTCCAACATACTTTTGGATGAAAAATTTAGAGCAAAGTTATCAGATTTTGGAATATCCAAGTCCGTATTAGGGGATCAAACTCACTTAAGCACATTAGTCAAGGGTACTTTTGGGTACTTAGATCCAGAGTACTTGCAATCCAACCAATTCACTGAAAAAAGCAATGTTTATAGCTTTGGGATTGTTCTTGTTGAGCTTTTGACCGGGAAAAAGCCTATATATTCCATAGGACCAGGGGAATCGAGAAGCTTGGCAACTTTGATTTTGTCAACCAATGAAGAGCTTCTTTTGGAAAACGTTGATAATCGAGTGTTTGACGGACCAAAAGAGCAGTTGGTAGCAGTTGCTAAGCTTGCAAAAAGATGCATAAATTTGAACGGGAAGCTGAGGCCAACTATGAAAGAAGTTGCAACAGAGTTAGAGGGAATAAGATCAAGTCATTAAATCAAATATATATACGCCGTTTATATTATATGTTAATGTGGAAGTCATTATTTTCGGTCTTAAAACCTAAAAGTACTGTCTTAGTTCTTACCGTTGGTGATTTCTGGTTATTCATACAAGTAAATTTAATATTTGTAGTTGTAACTATGTGATGCATGTGCACAATGTTTCAGGGCCTTTCGCTAATTGTTCATACTTACCCCACCCCAGCAGAATTAGGTAAGTTGCTGTGGTTGTTATATACTAATTGTCAGTTATTTTCTTTTAAAAAAGAAAATGACACGCATGCACTATATATGTCTTAATACATGCACTACACATATATCACCTGATACTTAACAGAGAATTGTATGTTGCGTTCGGGAATGATGCAACGCTCCCAAAATGAGTCTATTGATTATCTCCTAATTGGTTTGACCATAAGTGTGATGATTTACTTTATGGGTGAGAGCTCTCGTTCAGGGTTTCCCAGTTGCCCTGCTGCACCATTGAAAAGAATAATAGGGCTATGTGACTCCTCCATGCATGCTCCACTTGGCTTGAGGGGTATATAGCTCAATTGTTAGAACTCTACTCTTCCAGTTGGGCCGTTGCGATCATGGATTGACCCACAGCTTTCTGGTTATATTTTGTTTTCCTCATTAATGATGCATTCTCATGGAAGCAGTTTTAGCAACTTTAACGAATGCGGGTCAGTTAGACGAGGCGAGAAAGGTTTTTGGGCAACTGGGTATGACTAATCAGTGCTCGTGGAATAGTATGGTGTCGGGTTTTAGGCGGTACGATAGGTTTGAGGACTCATTTGAGTTTTTCTACGTATGCATGCATGATGAGGGGGTTTGTCCTTGATAGTATTCGTATGGGAGTGTGCTTAAGTTGAGTGCAGTTTTGAGAGATGTGAGGATAGGTGCGCAGGTGCGTGGGTCGGTTGTGAAGAGTCTGTATTAAGGAGATGTTTATATGGGAAGTGTGATTATTAATATATACGTGAAATGTGGGAATGTGGGGTGTGCGCAGAAGGTTTTAGATGGGATGAGGTGTAGGAATGTGGTGCCGCGTGTTATGAGCAAAATGGTCATGCTAGTGAGGCTGTTGATGTGTTTAAAAAGATGATGGATGTCGGGATTGAGCCAGATGAGTTTACTTTAGCTAGTGTGATCAGCGTGTGTGAAACCTTGTCAGATTTGAGATTACGACAACAAGCTCACACCCATGTCGTAAAACACGAGTTTAATTTGGAACGTTGGCCTGAAAGTGATATCTTTGTAGGGAATTCGCTTATAGATATGCATGTCAAGTGTGGATCAGTAAAAGTTGGAAAACAAGTGTTTCAAAAAAATGGTCCATATTTTTTGCTTTCAAATATGTAAGCCCAACAGAGGAGATCGATGAAGTGATGTGAAACTAGTCAGAAAGGGTATGAAGCAATGAGGCGATGTTAAACAACTAGGTTGTAGTTGGATCAGAATTCAGGGTAAATTTCACGTTTTAATGGTGAAAGGTAAACGGCAAACTAAAAAGAAGGAAATTTATTCAACCTTGAGAAATTTATTCAAGGTAATGAAGTTGTTCGGATATGTTCCAAATGCTCGTGATTTGGAGTCAGGTGAAGAAGTGAGTTCGGGTTTAAACATATTAGAACCCGAAGAACTCAAAGTACCCATAGAGGTGGATGTCGCATAATTTCAAGGTCAGTTAGAAACATTTTTGAAACACTGTAGTTTATTTTTTGCTGTAAACTAACCGTTAATTTTGTCGCACTAGCTCTATACACTTATTTGGTGCATGTACAACGTACACGAGTTTATCAAGTAGGCTAGTTAATATAGTGTGTTTTAGGAACTACATCCAGTGTTCATGTGAATCAGTCAATAAACAACAAAACATTAATAGTTGGTCATTATATTAGTCTGGTCTAACTCATTATATTAACAATAGGGTTGCTTTGTTTTACATCCTTAGTAATTGTATTGAAGGTTCAAATTTGTACTAAACCTAGCTAATAGACAAATAACGGTTATAGCACGGGTCTTGCATTAGTTTCAGAGAGTCACCAAAATGCCAAAACTTGAGACGTGGATTTGTGTATAGTCGTAACGCATTCGTTTTGTAATTTCGCGCCACTTATTATATATAAAAGAAAGAGTCAAAAATACAAAACGAGTTGAAAGGGCAGAAGATAACCTTAAATTGTAAAGATACATGTTGTCGATACATGTTGTCGTAACGTTATTACAGGACGAAAAGATCATGGCACATTCGTTTGGGACCAATGGGAAAAATAATTGGTGTTTTCGCGATCAAGACTTTTAAAGGTCTTCTCTAGAGAGGACAAGATCACAAAGTCTTTGTTCAAATCGAAGTCAACCATAACACAAGTTGGCTCGGTCAATATAAAACAACTAGAACAATCACCATCGCGACACACAAGTACGTAATACTCTGATAAAAAGAAATTACAACTTGATTACATGTCAGTAAGATAAAATGAATGGGTTTATCTAACATGTGTATTTAGGCACATGTTAAGAAGTGAGACCATGTGTCCTTTTTGCTAAGGATCCACAAATAGAACATACTAAAATATTTTTTTATTTGAAAAATGACAAAAAATTACAAAAAAAAAATACAATGACCACTTCTTAATATGTGCCTAATGTCACATGTTAGAAAAACCCAAAATGAATAAGTTATTGAGGAAATGTCATTTTTTTTAGGATAATACAAAAGCTTGTTACGTAGCACATAATTTTTTGCAAACAACCGAGAACTCCGTAAAAAAAGTACAAAGCGTACAAAAATGATGGCAACGTACAAAAACGTATCAAACTATATAAAAACGGATAAAAATGTAAAAAAATCCTTTTAATTACCAACTAGACCCATTTATAATATTTATCATTTTGACCCGCTAGACATGTTGGTTAATTGTTATACAATTGTACTTTATATCCAACTAGTTATAATACTCGTGCACGCGCGGGGTTTTTTTTTTAAAAAAAATTTTGAATCATATATTTTTATTTATTAAAAAAACAAATAATTTAATCTTTGTTTTGTTTGATTTATGATGTTTAATTATAGTTTTTTTATTATTAAAGATTATTATTTAAAAATTTTAATCATACTGTTAATTGTATTTTATATATATTTTTTGTATTTATCTTCTACTTATGTTATTGATAAATATAAAATGTTACCTAATAAGAAAATAATATTTTTTTTTAAAAAAAAATTATCAATAAATAAGGTTTGATTTGATTTTTTAAAATTGAAAAGTTGTCACTTGAGGTTTTGTTTTATTATATAAAAATAAAAGATAGCCAACTAGACCCATTTATAATATTAAGGGAGATCCAGCTTGACTCATCCCCTAAAAATATTTATCCAACTGTACGCAAGTTTAACCAATAGGTTTCAAATTGACACATCTAGTACTATATTTAGTATATCATAGTTACATAACTAGTTGTGACATAATGCAGCTTTTACCTTATATTTGGGTTTATACGCTTATCCAGGGAGCGTATGACCTTACAAGACAATAATATATGCTAATAGCTTGCATGGTATTCTTTTTTTTTAAAAGGTCAATGACCCGGTAAATATATTACTCCAAAAACCATTTAAGTACAATGGATATGGGTGAATCCCATATCTCAGCCCGTTACATAGGTGAAAAGCTTACAAAAGAAGATACTTTTTATTTTCTAAACAAGAAAACAAAACCACTAACCACATGATAACAAAAGACTCTGACAAAAATATAAACTACATCCTACGACCTTGGAGATTAAAGCCATAAATGACATTAAGAGCATGCAAATTCCCTGGAAGATCATAAATTTGCTTCGAATAATTATCATAGTCATCAAACTCATCTTCACGCTCATGACCACCACCAAAAAGATTTGCTGATTCGTCGAAGGTGTTAAGAACCTCATCATCATCACTATCAGAAACCACAACCTCACCCACCTTTGAAAATGGGTTAGCCCTCTTAGTGAAAGAGGTAGACGGAACAGGATGACCATCATCATCCACAAGAGTAGTTTTCCCATCAATAAGTAGCTTTTCAAGCTTACCAATTTTCTCAACTATAGGAGTAGAACCAACTTCCTTTGTTCCCATTGAATCACTCATAAGCGGTTCTTGTGATGTAGTACCAGTCTTAATCGACTCATCCTCATTAACTTCCATTGTACGGTCAGCATCCACATCCTTGTTGGTGTCATTAGTAGGAATACCAAAACCATCCGTATCATCCATATTAAGCGCATCAAACTGATTGGATGTAGTGATCTTCGTTCCACTTATACTAGCCACATCAGAAGCATTCTTCTTAGTGACAACAACTTTCATAGGTTCAGGAGGAGTCTTTTTGGGTTGGTAATGAAACTGCTTACCCACAACAAGTTTAGTAAATCCTCCTTGACCCGGATTTGTTGAACAAACTTGCTTTCCCTTCTTCTTAGTGTTGACAGTCTTGAACCCATCATTAACATTCTTAGTAGGTTGGGCAGGAGGCACAACAACTTTAGGACAATCCACCAAATTATGACAAAAAATCTTACACTTATCACATCGAGGCGGTTTCCACTCATATTCAACACGAATCATCTCAATCATCGAACCCGTACCATCAAGTAAGGGTATCTCAACAGTGAGGTTGTCCCGAAGCACCTCATCCGATTTCACTTCAATCATACACCTAACAAAACTACTACGACCCCAGGATTCCCTGCACATTTGACTAGTAAAAGCATCTAACCTTTTGGGCGTACCAATCAATGTAGCAAGAAGACTAAGCCCATCATCTGAGAACACTGCAAGAGGGACATCATGGAATTTAACCCATACCAGGATGTTAGTCAAATCCTCTTTAAGAAAATTGGTGTTCAATGTCCATGGTTTAAGAATAATTGGTACATTACGAATCAACCATGGACCATTATCAAGGACATCATCAACACCTTTCTTCGAATTAAACTTAAAGAAAAAGAATCCCTTCGCATTCATCATAACCTTTTGTAGACCATACTTAGCCCTTGCATTGCGAACACAATAATCAACAACAGGAAAAGCAAGGCGTCGCCCAAGCAAATACCCGTATAACGTGTTTTCAAATCTGAGATTCACCTCTTCTACTACTTTCATTGGTACAGATAGATCCACATCAGCCTTCTTTCTGCTACATTCCAATCTTTGAAAATTAGACACATGTTTCTGATGATCATTTGAAGTAGCACCCGCATAAGAGACCGACTTCCCTCCCGTAGCACTTGTAAAAGTAGGTGACGGATGTTGCAAACCTTTAAAGGTAGGGGCGCCCTTAGAAACATTAGGACTAGATGCTGTATTCTCATTCGTATTCTCATTCGTCCCAAACTTGTCACTAGTCCCAAACTTCAATGTTTGCATTGCAGCACTAAAACTTGACTGAGGAGCATGTGTTGCATTGACTCCGTTCAGCAGATCAACACCACTTGTAAGTTGGGAATATGAATTGGTTACCTTGCTGGCATCAATTTCATGTTGAACTTGATTCATAGCGACTTCAAAATTCTTACGCGCACTGGAAACCAATTGCTCCACAAGAGGCTGGTTTGGATTACTCAGACTACCATCAGAAGCAGATTGAACAGGTGTAGCATTAGACGACCCCCCATCATCATCCAAAACAATCGATTCAGTACCAAGTGATTGATTAGCAGCCCCACTTACATCATTCCCATAATCATCAAGTGAAATCGGCTTCACTTTATCATGATTCGACTCATTAGCATGTGCATCAAACACCATTGTCACAGGCACCACGCTGACACCCATCGAATTATTACCGTCTTTATTTTTCATCGAATTACTAGATGAAGTGTTATTTTCAGAATAAAAATCTTTCGAGTGCGAACCTACGGTCTTGACATTACCAGCAGCTTCAAGATCAGCGTCTAACACCCTATTATCTGTAATGCGAACCGTCAAAGCCAATTCGCTCAGTTTCGGGAAACTAGTATTCATGTTAAAAGCACATGATCGTTTATTTGAGAAGCAAACGAACCAACAGAGTTGTTATATTTTTTATTTTTCTTCCTCTCTCCACCTCCACCAGAATCCAAAAAACAAGATTTCATACTCTATTATTCAACCATAAACAGCAACAAGAATGAAACAAGAAGCAAATTAACGGCAAAACTTCAAAACAAAAACGAGTAAAACCCTAGTTTAAAACTAGGGTTTATGGAACTTTAGTGAGATCTTTAAACCATGATAAAGCTAATCGGCACAATGAATATGAATGAACAGGTAGCAAAACTGATTCACTATAAACCCTAAACAGCGATATAAGAAGCATGGTATTCTATTTCATGTGATACAAACTAGTCGATCGTCTCGGTTCGCCCGGATAGGTGTCACTTTGTTCCTTCTTCTATGTCAAAATTAATTTTCACATTTTTGTTTTGATATCTCTTAAAATAATTATCAACTTATTTCAGTTGATAAAATGTTAAGTCTTTTTGGGCTCAAATGGTCCTGATCGGGCTTAGACCAGGTTTTTGGGGTTTTTGTTAAACGCATTCATTGAACTATTATTCGGTCGTGCTATAACTTAATATGTGAATATATTTATGTAAGGAAAAACATAAAAATATGTTTATTAGTTACAAACAAGTTTAACAAGATCACTGACTTCCATAAACGAGTTTAACAAGTAACTATTATACCATTATGATATTTTCATTCTCGTTTAATTTTATCAACTACTTTCTTTCACCGGACTAGATAGTAATGTAGTGAAATCTTCACTATAAGGTATCTTCAATTCTTTCATCCATAAAAAAAGTGTATCATCACTCTTCTTACTCACACAACAAAGTACAAACAACAAGCTGGTCTTGCTTACATCGACACCAACACCAACACAAACGACTATAGATTTTCTCTCTGGCGACAAAAAAGATCCCTAACTTTTCTAATCGACTTTTCAGCAAATCTGCTAATTTTCTTGTGTTTCTTGCATCAATTTGTAACAGGTATTGATTAATATCCGTGTTATTCAGTTTCTGGATCAAATTTGCTGGCTAGTTACACAGGTTTTTGGTAGATTTTGTGTTATCGTTTTATAGGGTTTCTTGTAACGGCCTTGTTCTGTGCTTATCCAGTATTTATTGTAAGTCGATTATAACATTGGTTTTAATCGATTTTAACATATCTTTGGTACATTCATTATGGTGGGGGGTTAGTTATTGAAGCTTATCGTTTAAAACCCTAACTTTTTAGTTAGGGTTTTCTTCTCTTTTATTGTTTATGCTTGCATGTGTGGCTGTGATTTCTGTTTTCTTTTGACGATTGGAGTTGGTTGCTGTACGTGGGTTTAGAGAGATGGAAAAAGGGTTTCTTAACAATAGCAATACAGTGAGGAGTGCTAATGATGATCTAACTAGTTTGGCCGATCAAACTAGTAGTGCTTGCCCTAGCCCTAACGAATTCCAATCACTTGGTACGGCTTATGTTACTAATTCTAATGATGCTGGTAAGGTTGTTTCGGATGAGTTGGAGTCAGTTAATGTTTCATATGCTCCTGATGGTATACTTAATACTCCAAAGCAGCCTAGTGTGGATCAATTGGTATCTAATGCGGAGCAGTCCTCTCATGGTTCATTACAACCTAATGTGGAGCTATTAATTGCTAATGCGAATAAGAAGTTTGATGAAGCAATGTCTAAAATTGATTGTGATATTGCCAATATGGCTTCATCTTCTGAGTTGAACAATTCGAGTGGTAGTGGGCCTCCTCCTTATGCACCCAAGGTTGATTCTACAAGTGGTAATGGAGTGAAGTCGGTTTCTTATGTAGGTGTTGCTTCTAACGAATCTCATAAGAACGTGTCTAATTTTCGGAGATTAGAATGCAGCAAAAAGAAGGAAAATGTTGACCTCTCAGTCCCAATGAAAGTAGTGGAAGAGGTGAACATGAGGTTTGAGCATACACTCTATGGATATTTTCTTGGTCAGCGTCTTGCTTTTCCTGTTGTGGATTATTATGTTCGTAATGCGTGGGCTAAGTATGGGTTACAAAAAGTAATGATGAACGCTAAGGGGTTCTTCTTCTTCAAGTTTACTTCGAAGAAAGGTGTTGATGATGTGCTTGATAATGGTCCATGGTTGATCCGTAATGTTCCTATTATTCTTAAACCTTGGACTTTGAATACCAATTTGTTGAAAGAGGATTTAACTCACATTCCGGTGTGGGTTAAATTTCATGATGTTCCTTTAGCGATGTTTTCTGATGATGGGCTTAGTTTGCTTGCTACTTTGATTGGGACTCCCAAGAGATTGGATGCCTTTACTAGTCAGATGTGCAAAGAATCTTGGGGTAGGAGTAGTTTTGCTAGATGTATGATTGAAGTGAAGTCTGATGAGGTACTTAGGGACAGCCTTACTGTTGAGATTCCTTTACTTGACGGTTCGGGTTCGACTATTGAGAAGATCCGTGTGGAATATGAGTGGAAACCGCCTCGCTGTGAGAAATGCAAGGTGTTTGGACATGTTTTGGTGGATTGTCCTAAGGGTGTGATACCGACTGTTCAACCTTCTAAGAATGTTAATGATGGTTTTCAGACTGTTAACAATAAGAAGAAGGGTAAGCAAGCTGCCTCGAATACGGGTCGCGGAGGTTTTACTAAACCTGTTGTGGGTAAGCATTTTGAATATCAGCCAAAGAAGACTCCTACTGTGCCCAAGAAAGTTAATGATGGTAAGAAGAAGACTTCTGATGTGGCTAGTACGAGTGGAACAACGATCTCTACATCTAACCAATTTGATGCGCTTAATATGGATGATACAGATACGTTTGGTATTCCTACTTATGACACCTGCATGGATGTGGATACTGGCAGTTCAATGGAAGTTAATGTGGATGAGTCGGCTAAGACTGGTGCTGCATCACAAGAACCGCTTGTGAGTGATTCAATGGGAACTAAGGAAGTTGGTTCTACTCCTTTAGTTGAGAAAATTAGTAAGTTGGAAAAGCTTCTTATCGATGGGAAAGGTACTCTTGTGGATAATGATGGTCATCCTGTTCCGTCTGCCTCTGTCACTAAGAGGGCTAACCCATTTTCCAAGGTGGGTAATGTTGTGGTTTCTGATAGTGACGAGGAGGAGGTTCTTAACACGTTCGACGAATCTGCAAATCTTTTTGGTGGTGGTAATGAGCGTGAAGATGAGTTTGATGACTATGATGATTACTCGAAGCAAATTTATGATCTTCCAGGGGAATTGGATGCTCTTAATGCCATTTATGGCTTTAATCTCCAAGGTCATAGGAAGTAGTTTATATTTTTGTTTGAGTCTTTCTATATGATGTGGTAGTGGTTTGTTTTCTTGTCTAGAAAATAGGAAGTATCTTGTTATGTAAGCTTTCGCCTATGTAACGGGCTGAGATATGGGACTCACTCATATCCGTTGTACTTAAATGTTTTTTGGAGTAATATATTTATCGGGTCTTTTGACCTTTTACCCAAAAAAAAAAAACACAAACGACTATATTAAGACTAAACTAACCAATTGCATCAAAACTATATATAAAATCCATTATAGTTCTCAAATTATAAAGCTATGTAGAATATTTAACTTTGCTAGCATCTAAAATCAGAGACGGATTTAAGGGGGGGTTTTGGGGAACCCCGTGAATTTCTGCCCCGTAGTGTCATTTTTTGTCAAAAATCTTGATTTTTACAAAAGGAACATGATCTAAATATTTTTCGTCACGTATTTGTTTAATTGGTAGTTAGTAAATTGTATGACTTCTTTTGAGAACATCTCTTTAGTATGAGTTATGATATCCATTATTATATGTATATATCAAGGTTAAATATATGTTTATAAATATGTGTGCTTACCATTGCTGTAATTGGAGGTTTAAACGAGTAGAATTTTTGTTGAGTAATTCAAGCTTGAAATCGACTCGTTTGATTTAGTCGAGCTTTATCCAGTCCGTAGTTCAAGTTCAAGCTAATAAAATGAGCTCGAAATATTTATTGGCCTTTTTGTGCACACAAAAACACATCAAAAAAATAATAAAAAAATAAAAATAAAATAAAAAGAATTTAAACTAACACATGGATCTAATATTTTCATTAATAAATAAGCTTTAAGCATGTAATGTATCTTATACGGTCCTAATTTACAATGAGTCAACGATGCTAACATCTATTTATTTTAATAGAAAATTGTTAAATGTAGCCTTATAGGCTTTGTGTTACATATTTAGACACATATAAATTGTTTGTAGTTTTGTACCTTCAATAATAATCGTTCATCCTATGCATTTAATCTCCGTCAACCGGTTATATGTATCATAAATTATATATATTTTTGTTTCTTAAACGTAGCTTTTAGGTTTACGTTTAGCAAAACATATTTTAATATTTGACATTTTGGTTTAGTTGTTAGTATGTTATTTATGGTCCCCACTTGACAAGTTTCTAATTTTTATTCATTTCGTTGATGGATACTCCGTTGTAATGGTGGAAATTTAGTTTCTTTAATTAAGACAATTACAAGAATAATAAAATAATGTTCTATTAGAATACCAAGTCTACCTGACTACCTTTATATTCAATATAAATAACATTGGTCAGAACTCTAAACATGAATGCATACGTGAAAAGGAGAAAAAAAATGCAACTTTGTAAGAATACCAAGTCTACCTTCAATATTCTATACTACATGTTAATTCACTAAAAAGGTGTGCAAGTCGAAGTCGTCCGTTGAGGTAACTCGTTCACCAATAAGGAATGACGAACTAATCATCTTACATTAAAAAGACATCTTACAAAAATCACCCTCAAAAATTATTTTACCGATAACCATTTTACCCAAGAAAAAAAAATTAAAAAAGAAGAAAAAAAAAATTATCCCTCTTCCATTTGACACGGCAAATAGAGAATTCGTTTGGGACCGATGAGAAAAATACTTGATGTAATTGTCGATCAAGGCTTTTGAGGTTCTTCTCTAGAGGACTACATAACAAACTGTCCGGTATCTAGAAAAATCTACTCTGTATTGCTTTAAACTAAACGAAGGCCACCGGTTATATGAAATACAAAAAATAAATTTTGAAAGCAAACAAGATAATGTTTCTATTAACCACAAGAGGTGATCCAGCGGTAAGAATACCAGCCTTCCAAAGAGGAGGTCAAGGGTTCGAATCCAACGGGGAGAAAATTAATCTCTTTGTGGCCACGGCCGACTCTGGGCTATCCAAAAGGGTAGTCGTCATGGGATTAGTCGGCTCGCAATGTCGAGTCGGAAAGAAAAATATTTGGTGTTTTTCTCATGACTGTTGAGAGTCTTCTCTAGAGGACAAGATAATAACTAAAACTTGGCCTAACACAAGCTAGCTCAGTCAATACAAAACTGGTTACATTTAAATTCTTGAAGATAAAGTGAATAAGTTATTGAGTAAATATCTTTTTTCTTTCTAAAGTATTACAAAAGCATGTTTCATCTCCTATATGTATGAAGTTAGACTTGGAACTCCTCAAAATACTACATCACCTAGAAATCCCAAATGACAGATATGAAATTCGTTGTTATAATTTGGGCAGTATTTCAAATGTTTTCGTTTACAACTTCTGATACAAATTCCACCACTGAATCCCACACCCTCATAAACTCTACCAACCTTGCTAAGCCAGTCTGCAACAGCCGATGCGGGGATTTAATTGTTCCCTACCCTTTCGGTATCGGAGACAACTCAGAGTGTTATATAAATGAGGGATTTCGCATACGCTGCAACACTTCTGTAAACCCTCCAAAGGCCTCTATTTATGAATCAGATTACAACTCGATAAAACTTATATCTGATTCCACCATTCGGGTTTCCACTATAGCGGCTAGCAGATGCTACACTCAAAATGGCACGATATACAATGCATTCAGAGCCTCTGTGAACTATACGGATTGGCCGTACACCTTTTCAGAAGTTAACAAGTTCACAGTTATAGGTTGCTATGATTTTGCTTGGATGACCTCTGTAAGAAAGTCTAGGAACGTGTCTACAGGTTGTATGGTCTTTTGTGCGACCCCGGAGGAGGTTGTTAGTGATGAGTGTACAGGAAATGGTTGTTGTCAATCATCCATACCCCTAGACTTAATCTCTTATAGAATTCGGGTCCGTTCCTTGTTGGATTCAAGCGATAATGTGAGCTATATTAGGTCGTTTGATCCATGCTCATATGCTTTTGTCGGAGAGGAGAATGTATTTAAGTTTAACGGTTTGTCTGATTTAAACGATACTTCCTTTGTAGAGAGGATTGAAGCTACAGTGCCAATAGTGCTCGAATGGGCTATTGGAAATCTAAGTTGCCCTGAAGTTGAAGCAACCAATGGTTTTGCCTGCCAATCGAATAGTAAATGTGTTAGCTCTACTAGGGAAAGTGGTGGCTACCGTTGCGAATGCAAAGAAGGCTATGAAGGAAATCCATATCTGTCTCCTGGCTGCCAAGGTACAATCATACATAGGTTTACATATGTGATATGTCATTGCATTACCCAAATTTCTTTTAATTACAAGATTCTCACAGCTCTGATATAACTGGTGTATTTTTCACTTAGCTTTAAACTAATTACAATATATACTCTGACCGAATGTTCATCTCTTTAATTTCTGGTTCAGAGTACCTTTTATTATATAAGGCTACTATATATATATTTGAGTCAACGAAACCATTGTAGAGCTAACACATTTATGTTTCTCGAAACGGCAAACAACCACATCATTACATTTGAGTCAACGAAAGAAACATAAACCACAATCATCTAAGTTGACAACGGGTATGTGTAATGGCTGTAAACATCGTCCTCATCATAGTCATCATAATCAGTACCCTCTTTGAACTTCTCGTACAAGCTTTTACTTGCACCACATCCTTCATAAGTAGAAACCTCTTTGTCCTTTTTGTTGATTCTTGTTTGTGTTAGTTGTATATTTGTTATGAGCTAGGCCCGACTATCAAAAGTGTTTCGTATGTCTACGGGCCTAGCCCATAACAAATATACAACTATCAGTTTTGTCTTGGTTCGGTAGTCTCATTTAAAGTGCTTGGTCTCACAACCTCTTCCTTGGTCTCCATATTCAGCGCTTTGTCTTCCATTTGAGTCACCATCTTTTCTTTTGAAGATCCACTTGTTTTCGAACTAAAATCCTAATCCTCATCAGCCACTAATAACAAAATAAGAAGAAAAAATTTAGCAAAAAAACTTTGTGAATAAAACAAAATATAATAGTACGTTGTAACGCGCGACTAAGTATATATATATACAATCGTTAACCTCTATTTATTGTTCATAAGCAATTTTTTATTAATTAACATTTGAATTTGATCTTATAAAAACATTAGTTACAAATTTTTTGCACGCACGGATTTTAGACATGGATCAAATTTAGTTTAAGTATCATGCACGAATTTTGACATGATGTATTTGTTAGATTTCTAAAATAATCAAAAGTTACGGAAACTGAGAGTTTTAACATTTTAGTTTATAAAATTTAAGATAGATTCATTCTAAAGCTTTGAACTTACTTGTAAATTATACTGTATTTGACAATCATCAAATAATGTTATTTTACATTTAACCTCTAAAGTTTTGTAAATCTCCCACTCCCTTCTCTGTTTTTTCATAATTTATTTTTTACAATTTAGAAACATTTGTTTTTATGAAAAAGAAAATCAATTTATGTAACCATGTCCTACAGCTCTTCCAGAACAAAATTGCGTTGTTCGTCTGTTTAACTTTACGTTTATTTCAGATATCAACGAGTGTGCGGATCCAGGAACCTACCCTTGTTATGGTGATTGCATTAATACACCAGGGAGTTACAACTGTACCTGTTTCCGAGGTACTACTGGCGATGCAAAAACACAAACTGGTTGTCAACGTTTTGCTGCTAAAGATGCAAGAAGGAAGATACTCATTATAGGTATGCATGGTAGCTCTTTCATGCAAATATGAACATGTGTATGTCCATGAGTACTATACCCTTTACATCCCATCTTTTCAGCATGTATTTTTTTTATCTCAAACTAACCCATGTTTTCTTCACTTAAAACTAATCCGCACAATGATATTAACTCATGTGTTTTTCATATTACTTTCACATGTAGCGATTGTGATCGGCTTATTAGTCATATTATGTGGGATTACGGGGATTTGCTTTGGAATAAGAAAGAGGAAGATAACGAGGCTCAGGGAAAAGTTTTTTGAGCAAAACGGGGGGATGTTGCTGAAACAAAAGATCGATTCACAAGGGTCGCACAAGGAAATGACTTTGTTTAACACCACAGAACTTCGTAAAGCCACTAACAATTATTCTCAAGACAAAATTATTGGTCAAGGTGCCTATGGTGTTGTGTACAAAGGAATTTTGTCCGATAAACGTGTAGTTGCCATAAAGAAGTCAAAAGTAGTGGATGGGAGCCAGGCAGAGCAGTTCATCAACGAAGTCTTGATCCTTACACAAGTCATCCATCGAAATGTGGTAAAACTTTTGGGCTGCTGCTTGGAAGAAGAAGTCCCTGTACTTGTATATGAATTTATATCAAATAACACTCTTTACCATCACATTCATCATAGATTTGGTGGAATGAGTTGGTTATCATGGGAGAACCGGTTGAGAATAGCTGCTGAAGCTGCTGGTGCACTTGCATATCTTCATTCAGAAACTATTATGCCAATCATACATAGAGACGTCAAGTCGACAAACATACTATTAGATGATAACTACACCGCCAAAATTTCAGATTTTGGCGCATCAAGGTTAGTCCCATTAGATCACGACCAAGTAACTACTCTTATTCTAGGTACTCTAGGGTATTTGGATCCACAATACTATCACACAAGCCAGTTAACAGAGAAAAGTGACGTATATAGCTTTGGAGTGGTCCTTGCAGAACTCATAACAGGGAAAAAACCCATTGGTGCTGATAGAATCAACGAAGAAAAAAATTTAGCAACATATTTTGTTAATTCAGTTAAAGAAAATCGCTTATTCGAAATTGTTGAACCTCGACTCTTACGTGAAGGAACTCTTGACAAGTTACATACACTAGCTGATTTGGTCAAGAGATGCCTTAGTTTACACAGCCATGATAGACCTACAATGAAAGAAGTGGCAATGGAGCTAGACGGCTTGAGGAAATTGACAACCCATCCTTGGATACCACTAACAAGTCAAGAGACTAGAAGCTTAGTCTTAGAAGTTGAGGAATCTGATCTTTACGAGGCTCCATTAGTTTCATATGGTCCTAATGAATGGGATTCTTACTCTGGTAGCAGAAACATGTTGTTTGAAGAATATGAACCACGTTAGTGCTTCTTAGAGTGTGAAATAAGTGAGCATCTCCAGCATGCTTGTGTCCATAATGATTGTTAAGGTTATAATTGTTCGTATGTATAATATTTATCTATAATGTGGTCTTTATAGCTTTCTTGGAGTTCAAGACTTATAATTTGCAGCAATTAATTATGGTACTTCCTGGTTGTGTCAGTTTGTAATAATTATAAGTTTTATGAATTCGCAGTATGTGTGTATTCCAGACTCATCATGAAATAAAACATCTACGTATTAGCATACTTTAAAGACATATTCCTTACTTTTATGAACGGTTGAAGCTAGAGCAAAATGAGATTACAATGTAATCTTTAGAAAGGAAAAGCTATAATCGCATCCAAGGCATATTCCTTACTGAAGATGTCCATCACCGCTTAAAAATAGTCTATCACCGAGTATACACGAAGACAGTATCACTTTATTTAGTCGGAGGCTTTTAAGTGATTTTTTTTTTTTTTTTTTTTTTTTTTTTTTTTTTTTTTAAGAATAGCTAAGTTATAATTCAATAAAACCCTAATAAGAAATTAGGCAAATTATACACAGGTGGAGACTACAAGTCTCGGATTGTTAAACCACTCGATCCAGTTGAACGAGCATTACTTGCTTTTAAGTGATAAAACACGGATACCGAATAGAAAGAAACCGAGAAAGCCAAAATGACAACCCTAGCTACTTGCTTTTTCGCATTTTTTCCTAACCAATTTTGATTTTGTCTAAACAACCATTTTTCTCGCACATTTACGAATGTTTGATTCACGATATTTATACCAGCCATTTCTTGAACTTTTGTGAATTTATAAAAATTTTGCAAATATTTTAGCTACATCACCTTAGCGACAGTTCAATATTTTGACTTTTATACCTTATTGACTGTTATAGCATAGCCAATTAGCAATGAAATCTTGTAATTAGTAAGCAACAAATAGTGAAGGATCTTCATCTAATCAACTCATCACCTTCAGCGACACTTATAAACCAATCCTTAAAATCAAATTCACCTTCCAAGCAATCCCAATTTATCCCCGCCCATCAACAAGTCCAAATTCTCCTCCGAGACATTCATTTAAAGACTCACTGACGTATATGGCAAGTCTGGTCTTACTAATGATGAATACATGGCCGGTCCTAGTTTTTTGATGCCCGGAGTGGGACGATGAAAGATGCCTCGGTTAAATTTTATAAATATACGACACACATCTTTTTAGATGCTTAACATCGATCCAACAAAAACATCATATCAACTAGGGGTGAGCATGGGGCGGTTTTTGACTATAACCAAACCCCGAACCGAAAATTTCGGTTTTTAAGAATTGCAAACCGTTTGGTTTTGGTCTTTCGGTTTTGGCTTTTCGGTTTTTTTTTTTTAATTAAATCGGTTCGGTGTCGGGTCTTTTTTCTTTTTTTTTTCTTTTTTTTTTTTTTCTTTTTTGCTTTCTAATTTAACAATTTGTTAACTCAAAAGTTATTACATAACAAAAACGTCAACAACAAGTGCCCCGTTAATAATCACTTAAACATGATAAGTAGCAATGCTAAAAAACATATGAATGAAATGAGATAGTAGGCTACAAATTAGAAACACCATCTTTGTCTTTCTACTTTGAGTACTTTCTATACAAACGTTATCTGTATACACATCACTAGAAGTCCACGACGTCGCTAAAACTCAAATGTCACCATTATTACAACTTTCCGAACTAATCTTGTATATTTTTCCTTAATTGTTCTCATGTTAAAATGATTTTTGCGTGTTTGACCAAGATTATTATGGCTCAAAAATCAAAACCGAACCAAAACAAACCATAGGAACCTCTAATAAAAATAGCCATACAACCCAAATAATGTAAAGTACAAGTAAAATTCATGCCTCATACAACTACAATCATGCCAGAAACACTTTGCAATGCTTTAGAACAATAAAATAAAGAATTATCAACATGAAAGAATTAGATGTGATAAATAATGTGGAATTCCCTTATGATAGTTCTCGCCAAGTTAAACTACGTACATATTAAATCATTCATAGATATATAAGATACAACTGACAGAATTAACATTAGATTTTTGTGCATACGAATAAATCATCAAAATAATATTGTTCTTTTCATTTTCCTTACAAACAATTAAACTATGAGTACGAAAGAATGAAAGCCTTTGTCTTTCCGTTGTCCATGGGTTGCGTCTTCGAGATAGTCTTCCAGACGGAGGAGGAAATGTTCAACGAAAGGCTTGAAGAGTTTGAGTTGTTATGTGTTTTGACTTTTGGCTATACAGGAATTATAGGAGATTATGAACAGTCGAACAAGTGAAAAAGTTTAGAAGATATGGTCAAATCCTTTTTTAAGTAAATAACTAAATAAGTATGAAATCAAATTTATTATAAAGATAAGATTATTTTATAAACATTGAAAGATATATAAATGCGGGGCGGGGCGGATTTTTCGGTTCGGTTTTTCATATGCAACCAAAAACCGCCCCAAATATTCGGTTTTTCTAAAACTCAAAACAACCTCCGTCGGTTTTTCAATTGGTTCGATTTTTTCAAGCCGGTTTCTTTGGTTTTTGCGGTTCCGATTCTGTTTTTCGGTTTCCGTGCTCACCCCTAATATCAACATAATAATACAAGTATTTTGAAAGAAAAAAAAAAAACTAAACCAACCATATACCATAAGCCAAAAGATCCGTATAGAACCAAGTTTTACCATAGAGCAAATCAAGCAATCTTAGCTACTAATTTTTTTATCAAAAAAAAAAAAAAAAAAAAAAAAAAAAAAAAAAAAACTTTCACCTTTTTTTAAAAAATTAAATATCTCGTAAACCGTAAATCGTTACGCGAAAAAAAATACTATCGCGACGAGAATTAAATTATCTTTCTATAGATATGCATTGTTATATACTTCCGACGAACTTTTTTTTTTCGACAAACCTTTTTTTTTCAAAATTTCCGCCCTGAAAAATAATATATGATTTGTAAAAATTATATGTGATACGTTAAAATCAAATCATATGTGATTTTTACGAATCATATATGATTCGTAATTATGAATCATATATGATTCGTAAGAATCATATGTTATTTGTAAAAATCAAATCATATGTGATTTTTACGAATCATATATACTTTTTCTAGGCGGAAATTAAAAAAAAAATAAAAAAAAATAAAAAAATAAAATAATCTAAAGTATATAACAATGCATATCTATAGAAAGATGATTTAATTCTCATCGCGATACTATATATATATATATATATATATATATATATATATATATATATATATATATATATATATATATATATGTAGCTTTAAGATTTACCGTTTGCAAGATATGTTCTTTTAAAAAAAAAGTGGAAAATATAAATGAATGGCTATGATTGGTTGATAGGTTCTATGGCATGTATGGGTTCTTCATGGATCTCAACTCTAGAGCATAAACATAGAAAAACCGGTTGAGAAAATAGTTAGGTTTTAGGTAACCTTTAGAAATTCAAACTTTAGAAAAAAATCATCGTGACTTTAAAACTATTTATTGTTTATGTCTAAATTATCATGGATTCATGGACTTTTATACATAATAACTAAATCTCTTCAAGTCTTCAACCACCAACACAGTACACGGGAAATTCTTGAACACGATGTCACCTTTTCATCACTTAAAACTGATTCACAACGATAACATTTGATGCCCCCTACTTTTTTGATGCCTTGGGCCGTCACCCACGTCGCCCATCTGTAGGGCTGGCCCTGGATGAATATAAGGTGATGATGTAATGGCTGAGAGAAATATATTTTCATGGAACGCGATTTCGCGTACATTAACGAATGGGGTCTTTTAAGACTCAAGTTGTAGTAAACGTTACTAATACCCAAATAATAGCATCGTTCATGCATAAGTTTGATGTAGTCTAGAGTGCCACAATGCACAACTGAAATTTACATGATAATATGATATATGCGCATATTAACACGGGCAATTCACATGATGTTATAAATTGGTGAAGGGTGAATGATTGTTACATTGGTAAAAGTCGTAGAAAATAGGATGATGTGACCAATGTTTTGAAACCCGGGTCGACCCGTTCGGGTTAACCGGTTCGACCGGTTCCGGCCGAAAAAACGGGTCAAAACAACCCGGGTTAACCGGTTTGACCCGCCGGGTTTTGAGTGACTCGGGTCAACCCGGTTCTCAAAACCCGGCCGGGTTTTATTTTTTCAAAAAATTTTAATAAAAACCCGGGTTGACCCGGCGGTCGAACCGGTTGACCCGGTCAAAAAAATAAAAAAATAAAAAATTGAAAACCGGGTTGACCCGGCAGTGCAATCGGTCGAACCGGTTGACCCGGTGCCCGGTGACTCGACCAGGTCGATTTCGAACCCGGTCTTCAAAACATTGGATGTGACTATGAGTTGATCATAAACATCCCGTCTAATAGAATGAAGAGGCATGGGCTCTATTAAATAGCTGACAAGGGATTTGTTCTACTACATGTAGGGAAGAACAAACGTATCATTTCATGAAGGTGTTCATCTTAGCACTTATGTATTCTTGATAGATAAAATATATAATAGTTATATAGAGTTATGATCAAATTAGAAATAAAATTAAAACAAGAAGAGTTGGAAATAACCACAATCACACATTTTTAAGATGTACTTACAAAAATAGATAGATCTCCTTTTAAATTTCACCCTATTATTTAAAATATGTGGCTAAAAATCTTTATCACTCTTCTCATTTTTTTTCCTTGTCATTGTATCCCTTGTACAAGGTTTAGGATTTTGTTTCTTTAGTTTCCATGACCGAAAACTTGAGACACAAACTTATGTAGGTGTTGCTTCTAACGAATCTCATAAGAACGTGTCTAATTTTCGGAGATTAGAATGCAGCAAAAAGAAGGAAAATGTTGACCTCTCAGTCCCAATGAAAGTAGTGGAAGAGGTGAACATGAGGTTTGAGCATACACTCTATGGATATTTTCTTGGTCAGCGTCTTGCTTTTCCTGTTGTGGATTATTATGTTCGTAATGCGTGGGCTAAGTATGGGTTACAAAAAGTAATGATGAACGCTAAGGGGTTCTTCTTCTTCAAGTTTACTTCGAAGAAAGGTGTTGATGATGTGCTTGATAATGGTCCATGGTTGATCCGTAATGTTCCTATTATTCTTAAACCTTGGACTTTGAATACCAATTTGTTGAAAGAGGATTTAACTCACATTCCGGTGTGGGTTAAATTTCATGATGTTCCTTTAGCGATGTTTTCTGATGATGGGCTTAGTTTGCTTGCTACTTTGATTGGGACTCCCAAGAGATTGGATGCCTTTACTAGTCAGATGTGCAAAGAATCTTGGGGTAGGAGTAGTTTTGCTAGATGTATGATTGAAGTGAAGTCTGATGAGGTACTTAGGGACAGCCTTACTGTTGAGATTCCTTTACTTGACGGTTCGGGTTCGACTATTGAGAAGATCCGTGTGGAATATGAGTGGAAACCGCCTCGCTGTGAGAAATGCAAGGTGTTTGGACATGTTTTGGTGGATTGTCCTAAGGGTGTGATACCGACTGTTCAACCTTCTAAGAATGTTAATGATGGTTTTCAGACTGTTAACAATAAGAAGAAGGGTAAGCAAGCTGCCTCGAATACGGGTCGCGGAGGTTTTACTAAACCTGTTGTGGGTAAGCATTTTGAATATCAGCCAAAGAAGACTCCTACTGTGCCCAAGAAAGTTAATGATGGTAAGAAGAAGACTTCTGATGTGGCTAGTACGAGTGGAACAACGATCTCTACATCTAACCAATTTGATGCGCTTAATATGGATGATACAGATACGTTTGGTATTCCTACTTATGACACCTGCATGGATGTGGATACTGGCAGTTCAATGGAAGTTAATGTGGATGAGTCGGCTAAGACTGGTGCTGCATCACAAGAACCGCTTGTGAGTGATTCAATGGGAACTAAGGAAGTTGGTTCTACTCCTTTAGTTGAGAAAATTAGTAAGTTTGAAAAGCTTCTTATCGATGGGAAAGGTACTCTTGTGGATAATGATGGTCATCCTGTTCCGTCTGCCTCTGTCACTAAGAGGGCTAACCCATTTTCCAAGGTGGGTAATGTTGTGGTTTCTGATAGTGACGAGGAGGAGGTTCTTAACACGTTCGACGAATCTGCAAATCTTTTTGGTGGTGGTAATGAGCGTGAAGATGAGTTTGATGACTATGATGATTACTCGAAGCAAATTTATGATCTTCCAGGGGAATTGGATGCTCTTAATGCCATTTATGGCTTTAATCTCCAAGGTCATAGGAAGTAGTTTATATTTTTGTTTGAGTCTTTCTATATGATGTGGTAGTGGTTTGTTTTCTTGTCTAGAAAATAGGAAGTATCTTGTTATGTAAGCTTTCGCCTATGTAACGGGCTGAGATATGGGACTCACTCATATCCGTTGTACTTAAATGTTTTTTGGAGTAATATATTTATCGGGTCTTTTGACCTTTTACCCAAAAAAAAAAACACAAACGACTATATTAAGACTAAACTAACCAATTGCATCAAAACTATATATAAAATCCATTATAGTTCTCAAATTATAAAGCTATGTAGAATATTTAACTTTGCTAGCATCTAAAATCAGAGACGGATTTAAGGGGGGGTTTTGGGGAACCCCGTGAATTTCTGCCCCGTAGTGTCATTTTTTGTCAAAAATCTTGATTTTTACAAAAGGAACATGATCTAAATATTTTTCGTCACGTATTTGTTTAATTGGTAGTTAGTAAATTGTATGACTTCTTTTGAGAACATCTCTTTAGTATGAGTTATGATATCCATTATTATATGTATATATCAAGGTTAAATATATGTTTATAAATATGTGTGCTTACCATTGCTGTAATTGGAGGTTTAAACGAGTAGAATTTTTGTTGAGTAATTCAAGCTTGAAATCGACTCGTTTGATTTAGTCGAGCTTTATCCAGTCCGTAGTTCAAGTTCAAGCTAATAAAATGAGCTCGAAATATTTATTGGCCTTTTTGTGCACACAAAAACACATCAAAAAAATAATAAAAAAATAAAAATAAAATAAAAAGAATTTAAACTAACACATGGATCTAATATTTTCATTAATAAATAAGCTTTAAGCATGTAATGTATCTTATACGGTCCTAATTTACAATGAGTCAACGATGCTAACATCTATTTATTTTAATAGAAAATTGTTAAATGTAGCCTTATAGGCTTTGTGTTACATATTTAGACACATATAAATTGTTTGTAGTTTTGTACCTTCAATAATAATCGTTCATCCTATGCATTTAATCTCCGTCAACCGGTTATATGTATCATAAATTATATATATTTTTGTTTCTTAAACGTAGCTTTTAGGTTTACGTTTAGCAAAACATATTTTAATATTTGACATTTTGGTTTAGTTGTTAGTATGTTATTTATGGTCCCCACTTGACAAGTTTCTAATTTTTATTCATTTCGTTGATGGATACTCCGTTGTAATGGTGGAAATTTAGTTTCTTTAATTAAGACAATTACAAGAATAATAAAATAATGTTCTATTAGAATACCAAGTCTACCTGACTACCTTTATATTCAATATAAATAACATTGGTCAGAACTCTAAACATGAATGCATACGTGAAAAGGAGAAAAAAAATGCAACTTTGTAAGAATACCAAGTCTACCTTCAATATTCTATACTACATGTTAATTCACTAAAAAGGTGTGCAAGTCGAAGTCGTCCGTTGAGGTAACTCGTTCACCAATAAGGAATGACGAACTAATCATCTTACATTAAAAAGACATCTTACAAAAATCACCCTCAAAAATTATTTTACCGATAACCATTTTACCCAAGAAAAAAAAATTAAAAAAGAAGAAAAAAAAAATTATCCCTCTTCCATTTGACACGGCAAATAGAGAATTCGTTTGGGACCGATGAGAAAAATACTTGATGTAATTGTCGATCAAGGCTTTTGAGGTTCTTCTCTAGAGGACTACATAACAAACTGTCCGGTATCTAGAAAAATCTACTCTGTATTGCTTTAAACTAAACGAAGGCCACCGGTTATATGAAATACAAAAAATAAATTTTGAAAGCAAACAAGATAATGTTTCTATTAACCACAAGAGGTGATCCAGCGGTAAGAATACCAGCCTTCCAAAGAGGAGGTCAAGGGTTCGAATCCAACGGGGAGAAAATTAATCTCTTTGTGGCCACGGCCGACTCTGGGCTATCCAAAAGGGTAGTCGTCATGGGATTAGTCGGCTCGCAATGTCGAGTCGGAAAGAAAAATATTTGGTGTTTTTCTCATGACTGTTGAGAGTCTTCTCTAGAGGACAAGATAATAACTAAAACTTGGCCTAACACAAGCTAGCTCAGTCAATACAAAACTGGTTACATTTAAATTCTTGAAGATAAAGTGAATAAGTTATTGAGTAAATATCTTTTTTCTTTCTAAAGTATTACAAAAGCATGTTTCATCTCCTATATGTATGAAGTTAGACTTGGAACTCCTCAAAATACTACATCACCTAGAAATCCCAAATGACAGATATGAAATTCGTTGTTATAATTTGGGCAGTATTTCAAATGTTTTCGTTTACAACTTCTGATACAAATTCCACCACTGAATCCCACACCCTCATAAACTCTACCAACCTTGCTAAGCCAGTCTGCAACAGCCGATGCGGGGATTTAATTGTTCCCTACCCTTTCGGTATCGGAGACAACTCAGAGTGTTATATAAATGAGGGATTTCGCATACGCTGCAACACTTCTGTAAACCCTCCAAAGGCCTCTATTTATGAATCAGATTACAACTCGATAAAACTTATATCTGATTCCACCATTCGGGTTTCCACTATAGCGGCTAGCAGATGCTACACTCAAAATGGCACGATATACAATGCATTCAGAGCCTCTGTGAACTATACGGATTGGCCGTACACCTTTTCAGAAGTTAACAAGTTCACAGTTATAGGTTGCTATGATTTTGCTTGGATGACCTCTGTAAGAAAGTCTAGGAACGTGTCTACAGGTTGTATGGTCTTTTGTGCGACCCCGGAGGAGGTTGTTAGTGATGAGTGTACAGGAAATGGTTGTTGTCAATCATCCATACCCCTAGACTTAATCTCTTATAGAATTCGGGTCCGTTCCTTGTTGGATTCAAGCGATAATGTGAGCTATATTAGGTCGTTTGATCCATGCTCATATGCTTTTGTCGGAGAGGAGAATGTATTTAAGTTTAACGGTTTGTCTGATTTAAACGATACTTCCTTTGTAGAGAGGATTGAAGCTACAGTGCCAATAGTGCTCGAATGGGCTATTGGAAATCTAAGTTGCCCTGAAGTTGAAGCAACCAATGGTTTTGCCTGCCAATCGAATAGTAAATGTGTTAGCTCTACTAGGGAAAGTGGTGGCTACCGTTGCGAATGCAAAGAAGGCTATGAAGGAAATCCATATCTGTCTCCTGGCTGCCAAGGTACAATCATACATAGGTTTACATATGTGATATGTCATTGCATTACCCAAATTTCTTTTAATTACAAGATTCTCACAGCTCTGATATAACTGGTGTATTTTTCACTTAGCTTTAAACTAATTACAATATATACTCTGACCGAATGTTCATCTCTTTAATTTCTGGTTCAGAGTACCTTTTATTATATAAGGCTACTATATATATATTTGAGTCAACGAAACCATTGTAGAGCTAACACATTTATGTTTCTCGAAACGGCAAACAACCACATCATTACATTTGAGTCAACGAAAGAAACATAAACCACAATCATCTAAGTTGACAACGGGTATGTGTAATGGCTGTAAACATCGTCCTCATCATAGTCATCATAATCAGTACCCTCTTTGAACTTCTCGTACAAGCTTTTACTTGCACCACATCCTTCATAAGTAGAAACCTCTTTGTCCTTTTTGTTGATTCTTGTTTGTGTTAGTTGTATATTTGTTATGAGCTAGGCCCGACTATCAAAAGTGTTTCGTATGTCTACGGGCCTAGCCCATAACAAATATACAACTATCAGTTTTGTCTTGGTTCGGTAGTCTCATTTAAAGTGCTTGGTCTCACAACCTCTTCCTTGGTCTCCATATTCAGCGCTTTGTCTTCCATTTGAGTCACCATCTTTTCTTTTGAAGATCCACTTGTTTTCGAACTAAAATCCTAATCCTCATCAGCCACTAATAACAAAATAAGAAGAAAAAATTTAGCAAAAAAACTTTGTGAATAAAACAAAATATAATAGTACGTTGTAACGCGCGACTAAGTATATATATATACAATCGTTAACCTCTATTTATTGTTCATAAGCAATTTTTTATTAATTAACATTTGAATTTGATCTTATAAAAACATTAGTTACAAATTTTTTGCACGCACGGATTTTAGACATGGATCAAATTTAGTTTAAGTATCATGCACGAATTTTGACATGATGTATTTGTTAGATTTCTAAAATAATCAAAAGTTACGGAAACTGAGAGTTTTAACATTTTAGTTTATAAAATTTAAGATAGATTCATTCTAAAGCTTTGAACTTACTTGTAAATTATACTGTATTTGACAATCATCAAATAATGTTATTTTACATTTAACCTCTAAAGTTTTGTAAATCTCCCACTCCCTTCTCTGTTTTTTCATAATTTATTTTTTACAATTTAGAAACATTTGTTTTTATGAAAAAGAAAATCAATTTATGTAACCATGTCCTACAGCTCTTCCAGAACAAAATTGCGTTGTTCGTCTGTTTAACTTTACGTTTATTTCAGATATCAACGAGTGTGCGGATCCAGGAACCTACCCTTGTTATGGTGATTGCATTAATACACCAGGGAGTTACAACTGTACCTGTTTCCGAGGTACTACTGGCGATGCAAAAACACAAACTGGTTGTCAACGTTTTGCTGCTAAAGATGCAAGAAGGAAGATACTCATTATAGGTATGCATGGTAGCTCTTTCATGCAAATATGAACATGTGTATGTCCATGAGTACTATACCCTTTACATCCCATCTTTTCAGCATGTATTTTTTTTATCTCAAACTAACCCATGTTTTCTTCACTTAAAACTAATCCGCACAATGATATTAACTCATGTGTTTTTCATATTACTTTCACATGTAGCGATTGTGATCGGCTTATTAGTCATATTATGTGGGATTACGGGGATTTGCTTTGGAATAAGAAAGAGGAAGATAACGAGGCTCAGGGAAAAGTTTTTTGAGCAAAACGGGGGGATGTTGCTGAAACAAAAGATCGATTCACAAGGGTCGCACAAGGAAATGACTTTGTTTAACACCACAGAACTTCGTAAAGCCACTAACAATTATTCTCAAGACAAAATTATTGGTCAAGGTGCCTATGGTGTTGTGTACAAAGGAATTTTGTCCGATAAACGTGTAGTTGCCATAAAGAAGTCAAAAGTAGTGGATGGGAGCCAGGCAGAGCAGTTCATCAACGAAGTCTTGATCCTTACACAAGTCATCCATCGAAATGTGGTAAAACTTTTGGGCTGCTGCTTGGAAGAAGAAGTCCCTGTACTTGTATATGAATTTATATCAAATAACACTTTTTACCATCACATTCATCATAGATTTGGTGGAATGAGTTGGTTATCATGGGAGAACCGGTTGAGAATAGCTGCTGAAGCTGCTGGTGCACTTGCATATCTTCATTCAGAAACTATTATGCCAATCATACATAGAGACGTCAAGTCGACAAACATACTATTAGATGATAACTACACCGCCAAAATTTCAGATTTTGGCGCATCAAGGTTAGTCCCATTAGATCACGACCAAGTAACTACTCTTATTCTAGGTACTCTAGGGTATTTGGATCCACAATACTATCACACAAGCCAGTTAACAGAGAAAAGTGACGTATATAGCTTTGGAGTGGTCCTTGCAGAACTCATAACAGGGAAAAAACCCATTGGTGCTGATAGAATCAACGAAGAAAAAAATTTAGCAACATATTTTGTTAATTCAGTTAAAGAAAATCGCTTATTCGAAATTGTTGAACCTCGACTCTTACGTGAAGGAACTCTTGACAAGTTACATACACTAGCTGATTTGGTCAAGAGATGCCTTAGTTTACACAGCCATGATAGACCTACAATGAAAGAAGTGGCAATGGAGCTAGACGGCTTGAGGAAATTGACAACCCATCCTTGGATACCACTAACAAGTCAAGAGACTAGAAGCTTAGTCTTAGAAGTTGAGGAATCTGATCTTTACGAGGCTCCATTAGTTTCATATGGTCCTAATGAATGGGATTCTTACTCTGGTAGCAGAAACATGTTGTTTGAAGAATATGAACCACGTTAGTGCTTCTTAGAGTGTGAAATAAGTGAGCATCTCCAGCATGCTTGTGTCCATAATGATTGTTAAGGTTATAATTGTTCGTATGTATAATATTTATCTATAATGTGGTCTTTATAGCTTTCTTGGAGTTCAAGACTTATAATTTGCAGCAATTAATTATGGTACTTCCTGGTTGTGTCAGTTTGTAATAATTATAAGTTTTATGAATTCGCAGTATGTGTGTATTCCAGACTCATCATGAAATAAAACATCTACGTATTAGCATACTTTAAAGACATATTCCTTACTTTTATGAACGGTTGAAGCTAGAGCAAAATGAGATTACAATGTAATCTTTAGAAAGGAAAAGCTATAATCGCATCCAAGGCATATTCCTTACTGAAGATGTCCATCACCGCTTAAAAATAGTCTATCACCGAGTATACACGAAGACAGTATCACTTTATTTAGTCGGAGGCTTTTAAGTGATTTTTTTTTTTTTTTTTTTTTTTTTTTTTTTTTTTTTTTTAAGAATAGCTAAGTTATAATTCAATAAAACCCTAATAAGAAATTAGGCAAATTATACACAGGTGGAGACTACAAGTCTCGGATTGTTAAACCACTCGATCCAGTTGAACGAGCATTACTTGCTTTTAAGTGATAAAACACGGATACCGAATAGAAAGAAACCGAGAAAGCCAAAATGACAACCCTAGCTACTTGCTTTTTCGCATTTTTTCCTAACCAATTTTGATTTTGTCTAAACAACCATTTTTCTCGCACATTTACGAATGTTTGATTCACGATATTTATACCAGCCATTTCTTGAACTTTTGTGAATTTATAAAAATTTTGCAAATATTTTAGCTACATCACCTTAGCGACAGTTCAATATTTTGACTTTTATACCTTATTGACTGTTATAGCATAGCCAATTAGCAATGAAATCTTGTAATTAGTAAGCAACAAATAGTGAAGGATCTTCATCTAATCAACTCATCACCTTCAGCGACACTTATAAACCAATCCTTAAAATCAAATTCACCTTCCAAGCAATCCCAATTTATCCCCGCCCATCAACAAGTCCAAATTCTCCTCCGAGACATTCATTTAAAGACTCACTGACGTATATGGCAAGTCTGGTCTTACTAATGATGAATACATGGCCGGTCCTAGTTTTTTGATGCCCGGAGTGGGACGATGAAAGATGCCTCGGTTAAATTTTATAAATATACGACACACATCTTTTTAGATGCTTAACATCGATCCAACAAAAACATCATATCAACTAGGGGTGAGCATGGGGCGGTTTTTGACTATAACCAAACCCCGAACCGAAAATTTCGGTTTTTAAGAATTGCAAACCGTTTGGTTTTGGTCTTTCGGTTTTGGCTTTTCGGTTTTTTTTTTTTAATTAAATCGGTTCGGTGTCGGGTTTTTTTTCTTTTTTTTTTTTTTCTTTTTTGCTTTCTAATTTAACAATTTGTTAACTCAAAAGTTATTACATAACAAAAACGTCAACAACAAGTGCCCCGTTAATAATCACTTAAACATGATAAGTAGCAATGCTAAAAAACATATGAATGAAATGAGATAGTAGGCTACAAATTAGAAACACCATCTTTGTCTTTCTACTTTGAGTACTTTCTATACAAACGTTATCTGTATACACATCACTAGAAGTCCACGACGTCGCTAAAACTCAAATGTCACCATTATTACAACTTTCCGAACTAATCTTGTATATTTTTCCTTAATTGTTCTCATGTTAAAATGATTTTTGCGTGTTTGACCAAGATTATTATGGCTCAAAAATCAAAACCGAACCAAAACAAACCATAGGAACCTCTAATAAAAATAGCCATACAACCCAAATAATGTAAAGTACAAGTAAAATTCATGCCTCATACAACTACAATCATGCCAGAAACACTTTGCAATGCTTTAGAACAATAAAATAAAGAATTATCAACATGAAAGAATTAGATGTGATAAATAATGTGGAATTCCCTTATGATAGTTCTCGCCAAGTTAAACTACGTACATATTAAATCATTCATAGATATATAAGATACAACTGACAGAATTAACATTAGATTTTTGTGCATACGAATAAATCATCAAAATAATATTGTTCTTTTCATTTTCCTTACAAACAATTAAACTATGAGTACGAAAGAATGAAAGCCTTTGTCTTTCCGTTGTCCATGGGTTGCGTCTTCGAGATAGTCTTCCAGACGGAGGAGGAAATGTTCAACGAAAGGCTTGAAGAGTTTGAGTTGTTATGTGTTTTGACTTTTGGCTATACAGGAATTATAGGAGATTATGAACAGTCGAACAAGTGAAAAAGTTTAGAAGATATGGTCAAATCCTTTTTTAAGTAAATAACTAAATAAGTATGAAATCAAATTTATTATAAAGATAAGATTATTTTATAAACATTGAAAGATATATAAATGCGGGGCGGGGCGGATTTTTCGGTTCGGTTTTTCATATGCAACCAAAAACCGCCCCAAATATTCGGTTTTTCTAAAACTCAAAACAACCTCCGTCGGTTTTTCAATTGGTTCGATTTTTTCAAGCCGGTTTCTTTGGTTTTTGCGGTTCCGATTCTGTTTTTCGGTTTCCGTGCTCACCCCTAATATCAACATAATAATACAAGTATTTTGAAAGAAAAAAAAAAACTAAACCAACCATATACCATAAGCCAAAAGATCCGTATAGAACCAAGTTTTACCATAGAGCAAATCAAGCAATCTTAGCTACTAATTTTTTTATCAAAAAAAAAAAAAAAAAAAAAAAAAAAAAAAAAAACTTTCACCTTTTTTTAAAAAATTAAATATCTCGTAAACCGTAAATCGTTACGCGAAAAAAAATACTATCGCGACGAGAATTAAATTATCTTTCTATAGATATGCATTGTTATATACTTCCGACGAACTTTTTTTTTTCGACAAACCTTTTTTTTTCAAAATTTCCGCCCTGAAAAATAATATATGATTTGTAAAAATTATATGTGATACGTTAAAATCAAATCATATGTGATTTTTACGAATCATATATGATTCGTAATTATGAATCATATATGATTCGTAAGAATCATATGTTATTTGTAAAAATCAAATCATATGTGATTTTTACGAATCATATATACTTTTTCTAGGCGGAAATTAAAAAAAAATAAAAAAAAATAAAAAAATAAAATAATCTAAAGTATATAACAATGCATATCTATAGAAAGATGATTTAATTCTCATCGCGATACTATATATATATATATATATATATATATATATATATATATATATATATATATATATATATATATATATATATATATATATATATAGCTTTAAGATTTACCGTTTGCAAGATATGTTCTTTTAAAAAAAAAGTGGAAAATATAAATGAATGGCTATGATTGGTTGATAGGTTCTATGGCATGTATGGGTTCTTCATGGATCTCAACTCTAGAGCATAAACATAGAAAAACCGGTTGAGAAAATAGTTAGGTTTTAGGTAACCTTTAGAAATTCAAACTTTAGAAAAAAATCATCGTGACTTTAAAACTATTTATTGTTTATGTCTAAATTATCATGGATTCATGGACTTTTATACATAATAACTAAATCTCTTCAAGTCTTCAACCACCAACACAGTACACGGGAAATTCTTGAACACGATGTCACCTTTTCATCACTTAAAACTGATTCACAACGATAACATTTGATGCCCCCTACTTTTTTGATGCCTTGGGCCGTCACCCACGTCGCCCATCTGTAGGGCTGGCCCTGGATGAATATAAGGTGATGATGTAATGGCTGAGAGAAATATATTTTCATGGAACGCGATTTCGCGTACATTAACGAATGGGGTCTTTTAAGACTCAAGTTGTAGTAAACGTTACTAATACCCAAATAATAGCATCGTTCATGCATAAGTTTGATGTAGTCTAGAGTGCCACAATGCACAACTGAAATTTACATGATAATATGATATATGCGCATATTAACACGGGCAATTCACATGATGTTATAAATTGGTGAAGGGTGAATGATTGTTACATTGGTAAAAGTCGTAGAAAATAGGATGATGTGACCAATGTTTTGAAACCCGGGTCGACCCGTTCGGGTTAACCGGTTCGACCGGTTCCGGCCGAAAAAACGGGTCAAAACAACCCGGGTTAACCGGTTTGACCCGCCGGGTTTTGAGTGACTCGGGTCAACCCGGTTCTCAAAACCCGGCCGGGTTTTATTTTTTCAAAAAATTTTAATAAAAACCCGGGTTGACCCGGCGGTCGAACCGGTTGACCCGGTCAAAAAAATAAAAAAATAAAAAATTGAAAACCGGGTTGACCCGGCAGTGCAATCGGTCGAACCGGTTGACCCGGTGCCCGGTGACTCGACCAGGTCGATTTCGAACCCGGTCTTCAAAACATTGGATGTGACTATGAGTTGATCATAAACATCCCGTCTAATAGAATGAAGAGGCATGGGCTCTATTAAATAGCTGACAAGGGATTTGTTCTACTACATGTAGGGAAGAACAAACGTATCATTTCATGAAGGTGTTCATCTTAGCACTTATGTATTCTTGATAGATAAAATATATAATAGTTATATAGAGTTATGATCAAATTAGAAATAAAATTAAAACAAGAAGAGTTGGAAATAACCACAATCACACATTTTTAAGATGTACTTACAAAAATAGATAGATCTCCTTTTAAATTTCACCCTATTATTTAAAATATGTGGCTAAAAATCTTTATCACTCTTCTCATTTTTTTTCCTTGTCATTGTATCCCTTGTACAAGGTTTAGGATTTTGTTTCTTTAGTTTCCATGACCGAAAACTTGAGACACAAACTTGTGTATAGTGGTAACGCATTTGTTTTGTAATTTCAAGCCACTTATTGTATATAAAAAAGTCAAAAACACAAAACGAACTGAAAGGACAGAAAATAGCCTTAAATTTTAAAGCTACATGTTGTCGTAACGTTATTACAGGACGACAACACCGCCAATGTCTAAAGTTAAAAGGGACCCAATAGAAGAAGTGCGATCCCTTGCAAAGATGATAAAACTAAAATGTCTAGAAAGCGAATTAGCTTGTGACATGTGTTCCTCACCAATGTTTCCTCCTCCGTCCTTTTTTTTTTTTTTTTTTTTTTTTTTAATAATTTCAGTGTAAGGGCATTTTTGACTTTAACTCGTTTTTAGTTCCACCCACAACTTTAAATTGTCATAAATTTAAAACGATAAACTTAGAAAAAAAAAAAAAAAAAAATGATTTCAACATAATTTTGAAAATATAATTATCTTTAATTTGACATGCCTTTTTACATATAAATCGGAACCTTTTTTTTAGATTTTAAGTAGGTTATGCTTTTCCACATATTCAACCCTAATTTGTCTAATTTAAAGGTTGAATTAAGTAAAACTTAAAACACAAAAGTTATAGTTTTTTGGGTATTCTTTACCCAAAAATTTGAATCACTCAATCTCAATATGATATGAGTGAGATATCGCATTTCAAAAATAACGTTTTACACTATTTAACGCACACAAAGTGTTTAATAAAATGCATAAAAGAGATTTTTCTTATAACAAATACATTTAAATGCACTAACTAGTTTACCACAAGTACAATTTTTGTTATTTTTAGCTATTTTTAACTGATGAACAAAGATTAAATAATGAACAGACTAATCGATGAACAACAACCAACTGGTAAATTGATGAACATTGTAAACTTATTGTAACCTTAACTGATGAATATTGTGAACTTTTTAGACAAATGTTTAACATTTTGATTTTTTATTGATTTACAACACATTTTATTACTGAACAAATAAAAAACTCTTTTTATTGACGAACAAATGAAAAGTTTTTTCTTTTTAATTAATGAACAACATTTTTATTGATGAACAAATGAACTTTTTTTATTGATGATCAAATGAACAACTCTTTTTATTGATCAACAATACTTTTTATTGATTAAGAACACTTTCTATTAATGAACAAAGTGTACGATGAACAATATTTTTTATTGATAAACATTGCGATGTAACTGATGAACAAAATTAAAGAGAACTGATAAACAACTATTTTTATTGATGAACAATACTTTTTATTAATGAACAAATGAACAACTTTTTTTTATTGATAAACAATATTTTTTATTGATGAACAAATGAACTATTTTTTATCGATGAACAAATGAACAACTCTTTTTATTGATCAACAATACTTTTTATTGAGATTCTTTCATTGAGCAAACTATATTTAATTCTTAATTCACACTTCGTGATATTAAGATACAAGCAGGAGGGAATCTTTATATTTAATTATTTGTTCAATTCGTTTGTGACTTTGAACTCTGATTTTATAATCGTTTTTCCAGATTCGATTATTGCTTTGTGATTTGTGATATTTTGGTGGTGCGCTTGCTGCTGCTGTTCATTATTATTTGATTCTTTTGTCGATTATAATGGATCCAGGTTAGGTGTTTTTGGTAATTCGTGTTAAACCCTAACTGTTTTCAGTTAGGGTTTTCTCCCTGTTAATGATTCTGTGGTTTATGTGTAAGTGGATTTAGAGAGATGAATAAAGGGTTTTTTAATACGAAGAAGGATTCTAATGTGTCGAGTGTTAATGTTGATGCTAATGTGAATATTGATGAATTGAGTACTAGTGTTGATTTGTCGAAGGTGACTATGAGGAAACATAAGAAGCCTAAGGATGTTAATCCTAATTCTACTCAGCCTATACTTGCATCGTCTGGTCCTATTATTACTGAGTGGAGTGTTGATGATGGAGATATTAATTTATCTACGATTGTGGACATGAATAATCAAGTGAAGTTGGTTTTACTTGATCCTTTAGTTTATGATCCGAATGGTCCACATGGGACTTCTAACAAGTCTCATTGTTTTGATAAGGTTGATACGAATGCACATGGGGCTGTTGGTATTGAGAAGGTTGGTGTGGATGCTTTGAAACAACCTTCTACATCGTATGCTGGTGTTACTTCTAGTGAATCTATATGAAATACATGTCTAACTTTCGTAGGCTGGAGTGTAGCAAGAAATCAAACGGTGTGGATCTTTCTGTACCTATGAAAGTGGTTGAAGAGGTGCACAATAGGTTTGAGAATACTCTGTATGGGTACTTCCTTGGCCAACGACTTGCTTTTCCTATTGTCGATTACTATGTACGCAATGCGTGGGCTAAGTTTGGTATACAAAAGCTAATGATGAATGCAAAGGGGTTCTTTTTCTTTAAGTTCAATTCCAAAAAAGGTGTTGATGATGTTCTTGAAAATGGTCCTTGGTTGATTAGAAATGTACCTATTATTCTTAAACCATGGACATTGAACACTAACTTACTTAAAGAGGATTTGACCAACATCCCGGTGTGGGTTAAATTGCATGATGTTCCTCTTGTTATGTTTTCTGATGATGGCCTTAGTCTTCTGATAGGCATGCCCAAAAGGTTAGATGCTTTTACTAGCCAAATGTGCATGGAATCATGGGGCCGTAGTAGTTTTGCTATATGCATGATTGAAGTGAAGTCGGATGAGGTGCTTAGGGACAGTCTTACTGTTGAGATACCATTACTTGATGGGTCGGGTTCGACTATTAAGAAGATACGGGTTGAATACGAGTGGAAACCACCTCGTTGTGATAAATGTAAGATTTTTGGTCATACTCTGATTGAATGTCCTAAAGTTGTTGTACATCCTGCTCAGCCTACTAAGCCTGTTAATGATGGTTTCAAGATGGTCAATAACAAGAAGAAGGGAAAGCAAGGTGGTCCTACTATTCTGCGTTAAGGAGGGTTTACTAAACCTGTTGTGGGTAAACAGTTTCAATATCAACCCAAAAAGACTCCTCTTGAACCTAAGAAACTGGAAGTCACTAAGAAGAATGCTTCTGATGTGTCTAGTTGGAGTGGAACAAAGATTTCTACATCTAACCAGTTTGATGCTCTTAATATGGAAGATACGGATGCTTTTGGTATTCCTTCTAATGACACCAACAAGGATGTGGATTCTGGTCGTACAATGGAAGTTAATGAAGATAAGTCTACTAAGACATGTACTGCATCACAAGAACTCCTTGTGAGTGATTTGAAAGAGACGGAGTCAGTTGTGGCTCCTAAAACTAGTGATTCTTGTACTACGCCCGCCTCTTCTACTAAGAGAGTTAACCCTTTTTCTAAGGTGGGAGAGATCGTGGTTTCTGATTCTGAAGATGAGGTGGTTGCCAACCCATTTGATGAGTCTGCTAATCTATTTGGTGGTGGCCAAGAGTTTGAAGATGATTATGATGACTATGACTACGATGACTATGCGAATCAGGTATATGATCTTCCAAGGAATTTGGATGCCTTTAATGCCATGTATGGCACCAAGCTTCAAGGTCTTAGGAAGTAATTTTTTTTTCGTTATGTCCTATGTTATCAATTGAGTAGTGGTTTGTTTTCTTGTTTAGAAAATATGAAATATCTTGTTATGTAAGCTTTATCCCTATGTAACGGGCTGAGACATAGGATTTCACTCATATCCATTGTACTTAAACGTTTTGGTTAATATATTTACCAGGGTGCAGGATTACTCCCCTTTACCAAAAAAAAAAAAAAAAAAAAAAAAAAAAAAAAAAAAACTTTTTATTGATGAACATCTTGTTGATCTTTTGACGATGAACCACTCCGGTACAACAAGCTAAAGTAACCTCTACGCTTCGTCCCCGGTGCGTAGGGCCAATCGTCGTGTGCTAGAGGGAGGACCTGTTTGTGTTAAGCATACAGTTGGTTCTTGTATTGTTTAGGCATTTGGGTCCTTCCTCTCGACAAAACAGAAAGTCTCATTTTTTATTGATGAACAAATGAACAACTCTTTTTATTGATGAACAACACATTTTATTGATGAGCGATACTTGTTTTTATAGAAAACTGATGAACAACGTGACTAACTGATGGACATTCTAACTAGAAATTAAAAAGACAACTTTATCTTTCAAAGTACCAATTTACATAACCAAAAACATTAATCAACAAAATTACACTAAAACTAACTTATACCACGTGCTAACAATCTTGTACATTTAGTTAGTGTTGTTCATCAGTTTAATCAAAATAAATAAATAAATAACATGATTTTTTAATTCTTATATTGATAAAATGATTAATGATGTGTTGTGGGACATAAAATTAGTGTATTTAAGATAATTTTAATACGAAGAATATAAGCTAAACATTTTATCAAACACCTTGTGTCCAACAAATATGAGTAAAATATCATCTTTAATGTGTGATATCTTACTCATATGACATCGGATTTAAGTGATTCAAAAACAAGTGTAAAGAGTGAACCAAAATCTATAACTTTCCTGTTTTAAGTTCTTCATGATTCAACATTTATGAGAGTGAAAAATGGAGCCTAAAATGCCAAAAAATAAAGAAAAAAAAAATCAAGACCCATTTGATATGTAAAAAAATAGTTCGAATTATTTAACAAGATTTATATCAAATTAAAGAGAATCAAAATTTATAAATTATGGTGATATAGTTTTTTTCTTAATTTGTCGTTTCAGATATATGTGCGTTTGAAGTTTGAGGTGGAAACGAAAAAAATGGGTCGAATAACCATGGCACATTTGTCGTTTACCCCTGGCCTGATTTTTTTGAACAAAATAGGTGGGGGACACATGTTAAATGATGAGTGATTTTTTACACTTTTTAAAATTCTATCACTTTGCAATTAATCCCTAACCCGTATTAGAAAACTAGAAAATATCTGTATCTGTTTTCTATCTGTGTACGTGTGTGTCAATTGCCTCTTTACTATATTTACTCTTTACTTGATCTACACATTGTGTCAGTCTCACATGCTACCCCCCCCCCCCCCCCTACGTTAGATTAGGTTTAACTATAACTAACTTTTGGATTAAAATACTAATAGATACTTAGGTGTTAACATTCCACTCTTAGCGATCAACGCTCTACTTACCAACTAGGCTACATTAATCGGGTACACTGCCCGTTAGTGTTTGTTATAGGTTAAGTCGGCTAAATATAATTGTAAAACTTGATATCATAATCTATACCTACAACGAGAACACAACAACCACTGATCCTGTGTTAAGTGCTATTGTCAAAAGTATACAAGAAGGGTCTACAACTAACTCTAAGTATAATTTGCATGATCAACAGCTCAGAAGAAAGGATAAATGGATGGTTGGGTCAGATGATGAATTAAGAAAGGCTATGGTTGCTTACTTCCACACTTTTGCTATTGGAGGTCACAGTGAGGTACACACTACTCTTAAAATGATTGGAGCCTTCTTTTACTTGAAAGGCTTGAGAAAATCGGTCAAAGAAATTGTGAGAACTTGTGATGTTTGTCAAAGAAACAAGGCAGATATGTCTTCATCCCCTGGGCTCCTACAACCACTACCCATTCCAATCCAAATTTGGAAAGATATTTCCATGGATTTTATGGATTCATTGCATGTGTCTCAAGGTAAGCGTACTATTTTGGTAATGGTAGATAGGCTTAGCAAGTACACCCACTTTATTGCAGTCACTCACCCTTACACAGCAAAGTCCATTGCTCAACTGATTTTAGATAACATCTATAAGCTACATAGTCTGCCTAATACTATTGTCAGTGATAGGGACAAAGTGTTCATGAGTCTTTTCTGGCAACCTTTGTTCAAAATGGTTCTAGTATAGTTGAAAATGTTACCCGCCTATCATCCAAAGACTAATAGACAGACATAGATGGTCAATAAGTGTTTGGAATGCTATATTAGATATATGACTAGTGAGAGCCCTAAAAATTAGATAATGTGGTCGCCTCTTGCAGAATATTTGTATAACACCAATTTTCACAGTGCCACTAAGACTACTTCATTTGAAATTTTATATGGTCAACCTCAGTCTATTCACATTCTTTATATGGCAAAACATAGCATAATGGAGTTGGTGGACATGACACTTCAGGCAAGAGAGCAGGCTATTTCTATGTTAATATTTAACTTAAAGAAAGCGCACGACAGGTTGAAGTCCCAAGCTGATAAGCATAGGTCTGAGAGAGAATTTGCAGTCAACGATTGTGTATACTTGAAATTGCAGCCCTACATGCAAACTACTATTAGTAAGGGAAGGCAGAATAAGTTGTCTTTAAAGTTTTTTGGCCCTTTTCAAGTGATTGCAAAGGTTGGACAGGTGTCTTATAAGCTACAATTGCCATAATCAGCCAAAGTACACCTAGTGTTTCATTTAGCTCTTAGCTTAAGAAGTGTTTTCTTAATTAATATTACAATGGACACTTTTCCTGAATATGATGCTCAAGGTTTGATAGCTGTTGAACCTGTTAAGCTTTCGGAAATGAAGCTTGTCAAGCAACATAATCATATGGGAGTGTTTGGATTGATCCAGTGGAGTAATGGTTCGGAGGAAGATGCAACATGGGAAGACTTAGCTAACATTGTCAAGAGATTTCCTTCATTTGTGTTTGATCCATGTGGTCAAGGATCTCTTGAAGGAGGAGGCATTGTAATGTGTTAAGAATTCAAAGGAAACAAAACTCACGTGCCAGGCACAGGCACAGCCAAATGTACCCAACAAACCCATAATCAATTTACCTGCCCATTTGTTTATAGTTATTTCTCATTCTTCTTATTTTAAGGATAAGGATTCAGTGAGAATGAAAATTTTATATGAGAAGAATGAGAAATAATTATAACCTCATATTTGAGATGCATCGACTTGAATTAGATGCATCTCTATTCATTTAGATGTATCACAATTAGTTTCGAAAGTGATTTTGAAGTGAAAACGATGCGAAGTAGTACTAGCAACAAATTTGATCCGCATATGACGAAAAATACATAGGATTTTTCTATTTTGATGAAATGCATATAATATATGTATATGCATCTAATTTTTTCTAAAAAATATATTATAATTCGTCTAAAATATTAGAGATGCATCTAATTCAAATTGATCCATCTTTGATATTTAGTTATAGCTATTTCTCATTATTCTTATTTTAAGGATTTTTCTTATTTGATCCTTAGTCTTGTTTAGTTTAAATACCCACTTTACATTTCATTCTCTTTCATTCTTTTAATCTATTGTACAATTCATTGTTCATTAACAAATCACTTTTAACGATATTGATTACGAATTTTCCTATTATTGTTATTCCAGTTATGATCGTGGTTGTTGCTTCGGATTATTAATACTAATTCCAGTAACACATTTCAAATTGTTTATAGCCATTTCAATTAGAGTAAAATAGATTAACCATTTTGTCAGTTAAACACGATACGATAATAAATTAGAAATCATAAAGAAAAAGAAAGTCAAATGACGATGACAAATTCTTTATATCAAATAGGTTGAGACTTTTACTTTTAATATTTAATACTACGTATTGTAAATATATAAATAAGTTGTATGCTCTGATGAATTGGTCAATTAAGAAGCAATCAAAGAGGCAATAGTCTATGAAAGCGTGTCTTGTAGCCTATATAAAGTTAGTCTGGGAACCCCTTCACAACTACAGCATTCGGGAACCATAAATTCACAAAAGGAAGCCATGAAATTCCTTGTCCTGATGTGTGCAGTGTTTCATATGTTTGTGTTTACAGCTTCTGATACAGATTCCACCACTGAATCCCACACCCTCATTAACTCTGCCAACCTTGCGAAGCCAGGCTGCGATAGCCGATGCGGGGAATTAATTGTTCCTTACCCTTTCGGTCTCGGAGACAACTCAGAGTGTTATATAAATGAGGGATTTCGCATACACTGCAACAAATCTGTAACCCCCCCAAAGGCCTCTATTTATGAAGACAGTTACACCTCGATCAAAGTGATATCTGATTCCACCCTCCGGACTACAAATAAGGTGTCAAGGAGGTGCTATTATCCGAATGGCACAACATTGAATTCATATCAAAGATCATTAGGCTATAGCAAGAAGCCGTATATCTTCTCGGAAGTAAACAAGTTTACAGTTATCGGTTGCTGTGATTCTGCTTGGCTGACCTCAAGCACAAAATCTAGGGATGTGTATACAGGTTGTATGGTATTTTGTTCAACACCCGAGGAGGTTGTAGGTGACGAGTGTACAGGAAATGGTTGTTGTCAATCATCCATATCCCAAGACTTAATCTCTTATCGTCCTCGGGTCAGTTCCTTGATGCTGGATTCAATTGATAATGTGAGCAATATTAGGTCGTTTGCTCCATGTGCATATGCCTTTGTTGGAGAGGAGAATGCATTTAAGTTCAATGGTACGTATGATTTAATCGATACTTTCTTCTTAGAGAGGATTGAAGCTACAGTGCCAATAGTGCTCAAATGGGCTATTGGAAATCTGAATTGCTCTGAGGCCAAAGCAACAGATGGTTATGCCTGCCAATCGAATAGCAACTGTGTTAGCTATACTGGTGAAAGTGGTGGGTACCGTTGTGTTTGTAAAGAAGGCTATGAAGGTAATCCATATCTGTCTCCAGGCTGCCAAGGTATAATTTAATTTAGAATTTTTTAATTGAATATCTCAATTATATATCCTAGGTGGATTTTAATTCATAATCGTTTTTCATGAAATATCAAAAAGGTGTGTTACATGTCATTTATCTGTTACATGCATAATAACAGTAAATTCTTTATGATATAACCTTGTGCATGTTTTAAAGCTAGTATATCCAAGATGGAATTTGAATCATAAAAAATCATTTTCACTACATATCCAAATGGTGTGTAACTTGTAAATTTGTTTGTTACAGGCATAATAATTGTAAAGGCTCTATAATGTGTGGCTATATGTTATCTTCTTATAGTTATTATTTGATATCATTTTCTAGAAATTATTAAGGTCAATAAGCTTATAAATTAGCCCTTTGTGTGTGAAAATGACATCAAAGTGACTGGTGGGTTTAATTGTTTTGATTTTTATTTTTTATTTATTTTTATTTTATTTTTTTATTTATTGATCAACACGCATATGTTTAGATTTTTCTATTGATGACTGAATTAACAGGAAGTAAAACACTCCATATTAAACCAGATAACTACTACTGGTAAAATCTTACAATTCTCAAGTTCATATTCGCCCAACATAATGTGAACAATGCATCTGTTATCTATGTTGCTTAATATGCGAAATAGTTCTCTTTGTGCTTATTGTATTTGCTGCTTATAATTTTTCATCTTTTTGCTGCCCAAAGTTAAATTTGTACTTTTTTTTTAACGGAAAATTTATACTGAAAAGCCTAGCATAAAGATAGAAGATGCAAATACCAAACAATCATAAAGAAACACTCCTACAAGCAACCTAGAAGAATACCGTCTATAACCACACGAAACCATTTAAATTTAGAAATAAAAGTGTTACTTTAATTTACCACCTTTTTCTAATAAAAAAAGTTACATATAGTGACACCTTTTGTGTGTCACTAATAGGTCTATCAAAAACAATATTTTTTTTGTAGTGATATTTAGTGTTATAAATTACGTATTTAGCTCTTTATGATATGTCATAGATGCTCTTTATGATATGTCATAGATAATGATTCCTTAATTTTGTTATGTTGAAGATTAGCCAATCAAAGGTTGCATTCCTTTTTTGCTAGATATAAATGAGTGTGATCGAATGGAGGATTTTCCATGCTATGGAACTTGTACTAATACTCTCGGGAATTACACATGCAAATGTAAAAAAGGGTATTCTGGTGATGGAAAGATTCCAAATGATTGTCGTCGTAAACCATTCAAAGTGCTCGGAGTTTCGATGGGTAAGTTCCCTTGAATCCTAAAAATAGGTGTTTAAAATCACAAAACAACAAAACTTTTTACGAACAATGAAAATAAAGTCTTTGAATGTATTTATAATATCACATAGAGATGTAGAAAATGAATATTAATTGTGTTTAGCCAATTCAATGCACATTTCATTTAATATAGAATTTGAATGAAAAACAACATAAGTGAAATACACGTCCCTAAATGCTAGAATACATTCAGGGAGTTATCCTCAAGAAATCCTTCAGTGTCTAGAAGAAAAACTCATCACAAAGTAATAGCCAGATCTCCTAATAAGATATATAACCTAACTAAACATGTATGGAGGGCGTTTATAGAAGACATACTTGTTTTCTGCAGTTATGTAGTCTGCACGTGCGGAGTCACATTCTTCTTTATTCTCTTGCTTGGATTGATCTTCTTAGGGTTATCTAGGAGAAAAACATAACTTGAGTCACATCAGGTATCCACCAGTACTGCAGAGGTTGAACTAAGGCTCAAACCTATGCAAGTTTGGCGAGTACGGAATCGGGTAAACTAGATGACTAGTATAAGTCAATTATATTTACTTTGGGAATCGGTCCAAAAGGGTTTATCCCTTTGATCAACTAATCGTGGGATTGAGGAAGAGAGGGGAGATATTTAGGGATAGTTGGTGTGTTATTAGGTTACCTTGAAAAAAGCTTTATATTTATAAGCTACCAATGAATATTCTAGAAATAACTAGAACAATCTTAACCTCGTCCAACAAGTAATAGGAGCTTGACAAAGTGTCAAACTTCCCCCCACTCTAAGGAGGGTCGGCCGAATACCCTAAACCCTAAAGGTTTGGGTTTTGCCTTTTATTATTTATTATATCTATCTATTTATTATAAATATTATCTTAGGACAATTACCGTTTCACCCCTCAATGAAAATATTTCAGGGTTTTCATTTCCTCAATACTCTTATCTTATTTTGTAAGTCATTTCTCATTTCCACTTGCTTATTCTATTTTATGCGTACCGGTGTGACCCTTCAGCATTTCTGTAAAGCCGGAAGTTAAAGTTGTTGTTTCTATGCACACAATCCTATCATACTCCCACTTGTGCAAAAGAACAACGTGAGAATACCTTTCATGATACTCAGCGTTTGCGAGCAAGACAATGAAATACCCAGCTCTCATAAACCAATTCAATACCCAATTAGTGATTTCCTCAACTTATCGTTTACATCTTAGTCTAGGTATATGGTTGTACTCCTTTGCACTTTGTCGATATTTTTAAAAAGTAACAGGCATGGATATGTTAACCTCGATACTTTCGTCCTTTCTTATTTTCGTGAATGATATTTATCTCCCACATACAGTGACTTCAGGCACTTTAGTTGTACAACCATAATTTCACAAATCATTACACACTTAAGGGGTCTCGAAAAAATATCCTTCTATTCTTATATGAAATTCGGTAAAGTTCACCTAAGGAACTTAGCATACAAAACACCCAAAGCAGCATGAATTTAACTTGGAGAGAAAAGCCAAATGCTCGTGAATGATTCATATATGCGAAAAGTTTGGCACAACCATGCGTCTGAGCGATGGTTTTTCATTAAACTTTTGGCCTCTTAAAGATGATTCATGCTAAAAAAAAAAAAAAAAAAAAAATTGCTTGACATTTTTTTTTTTGAACTTTTCTAGTTCTCGAGTAAGAATGTTGAGCGTCCATACGAATAAAGATATTTTCATTACATCAAAAGAATGCATAAACAGGAACATACAGTCATGAAAAAATACATTTAAAAGTGAAAAGAAAAAAATACATTTTAAAACGCTATGTCTGAGTATTTGCACCTGATTTGAGAAGACAATTACCTCTAGTCCAATCACTTTCATTGCTTCCTAAACTCAACTTTTAAATCGAATATCACCTAACTTGTTGTCACCATCATCATATAGGTATTGGACTTTCATTACTCACTATACTCATTGGATCATCCATACTGTACATCATGGCCAAGAAAAGGAAGCTAGCTAAACTGAAAGAGAAGTTTTTTGAACAAAATGGGGGCGCACTATTGACAGAGAAAATAAAATCCAAGGGTGGCACTGGTTTGGGTTCTGTGAACATTTTTGGAGTTAAAGAGCTAGAACAAGCAACTGATAATTTTGCAGAAGGTAAGATACTCGGTAAGGGAGGTAACGGTATTGTGTATAAAGGAACTCTACCAGATATGCGTGTTGTGGCAATCAAGAAGTCCCAAAAACTTGATAAAGAACAAAGGGAACAATTTATAAATGAGATGGTTATTCTCACGCAGATTAATCACACAAACGTGGTGCAACTTTTGGGGTTTTGTTTGGAAACCGATGTCCCGTTGTTAGCGTATGAATTTGTTTCCAATAATACTCTGCATCATCACATTCATTATAGAAAGAGTGGCGTAGGGAGATTATCATGGGTTAGTCGTTTAAGGATAGCACATGAAGCAGCAGGTGCACTTGCTTATCTTCACACAGATGCACCTGCTGAAGTCTACTAACATTTTATTGGATGACAATTACACAGCAAAAATAGCAGATTTCGGGGCCTCGAGGTTAGTTCCCTTAGGTCATGATCAAGTCGTTACACTAGTTCAGGGAACATTCGGATACTTAGATCCAGAGTATTTCCATACAGGCGAATTAACAGATAAGAGTGATGTGTATAGCTTTGGAGTTGTTCTTGCAGAACTCTTAACAGGACAACAACCCCTCAATATGGAAAGAGATCTGAAGGTGAGAAATTTAGCAACCTATTTTGTGAAGGCGATGGAGGAAAATACGTTTGTTAATATTCTGGAACATGGATTGGTAAACGAGGCACCTTATGAGCAGCTTAAAGCAATATGCGGGCTTGTATATAGGTGCCTTAACCAGCTAGGTGCGAAAAGACCTAGCATGAAAGAAGTGACTATGGAGCTTGAAACTTGGAGAAAGTTCGGGAAGCATCCTTGGGTTAGTGAAGACAAGTACAACGAAATGAGTAGCTTAATGATTGAGATGGAACCTACCGATTCTTATACTGTTCCTCTTATGCCTAATAGTGATACATTCGGAGGAAGTTCCAGCAGCACTACTGAACTGCATGACATGATGCTCCAGTTACAAAGTGCCCGTTAAAAAGTTAGTGTCCGATTGCACTGATTGGGGAACTATAGGCTCATTATTGATGAGTAATGGGAGTTTTGTTTTTTTTTTTTTTTTCTTTTCTTTTCTTTTTTTCTTTCTTTTTTTTTTTCATAACTTTTATTTCTGTTCAATTTATCTTTAGTGTATTATTTATATTTATGTAATTTTTTTCTTAGTTAAAAAAAAAGAAATCCACAAGCGTATATAACAACTTATTGTTTGAGGATGGCATTATTTATTATTTGTTTTTTTGGGGAAAAGGTCAACGACCCGGTAAATATATTACTCCAAAAAACATTTAAGTACAACGGATATGAGTGAATCTCATATCTCAGCCCGTTACATAGGCGAAAAGCTTACATAACAAGATACTTCCTATTTTCTAGACAAGAAAACAAAACCGCTACCACATAATATTGAAAGACTCGGACAAAAATATAAGTTACTTCCTACGACCTTGGAGATTAAAGCCATAAATGGCATTAAGAGCATCCAATTCCCCTGGAAGATCATAAATTTGCTTCGAGTAATCATCATAGTCATCAAACTCATCTTCACGCTCATGACCTCCACTAAAAAGATTTGCTGATTCGTCGAATGTGTTAAGAACCTCTTCCTCCTCACTATCAGAAACCACAACATTACCCACCTTGGAAAATGGGTTAGCCCTCTTAGTGACAGAGGTAGACGGAATAGGATGACCATCATCATCCACAAGAGTAGCTTTCCCATCGATAAGTAGCTTTTCAAGCTTACTAATTTTCTCAACTATAGGAGTAGAACCAACTTCCTTAGTTTCCATGGAATCACTCACAAGCGGTTCTTGTGATGTAGTACCAGTCTTAACCGACTCATCATCCTTAACATCCATTGTACATCCAGCATCCACATCCATGTTGGTGTCTTAAGTAGGAATACCAAGCGCATCCGTATCATCGATATTGAGAGCATCAAATTGGTTAGATGTAGAAATCGTTGTACCACTAGAACTAGCCACATCAGAAGTCTTCTTCTTAGTGCCACCAACATTCTTAGGTTCAGGAGGAGTCTTTTTGGGTTGATACTGAAACTGCTTACCCACAACAGGTTTAGTAAACCCTCCTTTACCCGGAATTGTAGAACCACCTTGTTTTCCTTTCTTCCTGTTAGTAACAGTCTTGAAACAATCATATACAGGCTTAGTAGGCTGAACAGGAGGTATAACAACTTTAGGACAGTCGGTCAGCGTATGATCAAATATCTTACACTTGTCACAACGAGGTGGTTGCCATTCGTATTCAACCCGTATCTTCTCAATAGTCGAACCCGAACCATCAAGTAATGGTATCTCAACAGTGAGGCTGTCCCGAAGCACCTCATCCGACTAGACTTCTATCATGCATCTAGCAAAACTACTACGGCCCCATGATTCCTTGCACATTTGGCTTGTAAAAGCATCTAACCTTTTGGGCGTACCAATCAGTGTGGCAAGAAGACTGAGGCCATCATCAGAAAACATTGCAAGGGGGACATCATGGAATTTAACCCACACAGGGATGTTAGTCAAATCCTCTTTAAGTAGATTAGTGTTCAAAGTCCATGGTTTAAGAATAATAGGAACATTTCTGATCAACCAAGGACCGTTTTCAAGCACACCATCAACACCTTGCTTCGAATTGAACTTAAAGAATAAGAATCCCTTTGCATTCATCATTACCTTTTGCACACCAAACTTAGCCCATGCATTGCGTACATAGTAATCAACAACAGGAAAAGCAAGGCATTGGCCAAGAAAATAACCGTAGAGAGTATTCTCAAACCTCGTGTTTACCTCTTCCACTACTCTCAATGGAACTGAAAGGTCAACATCATCCTTCTTTTTGCTACATACCAACCTCCGAAAGTTAGACACGTGTTTCTGAGGTGCATTAGAAGTAGCACCCGCGTAAGAAACCAACTTCACTCCAGTACCACTAGTAGTATCATCCTTAGAAGCATGAGGACCAGAAGCATTCGAATTAGAAGTTTGCCTAATACCACTCGAATTGTGCAAATCAGAAGAGGAAGCCTTATTAGCAACAATCTCACGTTGAATATCATTCATGGCTTCATCAAAATTCTTATGCGCATTCGATAGCAATTGCTTCACTGTTTCAGCACTTGTAACCTGCTCCAGGTCGTCACCATGTGATATATCCTGCATAAGTGGAATCGGCTCCACTTTCTGAGTACCATTCATAGAACAATCAGGTGCATCATCCACATTCAAACTAACACTACTAGGGTTCATCGTTGAGGATGCACTCAACTCACCAAAACTAGTAGTGACCATTTGAATATTCCCAAGTGAAACCGGCTCCACCAGGTCCAGTTTGCTCCCAACCAATTTAGCAACATCATATTCTTCATGCACTATGCCATCAATTGGACAATTAGCTTCAATATTAGGGTTTGGTTCAACCCTAACAGCCGTAAGTTGAGGCGCAATAGTGTTACCAGCATCCCCTTCCTTCAAACCAGCAGACTTAGAAGTATTCAACTTACTTGTTTTGCTAAGAAAACCCTTGTTCATCTTCTCAATAACCCACGTACATTAAACCAAAGAAACAGCCAAGACTATAGAAGACCCTAACCGGAAAAGTTAGGGTTTAAAGCAAACACACCAAACAGACTAACCCCCAACCATAATAGTCGATAGATGGATAAAGCAATAATGATAGATCGAATTATATAATAAAGATCAAAAAACCTTTACCAATTACGCAGCAGAACTGATAAAGACAGTCGGGTTGTAAAGAATGAAATCGGAACCCTAACAATCGATTATAATCAAAACCCAAAAACCGTGTGATATAGATAAAAAATCTGAACAAGTAAAGGAGAAACACGAAGTTAATCAATCACTGATGAGGCGAAAAATGATCCGTTTTTAGGGGGTCATTTAAGCCGGAATTCGAATTTATTTGATCAAATATTGCCCTAAATCGTTCCTTTTGTGATTTTAGGTACTTTGGGAGTGAAATCTGGAAAAGGAAGCAATTCGGACGTTTTTGCAGCATAAAAGTGAAGAAAACGCCAAAGTCTTAATTTTCCATGCTGGGAACAGTAGGTGACGGCGTCAAGAGCAATTCCCTGACGGCGTCAAGAGCAAAATTCCATGACGACCCAGTACAGATTTGACGGCATCACGAAGGTAGGGCGTCAAGAGTAAAAGTCATGACGGCCTGGAAATGATTTAGTCTTGACGGCGTCAAATGTAGATCAAGGCAGTCCGAGAATAGTTTTGGCGGCGAGGTGATGGCGTCACAAGCTTTGTCTTGACGCCGTCAGACCTCTTTTCCTATATATAGTTTTCTAATTTTTCACATAAAAAAGAGAAGTTTTGGGAGAAACCCTAAGTACGATTTTGGTGTAACTTTACAGGTTTTTCAAGGGTTCCAAACCCTTGATACCTTGCATGTGTAATCAAGATAAGTGTTCTTCTAATTCAATCAATATGTCTATGTGTTGGTTGTCTATATCTTATTCTTGTCTTAATTCCATCATGCTAGGCTAGATCTATCTTGTGTTTGCTTAGATCTAATGAAACATAGATGTTAATTATGTGTTGATTACTTGTTTATACTTGTCTTGGATGAATGATTTATATGTTAGGCTTAATAAAACTGGCAGATTTCCAATTGGTAACATGCTTGAACGTCTTAAGAAACATGAACCGACGCGCACTAGGTCTTTATTGGTTGTATTTAATGCATGAGCCACTGTTTACAATCCCTATAGTTGTGTTGGGCATGGTGTAGGAGGAGATAAGAGCTCATAGAATTGGGGAGTTAAGTGTGCCATCCCATGAATGGTATTAAGGAATACGATCCGTCATCCATGCATTTATAACAAGTAATTATCGTGTAAAAGATGTCTAGGGAGTAGTGAAATCTAAGTAAACACATTTTCTCCAATTACTGCTCACAACTTTAGTATAAATTAGTTTATTTTCATTTTTAGTATTTTATCTTGATTGCATCTTAGTATTGGGTTAGTTGATTAGCAACTAATTCTGCCCAAATCCTTCAAACCCGAGATTTTAACTTGCTTTTCATAAAATATAAAAATACAAAAAAAATCTTCCCTCACCTTTAGAACTAGTATTTAGGTTTTCTAATCCTAGCGACACTATTCCTAAGCTGAACGATCAATCCCCCGGTACTTGTCACTATACTATACTACAACGATCAGGTACACTGCCTGGTGGGGGTTGTAAGCTTCTCGAGATCCCTCGAGAGGTAAAGCCTGTTGCGATTCCCACGCATCAACTTTTTGGCGCCGCAGCCTGGGGAATAGTTATTGTCTAGGTTAGAATTTCTTTTTATTAGGTCTACTTGCTAGATTCCTTTCTAGTAAGCAATGTTGCAAAAATCGGCCGAATCGGCCGATTAATCGCTAATCGGTGATGCACCTTGTCGATTTTCAAAAATCGGCCTAGGTAAAAAAATCAGAAAAAATGGGTCAAAAATCGGCCGAATCGGCCAAAAATCAGCCGAATCGGCAAAAAATCGGCCGAATCGGTCAATTTTAAAAAAATAAAAATTTAGGCATTTTACTTAATTTGGGGATCGTTTATTTCACTTATAACGTACAATGAGCCTCATAATTAGAATTGAAGCCTTTTATTGAGGTTTGTAAACATAGAAGGCTTGGAATTAGTTAAGATCTTTAGTTTGCTCTCCAGAAATTCCCAAAACATGCAGGAAATGCCAAACCGATTAATCACCGATTAATCACCGCCTTGACCGATTACAAGCTGCAGGGTGGTCGACCGCCCGACTACCGATTCACGATTTTTGCAACATTGCTAGTAAGATTTTATTTTTATTTTTTTTAGTTTTTCTTTAGTCTATCTTTTTCTTTGTGCCTTTGTTAGTAAATTAAAATTCATTGACTATTCCGTTGACCAATATGGAAAACGCGAATCCACCCCTTTCCCCTAGAGAAGTGCCTATGTTACGTGAACAAATTGAGAGTGAGATTAGGGAACTTAGGGAGCTTAATAGGTTGATTAAGGTTGAGCTCGAACATGCATTTAGTGACCTAGCGACCGCCTTGTATTCAAATGAGGACCTAGGGCCTAATGACTTTGTGAATGTTATTGAGGGACTTGAAGAGGGGGAAATAGATCCGAAGCTTAATGACTATTTTAATCTATACTCCACTAAGGAGGAGATTGCATACTATAATAATCTTATTGATAACCCGCGATCTCCTTTCACCATAATTGAACCTAAGATCAAGAAAGGCGATCCTAAGAATGCTAAGATACCATGTATGATTGGGTATAGGCACATTAGCAATGCATACATTGACTTTAAATCTCCAATCAACATTATGTCCTCAACTGTTTATAATGATATAGTGAAAACAAGACTTGAACCTAGAAGAGATCCCAAATACCCCGGTGGAGTTTGTAACTTTGTCGGGAGAGTTAAAGGTTTACATGTCTTTGTTGGTAATTTCACTTTTGTCACCGACTTTATGATTGTGGAGGATCTTGCTAATGTTATTGATTGTCGATTATCCAATGTTGTGTTTGGCAAACCATTTGTTGAGGAGTCTAAGTTGGAATATAATGAGATAGAAGGAACGATCCGATTTGCAAGTAACACCGATAGTATCACTTATAGGATGCCTAATAGGATGAAAGAATTTCGCTTTATATCCCGTTTTGATAAGGACAACGTTGATGCTTTTGAGGATACTAATGAGGAGGATAGACGTAGAGGAGTAGAGTATGTAAAGAATAGAATGCTTGGTTTCTACAAAGAATGCTTGCAACTAGGTCCGGAATACAAAACTGGTTTAGAGGACGACCTAGAGAGTGGAACCAATGATGAGGTCACATAGTAACCCATGACATTGAGTCTAGCTACAAGACTCATAAATAAAGAAAAGCGCTTCTTGGGAGGCAACCCATGTTTTGTTTGTTTGTTTATTTGTTTGTTTGTTATTTGCTTCCGTATGCATGATTTATTTTTTTTTTTGGGTAAAAGGTCAACGACCCGGTAAATATATTATCCAAAAAACATTTAAGTACAAATGGAATGTGGCTGAAGTACCACATTAACCTCAAGCACAGGCGCTTGATAAACAAGTGTTTATGACAGGCCATAAACACAAACCAAACCTAGCTAAACAAAGTATCAAACTAGGTATAACAAGACTTTACTTTGTTGTTGGTAGATCATGCTTTATTTTTATTATTGGTAGATCATGTTTTTAAATTAAGAAGTGGAAATACTTTACTTTGTTGTTTTGGCCTACTCTTAACTCCACCTAAAAGTATTTTTGCAAAAGATAAGTGTAAGGGGAAACCCCAAATATGTTTTTAAGAAACAAACCGATCATGATTCTCCACAATAATAAATGAACATGTATATTCGTATTTGTCAGAGTCAAATGCTTGTATTGAGTCATAATGAAGTTTTGCAGGATTTTCCAGTAAGTAGGACCAAGTTTTTCCAGAAATTTTCCGGAAACTTAACATAAGAATTTCTGCAGGTCAATTCTGACGGCGTCAGGAGTTTACTCTTGACGGCGTCAGGTGTAAAAATCTGGAAATTTTACTGGTTTTGTTTTTCTAACGGAGTCTTATGGTTTTTGTGAATTATTAAGTTTTATAATCTCCAGGAGATCTGCAAACTTCATTCCACAAGCATTATATCTTATCTTGTTTTCTAGGATTTAGTAACTTATATAGGATGCCGCCAATTTTACGCGAGGTTGTCTTGTCTATTTTGTCAGGTTTTACAGGTTATGTATGACAAGAAGATGATTTATATTCTGGAAGGGAAGCTTTGATTGTTCATTTTCTTGGAGGAAGATTTAACCTGGCCACCTAATTATCCATACCGAGCAAATCAGGGGAGTATTTGATTTCATTCTCTTTACTTTTTCACTTTTACATTTTTTACTTGAACATTGGGGACAATGTTCATCTTAAGTGTAAGGGGAGGGTAAAAAGATGATACCTTACATATGCACTTTCGCTTGAGTTTGTTTTGTTTGGTAGTAGATGTGTAATAAAACTATGAGAAATACTTGTTAGTGCAATTTTAGCGCCAAATTTAAAATTTTTTACAACATTTAGGAGTGAAACTTTAGCCATAGCAAGCGTCTCATGGATAGGAGATTGTATGACTAGCACATAACCGTATATTCAGAAAAATTTTCCACCCAAATATGTGAGGTTCGCCTTTAGATTTGATAGGAAAAACATTTACTATTAGTGCTTATGAGTGTACCGGTAGCATTTAGATTCTAGAACTTGCGTTAGTGATGCATCCCGAGACCGCTAGTGAGACTACATTCGTGTGGTAGGATTTACTACATGATAAGAGGCATTAGGATCACCCTTGTGTTAAACCCGTATTATAATTACTTGACCATTTAAGTCATATTACTTGGCTAGTTAAGTCAACTAATTTTTCCTACACCCTTAGCGTTGTACTCATTTTTTGTACACGAAACCCTTAGTACACCCCTCCGAGCCTATCTTTTCGTTTCTAACTTTAAGCATTTTACTTAAAGGAAGAATTTGTTACACCCCACTTAAATGTACAACCAAATCGCCTTAGCCTTTCGTGTATGCGCTCTTTTTTAGTGCATTATTGTTATTTGTTAAACCCTAAGTTAACTATCTAATTGATTACATGGTTGCTAAGTCGAGTCATATCCTTGTACATATTGTTTTGGGACGATTGGGACTCATGGGTAAGTACTTATTTTATGGAGTAATGGGGAAGAACATCATATATTACCCCCATATGTACGTTAATCTTAAAAGTGCTCCAAGTGTTTTAATTTTCTTAATTCGAGTCATTAGTTTAGTTTATTGTAAAGTATGTAAAGATTCAACTGTAAGGGGTATTCTCATCCCCTATGATGTATTATTTTGGATGGTAGGGTAAGAGTGTATGCACAAAAAAAAAAAAAAAAAAAAAAAAAAAAAAAAAAAAAAAAAAAAAATCGAAAAAATCGAAAAAATCAAGAAAAAGAAAAAAAAAATAGAAAAAGGAAAAAGAGAAAAAACATACGGACTACCATCCCTTTTTATTCTATGTTCATTTTATGTTTTTGTTATTTTTCATTTATTAGCTTAAGTCGAGTCTAGTCTTGGCTTAGCAACGCCATATTGTACATGTAATTAACCAAGATTGTTAACTCGCCACCAGTAAAACTTCCTTTATCCAACAAAACCGTGTATTTTATATCCCTACACCTAACGTTACAACCCTTTAAAAGACCTCTTTGATAGTTTATCCTAAGTGTTTACGCCATGTGGTGGAGGTTTGATCCTTTCCCAAGCCTATGGTAATCTATTTTGCTATGACAGGTAGTGAGAGATATCTCCCGTTTCCATATTGTAATTTATAATTTATTACACCCGAGAGATGTGAGTATCTAAACACTATTTGTGAGGTGCTTGTGTATGACCTCCGTGCTTGTCTATCGGTCTTTAGTGGAATGATTATTTGTTGTAATTACTTTTATATTAGTGTTAAATGACCCCTAACTTGTCTTTTGAGTAGGATAAAAGCGCATTTGCTTGAGGACAAGCAAATCTCAAGTGTAAGGGTATATGATGAGGCGAAAAATGATCAGTTTTTAGGGGGTCATTTAAGCCGGAATTCGAATTTATTTGATCAAATATTGCCCTAAATCGTTCCTTTTGTGATTTTAGGTACTTTGGGAGTGAAATCTGGAAAAGGAAGCAATTCGGACGTTTTTGGAGCATAAAAGTGAAGAAAACGCCAAAGTCTTAATTTTCCATGGGAACAGTAGGTGACGGCGTCAAGAGCAATTCCCTGATGGCGTCAAGAGCAAAATTCCATGACGACCCAGTACAGATTTGACGGCGTCACGAAGGTAGGGCGTCAAGAGTAAAAGTCATGACGGCCTGGAAATGATTTAGTCTTGACGGCGTCAAATGTAGATCAAGGCAGTCCGAGAATAGTTTTGGCGGCGAGGTGACGGCGTCACAAGCTTTGTCTTGACGCCGTCAGACCTCTTTTCCTATATATAGTTTTCTAATTTTTCACATAAAAAAGAGAAGTTTTAGGAGAAACCTTTTGGTGTAACTTTACAGGTTTTTCAAGGGTTCCAAACCCTTGATACCTTGCATGTGTAATCAAGATAAGTGTTTTTCTAATTCAATCAATATGTCTATGTGTTGGTTGTCTATATCTTGTTCTTGTCTTAATTCTATCATGCTAGGCTAGATCTATCTTGTGTTTGCTTAGATCTAATGAAACATAGATGTTAATTATGTGTTGATTACTTGTTTATACTTGTCTTGGATGAATGATTTATATGTTAGGCTTAAGAAAACTGGCAGATCTCCAATTGGTAACATGCTTGAACGTCTTAAGAAACATGAACCGACGCGCACTAGGTCTTTATTGGTTGTATTTAATGCATGAGCCACTGTTTACAATCCCTATAGTTGTGCTGGGCATGGTGTAGGAGGAGATAAGAGCTCATAGAATTGGGGAGTTAAGTGTGCCACCCCATGAATGGTATTAAGGAATACGACCCGTCATCCATGCATTTATAACAAGTAATTAACGTGTAAAAGATGTCTAGGAATAGTGAAATCTAAGTAAACACATTTTCTCCAATTACTGCTCACAACTTTAGTATAAATTAGTTTATTTTCGTTTTTAGTATTTTATCTTGATTGCATCTTAGTATTGGGTTAGTTGATTAGCAACTAATTCCGCCCAAATCCTTCAAACCCGAGATTTTAACTTGCTTTTCATAAAATATAAAAATACAAAAAGAATCTTCCCTCACCTTTAGAACTAGTATTTAGGTTTTCTAATCCTAGCGACACTATTCCTAAGCTGAACGATCAATCCCCCGGTACTTGTCACTATACTATACTACAACGATCAGGTACACTGCCTGGTGGGGGTTGTAAGCTTCTCGAGATCCCTCGAGAGGTAAAGCCTGTTGCGATTCCCACACATCAATCACTCATACAGATCATTGAACAGAACACAGAGAATTGAGTCGAAGTTAAAGGAAAAGCGATTGGGAAGGGTGGGGTTTTTTTGATCGCCAGAGAAGTATTTTTAGGGTGGGGCATTTTTTTATTATTTGTGTTAGCATTAGAAGTGTTGATCATTTATATAATGAAATAGATATCTTAATGGTTGTCTTTTAGGGGGAGATTGTTAAAAATAGAAGTGACGATCATTATTGAGTCAATAAGTATTGCAATAGGTTAACGTTTAATAGTTAGTAAAAGTGCTAGTCCATTTAGTAAATGTAAAGTCGTAAAGGCTTGGTTCAACATGAGGTCCAAGGTCCGGCCCATGTGGTCTTTGTAAGAAATATATAAAGCCCTCCTAAGCTTGTTAGGAGGGTGTGGAAGTTCATAATATTCAAAGCTTATTTCAAATAGTTCTCTCCACCTCTCTGTACCTCTTTCTCTCTTTATACTAAACATGGATTTCATCTTCTTTGATCAACCTAAACCTTTCGAACCAAATAAATCTTACATATTATCGGTCCTACACTTTGTGTTAGAGAAAATATTATAAAGTAAAAGGTGACAGCACTACAAACAAAAACACCTTTAGTGACGACAAAGTTGTCATCACGAAGTGTGTCTGGTGACGAAATGTCGACATGGATTTCTCGTCACCAAACCTCCGTCACAAAGCAAATTCGTGACGACAAAGACAATGTAATTCGTGACGACACTTGGGGCCCACCTTTTTCAACCTAAGACTTTACCAGATGTGAGCCATCATAAATTAGTGACGACATTGTCGTCACTAATAATTTCCGATATTTAACTTTTTTAATATTGCTGTCTCTAATCTTTTTTTTTTTTTTTTTTCATTTTTCAACTTAAATAATTTATGAAATGTAAAAAAATATTAAATCATTACATTTGTGATGACATTGTCGCCACTAATCTTTTTTTTAGTTTATTTATTTTCCAATTTAAATCATTTATAAAATGGAAAAAAATAAAGCATTTTAATTAGTGACGACAAAGCCGTCGCTAAATATGCCTGCAAATCCAAAAAACCAGCAGCAATTAATACATTTCCGGATTTTTCCCGAAAAAAATAACCAAAACTGAACCTGTAAATGACCCAGAAATAGGTCGCCACTCGACCCGGCTGTCCCGGTGGTCCGGAAGCTATGATGGTGGTACCAACCAAAAATAAATAAATAAATAAAAACCTAAATAGAGTCGCATAAACACAATACACACAATAAAAGAATACATTTAAACTAAACAAACACATACACAACAAAAGTGTTCACGGTGGTTGTGCTTCAACGTTGTTGCCGGTGGTGGTGCTGCTTCGGTGTTGTTGCCGGTGGTGGTGGTGATGCGGGCGGTGCCATCTAACCAACACAAAAACAAAAAACAAACAAATCAAGATTAATAAACAAAAATTAAAAGAAAAAACATGTTTTTAAACAAAACAAATAAAGAAACCAAAGTTAACAATCAAAATAACAAAAGAAAAATACCAAAAACATATAATGAGGGTGGTCCATGGTTGTTGTGGTGGTGGTACGCAGCGGTAATGTTAAGAGAAAAAACTAAAAGTGCCTAGTGGTGCAAGTGAAGATAGTGGTGGTGAAAGTAGTGGATTTGGTGGTAAAAATGGTGGATTTAGTGGTGAAAGTGGCGGATTTAATTGGTGCGTAAAAAACGAGAGATATATAGGTGTGAAGATGTTTGCATTCGGTGAAAAAGCATTAGCAATAATGGATATGTAGATTTGTAAAATAGGGACGACATTTTTGTCTGGCGGTAAACTTTCTATTTGGCGGGGTAAACCAAAATTTCACGAAAATTTTGGTAACGACAATGTCGTCACTAGATTTAATATTTATTTTATAAATAATTTAAATTACTTATAAATGTTTAAAAAATTAGATCTGGAAGAATTTTTGAAAAGAAGAAAATTTTATATATAAATAAGAAATATTGTGCATTATTGTGCACTTTATATTACATAAGAACTATTGTGCATTTTGTAGTATGTTAGTAGTAAATTTAAATATAGATTAGGGACATAAGTGTACGTTTGTAATTAGATTAAGTGTTAGACTAAAACTAGTTTTGTTACTTAACTTGCAAGGCAAGATAAGTAGGTCGGTTGCCTGATGTTCGGTTACGGGAGAGGTTTCCCAACCGACTAAGGATATGTCTCTACCTCCTCATCTTTATAAATAGAGGTGAGGGGGACGCTAGTTATTAACATTCTTCTTAACTCAAATTGTAAACTTTGTTGGTTCTAATAAAGGGTGTTCGAGGATACAATAACGTGTGTGTATTCTTATCGAAATCTTTCTAGTTTCTTGTTCTTCTGCGTTCGATCGACGTTACGGTTCTAGGTTCTGTGTTTGAATCTTCGGGTTTGTTGCGGTTTTGTTCAACAATAGGTAGCTTTTTTTTTTTCAGACAAACATTTCATTTTTATAGTCTCATAATCCTATCACTTAAGTCATTATTGTGCACTTTATAATCAGAATAAGTAGCTTTTTTTCTCAAACAAGCATTTCGTCACAGATAGACCATTAATTAGTGTTAGCTAACTTGACTAACATGAGAGAGTTGGAAAAACGTACGTAATGGAGTGTGATCAAACTTCATCCAATAAGCTACAGGTCAAAACAACAAGATCGCATTAGATCCAACAAGAACTATCCACTCATCCTAACAAGTTTAGTCATAACAATGTACTACTTAAATTCATATACATGAACAATTTTTTTAAACAAAAGAAAAACATGCAACTTGTAACAAAAATAAAAAGAATGAGACTTTACCATATTTCCAAGACCACCTATTTCAACAAATGACTTAAAGATTTCTTTACTTGTGTTGAAAAATTAAAGCCAAAATCAAAGATGGCTTTGAGCATGTGTGACATGATCTTCACTAGAGCTTTAGATTGAAGAAACTTTAGACCAAGACCTGCTAGTGTCAACGACTGTCATCACCGCATGCATCATAGCAGAAGGTTGTTATACTTTGTTTGAAAGTGAAATGGTGGCTTTAAATGGGATGGAGGGTAGTAGGTTTTGGTGGTTGATCATAAAAGTAAATACGGCAAATATCATATTAAAGCACTATCCTTGCCAAGAAAGTCACTTTTGGGTATCGAACAATTTTTTTTCTTCATTTGGGTACTAAACTTACATTTTTTGGCCTCTTTGAGGCACTTTGTGACATTTTTACACCTGGATTTTTAATAATTTGAGGGGCAAAATTGTTACAAAGTGCCTAAAGAGGCCAAAAAATGTAAGTTTAGTACCCAAATGAGGAAAAAGATTTGTTCGATAATCAAAAGTGTCTTTTAGGACAAGTATGATACTTTTTATGGTATTTGCCCAAGTAAATATGTTTACTTGCATCTTGCGCATTGAATTTGACATGTTGGCAATCCTTGCGAAGTAATCCAAGGTTCAAATGACTCTTTAGATTACCTTCGTCACATTCACTTACCTTACACTTTAGCGTCACATCAGCTTTCTCTCTACAACATTTCACACACCCTCGCTCACCATTCACTCTTATCCATCACACCACTGTTACTTTTCAATTAAATATATACTTTATACAAATGTAACTCGCAATGTATATATATATATATATATATATATATATATATATATATATATATATATATATATATATATATATATATATATATATTTGTTAAACATAGCCCTTAAAGTTATTTTTAGCAAAACACATTTTAATATTTGTCATCTTTGGTTTGGTAGTTAGTATGTTATTTATGGCCCCATTTGATAATTTCCTACTCCCGCCGTCTCAAAATAATTATAAGAAGACAAAAGTCACAAAGTTTAATAAAAGTGGGGACATTTTAATTTTCAACCACTCGAATAGAATATTCTCCTACAAAGTTCCCTAGTTTTTACTTAAAAAAGAAAGTGGACAATTATTTTGAGACATCCCGAAATAGAAATATGGACTATTATTTTGAGACGGAGGGAGTAATTTATATACATTTCGTTGATGGATGCTCCATTTGTAAGAGTTGAAATTAGTTTATTTAATTATACTAGACGAGTACCCATGCATAGCAACGAGATTTTATAGCAGATCATTTAGTGATAAAAAAATGTTTATGGGCTATAAACGAAAAATAATAAAAATTTGAAGTTTTGAGGATTAAACCTAATGTTTTGAAACTCGGTTCGACCCGGGTGGTTCAACCGGTTGAACCGTTCAGGTCAAAAAATGGGTTGATTTAAACTGAGTCAACCCGACGGGTTGGGTCCAAAATAGGTCAAATTAAACCGGGTTAACCTATAGGCTATAGGGTTTGAATTGTTCCGGGTCAACCAGGTTTTCGATGTGTATTAATAGTTTCTTTTTGAAATATATGTTTTCGTATGGCTTTTCTTAGTTAGCGAACCGATGGCGACATCGATTTCCAGTCGAACCTGTTGGTCCGGTTCAGTTTTCAAAACTATATGTATTATCAACTTGTTAGTTTATATAAAGCTTTGTGTGTTTATTAATTTGTATAATGTGTATAATAACATATACTTTTCATTTTAGAGTATTTTAAAAATAACATTAATTAGTGTGTTTAATTATTTTATATTTTAGATTATGTTGTAGCTTATTTAAATTGTACATTGTGAAATTTTTTTTGTACTTTTTAATGAATGTTTTAATTGTTTGGCTTTAATTAGATATATATGCTTTTAATTGGTTGTATAATATGAATATATTATTGTAATTTTAAGTTATGAGATGTTTTAATATGAGTATTAATAACACTATGTATTTCTCTCACCTTTGACTTTCAAGATTTCACTTTTCAAGGTTTGACCATAGTCTCTTTATATGTAGTATAGATAAGAGAAATTACAAGAATAATAAAATAAGGTTCTCTTAGAATACCAAGTCTACCTTCATATTCAATGTAAATAACATTGGTCAGAACTAGCTCCAAACATGCATGCATAATAATAATAATAATAATAATAATAATAATAATAATAAAACCAACTTTGTTAAAATACAACATGTTAATTCACAAAAAAGGTGTGCAAGCCGATGTCGTCCATTGAGTAACTCGTTCACCAGCAAGGAATGATGAACTAGCTTGCAACCGATTGAAATGAACAAAAAAACAAAAATCACCATTAAATGAAATAAAATAATTGATGGCACATTTGTTTTGACACGGCAAATATAGAATTTCATGGTACATTCGTTTGGGACCTATGAGAAAAATAATTGATGTAATTGTCGATCAAGGCTTTTGAGAGCCACCAGTTAGTTGAAATACGAAAAATAAATTTTGAAAGCAAACAAGATAATATTCTTGATAGATATTCGGTTTGATCAATAAGAAAAATATTTGTCTGTCTTTCTCACGACTATTGAGAGTCTTCTCTAGAGGACAAGATGATAACTAAAACTTAGCGTAACAGGAATACAAAAATAGCTAAAACACATCAAAGACCTAAAAAGAACAATCACCATGCATTTTAATTCTAGAAGATAAAATGAATAAGTTGCGTAAATATCTTTTTCTTTCTATCATATTACAAAAGCATATTTCGTAGCCTATATATATGAAGTTAGACTTACAACTCCTCAAAATACTACATCACCTAGAAATCCAAATTACAGATATGAAATTCATTGTTTTAATTTGGGCAGCATTTCAAATGTTTTCGTTTACAACTTCTGATACAAATTCCACCACTGAATCCCACACCCTCATTAAATCTACCAACCTTGCTAAGCCAGGGTGCAATAGCCAATGTGGGGACTTAATTGTTCCCTACCCTTTCGGTGTCGGAGACAACTCTGAGTGTTATATAAATGAGAGATTTCGCATCTGCTGCAACACCTCACTAAACCCTCCAAAGGCCACTATTAAAAAATACAGTTACACCTCAATCAAAGTGATATCTGATTCCAACATTCGGGTTTCCAATATAGTTTCTAGCAGGTGCTATACTCAAAACGGCACAATATACAATGCAATCAGAGCCTTAATTAACTATACGGATAGGCCGTACACGTTTTCGAATGTTAACAAGTTCACAGTTATCAGTTGCTATGATTCTGGGATGCTGGCCGCAGTAAGTAAGTCTAGGAACGTGTTTACAGGTTGTATGGTCTTTTGTGCAACCCCGGAGGAGGGTGTTGGTGATTAGTGTGCAGGAAATGGTTGTTGTCAATGATCAATACCCCTAGACTTAATCTCTTATAGTACTCGGGTCCGTTCCTTGCAGGAATCAAGCTAGCGATAATGTGAGCTATGTTAGGCCGTTTGATCCATGTGCATATGCCTTTGTTTGAGAGGAGAATGTATTTGAGTTCAACGGTCTGACTGATTTAAACGATACTTCCTTCAGTAAGAGGATAGAAGATACCGTGCCACTAGTGCTTGAATGGGCTATTGGTAATCTGAGTTGTTCTGAAGCCAAAGCAACAGATGGTTATGCCTGCCATTCAAATAGCAAATGAGTTAGTTCTACAAGGGAAAGTGGTGGGTACCGTTGCGTATGTAAAGAAGGGTATGAAGGAAATCCGTATCATCCTCCTGGCTGCCAAGGTACAATAAATACTTTTTTATTTTTTTAATAAAAGTTTTTCAATATTCGTAAAAATCTTCAGTTATAGCAATGGATTTTCTCCAAATTATTTCTTATTTGTCACACAAAAGGTGTTTTCTTTTGTTACATGAAAAATTGACTTGTTAAAGGCAAGTCTAGATTACTTTAATATGGAACTCGAAATGTACACGGAAAATGTCCCAAGACTCTTATTCTTTAAGGGATTTTTCTAACTTGTTCTATGGTGTCAAAAATTTTGAAGTGCTAATACCATACTACTTACATGTTACTTGATATAAATATTTTTCCTAAATTTGTGATGTTTACTAAATTTACCATTGATTTATATATGGAAATAAAGTTAATTTAAAAAATAGATGTGTTCATTTAATACTTGAAAACTTGTGGCACCATGTCACAAATTAGAAAATTCTTTTTTGAGTTACTAAAGTATTTGGATTTGTTCCGTTTATCCCGCCTATTTGATTTCACTTTTATTTTCAGAAATCAACGAGTGTGAAAGACCAGAAAAGTACCCTTGCCATGGTGTTTGCGTTAATACCCCTGGGAGTTATAATTGCATGTGCCGCCGTGGATCATACAATAGCAATGCAAAAATACAAAATGGTTGCAAATGTTCTGCTGGATATTCGAAATTTACAACAATCATATTTATTTTAGGCAATTCTCTTATTAATGCATGTATGACCCGTAACCCGTTCTGCCTTTCAATCACATACATATTGAACGAATACTTAGCACAATATGATTAAAGAAAGATAATTTTGAATTAAATATAACGATGACACGATAAATTGGAAGAATTTCTCTTCTGTTGGTTTTTTATTCAACCTACATTACTTGTTTATAGATTAAATTCTTCTTTGATTTTCAAACATAACAAAACAAACAAAAAACAAAAAAAAACAAAAAACAAAAAAAAAAAAAAAAAAAAAAAAAACCAAAAAAAACCAAAAAAACCAAAAAAAAACAAAAAAAGTCGATGCCATTTTGGTTTACAAAGTATTTTGTGTTTTGTTGACTTTACATGCCACTCTCTTTCTACAATTAAAGACTGCATGTTTAGTTAGGTGGGTGTCATGGTATCATGTGATCATGGGTGATGGTCTCTCACGCATAGCTTTAAGAGCGTACGGTAAGTTAACGTGGAACCCTACATTATTGCTTAACTTGGTGCGTTAAAGGCCAAGTTATTATACCGTCCCCCAAGTTAAGTTAAGCTTTAAATCCCAATGTTAAAGTCTTAACGTAGCGTTAAAGGGGGAGGTTTTTGGTGAGTTAAACTTTAACTCTGAAAGTTATTATACTCCCCCCCCCCCCCCCCCCCCCCCTCCTCCCCCACAAGTTAAGCTTTAACTCAGTTTTTTTTTTTTTTTTTTTTTTTTTTTTTTTTTTTTTTTTTTTTTTTAATTATGATAAAAGTGGTGCCCAAAATATTGAGTTAAGCTATAACGCAAAAATGTTAACATACCAGGTTTTTTTTTTTAGTTTAGGTGAAATGGTTAATGCTGATGCGGCGCTGACGTGGTGGTGTGTTAAGTTATAACTCTGGGTTATTATACCTTATGCTCTAAAGTAGTAAAACTAGTATCTACAGTTTGCTCACATCTAGCATAACTTTGGGTAAACATGTTTAAGCTCACAACTAATCTTTTCCACAATGATTTTTTCGGTACCTTGTTCCTAAATACAATTGGTAAAGTTATATTACCTTATACTTAAAACTTAAAAACAAAAGCAAGTACAGACTGTGTAAGTTGCCTATGTTCTATAATCTATGATGCAAATGTAAAACATGTGTTTGTGCAGTTGGTGTTGTATTAGGCATAAGGATACTAGCTTTATCTATTGGTAAAACTAATCCAAAAGAGGAAGGATATGAGACGTAAAGAGATATTCTTCAAAAGAAATGGCGGTTTGTTGTTACAGCAACAAGCATCAAATGGTGAATATGTAACTCACACAACAAGAATGTTATTGAATTAGAACTAGAAAATGCAACCGACCAATATAATGGAAATAGAACATTAGGTCGAGGAAGCCAAGGAACAGTGTACAAAGGAATGTTACCAGATGGAAAAGTAGTAGCAGTAAAGAAATCCATGTTGGTAGATGAAAGTCAAGTCGAATCATTTATCAACGAGGTATTTTTACTCTCCTAAATTAGCCACAGAAATGTGGTGAAGTTGCTTGGATGTTGTCTAGAAATAGAAGTTCCAATTCTTGTTTATGAATTTGTGTCAAGTGGAGATCTGTGTCAATTCATACATGACGAGAATTACGAGTTTCCTACTTTTTAGAGTATACGACTACAAATTGCTACAAAAGTAGCAGGAGCTCTTGCCTATATGCATTCTGCAACCTCCATTCCTATATATCATGTAGACATTAAGTCATCCAACATACTTTTGGATGAAAAATTTAGGGCAAAGTTATCAGATTTTGGAATATCCAAGTGCGTATTAGGGGATCAAACTCACTTAAGCACATTAGTCAAGGGTACATTTGGGTACTTAGATCCCGAGTACTTTCATTCAAACCAATTCATTGAAAAAAGTGATGTTTATAGCTTTGGGATTGTTGTCGTTGAGCTTTTAACTGGAAAAAAGCCAATATATACAATAGGACCAGGGGAATCGAGAAGCTTGTCAACTTTGATTCTATCGACCGATGAAGGACTTGTAATGGAAAATGTTGATAACCGAGTGTTGGATGGACCAGAAGATCAACTGCTAGCGGTTGCTAAGCTTGCAAAAAGATGCTTATGTTTGAATGGAAACTTGAGGCCAACTATGAAAGAAGTTGCAACGGAGTTGGAGGTAATAAGATCAAGTCACTAAATAAAATGAATTTACTGTTTATTTTGTATTAACATTTTAGAATAAGCCGGATTGGAGCTATGTCTATCTAGATGACATTATTTTTGTTCTTCAGAGTTAAAAATCTTTAGTTCTTAAGTTGGTCTTTTGAGATTTTTCATACTGTGTTTTTTTTTAATATATATCTGTATTGTACCTGTAATTGTAACTATATGATGCATGTGCAGAATGATTCATTTCCGAGCATTTTGCTCATTGTTCAAACTCAGCTAGTAATAATAACAATATGGTAAAACATTTATGGTTAAAATGAAAATGAAATGAAGAAGACAACAAGTAGAGAAATGAAGTCAAATTGTTAGAGTAAAACTTAGACACCTTCATTTGTAACAACTTACTACAAAGTGTTTCCGGATAATGGGCTAAAAAAGAGCTATTCTATGGCCATCGGCTTAGGTTTGGACCAACTAGTAAATTGGGTCATTACGTCAATGTAAAATGGGTCATATACATATGAATTCTGAACCAATACTAAAAATTCCCGATTGATAGAATATTTCAATCTTTTGATTGATGGTATATTATATCTGGCATATTTGTTATTTAGAAGAAAAAAATGATACTCAGAAAGTGCATTGATCCCTAGCATGATTTGTAAGCTCCATAGTGCCTGAAATGAACTACATATTGATAGATATCAACAAAAAGCCCCAAGTTGTCGACTTGTGCAAAGAATGCAACTTGTAGTCCGGAGACCCATGAACAGCTCCATAAAGATAATGAGTGATAAGTGACATTTAAATAGAAAGCATGTTGATATCATACAACTCCTAAAAGAAATAAAAACCATACAAACAAGTATTTATGTCACCAGGCTTTGGTCCACTTCCTATTAGCATTCTCCTCTAGTGATATTTCTTTTTTCTCATAGACAAATATTGTGAGAGGAGAAGACATATAGGAAGTGGACTAAGTGACACAAAATAATTGATTTTATGGTTTTCACTAGCATTTTGGAGGGCCCATGTTGACCGGACCCTCCCTTATTTTTTAGCTTGACCCCCCCTAGTTTTTTTATTTTATTATTTTTTTTTAATTTTTTTTTTATAATTTTGTTTATATCAAAAAACTACTCCCTCCGTCCCAAATTTATTGTCCAGTATTGACTTTTTTAGTATTTCTTCTTCAACTTTGACCTTAAATATTTTTGTGGGTGTTCTATAATATTTGATGCAAAATTTATAAATGCATTGTGTTTTAAGTGTACTTTTCAATGGTATAATTTTTCAGCAAGTATTAGATAATAAAAAATATATATTTATGGTCAAAGTTGAACCAATTTGACTTTGAAAATTCAAACTGGACAATAATTTTGAGACGGAGGAAGTATAAACCTGAAAGTGCGGAACAGAAAATATAAAGTTTAATATGTCAAACGCTTAAAACTGTCAAAAATACGAAACAGAAACTGACAAAAAGTTGTGCTGTACTTGAAGAAAGTGGGGGACAAAAGGGACAAGAGGGAGACAGGGGTGGGCCACCCCCGTCCGGTCAACATATCTCTTTTGGAGGTGTGTTGCATCCAAGTGAGAGCTTTATATGTTTGGTTGTAGTCAAAAGACCCACGTGAGTTGGTTATCATTAACTTCTAAGCCAATTATTTGAGTTCACTTTTTTTTTTTTTTTTTTTTTTTTTTTTTTTTTGAAAGGTATTTGTGTTCACTTCTTATCAAGAGTTAATTGCACAAAAGCCTAACATGTCAAATTGTCAAGTGGTACCACTATTAATTAAAATCACATCATGTCACATTAAGTATTGTATATTCATTCAGAAGTAGTCAACATTTCCTTCCAGCTAGCTCTAAAATAAATTGCTACAAAACACCTACAAAAAGGTTTATAACAACGTATAGTAAAAGAGAGAAACAAATTAAGTATTAAGTAGAAGCATGTTTCTTTATTTTATCTTGTGTCTTTTTACGTTTCCATTTACCATGGCCCTGGGAACTCTTCAAGGTTCCAACAACATAGCCAAACCAGGTTGTCAAACCACTTGCGGCAATATTACTGTTCCATACCCTTTCGGTATTGGAAAAGACACGGGTTGTTCCCTAAATGACTCGTTTTACTTGACTTGCAACTCTACAAATGAAACCACAAAGTTGTTCCTCCAGTCAAGCATCATCGAAGTATTCAACATTTCAGATTCAGAGTTCCGCACCTTCACTGGCGTTAGTTATAGATGCTATGACAAATATGGGAATGTTTCTGTTGAAAATAGTTGGTGGACCAATTTAGGAGTATTCACTTTCTCAGAAAAAAACGTATTCACAGTCATTGGGTGCGATGATATTGCTTTGCTCATGGGTTGGGAGGAAGACCGCTATTTTAGCAGCTGTATTGGATTATGCCGCAACTTATCCGTTGTAGCTGCTGGGGAGTGCTCAGGATATGGTTGTTGTCAGACATCTATACCTAAAGGTATCCAATATTACAATGTTATACTCGGCTCCATTCAAAGCCACAAAGATGTTTGGTCCATAAATGAATGTGGCTTAGCTTTTCTTGGTGAGGAAAACACTTTTCGATTTGGTGGCCCCAGTGATTTATCTAATGCTACAGACATAATTGAGAGTGTAAAATCCAGTGTCCTTGTTGTGATCGATTGGGTAATTGGACATGATAGAAATTGCTCGCATGCTACTGAATGCAAAAAGAACAGTGAATGCCATGACGCAGATGGTGGTGGATATCATTGTCGCTGCTACCAAGGTTACGAGGGTAATCCTTATCTTGATCAAGGCTGCCAAGGTCAGCATCTGATTTTAATCAATATCATTGTTTGTTTTTAACAAATAAATGTGGAATGGCCAAAATACAATAAATATAATAGTATAGTAGAATAACCAAATGGGAGTTGATATTTACACGGAAGTTTTTAATTCCTATACAGCAATTCAATGTGAATTTACCATCCTCCCTTAACCTCCTCAATTAAATCTGGTTCCATATTTTGCCGTTAATGAATGGTTTGTTGACTACTAATGAGTAAAACTCACCAGAATTCCATTAAAAACATTCATGAACCACCCATAACTCTATTCTGATATCAACTCTCGGCGTTTACACAACTCGTATATGTAATTTGCCGGTTATTTGAGACCATGATCAATCGTACCTGGTTTTCATATATCGATACTCGTGGTTAATTACTTGTTAGTTGGCCGTGATTTTTCATCGGTGACTATGATAAAAACTCACTGGCACACTACACCGACAATAAGTAAACCTCACTATATTCCCTTGTTTCCCTTTTGGGTAAAGAACAAAGAACTCGGCTCAGTACCCCTAGTGAAACTATGGGTGTATATTTTAGTAAAGATTGACGAACAACCCAATCAAACTTGATCGCTTGTGTAGTCGGAACATGTATGAGTAAAGATTAATGAAGCCAATAGGCAAACTTGATTTTTGTAAATTTTGGAGGGTGTATTCATCGGATGGGCGCAAATCTTGGTTCTGTCTTTTTCTAGTTTCTTTATCCAGATAACACAATATTTTAAGTAAATGCATACATGTATATGTATAAATATAGTTCGGGGCGGGGCGGGTGGAGATGGTGTGCCCCGTTTCCGCCCCAAACCCGATAAGAATCTCCGTTAAGGCCCCGAAACTCGCCCTAAAACCCGATAAGCACACCCCGCCCTGCCAAAAAAAGTTCGGGTTTCGGGTTTCCCAATCTGGTTCGGTTTTTTTTTCCATCCCTATCACTAGCCCAACCAAATATGCAAGTAGCTTGGTTACCATTGACTCAGACAAAATACAATAAATATAATAAATATCTGAATTTGACTTCATTGTTTTATATGAAAAAACTGTTTGAATTTAAGTTAGTTGTCTATGGAAAAAAAACTGAATTTAGAAATTCGTGTAAAAATTGCTTGTTTATTACTTAATAAAAAAAAATGACTATATATATAAAGTGATAAAATAGAGAGTCTCTACATTAGGTCATCTTTTATAAATACGATATTAATAAAAAAAATATATAAACAGATAAGCCCTTAAGCATGGTAATAACCACATTTAATACAATTATATATTTTATTTTTTAAGCGAGTCTACTAACAACTATCATTTGGTTTTCGTTTTCTATATGTAATGTACACAAGATATATGTTTCAAAATAACGTTTTAATTTCCTTTTGCTAGACATCAACGAGTGCGACAACAAAAGCGGCATCAGTTGTTACGGGAATTGCATTAATACGGAAGGAAGTTACAATTGTACATGTTGGTCAGGATACACCGGTAATGCTAAAATAGTAGATGGATGTCAACCTGTTGCTAAAGGTGTTGCTAAAGGTTCACAATTTCCAATTATGATATTCACATTAGGTAACTCTTCATATAGTCAAGTAACAATTGTATAAATATTACTGCTATTAGTTGAATAAAGTTTGCTTTCATTTCTTATATAGCTCTAGTGGTTGGCTTGCTAGCAACATCATCTGGAGTGGCCGGGATTTTCTTTGGTGTAAGGAAGAGGAAACTAATCAAGTTACGAGAAAAGTTCTTCGAGCAAAATGGGGGAGTATTTTTGAAACAAAAGCTAAATGCACCGGGTACTATCGAGGCAGTGATTATGTTTAGCTCTGAACAGCTTCGAAAAGCAACTGACAATTATTCTGACAAATGGATTATTGGGCGTGGCGGTTATGGGGTGGTGTATAAAGGAATTTTGTCAGATAAACATGTTGTTGCAATAAAGAAATCTAAACTAGTGGATGGGACCCAAACAGAACAGTTCGTCAATGAAGTATTGATCCTTACACAAGTCATCCATCGAAATGTGGTAAAACTTTTAGGCTGTTGTTTGGAAGAGGAGGTCCCAGTATTAGTTTATGAGTTCATCTCCAATAACACACTTTTTTACCATATACATCATACATCGGGTGGAATGAGTTGGTTATCATGGGATAATCGTTTAAGAATTGCTTCTGAAGCCGCAGGCGCACTTGGATACCTTCATTCACAAGCCATTATGCCCATCATACATAGGGATGTTAAGTCTACAAATATATTACTAGATGATAACTACACCACAAAAATTTCAGATTTTGGTGCATCAAGATTAGTTCCATTAGATCACGATCAAGTCACTACTCTTGTTCAAGGCACTCTAGGGTACCTTGATCCTGAATACTTCCACACAAGCCAGCTAACCGACAAGAGTGACGTATATAGCTTTGGAGTTGTTCTTGCGGAACTCATAACCGGGCAAAAACCACTTTGTGCAGATAGATCCAATGAAGAAAAGAATTTAGCAACATACTTTGTCAAGGCGATGAAAGAAAACCGCCTATTTGAAATTGTGGAACCACGAGTCCTACGTGAAGGAACTCTTGAGCAGTTACAAGCGGTAGCTGATTTGATAAAGAGATGCGTTAATTTACATGGCAATGACAGACCTAGTATGAAAGAGGTGGGAATGGAGTTAGAAGGATTAAAGAAGCTCAAAACTCATCCATGGAGTCATCATCAAACAAATGAAGAAACTAGAAGCTTGATCTTGGAAGTTGAGGAATCTGATCTTTATGATGTCCCGTTAATCCCATATAGTAGTAATGAATGGGAATCCTACTCGGGTACTAGTACGAAAATGACGTTTCAAGAAAGCAAACCACGCTAAATTTGTTTGTTTTATAATTGTTGTAGTGTTCTCTATGTACTCCTTAGAGTAAGTTTTATAATTGTTTTTGTATGTTTTTTGTGACTTCAAAACTTGCTAGGTAGTACAGTAACTAGCTATAGCTATTAGTTTGAGTGGCTTTTTTCATGTTTACCTTGTAAGTTATTAGTTTTAAATAAATGTGGAATTCACTTGTAAGTATTTAGCATGTTTCCCCACAAATTTAAAAGGACCTGGGGAATCAAGAAGCTTGTCAACAGAGGAAGGACTTCTTTTGGAGAATGTTGATAACCGAGGGTTTGATGGTCCGGAAGAGCAGTTAGTAGCGGTTGCCATTTATATAACTACAATACGTTTTTAAAATCATGTCACTGAATATAATGAATCTGCTGATTTTTATAGAATTATATATCTACAATACGTTTTTTTTAAAGACTTTGTAGCACACTAGCATTGGAACTTATTTGTGATTGTGGATGGCGTATGTGATTATACATCATGAAATTTATATAATTCATATATACGTATGAGTCATTTTGGTATCAAGATATTAAATTTTATGGATTTTATTTATAACTATACAATGCCTGTGAAAACCTGGAAACTATTCCGGGCATCACAAATTGTACACTGTGGAGAGTAGTTGCTATGCGTCATATTTAGAATAAGTCGATCCCCCGCGGCCATTTAGAAAACTTACAGGGTGTTTGGATGCTAGCTTATACAAGCTTGTCTTTTGCTAAATATCATCTCCTAAAGAACTAATAAAAAAAATATGAAACCCTAAGTCTCTGAAGAAAATAGCGACAAAGAAAAACCCTAATAACTTCTTGATCGTTTAATCCAATTCTTATGGTTTCAAATCCCTTATGACACTCATAATCTTGCTGATCAATCGTTTGATTGTTATTCCTTCATGAAGAACTCTCCTACGGAGTGTTTCGATTCTTCTTTTTTGGGTTTCATTGGTCGGTTATTATTCTGTTATTAATTGAGTGTTGTATTGTTATTATTACTTCATTATGAGAGTCGATTAGTGATTGGTATGTTGATGATTAAACCCGTTAAGGGTTTTGTCCTTAATTTACTACCTGATCGTGTAAATTGCTCGTTGTTTTTTCTGGTTCGTGAGTACTAAGGTTTCGTTGTTTTCATTTTAATTTAATCATGGAGGGTGGATCTGCTATGGCAGACAAGGATAAGAAACTTGTTGATGGGTTCATGAAGGAATCGACCGATAACACAATCCTACGATTCCGTAACACTACATTTGAAATCCGGCCACCCCTCCCCTACATTCCAATCGCAAAGTTGCGATCACACAATCCTACGATTCCATAACAATCAATCTTTCAATCCTTTTAAATTTTTAATCTCCTCCACTTTGTGGGTTGGTTGAATATTAAATTGATTTCTTAGTTAATCGTGGGACGGTGATTTAATCTCCTCCAATTTGCTATTCGCTTTTGGTGTTATTTGCTTGCATGGTTTACTGATTATTATCATAACATCTCAACGATCGCATACTGTTCCATTCATTCTGATTACTTGTTGCGTTCTTATTCATGGGGTAGGGCTATGTGCTTCATGTGTTTAAAACCCTAACCTTGCGTTAGGGTTTTTTTTTTCTTTCCGATACTGGTTCGTTGCATATTACTGTTTAATTTGTTTGTGGGTTTCGATGATGAGAGCTGGGTTTTTGGATTCGGGAGGAGGAGGGGAAAAGAAGAAAAAGAAACAAGGTAATGGTTCGAATGGGTCGTGGTTGGATCCTGCTGCAATGGACTCCAACTTTCCGTCACTAAGTGAGAACCAAGGTGGAGGAGGGGAGAAGATGAAAAAGACAAACGAATATGATTCGAGCAATGCTAGTTTGGATGATTCATGTTCACAACCTAATATTGGGAACATTAGTAGTGGTTCGGATGGTGCGTTTAGTCCTAAGGTTGTGATGCAAGTGGTGATTCAACTGTGCATGGGAAAAAGACTAATGATGAGGCCAATCCTAATCCAAATCAAGTGAAGCCGGTTTCACTTGATCAATCTATGGAAGCTCCTAAAGTGGACGTATCCCCTTCCCATGCTCATGTGGCTGTTACTGTGGATGCCTCTAAGGGTGTATCTCAGAATGAGGGTGGAATAGAGCCTGCACAATTTCAATCTTTTCAAGATTTTCTTGATGCTAAGGAAAATCATACTAAGGCTCATCCTACTTCGTTACCTCAGGATGGTGCTTTTAAAAACACTCCAAGTACTCTAACACAGCCTACTACTACGAGTACTACCAATGGGAAGACTGTTTCTTTTGTGGGAGCTTTAGTTACTTCTGATGAACCTAAGAAACACACGTCAAACTTTCGTAGGCTGGAGTGTAGCAAGAAAGCTAATGGTGTGGATCTTTCTGTCCTGAGGAAAGTGGTTGAAGAGGTGAACACTAGATTTGAGAATACTTTGTATGGGTATTTCCTTGGTCAACGTCTTGCTTTTTCTGTTGTTGATTATTTTGTACGTAATGCGTGGGCTAAGTATGGTATCCAAAAGGTAATGATGAATGCAAAGGGTTTCTTTTTCTTTAAGTTCAATTCTAAGAAAGGTGTTGATGATGTTCTTGAAAACGGTCCTTGGCTAATTAGAAATGTACCTATTATTCTTAAACCATGGACATTGAACACCAATTTACTTAAAGAGGATTTGACTAACATTCTGGTGTGGGTTAAATTCCATGATGTTCCTCTTGCTATGTTTTCTAATGATGGTCTTAGTCTTCTTGCCACATTGATTGGTACACCCAAACAGTTAGATGCTTATACCAGCCAAATGTGCAAGGATTCATGGGGCCGTAGTAGTTTTGCTAGATACATGATTGAAGTGAAGTCGGATGAGGTGCTTAGGGATAGCCTCATTGTTGAGATACCTTTACTTGATGGGTCGGGTGTGACTATTGAGAAGATACGGGTTGAATATGAGTGGAAACCACATCGTTGTGATAAGTGTAAGATATTTGGTCATACTCTGACTGAATGTCCTAAAGTTGTTATACCTCCTGTTCAGCCTATTATGCTTGTTAATGATGGTTTCAAGACTGTCAATAACAAGAAGAAAGGAAAGCAAGGTGGTCCTACAATTCCAGGCCAAGGAGGGTTTACTAAACCTGTTGTGGGTAAGAACTTTTAGTATCAACAAAAAAAGACTCCTCCTGAACCTAAGAAAGTGGATGGCACTAAGAAGAAGAATTCTGATGTGGCTAGTTCTAGTGGAATGAAGATTTCTAAATCTAACCAATTTGATGCTCTTAATATGGATGATACGGATGCTTTTGGTATTCCTACTATTGACACCAACAAGGATGTGGATTCTGGTCGAACAATGGAAATTAATATGGATGTGTCGTTAAATGGTAATGGATCACAAGAACCGCTTGTGAGTTATTTAATGGGAACAATGGAAGTTGGTTCTACTCCTATAGTTGAGAAAGTTGGGAAGCTTGAAAAGCTACTTATTGATGAGAAAGCTACGCTTGTGGATGATGATGCCCATCTTATTCCGTCTACCTCTTCCACTAAGAGGGCTAACCCATTTTCAAAGGTAGGTGAGGTTGTGGTTTCTGATAGTGATGAAAGAGGTTCTTAATACGTTCGACGAATCAGCAAATCTTTTTGGTGGTGGTCATGAGCGTGAAGATGAGTTTGACGAATATGATGATTATTCGAAGCAAATTTATGATCTTCCAGGGAATTTGGATGCTCTTAATGCCATTTATGGCTTTAATCTCCAAGGTCGTAGGAAGTAGTCTATATTTTTGTCAGAGTCTTTTGTTATCATGTGGTTAGTGGTTTGTTTTCTTGTTTAGAAAATAGGGAGTATCTTGTTATGTAAGCTTTTCGCCTATGTAACGGGCTGAGATATGGGATTCACCCATATCCGTTGTACTTAAATGCTTTTTGGAGTAATATATTTACCGGGTCGTTGACCTTTTACCAAAAAAAAAAAGGAATCGACTGATATGAAGAACTCTCCTACGGAGGTAACTAATTCTGGTCTAACTCCTACTTTTGCGTCCATTTTTAAGGCTAATACACCTAAGAAGATTGTGAAAATATCGGAGATGAGGAATGAGCAATGTGTGGCAGGTGCTAATGTTGCCATTCCTTTAGAAGCAGTCGATGAGGTAAGGTTTGAATTCGCTAATACTTTGTATGGTTATTTCATTGGTAAGAGACTCGTTTTCCCGATTGTTGAAAATTATGTGAGAAATACATAAGCAAAGTTTGGTTTACAAAAGTTTATGCTCAATAATGGTTTTTTTATGTTCCAATTTGAAACCAAAGATGGTATGGAAAGGGTATTGGAAGAAGGTCCATGGTTGACACGATTGGTGTCTATCTTTTTGAATATTTGGACTCCGAACACTAAACTTACAAAAGATTATATTACTTTAGCTCCTCTTTGGGTCAAACTCCATAATATTCTGGTTGTTGCGTATTCTGAGGTTGGTCTTAGTTTAATCACAACGCAAATTGGTCGTTCTATCATGCTTGATTCATACACGAGACGATGTGCCTTAAGTCGTGGGGTCGTAATTCCTATGCTAGGGCCCTTGTAGAAGTGTCATCTAAGGAAGCTTTACTTGATTCTCTTGTGGTTTCTATCCCCTACCCTAATGGGTCCAGTCAGTCATTGGAAAAATTGATATTGAATATGAGTGGAAGCCACCAAGATGTGAGACTTGTAAAGTTTTGTATCACAATGATGATGGCTGTCCCAAGAAAGTGAAACCGGTTGTGCAAGACAAATCGTTGGTTGATGAAGAGGGTTTCGTTGAAGCCTAAAGTTTCGTATTACTATAGGCCGGTTACTAAGCCAAAGAATGGAGGAGCATCGACGTCTAAGCCTTATGTCCAATTGAATTATTCTCCAACAGTTAATGTAGGTTCTACTTCTTGCAACGAACCTACTATTGATCCTACTAGTAGTACGGCTCCTTCCCGGGATGTCCAAGGTAAGGATAATAATTGGGTGGATGATATCAACCTTGTTGATTTGAAGAACAATTTTGATGTGCAAAACTACTTCTCTATCACCTATGAAGAACACTCCTATTGTTGAAGAGATTGGAAAGCTTGAAAAGCTTATTATTGATAGGAAAGCTACCCTTGTGGATGATAATGGTAAACTTATTCCGGTAGTTGATAGGAAAAGGAATGGCAACCCATTCTCTAAGGTGGGTGAAGTGGTTGATTCAGATAGCGACGATGAGGTGTTTGAGCCAAATGATCCTATGAGCAGTTACTTTTCATCAGCAGGAGGAAATAACTGGTGGCAATTTCTGACCCAACACGAAACCTGACCTGAAACCGATACGAAAATTAACAAGTTCGGGTTGAGCTAAATAGATTTCGGGTCAGGTTTGAGTCACCATATCTAACTCGTTTATTAAATAGGTCAGGTTTGGGTTGGAAATAAAATAAACGGGTCGACCCGCCAACCTGTTTAAAATTTTTTTCTTAAATTAAAAATTATTTTTATTTAACTATACGTGTTAAATGGGTTAAACGTGTTGACCCACTAACCCGTTTAACTCGTGTAACGTGCTAACTGCTAACTTTTATATATATAACGGGTTAAATGGGTCAACCCGAAACTCGTTTAACATATTCAACCCGTGTAACCTATTTTACCTGTCAATCAAAGTATATACACGGGTTAAAAATGGGTCAAGTTTGGGTTACGTGTAAACAGGTTAGGGTTGACGTAGATAACCTAATGATTTAAATGGGTCAGCTTTCGGTTGGGGTTTTCTGACCCGTCAACCTGACAACCCAAAACAGCCAACCCGAACCCGACCCGAATTGCCACCCCTAGATATAACGAGATTGAAGACTATCTTTCTGATAATTATGCGGCCCAGGTCTATGACTTACAAGAGCAATTTAAGGAATTTAACAATCAGTTTGATTTCAAGCTTCAAGGCCATTCGAGGAAGTAATCTTTAATCTGGATTTGTTTATTTGTTTTGCATGTCTATTTATGTTTTTAGTGGTTGTTCTAGTTATTGGTAGCTAGTTGTTCATTTATAACATGCCATAAATGATCTAGTATTTGTTCAAGCGGTTTCTTAAGGTTAATGTGGCGTTTCAGCCACATTTCATTGTACTTTAAAAGATTTTATTGGTTAATAAATTTTACCAGGAGGGTGGAAGTTCTCTTTTACCCAAAAAAAACTTATACAAGCTTATGGAAGCGTATTGAACTTTTAAAGTAAGATTTGTTTCGCACACAAGTTTTTAAAAGCTTTTATAAGATATAAGCTTTCATAAGCTCAAGCTAATAGAAATAAGCTTTTACAAATAAGTAGAACTTATATGTAGTTAAATTGCTTAATACTCTTCAGAATTTTGAGGATGGATATACAAAAGTTTGCAATATAAGTAATTCAATTTAATTTAATATATTTTTATGTAAGTTTTCAATAATAAACTTTAATTACAACAAATTCGTCAAAATATTTATAAAAATAAAAAATTTAGCTTACAACTTATAATTTGATCTCTAGCTCTAGCTAATTTTGTCAGACGCATCCTTCGTAATTTCAGACATGCATAATTTATTTCGACAATACTTGTTATAGGTAGCTTTCGTACATGCATAAATGCGTCATGTGTGTGTCCATAAGTATAACTAATATACACACCCAATGCCTATAATAGGAGTGTTTTTTATTTGTCAGGTCTAAATATCATGAAAATGAATATATAAGTTTGAAATAAAATGACTTAATTAATTTTTTTATATATGTTGTGACAATAGAAAGAACGAGTGGTTATTACCTCGCGTGTTTGGGTTACTTCAAACAATCTAAACAGATAAGCTAAAACATACATTAAAGTACAATATTTGTTATAAATTCTTACGTTAGTCAAAAGATTATAATATCATGCTCATTTTATTCGTAATTTAAAGACTATTTCATTGGTATTTTTATAAGGAAATTACCAAATATATGTTAGATATTTGATAACATAAAGTTTGATATATAAAAAGTCAAAATTAGCTAAATGTGTCAGGTAATTTTTGTAACGTGCCACATAGTATGAGAGGGCGTTTGTAACCTTTTTTTTCATTATTCCGTTCAAACTTATCACTCTTCATTTGAACTTGGTATGTTGGGCAATTTCAGTGTCCAATATTTGAACATAAAATACCCTAAGTATAATATAACTCCTTCTGAGTTCTTGAAGACAAAGAATCTTCACTTCAGTGTCAACATGTGGTTCAGCAACTTAGGTACAAGTCCAAAAGAATGTGTTTTGTTCAGTGAGGCTTGACAATACTATGGAAATCATAGAGGATACGTTTCTATTTAAAATTTAAACTTTTGTATCAAATAACCAATCAAGTTATATGTAATATAAAAAATGTCAACTCTAGTATTACAAGAACTAGAGATATTATAACACGACAAATAAGGCATGTCACAACAACACAAACTTAGGCATACTTAAATATAACATGCCATCGTACAAACACAACTAACACAATATAGACAACAAACCACACAAATATAAATGCAATGCAAAATATAAATGTAAAGCGGTAAGTTCAAAAATAAATGTAAAGAGATAAGTAAAGAAAGCGCAAACCCAGACACGGCGATTTATAGTGGTTCGGTCACGAAGCTCCTCTTCGCCCCTACTCCACTTCCCGAGTACCCAACTCGAGAGTTACTTCACTAATCAACAAGCTCCCTTCTCGTCGGAGAAAACCATACAACATTAACATTGCTTACAATATTTTCCGACACTAAGCTATATGTCGATTTCTTATTCGGGTACAACCAAACCTGTTATGTTTTATGGCCCAATATAACAAACCTTGTGTTTTAAGGCCTAAACACATAAACCGCGTCGGTTACGTTATTTTTCGACACTAAGCTAGATGTCGAGTAATAATCTTAGCTAGTACCAATCTACCACGATGTACCTGATCCTCACAACTCACACAAGCTACAAGATCCACATGATCTATACTTGATCTACCCGATCTGCTCATGATATACCCGATCTTCAAAAATCACACACCCTACAAGATCCACATGATCCATACTTGATCTACCCAATCTACCTTTGATCCACTTGATCAAGACACACTAGCACGCAAGCTACAATAGATCTTTAAGATCTCAACAAGATCATCATGATCAACACTAGAGGAGTAAACAAGACTATGATACTTGATGTATATCAAGATACAATCAAACAAACTAATAAGTAATGCAAGTGCACTACACAAAGACTAACACCTTGCATCTTCTTGATACTTTGTGTTCTTCTCTTGCACTAGAAGAGGAATGAAGGTGATTACTTAAATGGATGATTGGATCACTCTAAAACAAACTAAGACTCTTTAAATGATCAAAGAAAGTGATCTAACTAAGAAATGATTAGACCAGAGAAAATTGACTGAAAAAAATCAAGTGGGAAGTGTAAAATAAAACATTTCTTTTTATTTCCAACTATTTTGAAGAGGTTGCTTATAGGTTGAAGAGAAGAGATGAGGTTCAAGCTGATGATAATTATGATCAAAGATTCCGAACTCTTTGTGCTGCAGTGGTTAATTTGCTTGACGAAGCTAAAATTAGATGTAAAGATGTCCTTGTGGGACAAGCAGGCAAGGCTGACGAATGGACTGCTGAGGAGCTTGAGCATACTGGATATGGTGCTGTCAAGTATGCAGTCTTGAAGAACAAAAGATTGACAAAGTGCACAATCAATTTTGATGAAATACTTAATGAAAAGGGAAATACAGTTGTATATCTACACTATACACATGCTCAAATTTATTCAATTATCACGAAATACAGGAGAGACATCAAGAAATTAAAGAAATTAAAGGGGGAAAAGGTAGAAGAGTTAATATTTAAGAACAGTGAAGAACGTGCACTGGGATTGCATTTACTTCGGTTTACTGAGGTTCTTGGAGAAGTTTGTACAGTTCTTA